>JARBWK010000006.1:95221705-95835545 GCA_030556195.1 Anolis apletophallus | reverse complement strand
TTGACCGTGCCCATTTTGTAGTCCTGTCAATTGGTTTTTGTTTAATCTTGTCTGATGGACAATATATATTATGTAAATAAATGTAAATAAATAAATTGGTTAAAATTTTTTATTGATGTGTTTTAGCAGGATTTTTGTGTTTTGTGATGCTTTTATTTTAATTTGTATGATTTTCTTCTTGGCAATTTAATGTTTTGCCTTATATGTTGGAAACTGCCTTGAGTCCCTTCGAGGAGATAGGGCAGTATACAAATAAAGTATTATTATTATTACCCCATACTATAGCATACCATAAACTCTGTATTGCCTTAATATTAATATTGGAATACAGCAATTAAAAGCAAATAAAGACACACTTCATGTAACACAGTTTTGCTGTATTATAAAAAGAACCTCGTGATTGCAGTATGCTTGAGTTCTTTGGATTTTTTAAAAATTGCCAGTTGCTTGAGTTCTGGTGAACTAAAAGTCTAGTGTATATTTGTTTTAAAGTTCTTATGTTTTGATCTATATATTTTAACTGTGTTGAATCTGTCCTCAAGCCAGGAGGAGAGGCAGCCAGCTAACATTGTATGTCTCCTTCTCTGGCCTTACTAGAAAGGAAACGGCCCAACAAATGGCTTCTCAATTTGTGACTATATAATGGGAATTGTAGTTTATTTCAGTCTTTCTCAACCAGTGTGCCGTGGCACACTAGTGTGCCGTGACAGACCTCCTGCTGTGCCGCGAGAAAGCTCTGCCCCCTTCCTCCCCCTCCTGCCGAACTCCTGCTGCTTGGGGAGGAGGAAGGGGCTGGGCAGTGGCGAAGAAAAAGAAGAAGGACCGGGCGCCGCCTTCCTTCGGCCGCTTCCCCAGCCAGCCTCCAATCCGCCATGACTCCCACTATGACTCTCGCCCCTTGCTCGCTGAAGCCGCGTGGAGGAGGAGCCCCACCCATTGAAGCCCGTCCACCGCTCATGCTCCTCCTCTGTAGGAGAGCTGAAGCTGGGGGGAGGGGCGCGGCATGGCGTGGCCTGGCTCTGCCCCCCCCGGCTTCACTCCCAGCAGCTGCTCCAGCCTTGAGGGGACAGTGCCAAGCCAGCATTGTGCTGGCTCTGGCAATCGCTGGCTTGGCACTGCCCCCAAGGCTGAGCAGCTGCTGGGAGAGGTGAAGTCGGGGTAGCAACTGGGGAGGTGAAGCCGGGGTAGCCTGGCTCCGCCCCTCCCGGCTCGCACTCCCAGCAGCTGCTCCCTGCAGGCCACCAACCCCAGCCATTCTTACTGTGTTAGAGTGTCATTTTGTGTCGTTTTGGTTGGTGGTGTGCCCCCGGATTTTTTTAATGTTAAAAGTGTGCCGCGGCTCAAAAAAGGTTGGGAAACACTTGTTTATTTGCTTTAAAGCATGTCTATGAAAAAGTAGTTCCGGCCTTTGTGTGGAATGATCTCCAGGATCTTTTCTCTCTACAGCATCACTCGTTGCCACGGAGATGGCTGTGTGTCTCCAAGCACCAAAGCCACTGGCCTCCTGCTTTGTTAGCTTAGGCTAGAGATGGTCATCGGCTTGGGAAGTAGTTCTGTTTTTATTCTATTTACTTATGCATAGAGAATGAGGTATTGGAGGCAGGGCTGTATTTATATATACATATACACACACCTTTGTTGAGACTGAATTGATGTGAATCGAGTGAGAAGTCTGCCTTGCAAAAGGAGAATTGCTTATTGATAAAGTGGTTGTCCAAGAAAGTTTTGGAAATGGAAATCGGCCCCACGGATGTGATGGAGCGCAAAGGAACGCTGACTTTGCGCTCCAAACAGGCCAGCTATGGAAGACCAACTCTTGTGTATGGCTGGTAAGGAAACAAAACCATTACTGATTGATCTGGGTCATATTTTATATAGTACGGTGCCTGTTTTTATTGCTGTGACTATGAAGTTGTTGCCCGACTTACTTCAGTTGCTGAAACCTGAATCCAAAATGCAAAAGTAGCTTGCACTAAACTCAGAAGAGACAGGAGAAGAGGAGGCTCAGACAAAAGAAAACTGCTTGCAGACTCTCCTAGCTTGTATTTATTTCCCTGTTAAACCTTGCCATTCTGACCACTGCCAAAAGATAAACTCAATACAAGGCTCTAAACCAGGCACAAGCAAACTTCAGCTCTCCTGGTGTTTTGGACTTCAACTCCCACAAGTCTTAACAGCTGGTAGGTTGTTAGGACTTGTGGGAGTTGATGTCCAAAACACCCGTAGGGCCAAAGTTTGCCCATGCATGCTCTAAAGTTTAAGAGTCTAAACCAAATTATGAATTTATTAAATATGTCTGTGTATTCAATACAGGTTTTGCAATAGTGAAGCTGCTTCATTCTGATACCCTGCAATAGATCTTGTCTCCAGCAACCCCGTTGGAAACTACAGGTTCCCGAGGGAATTATTTAACCTTTCACCAAAATTAAATCATGGGGGTTGAGGTGAAGAGGAAATGTGTGCCTACGAAGCCCAGATCAATAAGTTTATTTCAAAATCTCCTAATAAAGGAACTTCATTCAATGGCTCAGAATGAACAACCTCTGGTTTCTTTTGAAATATCCTTTGTATTCTACACATGATTATAATCCTTTTGGGACTCATACATACGGGCTCTGTATTAAAAACTATGATAACGTGCTGGAGTGAGGAAACATTTGAATGGATGCAGTCCAGTGTATGGGGGAAAACTTAAACCAAATATCCTGCTTGTGTATAATAATAATAATAACAATAATAACAACAACAACTTTATTCTTAGGAGCGTTTGGCTCCTAAGAACTGTCAATCTCTTTGACATTATCCTGCCCTCTCTGATGTTATTTGTATTTTATGGCTGTTGTTTTAACCGTAATGATTTTAATTGCAGTTGTGAATGTAGTTATGGTTGTTTTTATTATTTATTGTTGTTTTATTGCCTGTAAGTCGCCCCGAGCAGAATGGGAGTGGCGACTGATAAATTCAAATAAATAAATAAAATAAAATTCCCGCCTCAGTCGTGCCAAAGGGTCTCGAGGCAGCTTACATATGGTACAAAGTGCTTAAAACAAAACATAAAATAAACACAAACTACAACACAATAAAGTAAAACTATACCATTTAAAACAACAATTTAAAACTCAGAACAACGCCCAATGACCTCTGGTGACAACTACTGTGACATGGCCAAATTGTAAACAAGACAAGGGAATGAGATAGTGCAAATTGTAGCGAAGGAACAGGGCATGGGATGAAAGTGCAGTGGTGAATATATTTAATTGCAAACCATTGGGGCTAGACATGATTGCAACTGAGGGGCTTTTGACCACCTACCGTGATGTGAGTCCATCAAGGACACACAATGCCAGCTGAAATTCCCAAATCCTGTTAAAAGAAACTTCAATCTCCTGAGGGAATCTGAAGATGAGTGGCTGTCAGACACCAATAACATAAAATCTATGTTTTTCATTGAACTAATCATATCTGCATAACAGCCCTATTGTGTTCTGAGGCTCAACCATTTTGCTAACTGAACTCGATCAATAATCCCACCATGAATGGTTGAACATACTGATTCACCATATGTTTGCCTGCCTGGCTCCTTTCCGGACAGGCCTTTCCAAATGACTTGGGTTCCAAGTCTATCAATTATAGCTGCTTGTTTTTCCCGCCATGGAGGAGAAGCTGTACATCTCTGACGTCATGAGGATTTCTCAGCCAACGAGGACCCAGATCGAAGCCAGGCTGATTTCTGGCCAATCGGGATCATGCAAGAACTTTGAATGGCTGACAAAGGGTATAAAAGATCTTGCACTGTATTGCATGGTTATATTCAATCTTTTTGAGCAGAAACATTATATCAGGCATCCTTTTAGACCTGAATGTACTTATCCTCTGTTTCTGTTGCCTTCAAACCCGGTTTGCATGTTGATCTGGCTGGCAAAGTGGCAGGGTATGCTAGGCACTGGACTCTCAACCTGCGCCTTTGGTGGGTAGGTGAATTTCAGCTTCAGTTGCTTGACTACATGTGTCCTGGATTTCAACTGTAAAATGTTGGTGAGTATGCTATTGTGTGTATCTCTTTAATGCTGCCACTATTACTTAATTGTCAGTACCTTTTCAATTATTTAAAGGTACTGGAACAGGGAGACTGAACCTAAGGATTATGATATACATGACATTTCTTTGGGCTATAAAAATTTATGTCAGTCTACCTACCGGCGTCTTGGAACCATGGATCAGGTAAGAAAGTGATTTTTCTATCATTTATATGAAGTACCAATGTTTAATATTGAATTTGATCTCAGGTCGGTTTAGAGAAGATAGTGGGTGCATCTACACTGTACACTTAGTGCAGTTTAACACTACTTTAACTTTCATGGCCCAATGCTATTGAATTCTGAGAGTTGTAGTTTGTTGAGGCACTAGTACTCTTTGGCAGGGAAAATGAAAGGCCCTGTAAAACTATGATTCCTATTACTCCGTAGCATTGCACCATGGCAGTCAAACTGCATTATTTCTACAGTGTAAATGCACCCAGTCTTGGGCATGCCCAATATACAATGCTTTGAGCTCCTTATATTCTTTCATTTAAAGTTCAAAGGTGCTGTCTTGTCCTCTTCCATGTTTTATATAATTCTTGGCAGATTTACTATTAAATGTATGGCCATCACTTTCTTGGAGCACCAATAAGTGATAATCTGTCTGTGTCAATGAACCATCACATTCACCTAAGAATCTCGCCCAATGAAATAGAAATCAAATGTTATAAATAGAGTACAAGCCACACAGCAGGAAATTGATTAAAACAACAGGCTTTTCTTTGTCTGTTAGAAACATTGAAGCTACCATAATTCATAGAGCAGAGTACTGGAGAATTTGCCATACCTTGATATTAATGGGATCTGAGTCTGTTGGATAAATTTCTTCCTAAAGTTTCTGAGGCTAATATCAAATCCAGTCTTCAAATATGGCCTTACATTGCTGTAGCACTCAACAGTGATGACACACTGTTTTAAGTGTGAGCACTGGTTTAAGTATAAATGAGTTGTTTGTGTTGAAGATTGATCATATAGTAGATGATAGGAAGTACATGTAATGAAATTATACACCAATGTACAATTTTATTCAATGACTTTCAAATATTTGTATTTAAAATAACCAAGCCTGATTTGTGCTACTTTATTTGTGTTGAAGCACTGAAAGCAGTGGGAAAATTTGCATTATACTCTTAATCAGAACCTTCCCAAAAAAAATGATGGACACAATCAGAATAAAAACATTGAATTAACATAATTTATTTTAAATATTGACTTACTAAACTTTTATTGATTAATTGTTATTGTAATTGGATCAAAATGGCATTTAGGTATATAATAAATAAATAAATAAATACACTTTATTTATATTCTGCTCTTCTCACCCCGAAGGGAAGACGTATAGTTACAAGACAACACATACAATTTTTGAAGGATTTTTTTCTTCTTCTTCTGGCTGTGTCACAGGGTGCGTCATTACATCACAAGGGGGTGCTGTTGCTTCATCCTCATGACGGAGGGCCTCTGTTCCTCTGTTCCGCATTCCATCTTCCAACAGCCGATCTTTATTTATTCAGGCATTGTAAAGTCCTTGCTGAAAAGAATCCTCCCCCGCTTTTGGTGGTTCCCAGTTCATCTATTCACAGCTGGGCTGTTTTCAAACTGCTGGGTGAACAGTGGACAGGGCTCACAGCTGGGTGTCCAAGCCAGCTCGGTAATCGAACTTGCAACCTTCAGATTGCCAGCACAGCTGTTCTACCGCTGTGCTATCTCTCCGGCCCTATATATCAGGAGATAGGTCTAAATACCCTAAAGCAGTGGTTCTCAACCTTTTTTTGACCAAGGACCACTTGAATAGGGACCACTGTGACCAGGGACCACTCTCCAACATTAGTACCAAAAGGGTTACGAATCAGTTTTTAGTCAACCTTAGATTTGGTGTGGTTATTTGAGGTGCTGATTCAGAAAACTGCATTGGATAAACCACATCAGCTCTGGTTTCTTATACAGAACATATGCCATCTAGTAGTTTCCATCTGCTCACCCACAGAAACCCATATTTAATAATCTAGAGCTGATGTTTAGCACTGCAAATAACCCCAGGAACAGGCCTAGAAACTAAGACATCAAGGCACCCCCGTTTCCAGGCACCACGTGGAATGGCTCTTCTCAGGGGGAGGGAGGGGGAGGAGAAGCAGCAGTTAGGAGGCTTGTTGTCATGCCTCTCGTACGTAGTCAACTTCTCCCCTCCCGACATCCCAGATGCCTTGGCACTATAAGAGGGTTTTGTGAGACCAGTCGCTCTCATTGCAACTGTAACGGTGTGGCTGTGGACCATATTTTAGTTCTTGGGATTCACTACCCTAAGGGTATCAGATCCTGCCTGATCTAGCAAGGTAAACAGGTCCAGCTCTGTTTAGTATTTGGGTAGGAAACTGCCAGCGAATCCCAGGTGCTGTAGGTTAAATTTCAGAGGAAGGAAATGGTAAAAACACTTCTTAGTACTCCTTGCCTGGGAAAACCCTATGAAATTCATGGGGTTGCCATAAGCTCACAGGCAATTTGAATGTGCAGAAACATGCACGTATGTCAGGAGTGGGAATCATGCCTCACTCCATATGTTATTGGACTCTCATAAGACCTAGTCAGCCTACCTAACGGGGATGAATACTGGAAGTTGCAGTCCAACAACTTTCGTAATATTGAGTGATTCCCATACAACTATTGCATTGCAGCACTCATTGGGTCAAAAAGACACGGTTCTGTGAGTAAGTGTGTCTAGGACACAAGTTGGAGAATGAAGAATTATCAGATAAGGCTGAAGCCCTGGGGGACAGCTAAGGCAAGATAGGTTTAATTGAAAGAAGGAACATAATCTCCCTGAAAAAATTGCTTTGCTTATAAAAATTAATGGGCCTTAACTAGTTTCAAAACAACACTTGTAAAAGCATAAAGTACATATGGATGCTTTTAACATGTTATAACAAAAATTGTTAAACAATTTATCTAAATTGATCTTGGTTGTTTTAGATGTTAAATGGCTTTGAATGGTTTATATTTGTGCTACCTTGATATCATATGATATGGAATTAAAATATTTACAGTATGTCCCATAATAAGTAAATAACACATTGCATATAACATTGCATATAACATTATTATTATTATTATTATTATTATTATTATTATTACTACTACTACTAAGCCGACAGCTGGAATTTTTTCTTTAAAATGTCTTTCCTTTCTTGCCTTCTATTTCCTTTTAGAAATGGATAACCACAAATCAAGATTACTTGTCTCAACCCTATAGAATTAAAGAGTATAAAGAGCTGGCAATACACGAGCTTATGTTGGATAAAGACAATTTTGAAATTGGTGTTCTTGAAAGGTATCTCTGGATGCTTTTGAATTCGTATTCACAATTTAAATATGTTATGAGATATAACATATTATGGGTTTATTTTTCCACTTCTACCATTCTGCCTTCTAGTACTTATTCTCAGAAATATTTATTGCCATGTATATTGGATTCCAAGAATTCCTACATGTATTCCACATATCTGTAATACAATTGACAGTTGACCAAGGGAATACTGGGCAGAAAGTGGAAATAGTGCTTGGCATTCTCGGTTATACTCATTTTGATGAATGTAGTGCAAAGTAAAAATTGTACCAAGCTCCCTTGGTACAAATATATTCTTCTGTGTACTAGAGATATCTGCAAAATGAGGATAACTTTGATGTTCAATCAGAAGTAAACTTAAAGTAAATTAATGTACAGTACATGTCTTAGCCAGCCTGTCCAGCAGAGAGCAGTAGTGACCATTTCCAGAAACACACTGTGATAACCCTAGGAAGAATGTCATCTGTGTCCAAAGCAGTTTTGGGTCAAGATGGTATGAAAACTTGATGGGGATAAAAAAGAATCTGGTTTCATTCAATTCAGCAGGTTGTACTTCTGAGTAGACCTATATAAGTTATACTGAAATTGGACTTGCACATAATTATTTTAATTTGCTTGTAGTCTGAAATTATGTCTCTCGCTCTCTTTGATTCTTTCAGGGAGACAGGACGACCTGAGACAGGGGTTGGAGCTATATTGCCACGTCATTCTCCAAATCATTTTAAAATGTTAGTACGCTATATTCAAATTTTTACCGAAAACTTACAAATACAGTGTTCCCTTGCTACTTCGCGGTTCGCTTTTAGTGGACTCGCTGTTTTGTGAGTTTTTGAAAATATTAATAAAAATTAAATATTTATGTCCAGTGGTGGCCAGGGTCCCTGAGAGTGTGGCAGCCTGAGGCACAGCAGGGAAAGCCTGCCTCCCTGGCCTCCACAGAGCCCGGAAGTGTGGCGGCTAGAGGCCCGGCGGGGAAGGCCTGCCTCGCTGGGCGGCTGCTGCCTGCGTGGCTCCGGAGGCTCTGCGGAGGTCAGGGAGGCAGGTAGGCAGGTACCCTTAGGATGGACTGGGGGGCAGGTAAGGAAGCGCGGGTAAGAAAATAATATATAAAATGTATAAAATAATGTATAAATATTAAAATTAATATGGCGTCCCTACTTTGCGGATTTTCACTTATTGCAGGTGGTCCTGGAATGGAACCCCCATGATAAGTGAGGGAACACTGTATGTCTTTTTGTACTACAACTCCCAGAATCCCCTGACTGGGAAGTTCTGGGAACCATAGTGCAAAATACCAAACTGATAGCTAGTTTAGGCATGATTTATTTATTTATTTGCAGCATCTCTAGCCTGACTTTCTCAGCCCTAAGGCGTCTCAAGGCGGGTTACAGATTGGCAACATAGGCAGAAAACAAAGAAGCTTTAAATATGGACTAAAGGGCCTGCCACGCAGTCATATAACCCAGAATATCAAGGGAGAAAATCCCACAATATCTGCTTTGAATTGGGTTATCTGAGTCCACACTGCTGTATATTCCAAGATTCCTTTTCCTGCTCCTTCCTCTTCCCTGTCCTTTCCTGCCTTTACTATTATGCCATTTGCAGCTCCATCCTGGAGTGATAAAAAGTAATAAAAGATAGGATGGGCCATGAAAGGTGGAATTACCTAGTTAAAATTCTTTTCCATATTGTTTCCCAAAAACTCCTCTCAAAATTATATTAAAATTTATTTGCAATTTTTTATACTATTCCAAACATAAAATTAATATGTCACTTTAATATGGCTCACTGTCACATACTTATAGTGTGTAGTGTGTATTGCCAACATTTAGTGTTGTTGTTGGTTTCTGATACTAATTATCTGTTCAATAAAAATGGAAATGACTAGCATATGTTACCTTAAGACAAAATACAACTTTTTAATGTCCATCTCCTCTACCAGTACATTTTACTGTACATTGCAATTTATTTGTAAGGTGATCTGGTAGAATAAATTTGGCATTGAAGGTGGTAATAACATACATGTATGGATTCAATAATTCAATTTGAAATACTGTTAATGGCCACTCCAAATGTCAGGAGAGTGGAAATTAACGTTTCTCTTCCCTGACTCCATAAAGAAAGAGGTTTGGGTTGGGGGTGGAGACTAAATCCCAGGAGGAACTGGGACTTAATATCCCAGTCCCTCTCAGGATTTAGTCATGTCTGGAAGGGCCCTGAGTTGATTCCTTTGTTTTAGCTCCTTTGTTGTTCTGTTCCCCTAGAAGTGAGTTACAGGACTAGATGTGAGGACTAGATAAGCCTTTTTCATAATTAATATCCCTGAGAATCCATCATGCATTGAATCCCTTCCTTTTGTGGCAGTCTCCAAAGTTGAGCTAAGAGATAGATATATTCAACAGTCACCAGACTACTATAGGATTTGGTTATTCTAATTAAAGATGGTTTGTGCATAGATCAGCATTTATATTTCTTTCTTTATTTTATTGACCTGTAGTACTTAATATCATGAAACCGAGGTATGTTATTTGCCATATCAGCAGGGGCGGTCCGACCGTATACGCGAACTACGCGGCTGCGTGGGGCGCCATCTTGGATGGGGCGCCGTAAACCTCCCTGCTGCTGCGTCGGCTTCAGTGCCTGCAGGAGCTTCTGGGCATGTGTGGAAATTTTCGCGCATGCGCAGTGGCTCCAGAGCTGAAGTTGAGCTCCGGAGCCACTGCGCATGCCCAGAAGCTCCTGCAGGCGGTGGAGCCAAAGCCTGTAAACACGTCACATCAGCAGGGGGCGGAGGCAAAGGGAGAGGCTTTACCTCTCCCTTTGCCTCCGCCCCCTGCGTGCCGAATACGGAGTGCTGACGTGTTTACAGGCTTCGGCTTCACTGCCTGCAGGAGCTTCTGGGCATGCCCAGAACCTCCTGCAGGCGGTGGAGCCGAAGCCTGTAAACACGTCAGGTGACGCAATTGGGCAGGCCGGGGCGCGGAGGCAAAGGGAGAGGGGGCGGAGACAAGGGTGGGCGCCAAAGTAATGTTCGCTTACCATATAAAATAAACTTAGACCGCCCCTGCATATAAGAACAATAGGTAATTGATATGCTGCATTGTTTACTATTTATTAGGAGCACTGATAATTAAATATTATTAAGACCGAAAAATAATAGGTCAGCAATTAGAGCTGCCTGGTACTAAGACATTCCATTGCAACCCCCCCCCCCCCCAAACCCCTGTAAATTGCTGCTCTATTTTTTCCATACTAGGAAAATTAAGCTGCTGTGCCTAAGGCCCTGCAAGACTGATTGACCTACTAAATAGTTATCATACTGGGTGATGGCAAAAAGGGAGATTTCTGCCAGATCCAAATGGGGACAAATTGTGCAAAGTGTAATTAGTAAACAATATACTAAATGTTCTGGGAATATCCTCTGAAAATGCGTATCACTTCCAAGCACTTTATGTTCTCTTACTAAGGAACACACAAATTTATATAATGATATATTATTTTTAAGTGTTCTTACTTATAAAGTAGATAAATGTGTAACACTGAGGACAACTACTGTTTTGTGTCTTCTATTTAACAGGCTTCTGGATACAACATACAAAATAGACTACGTTCCACCTCATGAATATCAACCATATGTAAGTATATGGGAGTAGAAAGTGTTCCCCTTCCCCCAAATCCTATATATACACAAGGAGCATGACATACTGAATAATTGCCACAAGGAGGTGTTTCCAGGCAGCTTCTACCAAGTGGATGGAATGTGCAGACATACACATTTTGATATATAGCAATAGAATTATGCAGTCGGCTTTAGTGAAGTTTTAATGTCTTAACATTTAAGTAGTATCCAACATATATAGCACATGAGCATTTGAGCATGCATGAGCTTTCCTAATGGGCTAATTGGCAAATCGCTTGCGACAAATCACTTATCTTACCATATTTTTCCAGGATGAAAGAAGGACATGGGAAAAAACTATTTGCATTATTTTCTGAGCAAGGATGCTGCTTAATTGGAATTACAAAATGGTTTTATTGTATATTGGCATTTGTTTCTGCAAGCCCTGAAAGTTTTAACTTTACTGCAATAGAGATTCCGTGAATTAAAATCATCAAAGGAATGCTAATTTGTTTCTATGTGTCTGTGGTTCTTATGTTGCTTTTAAATTGACTCTTTATTGCAGTTCTGAGCCAATAAATGAGGATGGAAAGTGTGTTGATGTGTAATGTCTTAGATTCCTGGCTTTATGTGCCAGGGGTTTTAGTACAATGAGAATAATGGCAGGATATTTTTGTAACTATGGTGACTCATAATGGAGAGTATAGTTTGTGTATGCAAATAAAATGTCTACAATCATGAGAGCAGATCTCTCCCCATGCCCCGAACATTTTGATCTCATTAAGCACATAAAACATCTATTTATTACAAGTTAATGTATAAAATGGTGGCTCAGTGGGTTAAACCGCTGAGCTGTTGAGCTTGTTGACCGAAAGGTCGCAGGTTCGAATCCGGGGAGCAGTGTGAGCTTCCGCTGTCAGCCCCAGCTTCTGCCAACCTAGCAGTTCGAAAACATGCAAATGTGAGTAGATCAAGGTACTGCTCTGGTAACTGCACTCCATGCAGTCATGCCAGCCACATGACCTTGGAGGTGTCTACGGACAACGCTGGCTCTTCGGCTTAGAAATGGAGATGAGCACCAACCCCCAGATTTGGACACAACTGGATTTAATGTCAGGGAAAAACCTTTATCTTACTATGTAAAATGTATTTCCTATCTTGCTTTCCCTGTTTCCTCCAGTTCCCTTGCAACATGTCTCATCTTAGGCAAACTATTATCACATAGTTTCAGAATTATGTTAATCTAAAGCCTCTTAATTCTCATCCCTTTACTGGCTATGTTCATCTTCCATCAATTGCTTAATTTCATAAATTTTTCATCTCTTGAGTTAGTGCTTTCATTTTCCCCATTTCGCAATATTTGTGCCATCTACCTCAACTTTTCCACTCCTTTCTAACATCTGTCTTTCTAGATCCCAGTAATCCTAATCTGAAATCCTATGAAATTCGTTTTGCAACACAGCCCTGCTTTTCTCTTAATAGCTGGATTGAATGGCATAACTTTACAGCAGACCTCTCCAGTTCATTATTTAGAATATTCACAGTCTTTTATCCTATCACATAATTTGAGCAAATGTGATGAGGAGAACAATGGTGAATTCTTCTGTTTTACACTGCAGAAAAAGAAAGGAAAGGCTTACTCACATACTAGAAATTACAAAAAACAGAAAGGAGGGATTTCACATATACCATCACAATCCTATTTGCCTATTATTTCCGGAAAACAATAGATTTGTCACCATTTTAACAAAATTGTTCATAGTTTCTTTCTGTCCTTACTTTTTTTGGCTGATTTTACTAGTTTTTAAGTCAGGAAAGGCTAGGAAATGACCCAAGGGCATTCTTGCAGCCCAAAGGCACTCCCAGAGCATTTGCACTTCACTTCCCACCAGACTTTCTTTTCTCTTGTAAAATATGTATTTATTACTTGCTCACTCACTTCTGGCCCTAGGGAAACACCAGTTGTGAACTTAATAGATATAGAGGGTATCCATAATTTGAAGGGTTGTGGTGGCACAGTGGGTTAAACCACTAAGCTGTAGAACTTGTTGATTGGGAGGTCAGTGGTTAGAATCCATGGACAGGGAGAGCTCCCATTGTTAGCCCCAGCTTCTGCCAACCTAGCAGTTCGAAAACATGCAAATGTAAGTAGATCAGTAGGTACCAATTTGGCGGGAAGGTAATGGTGCTCCATGTAGTCATGCTGGCCACATGACCTAGGAGGTGTCTACTGACAACACTGGCCCTTCGGCTTAGAAATAGAAATGAGCACACACACACAACCTGAGTCAGACTTGACTAGATTTAATATCAAGGAGAAATCTTTACCTTTACTTTACCATTATTTGAAGAAGAAAAAAACTGAAATGGACTGCCAGTGACTTCTGATTTTAATTGTTTTCAGTTTTTCAGCATTTTCTGAGCTTGGTAAAATGGTGTCCCTTATATAAAAATGGGATAGTCAAGTTTTTCTGTTTTGAATGTTTTGAAAATATTTTTGAGCCTTGGATGGTTGAATCTGTGTATTCAGAAAAATGATTGTACAGCCTCTGTGGCACACATCAATATATATGGACCAGATGGTCTAATCATATACATTTTACTGGAGGAAAAAATATATCCTCAACTGAATAATTTTTTATTCATCTTAATTACAGTTAACATTTGTTGCTTAAAACTTGCTTTTGATAACTGACATAGCCTACTGCATTTTCTTTAGATTACACTTGAACCAGGTGGTTACTCTGTAGTTCACAGAAAGTGCCATTCTCAGTTTTGTGACACAGCCGACTACAGAAGGCATGGTATTAATACATGGCAAGATGAGAGCGGCGTGTATGCGAATGCAGATCTAAGGCAAAAAGTATTTCCTGTTGTTAACCCTATACCAACAAATGTCTTGGAGGAAAAGCCTTAAACATTGCTAACAGTAAAAAAGATTTTCCAAAGCAATGTTAAAATTAAAGGTGGGTCTGTATATATTTTATTTTTGTGGACTCATTCTCATAAAAAAGCAAGGGTGTGATGCTGTTATTTCAATGTTGGACGATGACTCTGGAGACCAGGGTTTAGATCCCAGCTTGGCCATGAAACCCACTGGGCGGCTGTGGACACTCCGTCAGCCCCATAGAAAAGCAATGGCAATCCTCTTCTGAATAAATCTTGACAAGAAACACCTTTGATAGGTTCACCTTAGGGTTGCCATAGGTAAAAAATGACTTGAAGGCACACGGTATAAAAAATAATATTTTAAAGCATATTAAATTGGGAACAGATACTCTTTTGTCATTCCCATTGCCCTGCATCATCTTGCTGATATTTTCAACAAGATGTTGGAGGTTCAACGCAAGACTTTCAGCTTATCAACTGTATACTAGCCATGGGCCTGAAATTTGTCTCATTCATTTGATTAGTATTATCAATTAGTTCCAAATGGGAACAAAACGGGAAGGCCCCTCCTGGGTAAAAAATGCAATTGATACAAAAAGCAGGCAGGAGTGGGTACTGGCTCCAAGCATGCTTTTCAGATTAATTGCCACGCTGGGGCCTGGCAGGACTTGCAGCCAAGCACCGAGTAAGGAGTGCTCCTTACTTGGCACTTGGCTACAGGCACTCCGGCAGTTTGGGCCTAAGCGCCCGGGTCTGGTAGGGCCTGCAGCCAAGCGCTGAGGAAGGAGTGCTCCTTTTCCAGCACTTGGCTGCAGGCCCTGCCAGGCCCAGGCACATAAGCCCAAAGCCTGCACTTGTAGGCCCAAAGCGCCTGGGCCTATGGGTGCAGGCTTTGGGCGTACGCACCTACGTCTGCTATGGCCTGGAGCCGAGCGCCAAGTAAGGAGTGCTCTTTATTCAGCGCTCAGCTGCAGCCCTGCCAGGCCCAGGCGCGTAGGCCCAAAGCCTGCACCTGTAGGTCCGGGCGCTTTGGGCCTACGGGTTGAAGTCCCCCACCCACCAAATAATGGGCCGAAAGAAAACTGATCTTTTGGCACTGAAAACAGAAAACAAATATGTGATTTCTGATTTTGGGAGGATTAGTCGAAATGGATCGGGGCCCAGACCGAAAGCCGGGACACGAAACGGATCAAGGTTTTCCCTAAATGCACATGAGTGTTGTGTACTGTAACTCTAAGGTGTGGCCCTTCCCCTTTTGTGAGAACAAACTGCATTCAGCAAACATATATATATATATATATATATATATATATATATATATATGAGAGATGTATAGTTATTTGAAATCTTCCATTAGCGGCTGCTGTAGCATCACACCAATCGATAAGATTGACTCCTTGTGGCATTTCCTTGTTCAACTATGGCATGGAAAATATAGTTGCTGGCTCTTAACTGGCTATTTTTGCTTTTCGTGAAACTGGATTGGAATTTAAAATACAAGATGTGTTAATGAGGCATTACATTGTTTATTACTTTTTTTCATAAAGAATGGGTTTAAGTCTGAAAGTCTTTCTTCACTGAAGGGCTTCCTTTGAATGACTAGAGGGAATGTAACTGGAGAATATAAAAGCTCTTTTATAAAGCAGTAACATAGCCAAGCTACTTCTCTAATGAATGGCCAGTATCCCTGGTGTTAATCTATCCCACACTGTGTACAATTAATGCACTGCAAGAATTTGGCAAGTTCCAGGACACATTGTGTTATACACAGGGTGTAGATAGAATAGATATTAGGGATTGGATGAAACATCTTACAATTTTCATTTTTAGCACATCTCAGAAATGAATAAGGCTTTTGGTTTCCATCTCTCTCAAAGCAGTGCTTTGATTTTTTTTCCAGAGTTTTGTTTTGTGACCCGGACTCTTTCATTTGTTGTTAACAACAGTGGAAATTGATATTATTGTCTGAAGAAGAACACTGTCATTTCACAGACTCACATGTTTACTGAGAAACCCCACTGAGAAATGATGGAAAAAACTAGATGACATTCTTCATTTGTTATCCACCAGAAAAGAAAATATATCAAATAAAAAAGAACAAGTATATAAGTAAAACTGCAAATTTAGAGGTAATTAACTTTAAAAGAAATAAAACATTGCACATCCCATAATAATGTAGATGACTGGCCTCAGCGGCCTGGGGCTTGTCTACACCATAGAAATAATCCATCAAATTATTCAGACCTGGGTCTGCCCCTGGATTCACTCTGTTAGCATCATACATACCTGTAATAAACCCACTGAAATTGTATTACTGTCCACATTCCAAATTCAAATTAGTGCCATTTTCAGTTCTTCTCCAAAGCGATCTACCTGTTGCTGCCTTTCCAGTCAGTTTCCCAGCAGAGCTCCGCTGGGGAAATCACTTGCTTGGTGAAGATGTAACCTGATAGACCCTGGTCACCTTCTTCTGAGCACGCTATTTCTCTAACTGGGCTCTACTTGGAAGCTGTTTAGCCAGAAGGAGCATACCCAACAAGAAAGAGACAGGGACCTCCCTCCCTTCCTCTCTGCTGCTTCCCAGTGCAAAAATAATAAAGGTAAGAAAATAGCAAATTTACAGATGACATCACATTCGGAAGGGGTAGCTAATGCACCAGATTACAGGATCAAGATTACATATGAATTCAACATTTAGGAGAGCGGGACCAAATTAATTTCAATAGGGAGAAATGTAAAGTACTATACTTAAGAAAAAAGTCGAGATGACCTCTCTCAGCAGTTTCATATATATGTTGAATAACATGTAGGGGCCTTGAGGGATCCCATAGGCCAGTGGCCGAAGAGTTAAACAAGAGTCCCCCAGCACCACCTCCTGAGAACATCCCTCCAGGAAGGAATGGAACCACTGAAAGTAGTACCTCCAAACCCCATCCTATGGTGTCAGAAGGATACCATGGTCAATGGTATCAAAAGCCTCTGAAAGGTCCCGGGGAACCAACAGGAACATACTCTCCTTGTCCAGTTCTCTGCGTAGGTCATCCACTAAAATGACTAAAGCTGTCTCTGTCCCATAACCAGGCCTGAAACCAGACTGAACTGGATCTAGATAATACGCTTCATCCAGGAATCCTTGGAGTTGCGAAGCCACCTCATGCTCCAGGACCTTGCCTAAAAATGGGAGATTGGAGACTGGTCTGTAGTTATCCAGTATAGTGGGGTCTAGGGAAAGTTTTCTTTGAAGTGGTCTTACCACAGCCTCCTTGAGGCCCATGGGAACCCTGCCTTGATGTAAGGAGGCACTGATCACTTCCCTTACCCACTCCAGTCCCCCTCTGGCCTATTTAATAACGCAGGAAGGGCAAGGGTCTAGAGCGCATGTGGTGGCTCTCGCCTCCAATAATCCTGGCCACATCCTCAGGCTGCACAAACTGAAAAGTATTCATCAACACTGGACAAGCAGGATCCATGGGTTTGGTATCTTGATACCACTTGGTATCTTGCCCCACACGTGGCTGTACATATTCTAACCTTGTATTTTACATGGAGGATGGGGACAATGATGATCTTGGAATGGAGGAGTTCTCTGTGGTTCAATGGTCATGGACAGATCACTATCTGATCAGGTTTAGACTGGTTGAGACCCAGAACCTCTGAAGGAGTGGGGAACCCATCAAAATGGTCCGCCTCAGAAAGCTTATGGAACCAGATGGATTCCTGACAGCTCTTGGGGCATTTCCCACTACCTGGGCAGATGTTGAAACCCTGGTTGATCTCTGGAATGGGGAAATGATCAGGACAGTAGACACAATTGCTCTGAAGTGTCCCATCTCATGAAGTGGAGTTAACCAGTCCCTTAGTTCCCTAAGGCAGTCTTTCCCAACCAGTGTGCCGGGGCACAATAGTGTACCGTGAGCGATCATCAGGTGTGCCATGGGAAATTGGAACCTCCAGGAAGGGGGGGGGGAGAGAGAGTCTAGTGTGTTGAAGTATAAAAACCCTAAGAAACCTGCCTCGATAAAGGCACAAAATTACAAACACCACCCCCTCCCCACCCGTTGTCTATTTGGTCTCTCCCTCTCCATGCATTGGGAAGGCCCGCCTCCCTTTCCCCAAGTAGAGACCTCCTCTTGCCTCCTGGGGGTTATGTGTGGGAAGTTTGGCCCAGTTCTATCATTGGTGGGGTTCAGAATGCTCTTTGATTGCAGGGGAACTATAAATCCCAGCAACTACAACTCCCAAATGTCAAAGTCTATTTCCCATTAACTCCATCTGCGTTCATATTTAAGCATATTGAGTATTCATGCCAAGTTTGGTCCTGATCCAACATTGCTTGAGTCCACAGTGCTCTCTGGATATAGGTGAACTACAACTCCAAAACTCAAGGTCAATGTCCCCCAAACTCTTATAGCAATTTCCCTTGGTTATGGGAGTTCTGTGTGGGAAGTTTGTGTCTTTCTGCCATTCCTGCCAGGATATCTATGTTGAGTTCATCGAAACAGGCCCAGGTTTCACACTGAGTGTATAAATACACTTAAAAACATATTAACTCTAACACACATATTACTGTGTTAGAGTGTCATTTTGTGTCATTTTGGTTGGTGGTGTGCCCCAGGATTTTGCAAATGTAAAAAGAGTGCCGCGGCTCAAAAAGGTTGGGAAACACTGCCCTAAGGAGCTGGCAGCAATGAAACACACAAGGTGGGAACTAGAGCGACAGTGGCAGAGAACTCAGAGGGATTCTCATGGAAAACAAGCAAAAATATATCTGAAGAACTATAGTGGGGCAATAAAAGCAGCAAAAAGAACATTTTATACCAACACTATTGCTACAGCACCAAACTGTCCAGCAGAACTGTTCAGGTGGTTTTCAGATGGTCCAGAGGAGAATGTCGCCCATGTAACAGCACAATGTGAGTAAATTTTGCAGATAAGATCACTCAGATTCTCTCTCTGACTTAGACGACACAATTGATACAGCTTCAGCAGATATAACTTTGGTTGTCATGGCAGTCATGAAGTCCTGAACCATTCCTGACAGGGCTGCATTGCCATGGATGTTGAAGTCCTCCAGTACTATGAGCCATGGAGACTCCAACACCAACTCTGAGGGCACCCTGGCTAGCTCAGGAAGCGAGACTGTAGTGGAGTGGGTAGTACACCAACAGAATGTCTATTCTGTCTCGGCTCTCGACTAAGTCTCACTCTCGACCAGTGGTAAGCACACTAAAAGTTTACCAGCTGTTAGGAATTCTGGGAGTTGAAGGCCAAAACATCTGGGGACCCACAGGTTGAGAACCACTGCCTTAGACTGAGGGCACCTGATCAGGGGGATATTTTACTGATAGAGCACTGCAACTCCACCTCCCTGCCTCCGAGGTGAGCAGAGTTGAGAGAGATTGACTCCCCTAGCCTCTTCAAGCCAGATCTCTAATACACGCCAGATCAGCATGCTCATCGAGGATCAAGTCCTGAAAAGCAGCTGTTTTGCCATTTACCGACCTGGCATTAAGCAACACCATTTTCAGCTCAGGGGGATTGCTACCAAGGCTATCCAGATTGGGATGAGGGACAGGTTTGGGGTGACCAGCACCCTGTTGTTAACTTTGCCTACTGGACAATATGCCTGTCCCCCATTTCCATATCTCCCTCTCCCCTGTATAACTGGGATAGCTGCTCCCTGAGGACCATGGTCCCCCTCCCTTCCTTGGGGCAACAACCCACTGGTCCTAGCCTCTGGATTTTCTACAGCAGGATGTTTCCTTCAAGGGTAGAAGATGTGTTATGGACTTTTTCTTGCTGCCTGCAATCAACTGAGAGAGGTAGCATCTCGACAGAGATCGTGAGGAGCCATATCTCACTGGCAGAAGTTCTTATACTATGACCTAGAAGGTAAGCAAAGCTCTTGTAGGCTTCTGTGGTCTCCTTTTTTTCTGCTGCTCTCTTCAGCTGGGAGTTGCATGACAGAGGTTGGACTGGATGGCCCTTGTGGTCTCTTCCAACTCTAGGATTCTATGATTACTTAGCTAAACCATTCTGTTATTTAAACAAATGTGCGTAATTTACTTCTGCCAAAGGATTATACATATGTAGGCATGGTGAGTCTCTTTTTATACCTTTTGCCTTTAGGGGATTAAGTGTACTAGCATAGTACACACATTCTGCAATGAACAAGCAGCTCTGAAATGGTGTTTGTCTTTGTTTCTGTGGCAACCATGCCTGCTTCGACATACAATACTAGGGGGGAAACCCCAAACCAAGATGTTCCCACATAATTCTGAAGATACTTATTCAGCAAAAATGTTTGATCTTCATTTGTTTTGGAGACATTAACTTAATGTGGCAGGAATATGACATGCTTCGTATGGCATGGGTCTGTTCCATAGCTTCAAAGTGATGGATTAGTGAGATGAGCAGTTATCAGAGAGAGGCATTCTCCATGTTGTATAATGTTTTCTCTGGGTGACATTTGGAATGTGCCCCTGTTGCAAATACTTGTAGATGGTTAAATGCCTATCACCAACTTCATTTTCTTTGCCTGGAAAAGTAAATTTGTGCAAAGAGCTCTTTTCTACAGATGTTCATGCTGACTATGTGAACACCTTGAGAACCATTGTGACATGTACATAAGAGAGCAGGGTTAAGTACTATGGCTTTGTTCCCAACTCACAGGTTAAAGGAAGGTCACTTTGGAATACTCAAACAGAACTTCCATTATGGTAGAATAACATCAAACACCAACATCAAACAAACAATGATACCTTATTGGGCCAACCAAAAATGCACATGATGTACACTTCTTAATCAGGTAAAGGTATTAGAAATCTTACAAGCAAAGAAGATTCAAAGTTTTCTGCCGAAAACAGGGACACAAACCCTCACCCAAGACAGCAACATCTTGGATCTGTGAGGGAGTTGCTTAGTTTGATGTTAATAGAATTTACATTTCATTTCCTGGACTTTTCATCTATTTGTTTCCAGAGCATAAAGGTAGTGAGAGAAATGGCCACTGCCTTCATGGATATCCCTGCATACCATTTTATTTATTATTTTATTTTATTTACATCATTTACAGTATATTTCGCCCTTCTCACCCCGCAAGTGACTCAGGCCAGATCACAATGCACATATACAGACAAACATTCAATGCCATTTGACATACAACATATATAGACAGACATAGAGGCAATTTAACATTCCAGCTTCTGGCCACCAGGAGGAGCTGTTGCATTCCTTCATTCTTTTTGTGTACTTCCTGGAGATTTTATGCCCTCGTAAATCAGTTAAATTTAGCCTCCCCACACAAAGTGGTACCTAAATTTCCTACTTGACAGATGCAACTGTCTTTCGGGTTGCAAAGGTCAACAACGAGCTACACAATTGGTCGAGAGCACACCAGGCAGGCCTCGAACTCATGATCTTCTGGTCAGTAGAGATCTTATGCAGCTGACACCCAGCCAGCTGCGCCACATTCCCGGTGCATTGTATCTTGATACAATGTTGGCTTATGACTCTAACATTGGTATAATTTTCCTTCTCCTATAAGATTTTCAACACCTTTGCCTGATGAAGAAGTCAGTGGAGCTTCAAAGGTTGGCATCATGTAATTTAGGCATTTTGGATTGGATTAATAAAGGAATTGTCATTTAATAGTGATTCTGCATTTTGCTGAAATGGCTAATACGGTTACTCCAATGTGTTTTCCATCATGAGTAGGTGACATGTGTTTGCTCCATTTTCCTTTATGCCTGTTCATCCAGCTTTATAGTTATTTAAACCATGCTTAGGCTGGCATCCTATAGTATAAAGCAATTCTGTCATTCTGGCAGGATGATGGTTCTTTGTCAGAGGCTAGTTCTTAGGACAGATCTGTAAAGAAAGGTCTGTCCATTTGGAAATGGAAAACGGAAAATTTATTTATTTATTATTCAAATTTGTATCTTGCCACTCCCCGAGGGCTCAGAGCGACTCACAACATCCAGTAAAGCACATAATACAGAAAATGTAGCAATTTGTTAAAAACAAAGTTAAGATTCAAAGGAACAGATGGGTTTTACAAGTCTCATAGGGCCCAAACTTTGTTAGGCAAAGTGTTCCAGAATGTATTTTTGAAGACTTTCATGGCCAGAATCACTAGGTTGTGAGTTTTCCGGAATCACTGGGTTGTTGTTTTTAATCCTGGCAGCCAGATTTTATTCATTTTCATGGTTTCTTCCTTTTCTGTTGAAGACTGAGAGCAAACCACGAGAGTAAAGGCAAATATCCACCCAGAGGAAAAGTGTTTTTACCGTACATCAAGGGAACCACTGATCGCATAGGGAAGCTGGTGAAGAAACACAACCTACAAACTATCTACAGTCGCACTAAGAAAATCCAACAAATACTACGTACAGCAAAGGACAAGAGGGATCATCTCAGCTCTGCAGGAGTCTACCATGTACCATGCAGCTGTGGACAAGTCTACATAGGGACCACCAAACGCAGCATTGTCCAAACACAAATCAAGGAACATGAAAGGCACTGCAGACTAATTCAACCAGAGAAGTCAGCCAGAGCAGAGCACTTGATGAACCAACTTGGACACAGCATATTATGTTTTGTTTTGGGGGGTTTTTTGGTCATGTCAGGAGCAACTTGAGAAACTGCAAGTCATTTCTGGTGTGAGAGAATTATCCATCTGCAAAAACATTGTCCAGGGGACTCCCGGGTGTTTTTGATGTTTTACCATCCTTGTGGAAGGCTTCTCTCATGTGAAAGGCTTCTCTCCCGCATGGGGAGCTAAAACTGATAGAGGGATTCAAGCCTCAGACCTGTTGGTCTTCAGTCCTGCCGGCACAGGGGTTTAACCCACTGTGCCACCAGGGGCTCCTAGCATATTATATGAGAACACAGAATGCTGGACCACTCTAACAACCACCATGTCAGACTACACAGAGAAGCCATTGAAATCCACAAGCATTTCAGGAAAAAGCCATGAAAATGAACAAAATCTGGCTACCAGTATTTTAAAAACTCTAAAATCATAACAGTAAATAAAGAACAACACTCAAACACAGGGGAATTCCAGACAAGAAGCAATCAGGGACAGCTAATCACCTCCCAACATAGAATTCCCCCAGGCAGTAAGAAGCCAGACTTTGAAACTGCCAGGCCATTAAATGCTAATAAAAGTGGCCAATTCCAACATTCACACCTACTTCAAACAGACAATAATTCTTTCTCCCATCCTGGGCTTCCACAGATACATAAACCCCATTTTCCTCACAACCTCTGAGGATGCCTGCCATAGATGCAGGTGAAACGTCAGGAGAGAATGCTTCTGGAACATGGCCATACAGCCCGGAAAACTTACAGCAACCCAGAACATGGAAATATTGTTTTCCCAAATGACAGCACTCAGAATCCTTAGCAAGAATCATGGTAGCTTTAATCCCAAAGTAATTTTCCAAATCACATGGTTATCTTAACATAAGTCATCTGATTTGACTCATCATTTCAGCTTCCTTAATCCATTGTTTGTGCAAGTCTGCTTTCTCTTTGCATTTCCAGATCATGAGTCCAACAAAGTGCCTTCCCTTGCTGTGGGACTCTATGGCAATACCACTGGCAAAATATACCTTTCAAGGAAAAACAGCCACAATTCCAAGTGAGCCAGCCTGTTTTCTTTTAAGAGTTGTTCTTCTCCAAACGAGCTGGGCACTTCTTTGAAAAACAAGGCCAACCTCATGACAACTCCATTTGCCTTTCCTAGGCCATTTGTTATTCAGGAGTGGAGTGGAAAATGTTATATGTAAATGTTTTGGTAGTCGAAGCATTAGACCTGAATATAATGCTAAGGAAAAGCCAAGTGATTTGTTTAAACACAGCAGGATGACATCTGGAATCTGCCACTGTTGTTGCATACACTTCTGAGCAGCTAAATGAACAAACGTTGACAGCTGAGCTAGTCAAAACAGAGCTAATGGGGCTCTGAAAATTCAGAGTTTGTTTAAAATGTAATGTTTTCAAGGATTTGTGAAAACCTAAAACTGGTGTGCTTTTATATAAAAATATTTAATGGATTTTGCATCTACGTGCTTATTTCTCTTATTCAATATGATTTAATTTTTAATGCATGATACTGTTGCTCGCCCTATGTGCTATTTCAAAAGCAATCTTGCTTGTTTTCTGCTGCTCCAGCAGTCAAGACATGGAGCAATTGATTCAAACTGCAAGAAAAGAGATTCCACCTGAATATTATGAAGAATTTCCTGGTGGTAAAAGCTGTTTCAAACTGTAGTGGAGTCTCCTCCTCTGAGTTTTTAAAGCATGGACTGGATGGCCATTTGCTAGAAATGCTTTGATTGTGCATTCCTGCATAGCAGGGCATTACTGGATGGCCTTTGTGATTTCTGCCAGTTATGACTCTATGGTTCTACCCATTGAAATATCTTTACTTCAAGAGGAAGGAGCCCTCAGTGGCGCAATGGGTTAAACCCTTGTGCTGGCTGGACTGAAGACCGACAGGTCAGAGGTTTGAATCCGGGGAGACTGCGGATGAGCTCCCTCTGCCAGCTCCGGCTCCCCATGTGGGGGCATGAGAGAAGCCTCCCATAAGGATGGTAAGACATCAAACATCTGGGTGTCTCCTGGGCAACGTCTTTGCAGATGGCCAATTCTCTCATACCAGAAGCGACTTGCAGTTTCTCAAGTTGCTCCTGACATGGGAAAAACCCGAAGAGAATATTTGTTGTGAGTTCTTAATTATCATACAGTTATTGATCCCATTTTTAAGGTCATGCAGGGATGTCTCTTCTTGAAAATAAAGATTTCCAATGCTAGTCTGAACCAATCAGAGTCCACAAAGTCCCAAACTGGTCCATTTATGCAAACAACCATCATATGTTCCACAAACTTGTAGTATTTTCTTTAAAAATATATTCATTAATATCCTCCCTTTCCCCCAATAAGAGAACTCAAGATAGCTTATAAAATATTAAAATAAGTACAAATTAGGTAAAGGTAAACATATTCCCCTGACATTACGTCCAGTTGTGTCCGACTTTGGGGGTTGGTGCTCATCTCCATTTCTAAGCCGAAGAGCCGGCGTCCATAGACACCTCCAAGGTCATGTGGCCAGCATGACTGTATGGAGTGCCATTACCTTCCTGACAGAGCGGTATCTATCTACTTGCATGTGCATGTTTTGGAACTGCTAGGTTGACAGAAGCCGGGGCTGACAGCGGAAGCTCACGTCGTTCCCTGGATTCGAACCTATGACCTTTTGGTCAACAAGTTTAGCAGCTCAGCAGTTTAATCCACTGCACCACATATACAAAAACATCAGTAAGATATCTCACTGATGTTTTTGTATATTTCTAATCTCTATGATCCCAGTATCTGCAGGGGATATATTTCAGGAATTTATGTTGATATGCATACAACGGAACAATGGACAGTGGACATTTTAAAAAATCAGCAAAGCAGCACATAATAAAAAAGCATCATGATTAAT
Source organism: Anolis apletophallus (assembly GCA_030556195.1). Taxonomy (NCBI): domain Eukaryota; kingdom Metazoa; phylum Chordata; class Lepidosauria; order Squamata; family Anolidae; genus Anolis; species Anolis apletophallus. The sequence goes on along the minus strand of JARBWK010000006.1, from coordinate 95,810,124 downwards.
TCCTGAAAGTCTGAAATAATAGAGCCATCCCAGCTTCTCTAAGAAGGAGGTTTTGAAGCCTGGGAGCAACGACTGAGAAGTCTCTCTCACTCATTCCCACCAAATGAACCTGAAATGGTAGCAGGACAAAGAGAAAGCCTCTCTCAAAGACCTTGATGGTCTAACAGATTCATACAGGGGAAAAAAGTCCTTTGATTATCCTGGACCAAAGTCAATTCACATTTGTACAAAATCAAGCAAAATTTGAGCATCAATTTTTATCATTATTTAAAGTTTTAAAAATAGATACACATTTTAAAGTTTATTTTATTTTCTTTAACATGACTGCTTTTGTTTCTCCTTCCTGCAAATAAGAAACAAAAGTTCAGAAACTCTGAGAAATACTTACCATGGCAGATTGCTTGAGTCCTCAGCATGTTCCTCCTGCCTCTGCAATGACTTCTTGATTATATATTTTCCCCCATAAATTGCTTACTGTCTATACATGTCAGGATAGTTTCAAAGAAATCCTTCTCTCATGAAGCATTTCTTTGTTCCTTTCTGTGAAAATTAGAAGCTGGGAAAATATCTGCCATGACATCAGAATCTTTTTGGTGTCTTGACTCAGGAGACAGAAGGAAGTCATGGAAAAACAGCTGTTTCTGATAGAAAAGACATTGTTACTGTTTGATGGATGTAATGGTAGAACTAATCCATAAATAAAGCATGCTCAGTTTTTAAAACTGCTGATATCTGGCATGGCTCTGGTGTAGCCCATGTCCACGTGTCTTTAAAAAATGAAGAACTGTACTCCAGAAATAGAATTTTATTTATGCCACGATGGATTCCCCCCTATCTTGCCTTAGTTTAAAAAACCATAAGAACATAAGAAGAGCCATGCTGAATCGGGCCTCAGCCCATCTAGTCCAGCATTCTGTGTCACACAGTGGCCCACTAGTTGTACACAGGGATCTCTAGCAGAAAGGAGGGCAAAACCCTCACCTGCTCCCGACCCCCCACAACCAGTACCCGGAGAAATCCTGCCTGCCTCCATCAACACAGAGGTGGCACTTGGATGTCCATTTCAGTAACTACTGATTCCCTTGGTATCCATGAATCTGTCTAATCCTGCCTTGAAGCTGTCCAGGCTGACCGCTGTCACAACCTCCTCTGGAAGTGAGTTCCATAACCCAATGACCCTCTGGGTGAAGAAATATTTCCCTTTATTAGTCCTAACTTTCCTACCTTGGAGCTTTAGGGAGTGCCCCCTAGTCCTAGTGTTGTGTGACAGAGAAAATATTTTTTCTCTATTCACCTTTTCTATCCCATGCATGATTTTATACACTTCGATCAAGTCACCTCTTAAACGCCGTCTTTCAAGGCTGAAAAGACCAAGGCGTTGCAACCTGATTTCGTAAAGGGAGCTGCTCCATCCCTTGGATCATTCTTGTTGCCCTTTTCTGTACCTTTTCCAGTTCCGTTATATCCTTCTTGAGGTGCGGAGACCAGAATTGTACACAGTACTCCAGATGTGGCCTCACCATAGATTTGTAGAGAGGCAATACAACATTTGACGACCTATTTTCAATTCCCTTCCTGATCATGCCAAGCATAGAATTTGCTTTTTTTTTACTGCTGCTGCGCACTGGGTTGACATCTTCATTGAGCTGTCCACCAAAACCCCAAGATCCCTTTCCTGGTTTGTCTCGGAAAGCTTTGACCCCATCAATTGGTAGGTGTAGTTGGGGTTCTTTGCCCCGATGTGCATGACTTTACACTTGTTTAGGTTAAAATGCATTTGCCACTTTGTTGCCCATTCACTCAATTTCGAGAGATCTTTCTGGAGCTCTTTACAATCAGTTTCATTTTTAACTACCCTGAACAATTTAGTGTCGTCTGCAAACTTTGCTACCTCAGAATTTACTCCTACATCCAGGTCATTAATGAATAAATTAAAAAGTAACGGACCCAAAACTGAACCTTGGGGTACGCCACTTCTCACCTCTTTCCACCCAGAGAAATGTCCGTTTATTACCACCCTTTGTTTCCTGCAGTTTAGCCAGGTTCCAATCCAGGACAAGACCTGTCCTCTGATTCCATGGCTGTAGAGCTTATTTAAAGTAAAGTAAAGGGTTTTCCTGAGATCTAGTTTCATTGGGAGCTAATGATATGACCAATAGACATTCCAAGGGTTATGAAATTACCCCTAGAAGCCATTGAAGTTGCCTATTCTTAGTGCAGATGGGAACCTCAAAAGAAGCCAAACTAAGCAACTCACTAAGGAAAATAAGATATTTAAGCAAAGATTTAACAACTGCAAAGCATATATTATTTAACAATCTTCCCTTTTCAATTCACACTTAGTAATGAGTAATGAGCAGGATGGCCGGCTAATTTTATTTACTAGATGTAGATAGCTTCCAAAGTTTGGACATTACATAAATTTTAAACAAGCCAAAAGTGACTGACTGACTGCTCTGAGTGCCGCATCTTGCAACAAGCGCCGCATCTTGCAACACTGGATACATCTACACTGTAAAATGTAAATTAAGGCAGTTTAACACCACTTTAACTGTCATGGATCAGTCCTATGGAAGCATGGGAATTGTAGTTTGGTGGCAGAAATGATGGAGCACAAGTGCTACATCTTGCAACACTGGATACATCTACACAGTAAATTAAGGCAGTTTAACATCATTTTAACTGTCACTAGTCCTATGGAAGCATGGGTTGCATCATTTTAACTGTCACTAGCTGTACCCGGCACGCGTTGCTGTGCCCTATTTTGGAGATGCGAGGAAGTCTGAGTATGTTAGGGTTGGAGTTGTTGTTAGTTATGGTGTTGTTGGGGTCATGGCTGTGTTGTTGTGGGTTTTTTGGTGGGTGGGATGTCTCTGTCTCTATTTCTCTATCTCTCTCACTCTGTCTCTCTCACTCTGTATCTCTCTCTCTATTTCTCTCTCTCTGTCTCTCTCTGTATCTCTGTCTCTCTCTATTTCTCTATCTCTCTCACTCTGTATCTCTCTCTCTATTTCTCTCTCTATCTCTCTCTCTCACTCTCACTCTGTCTCTCTCACTCTGTATCTCTCTCTCTCTCTCTCTCTCTCTGTATCTCTCTCTATTTCTCTCTCTCTATCTCTCTCTGTCTGTATTTCTCTATCTCTATCTCTCTCTGTCTCTCTCACTCTGTACCTCTCTCTCTATTTCTCTCTATCTCTCTCTGTCTCTCTCTGTATCTCTCTCTCTCTCTCTCTCTCTCTCTCTCTCTCTCTCTCTCTCTCTCTCTCTCTCTCTCTCTCTCTCTCTCTCTCTCTCTCTCTCTCTCTCTCTCTCTCTCTGTCTCTCTCTCTCTCTGTATCTCTCTCTCTATTTCTCTCTCTCTCTCTCTGTCTCTCTCACTCTGTATCTCTCTCTCTATTTCTCTCTCTCTCACACTCTCTCTCTGTATCTCTCTCTCTTTCTCTCTCTCTCTCTCTCTCTCACTCTCTCTCTGTATCTCTCTCTATTTCTCTCTCTCTCTCTCTCTCTCTGTATCTCTCTCTCTATTTCTCTCGCTCTCTCTCTCCCTCTCTCCCTCTGTATCTCTCTCTCTCTTTCTCTCTCTGGCGCTGCTTACCTCCTCGGCCCCTCCTCCTCCTGCGGACCCCTCCTTCCTTCCCCAGGGGCCAAAAGGCCCTCGGCTGTCCTGGGAAGCGCCTGGAAAAAGTAAATAGCCAGCCAGATCCTTACTTTTCCAGGCGCTTCCCAGGGCAGCCGAGCCTGGGGAAGGAGGGGTCCGCAGGAGGAGGAGGGGCCGAGAGGTAAGCTGAGGAGGAGGGGGCGCGGGAGGAGGTGGGAGGGGCTGGGGAGGGGGGGCGTGTCCCGCCTCTTGCCACGCCCCTCCGCCACTCTTGTAACCGGGCGATGAGGGGGGGCGCGGGAGGAGGTGGGAGGGGCTGGGGAGGGGGAGGCGTGTCCCCGCCTCCTGCCACGCCCCCTCCGCCACTCTTTGTAACCGGGTGGCGAGGCGGGGGCGCGGGAGGAGGTGGGAGGGGCTGCGTAGGGGGAGGCATGTCCCCGCCTCCTGCCACGCCCCCTCCGCCACTCTTTTGTAACTGGGCGGCGAGGGGGCGGGAGGGAGGTGGGAGGGGCTGGGGAGGGGAGGGAGTGTCCCCGCCTCCTGCCCACGCCCCTCCACCACTCTTTGTAACCGGGGCGAGGGGGGCGGGAGGAGGTGGGAGAGGGCTGGGGAGGGAGGCGTGTCCCCGCCTCCTGCCACGCCCTCCGCCACTCTTGTAACCGGGCGGCGGGGGGTGCGGGAGAGGTGGGAGGCTGGGGAGGGGGGAGCCGTGTCCCGCCTCCTGCCACGCCCCCTCCGCCACTCTTGTAACCGGGCGGCGAGGGGGGTGCGGGAGGAGGTGGGAGGGGCTGGGGGGGAGGCGTGTCCCCCCTCCTGCCACGCCCCTCCGCCACTCTTGTAACCGGGTGGCGAGGGGGGCGGGAGGAGGTGGGAGGGCTGGGGAGGGGGAGCGTGTCCCCTCCTGCCACCCCCCTCCGCCACTCTTGTAACCGGGTGGCGAGGGGGCGCGGGAGGAGGTGGGAGGGGCTGGGGAGGGGCGTGTCCCAGCCTCTGCCACGCCCCCTCCGCCACTCTTGTAACCGGCGGCGGGGGGGCGGGAGGAGGTGGGAGGAGCTGGGAGGGGAGGCATGTCCCCGCCTCCTGCCACGCCCCTCCGCCGCTCTTGTAATGGGGCGGCGGGGTGCGGGAGGAGGTGGAGGGGCTGGGGAGGGGGAGGGGAGGCATGTCCCCGCCTCTGCCACGCCCCTCCGCCACTCTTGTAACCGGGCGGCGAGGGGGGGCGTGGGAGGAGGTGGGAGGGGCGGGGGAGGGGGTGGCGTGTCCCCGCCTCCTGCCACACCCCCTCCGCCACTCTGGGTAACCGGGCGGCGAGGGGGGCGCGGGGGAGGTGGGAGGGGCTGGGGAGGGGAGGCATGTCCCGCCTCCTGCCACGCCCGCCACTCTTGTAACCGGGCGGGGGGGGGGCGCGGGAGGAGGTGGGAGGGGCTGGGGAGGGAAGGCATGTTCCCGCCTCCTGCCACGCCCCCTCCGCCACTCTTGTAACCGGGCGGCGAGGGGGCGGGAGGAGGTGGGAGGGGCTGGGGAGGGGAGGCGTGTGAACTACACCTCCCAGAAGGCTCAGCGCCGCTGCTGGGAAACGGGCCGGGCGCGGAGCCTTCTGGGAGGTGCAGTTCACTTTACCTTCCAGGCGCCGCATGGAGCCGGGTCGAGGCGGACGCCTTTCCCGCTGCGTCCTCGGCCTCTCTCGCCGGCTGCCTTCCTGGATGCGGCGGTAAGGAGTCGGGGGCGCGGTGGGAGGGAGGGAGGAGGAGGGCGAGGTGAAGGGGAGTCGGGGTGGGAGGGTGTTTTGGAGTAGGAGGAGGGGCGGGAGAGGAGGGAAAAGAGGTGCCTGGAAAAGCTTCCCTCCTGCCTCCTCAGGGATCGGTAGAGAACCGGGGAAAGCGGGCTTTGCCGCCACGGCCTTCCTCGGTCCAGTCCCGATCCTGGCGGAGGTGGGAGGGAAGGCCGGGACGGCGCGGGGGGTGCGGAAGGAGGTGAGAGGGGCTGGGGGGAGGGGAGGCGGGTTCCCTCCTCCTTCCAGCCCCCCCGCTCTTTCTTACCGGGCGGTGGCAGGGGGCGCGGAAGGAGGTGGGAGGGGCTGGGGAGGCGCGGAAGGAGGTGGGAGGGGCTGGGGAGGAGGGGAGGGGTTTCCCCTCCTCCTTCCAGGTCCCCTCGCCGCTCTTCCTGATCAAAGGAGGAGGCGGAGGAGGCGCTCAGGCTGCCATTGCGAACGTTCTGAACGTTCGCTGGCAGCGAAGTGGCCGGGTGGGAGTGCCGTTGGCTATTTTGGGGATCGTTTTTTGGGGTGTTGGGAGGTATGTAGGTCTGGTTTTTTACTGTTGTCTGTACCTCGTGGTCAGGGCCAGTCAGTTGTTTAGTTTGGTGTTTCTGCGACTTATAGTTTCGTTGCCTATATACGACTTTGCACGACCGGGTCTCCTTTATATAACTGTCATGGATCAGTCCTATGGAAGCATGGGAATTGTAGTTTGCAGGACGATTTTGCAGAAAAGGCTGACAATCTTGTTGAACTACAACTCCAAGATCTCATGCCATTGAACCATAGAAATTTAAGTTATGTGAAACTTATATCCATCAAATAGTGAAACTTCCTTAATTCTGCACTGTTGATGCGCTCAGTGGCATTGAAGCAGGGCTATTGAGGATGTCTTTCCTTCTGAAATCTGGAACCGACATTCATGGTCTATGCAAGAAAGCTTTTCAGAATTTTCCAATAGGAATCTTTTCTAACTGGGGATGTCAAGGACTGAACCTGGGACCTTTTACGGGCTAAACATATTCTTTACCACAAATACACAAATAGCTACATCAGAGTAGGCAACAGTAGTTTCCCCAATATTATTAGACTGCAATTCACAACATCACTAGCCAGCATAGCAAGTGACGAGAGACTGGAAGTTCCGCTCCAATAGTATCTAGCATTTATGACTTACAAAATCTAATTATTAGGACCATAAAACTGTGACACAAGATTAGTTGAAACAACTTATTCAATTGGTGAGTATGCCTGCCCTGTTTGGCACAAGTCTGCCCACGTGAAGCAGGTGAATACAGCACTGAACAAAACATGTAGAATAATCACAAGATGTCTCAAACTTACACCTGTTGATCGACTCTATAAGCTAGTTGCCATTGCCCCCACCCCCAGATGTGTGACGGTAAGTTGCTGCCAACTGTGAGAGAAATAAGTCATCCACTGCATGGCTTCTCCCAGTAGATTCAAATCAAGGAAAAGAACCTCCACTCCTCTTAATGTTCCTCCAGCAGCAGCAAGAGTGTCCCTCTGTGCAGCTAAACCACAAAATCCCAATTGGATGGCTGCTACGAGGGTCCTCCTCCAGGGGCAAACCAAGAACGGGAAACTTGTAAATCCCTGAACAGACTCAGAAGTGGGTTTGGGAGATCAAAAGACTATCCTGGCTAGATGGCCCTACCTAGAAGAATTCTCCACCTTGTGTGATTGTGGAGCAGAACAAAGAACTCAGCATCTGTACGCTTGTCCACAATGCACTGCCTCATGCATAGGGAAGAACTGTTTAAAGCTACAGACAATGTGGTTGCTGTTGTCCATTTTTGGTCTAAAATTATTTTGCCGCTTGTGTTCCCTCTAGTTTATCAATTTTATACTTGTTTAGGCAATGCTTTTGACACAAAATTAATAAATAAACATTCGTTGAGTGGTCCACTGCATCTAGCACTTTTTGTTCTTGCTACAATCAAGACTCCAATACCTCAATTCTTTCTTCTAGACTTGCTCCCCAATACTTTTTAATTTTGGTTGCTAGCAACAGATACAGTGTATGGACAGTGTGCGCTCTGGAACTGAACTGTTAGCCGTCCCCAAAGCCCTGAACAAATAGACCTTCTTAACATGGTATTTTCAAGCTCTACAAATACATGGAAAATTGAGTCTGGGAGAAATTGTATGACTTGCTTCAGTTTAATGAAAACATTCTACTATTGCTGCTCATTTGCTATGTCAATTAAGACTGTATATGAAGTTTTCAGACAGAGATATTGGCACATTTTTGTTTAGAAAGTCTCAGAATATTTTGAGTATCACTGTTTGACTCACCAGAAATACATAGAAGCTTTGAAGTACGGTGGAATATGGACCACGACAAAAATATTGAATTAGGAAAGGATACCTTAAGCTACTAATCCAATGGCTGCTGGCATCATTCCCACAAATGTAGTTCTGCAAATATACCATGTAGGTTTCTGACACTGCCATTATGTACTCATTGGCTGTTTCATAATCTTATTGAAAGCAGAATTATGAATCCCAATTATTAACCATCAGTCTGGTTTTAACTTACTGGTATTTGTTTACTGGTAGAGATTGTACTCAGTGTCACTAGGATTGATGTCACTCAGTGTAGTAACTCATTGTGTGCTATGAACTACCTCCCATACAAGATTATAATACAATATTGTGGCAAAATACCAGAACATTTGACAAAATCAGCTGCCATTAAAAAAACAGCAGTGAAAGCAATACCACATGCTTGTAGCACATATAGACAAAAGCAGTCATTGTAAATGGATAATAATGACAGCTCTGGCTGGAGCACATGCACATCAGAAAAAGTGCAATTGTTTTTAGCCTTCCAGGTATATTGATGCAGTACTTAGTTTTGTGGCTATATCAAACCTCAGGGATATGTTATATATATATATATATATATAAATTCTGCAGAAACATTGCATAAAAAAATTATAGACTGTGATTTTGGTGTCACCCCTTCTAATAGTGCCATCTGGTAAGATTAATATCCCCCATATCTCCTTAGTGATGCCACTGTTTGTATTTGTTGTGGTTCGGTTCATGGTCCTTATGAAACACTCTTTAATATATTGGATGAAAGTTCCTAAATGCAAAACACAGCTGTGGGAATAACTTCAAAGATACACAAAGCCTCTGATAATTCCAGCCAACAAGAACTACAACTATAATTGTAAAAGAAATATATTCTACAGTGAAACAATACAGCTTCCAGATCAATGCATTTATGTGTATCATAAATAGGAATTCTCCTGTATAGGGCTCTATGCCCAAAAGATCATTCAATAACAAATAGTTTCTATAGAACCAAAACAAATTGGATGTTGATACCTATTGTCCTCATTCCCAATGATAGCCATGATTGATGTATGTGTAACTAGCCCTTTTCACATGTAAAGAGACTTATTCAGGAAGAGAGTAGGGCTGCAGTTGTTCCTGTATTCATCACAGTGGGAGTTCAGTCAAAATGATTACCCAGTTTGGCAAGGACCGTCTCAATTAATCCTTTGTCATCTCACTTTTTAGGCCACTTTTGAAATTTCCTAGCTTTTCTCTCTTCCTCTCATTTTCTTCTTCTGTTCTCAACTTGCTTAACTGTAAACTGATTTTAGTTTCAAAAATACTTTGCATTCAACTAACTCAGCAGTGGGAAGATGTGGAATCTTGCCTTTCCCGGCAGATTCAGGCAAAAGGAACCCTCTCCAGCCTGTCCTAGAGGCAATGTTATTTCTCTTTAATACATTTTGCCATCTTGACCACATTCTGACATTGCTTGATCACCTGTTTCCATCCGTAAAATGTTGGATGGTATGCAACTAAGATAAATCATGCATCTGCCATGACATAGATTTTCTTCTTCAGATGACCATACAGTACTCATGAGGGGAAGCAGGGATGCCGAAAATCAGAGGCAGTTTGAGTAAGGTGGTTTCAATCCCTCTCCTGAGATGGCTTTGCAAGCAAGTTAACACAGTCTTCAGGTCTGTAGTCTGTCCACATTCACCAAAGCCTTGAATTTCCCTAACCTTTCTCTTAAAACTTGGACAAGTTGCATTTTTGAACTACAGTTCCCGGAAACCCCTACCTGCATGGTTATTGACTACACTACCTGGTGATTATGGAAGTTGTAGCAATACATACTTTTCCAGTCTGTATGTCCTCTGTTGTTGCTCTTTCCCGCACCATTTTCTATTTTGGAATGTAATATCTTGGTAAATAGGTATCTGTAAATCTCTCCCCTCCCCTGGTGTTATCAAGCCACGGCACACACACACACCCCTCTCTCTCTCTCACACACACACACACACACACAAGATTCATAGAACTTCAAGGGACTCCATGCAAGATATATGATTTTTCTGCAGACCCAGAGTTGTAAAATGACAAAATGCTAGAAGTTCTGGAACGGGCTTAGCAGCAGCTGTACTTTATAAACTCAGTTCTAACTCTTTAATAAAGTGTATCAACTTGATGATTTTGTATAACTTGTATCTTGTATGTGCCATGTGAATTCCTACGAATATGAAGTATATTAACTGTATCAAATGCATGCATCAAAATGTCTTTTGAAAGCAGGCACCCTTCCATGCTTCCAGTTTACATAATCCCTTGGGAAAGGAGAGGATGGCTAGGATCCCTCCAACTATTTTCCAAGCCAGATAACTATTAGAATCTTTGTGTGCATGTGTGTACATGGATGATCCTCTTTGTCAACAAAACAAGGTCAGGATGTTTGTTCATTTAACTTGTGGCTGAGAGTCTGCCATTCCCGCAGATGTGAGTGCTTCATAGATATTAATTAACTCTCTATGCCAGGAGCCAAGCCCTTGATTGTCTAAATCTTCAGCTTTGACTTTTGTGGCTCACACTTTTGTCTCACATGGAAGTGGACACATGAGCTAATCACTGGCTCATCAGCATAGCCATACCGCCATTTCCCCATGGTCTGTTTCCTTTCAAGGGGGCATCCCTACAAGTGTATTAGTTATTTGAATTGACCAAACACAATTCTTCCTGCCTTAGGAATCTTCTTCTGTAGATTGTGACATCAAGGGAACCCCTGGCCAATCTGGGCAGAGATCTTAGCCTGCCTATTTCTTAGCCAATCAGGAGAGTGAGCGGAAATTCTGAATAGCTGTCAAAACTGTATAAGATATCATGTATTTCTCTCTGAGTTTATGCTTGTACCTTTTGAAGCATATTGCTTGTCAGGACTGGGAGACTTGAGCTTGAGTGAAGTTCAAGCTCCCAGCCTGGCATGAGATTGCATCGACCTTTGCCCTAGTTCTTGGGTGACCTTGGGCTCCAGTTATATAAGACTGTGCTGAGTCATGAGGAAGTGAGGTAACTTCCACATGTGTGCAAGGCTGCAGGGGGAAGTGATGTAACTCCTCTGAGCCTGGACATTGGACAATTGGACTCCTACTGCTGACTCATGGGGCCATGAGGTCACATCCCTTTGGACTATGGGATATGCTGAATCACCGGATATGGTGCAACCCTACCTGGACATTGCATGGGCGATGGGAAGGGGGGTTGGGGTATATAAGTTGTGTTTTGGTGGCGGGCAGGTGCTTTTGCTTCACATGTGTCGTACCTGCAATAAAATCGTGTTGGACCGTGCTTTCAATCTACGCGTGATCCTTACCGAGTGTTGGAGAGTCGTTACATTGCTTGTACTGGCATCCTTTTTGGCCAAATCATAATAAACATCTGTAGCTTTGCCTTCAACCTGGAGAATTTGTTTCTCTGTCCTGGCTGATCTGGTTTAACAGATGCTCACTGGGCATAGGCCCCTTGGTCCTAGCTGAAATCACTGAACTTTCAAGTGGAACTCTAAGGTGCCATGTTCGCAACTGGAGAAAGATAATATAATCAGACCTCCATATTTGTGGGCTTAAGAAAATATGTCATACAATGGTGTTTGATTTACCTCCATCTGTTCAATTGCTATTAAATTTTTTTTAAAAAAATTTCTAATATGCAGGATGTATTTTCATTGTTACAAATTGAACATAATTAAAGCATAGTGATTAATCACAAAAACAATATTTTTGGGAGAATATGGACAATGGATGATGGGATTTACAGTACCTTCAATCGATTCAGCTCTGACTTCTGCTGGAGAGGGCTCTGAGAGGACAGGCAGCCGCGGCCTGAGGGGACGAAGAAGCGAGGCCTGCTTTCCCCGCGGAAGCCCTGGGCTCTCCTGCTCCCTCCACCGCCGCCGGGGAAGGTCATGCTTTCTTCCGCGGTGGCGGGGAGGCTCCACCAGAGAACGCAGAGCGCATTGCACTGCATGTGGGGGTCAAAGCAAAGGGGGCAGGGCCAAATAAGAGTGCCGCGCGACCCCTCCTAAATAGCCAATCATTCACTGCCCTCTTAAAGGGGTTCACCCCCCCCCCAAATTCCCCAGAGCCTCCCACCGCCTCCTTGAATTGCATTGCCACCCACCAGGGGGTAGTACCGCCCACTTTGAGAATCAGTGCACTAGAGAATGAATCCACTTTAAATTTGGTTTCTGCCTCCTGCAGAATTTGGGGGGTTGTAGTTTAGGGAGGAACGTTTAACAGCCTCACTAAACTACAAACCCCAGAATTCTGCAGGAGGCAGAAACCAAATTTAAAGTGGATTCATTCTCTAGTATGGTGAAGTACAAAGTCTGCCCTGAACATGTGCTGAGATCAAGGGTGCAGATTAAAACACTTCTCGAGGAATCTCTAGATGCCACAGCAAACTCAGTGTTTCACCTTTCCTTCTTCACATTATAAAGGTTCAGGTGGGCAAATTAAAATGACAAGAAACAGAGAAAAGCAATTCGTTTCAGCATATAAGCAAATATGCACATCTGTGGTAGGAATCTAATCCCCTCTCCACAGTAGCTATGGTAATGGGACAAGATATAAACTGATATGTGTCATCCTTCATATCCATGCATTCTGCATCTGTGGATTCAACCATCCACTGCTTGAATTTTTTTTAATAATTCAAAAAGCAAACATTGATTTTGACATTTTATCCAAGGGACACCATTTTTGCTGTGCCGTTCCATGTAATGGGACATGAGCACCCATGGATTTTGGTATCCACAGGAAGAACTGAGACAAACCCTGGTGGATATCAAAGGCCCTCTACACATGCACAGTTAGAAGGACCCCCTTGACTTGATGTAGCTATGTAATGGAGTTTCTTTATGGCTTTCCCATTTGGATTAAAACAGGTGTGTGTTGCAGTAAAGTGGTCAAACTGGAGCAGGGATACTACGCAATGGAGCTGGGATCTAGATTCAGCCTAAGGCAATGGTTCTCAACCAGGTGATTTGGCTTACAACTCCCATAAATCCCAGTCAGTTTATCAGCTGTTAGGATTTGTTGGAGTTGAAGGCCAAAACATCTGGGAACCCACAGGTTGAGAACCACTGGCCTAAGGAATGCCTTTCCCAGGTTCCCAACTTCAACCCAAACTCACACCATATAAACTACAAGGCAAGAATTGCAGGATTCAGTTAAGGTCGACCCTGATGTTAAATGCAAATTAATTGCAAGCGTTTTATGTGTATGTGTCAGGAGCGACTTGAGAAACTGCAAGTCACTTCTGGTGTGAGAGACGTTGCCCAGGGGACACCCAGAAATTTGATATTTTACCATCCTTGTGGGAGGCTTCTTTCATGACCCTGCATGGGGAGCTAGAGGGAGCTCAACCCACTCTCCAGATTTGAACTGCTGATGTTTCGGTCAGCAGTCCTGCTGGCACAAGAGTTTAACCCATTGCACCACCGGTGGGTTGTAGGACTTATCCATAGTAATAAGTCTGTCTGAAAGAATTAATCCACGATGCAACTAACTTCCTTCCATTTCATGCCATTACATCTGACGTGCTGTTGCATATTTGTCTTTAGCACATCTAAGAACAGAATCCGTTATCAAGAGAACACAGGCAAGTTGCTTAAAGAAACAGTGAGGTGCCCTGCGTTCAACATTGTCTGAATGCAAATTCCATTGTGGTGAAGTCCTGTGTTTCAGTTAAGCTCTTATCCACTTCATCTACAGCAGAGTTTGCAGTTCCCTTCTTGACCGTGGGACTGTTTTTGCTAAATTGCTGAAGGCCGGGGAAGAAAAGGGAATTTTTCTTTTCCTTGGGGGTATTTTTTGGGTTTTAAGGTGTATTAGGAATGATATAGGATAGAGCTGTTAGTATAAATAACAGGGTGTGTAATTGATTCTGCTTCTGCTGTAAATCACAGTAAGGCATAAGTGAGCTGTGAATCCTTCTATTGTTTTAAGTGGTCAAAGTCATGTTTGGATTGGATATTTTTTAATAACCAGGATGAATTTGCTCATGAAATATAACGGTTTAATTAGATATATGGAATAACGATGATGTGACGGAAAGTGATTTCAACGTGATGCTGAGACTGTAATTCTATGTTTTAATTGCTAATTGTTGTGTTAAATGGTTATTGTTTGGTTTGGTTTGCTCGTGTTTTGATTGGAGGGCAGAGATTACCTTGTGTAAACCGCCCCGAGTCGCCTTCGGGCTGAGAGGGGCGGTATAGAAATGTGATAAATAAATAACTATAGAATTTCCAAGAGCCTTATGCGCCTTTGATTTTCTTAAAATATTGTTACCTAGACCAGGGCTTCTTAACCTTTTTATACTCACAACTCCTTTCTGCCCGAGAAATCTTACCTAAAAATGAAATATTTACTGATAATAAACTAGCATTTGCAAGGCTTGCTAAACAGGTTGATTGTCCTTTTTATAAAGTACAGCTGAAGCATTTTCTGCAAAGTCACATAAACACTGGCATTCAGAAACCTTTTATGGCTGCCAAATTTTCAATGTTCTTAGTATTGAGCTAAGGTAAGAGGACCCAGGTTTGAGAAGTAATGACTTACAACCTCATTAGATGGGCCACCCGAATCGCCACACATTGTGGTGAATTTGGCGGTGCCCATCTGGGGCATGGAGACTGCGTTGCCCCATGCCCTGCACTGCTCCACTCACCCAAGGCCCCATTCCATTGGGAGATGGGAGCATCGTCTGCCGGGCTTCCCCCTGTTGACTTCTATTCAACACAGGAAACCTCCTGTGTTGCTACGGTGGTAGCATGCGCTGGTTCACCTCTACTTTTAATGATAGAACCCTGCCAGAAGTTGCTCTACATCAGGGCTGTCCAACTTCTACCGGCCCAGGGGCCTGAATTACGGTCACTGATGACCTGGGGGGCCGAAGGGTTTGCCCCCGCCCCGGCTCCGCCCCGCCCTCGCCCCGCCCCTCCCCCGGCTCTAACTTATTTGCAATTCATAAGAGGCATCCATACAATCAAATATAATCTTTTACTAAGGGGAAATGCAGGGTGGGAATACATAAGGGGCATCCATACACAATTACATAATAATAACATAAAGGTTAGCCTACCTTCCCAAACGTGCAGGATCCAGGAGTAGCCGGACTACGAGCAAAGGCGACGACCAACCGAGGCAGCAGCAGAGAAGGTCCAAATCGCGTCTGCGTGGGCCGTAGAGATTAAGTAGCCGAGATTTCGGCAACAGGAGTATTGCGAGACTACGGAAGCCACACAGGATTTCGCTCTCAACGCAGGCGTGATCTCACGTTGAGAGCGAAATCCCGTGTGGCTTCCGTAGTCTCGCAATACTTGCTCCGGAACCCGGAAGTGGGTAATTTTTTTAAAATACTATTATTTAATTTATTATTTTTATTTTTTGTTAAAAAGCTCAGGGGGCCGCAGGGAAGGGGCTGGGGGCCGTATACGCCCCCCCGGGCCGCCAGTTGGACAGCCCTGCTCTACATCAAGATGGAAGCTGGTGGACTCCGTTGTAAAAGTAGGGGCAAACTAGTGCATGCCACTGAAAAGTATGATGAACATACTAGAAATGTGCAAACATTCTGTAAATTTAGATATAAGAATCCTCTCTCTAAACCCCCTTTTGCTATAATAACTTATAGCAAAAGGGGATTTAGAGAAAGGATCCTTAGATTCATGGCAGGGATTCTAGATCTTCATTCGCTTTCTTTGATTCTGACACAGACATAGACAACACTAACAATTCATTCCTAGAAGAGTACCATGATTAAAATATTTTGAATATCAATACTTCAGCGCAGTAAGATTAGTACAGAGAGAAGTTGTCTGTTTGAAAACCAGTGTGGGCTGGGCTAAAATCACAACCATAGAAGATCAGGTTTTAAGTGTCAGCCTTAAACATGATTTATAACAGTGCTTCACATATTTTATTTATTTATATTTATTTAAAACTTTTCTATCCCTATTTTCTCATCTCTGTAGAGGGACTCAGACCGACTCACAGCAAAGATTCAATGCTACAATAATAATTTTAAAAATCCAACAACAATGTTTTTGTGTAATTTTGTTGTGTTGGAAACCACCCCGAGCCTTGTGGAGGGGCAGTCTAGCAAATCTGAATAATAAATAAATATAAAAAATTAAAATACTGTACATATGAATAAAATACATAAAAGCCAAATTGCTGACTAAACACAAGTTCACTCAGTCTATAAATGTGGTCATTTATTATGGTCTATAACCAGTCTCAGCCTTTTTCTGGGAATGCTTCGTTCCATACTATCTGATGTGTGGACTGGCAATATCCACCTCCCCACCCCACCCACTGGCACCCCAATGTGCTATTGACTAGTTTCATTCTCGTACCCCTTGACTATCTCTTTCTTTGAAACTTGCTGTAGATGATCATTTTGAGTAGGTCAGATTTATATAGTTTCATCTCAATTTATCTAATGTGGAGGAACAACATTTTCCCCATCAATATGCCAAAGGCCACACTGTATTTGTGCTTGTTGGCTACAACTGTTAATTTCTTAAGACTTCTTTTAGTAGGAAACAGTTATCATAGTGCTCAGTTCAAATAAAAGTTTTATCAGTCCAAATGGATAAAGTTCAACACAATTGTAATCCAAATATACCGAAATATCGTGTAGTTTATTTCAGCCTATTTGTCACTCCTAAGAAGTAGACATCAACAATGCACATAGTTCCTGATTATCTCTTGATGAGGACAGCATTTGTTCAGAACAAGCCAAATAAATTATTGTTTATTGAAAAATACAAGATTACAGGGGGAAACATATACAGTAGTTTGCAAACTATGGCGCCTCTCCACAAGAAGGGGGACGGGGTTGACCATGAAGCAGCTTTGAACCTCAGGTTTTATATTATTTTCTGGCTGGGAACATTGGATGTTGGCCAATGAGACGCATACACACATTCTTCTTCCTTTGCTATTGTCCAACAAATGCTGTTGTTATCTTGTAATTTTTGCAGATATATTGATAAGCATGGACAGGCCATGCAGAGAGAGGAGCAAACTGGGTATACCCTGTATACACCCTGTAATTTTTTGAGGGTCAGACACAAGAAACAGTCTTGATAATGTGAATATAGTTTTCCTTGTGTGGGTTACTTATCAGATAATGACCTGACAACATATCTTTCTAGTTCAAGTCTCTCAATACCCTGCTCATATATTAAAATAATAATCCAGAATTATTATCTAATTATGTCTTCATCAATTTTCTTTTAAATAATTTACCATCACCCATATCAACAGTAACTCCTTTTACAGAAGGTCTCATTGAAATCACAACATGACTCTCAAATTATTTAACCAAATAATCTTTTTTATTCACTACTTCCTGTATATGCTTTTTAAAAACAATTATAATTACATATGCATAATTTCTACACAGTTATATTTCATATTCTAACTACCTTTTTTCAAAAATATAAAACTTTTGACAACTTTTGAAATCTTTGAAGGTATAAATAAGAATGGTATATTTCCATTACTGCCTGTTCCAAACTAAATACCCAATTGCTTAAATGCATTTTCAAGTTCAGTGATCCCAATTCTCTTCTTTCCCATACATTCTAGGTCTCTTCCACACAGCTGTATAAAATCCACACTGAACTGGATTATATGGCAGTGTACTCAGATAATCCAGTTCAAAGCAGATATTGTGAATCATCTGCCTTGATATTCTGGGTTATATGGCTGTGTGGAAGGGCCCCTAGACAACTCTGTATTTACTACAAGTTTTTTCCCTGACAAATCACCCTAGATCAGGGGTGCTCATTAGGTAGATCGTGATCTACTGGTAGATCTCGAAGGGCGTCCTGGTAGATCGCAGGCAGATCGCAGACACAGTGTGTATGGCTCCCATGCCATTTGTGAGGAATGCTCAGGGGCTTATTATACTCACATTTAGTTGAATTCAGTCTTAAAATATATTATATGGCTCTCACTGAAATAAATTTCCTAATATTTTGCTTTTATGGCTCTCTGAGTAGTGAGTAGGTAGATCTTTGGGACTTGGTTGTTTTATAAGTAGCTCGCATGCTGGAAAAGTGTGAGCACCCCTGCCCTAGATAAACCTTTTTGCCATTGCTTGAATAACAACACAATTGACAAAGCCAACATTATCTGAAGCAAGAATATAATCCTGAATAAAATGGTTATTTTAAAGTTGAAAGCCATGATCTTCTTACACTTCATTAATTTGTCTAAACCCCCAATCTAACCTCTGATTTTACCAATCTAATCTCTTCAAACAACTTATATAGGATTTCACTCGCTGGCAGAAACTTCTTCATCTCCCCCACCTTCTGTATTTCTTTTCATTTTTGTACCCATATAGACTCCATAGATGAGATAACACTATCAAGCTGTTATAGTCTTGTTTGATGTAGAATAATCATGGGATATCTCAAACCTACACCTATTGATAGACTCTATAACAGGGGTCGGGAACCTTTTTGACTTAGAGAGCCATGAAAGCAAAATATTTGTAAATTTATTTCAGTGAGAGCCATATAATATATTTTAAGACTGAATTTTCCCATTCTGATCAAAAATGGATCTGGCAGTCTGGCAGAGTATGGCCATGCCCTCTGGCACTAGGTCACATCCTCTTCAACCACCCCTCAGTGGTTTCTCCCCTTCGCCCTCTCTCTCGCTCACCCACGGCCGTGCTTGGTGGCAGCACCGCGCCGTGTCACCCTGGCCTTGTCGAAGCCTCTCACCACCATCTCTTCCTTCCCACCTCCAAGGGCAGCGGGGCCCGAGGTGCCCGGCTCCCCTTATACATTAGCCAGCGGGCTCCCCTCGTCGCCTTCTTCTTCCTCCGCCTCCAGCCTCAGAATCCGCACACTTCAGCCGGTGACACCACTGCGCCTGCGCTAGGGAAGGCTTCCAGGTGATGCGGCGCCCCTCAGTGGTTTCTCCCCTTTGTCCTCTCTCTCACCTACACCATGTCGCCCTGGTCTTGCCGAAGCCTCTCACCGCCACTTCTTCCTTCCCACATCCAAAGGGGTCCTTGGAGGGGTCTTTCCCTCTACACTCAATCCATGCCTCATTGCTAGAGATTTCATGTTATTTATATGAGGAGCGTTGTTTCAGGGCATGGGTGGTTAATCTCACATTCCCCTTTTGTCCAAGGAGAATTTTCAGAGGACCTTCCTCCGTAGCCATTGATGTTGCTTGTGGAGCTTGTGTCAACACACCAAGGTTCTTCACCTGGACATCCTTGAGCCCATCTTGAGTTCTCTTCTGGGAGAAAGGTGAGGTATAAATGAATGAATAAAATATAATAAATTAGGATTTTTGTTTCCACAATCACACAATGTCGTATTTTCCCACTGACAAATTAGAGTAATCTATTTGTCTATCAAGGTCTGGTCTGATTGAAGTCCTAGACTTAAAATGAGAATTAGAGCAGTTTAATTGGTTAGGTTGTATTCTGTCAGCCAATGTGATGCAAAAGGGCAGATCTATAAACTCCCACTGCTTTAGGAACATTTTACTCATCAAGTCACAATGGCAAATGTGCCCTTAGATTGATGCCCAAAGGACAGTCTTATCAATAGCTTTTAAGCCATAAAACCACTAGGCATTACTGGCAAATTACTAGATGGAGGCCTTAGGTTTGAAACCATACAATTAAAATATTAGTATTAAAATTAATATTAAAAATAGATTTAAGATATATTTATTTTGCCAAATTTTCCTCTCTTCATTGTCTTCATAACATTTTATGTCATTCATAAGAACATAAGAACATAAGAAGAGCCATGCTGAATCGGACCTCAGCCCATCTAGTCCAGCATTCTGTATCACACAGTGGCCCACCAGTTGTACACGGGGATCTCTAGCAGAAGGGAGGGCAAAACCCTGACCTGCTCCCGACCCCCCACAACCAGTACCCGGGGAAATCCTGCCTACCTCAACCACTCCGAGGTGGCACTTGAATGTCCTTTTCAGTAACTACTGATTCCCTTGGTATCCATGAATCTGTCTAATCCTGCCTTGAAGTTGTTCAGGCTGACCGCTGTCACAACCTCCTCTGGAAGTGAGTTCCATGACCCAATGACCCTCTGGGTGAAGAAATATTTCCCTTTATTAGTCCTAACTTTCCTACCTTGGAGCTTCAGGGAGTGCCCTCTAGTCCTAGTGTTTTGTGACAAAGAAAATAATGTTTCTTTATTCACCTTTTCTATCCCATGCATGATTTTATACACTTCGATCAAGTCACCTCTTAAACGCCGTCTTTCAAGGCTGAAAAGACCAAGGCATTGCAACCTGGTTTCATAAGGGAGCCGCTCCATCCCTTGGATCATTCTTGTTGCCCTTTTCTGTACCTTTTCCAGTTCCGTTATATCCTTCTTAAGGTGCGGAGACCAGAATTGTACACAGTACTCCAAATGTGGCCTTACCATAGATTTGTAGAGAGGTAATACAACATTTGCTGACCTATTTTCGATTCCCTTTCTGATCATGCCTAGCATAGAATTTGCTTTTTTCACTGCTGCAGCGCACTGAGTTGACATCTTCATTGAGCTGTCCACCAAAACCCCAAGATCCCTTTCCTGGTTTGTCTCGGAAAGCTTTGACCCCATCAGTTGATAAGTGTAGTTGGGGTTCTTTGCCCCGATGTGCATGACTTTACACTTGTTTAGGTTAAAATGCATTTGCCACTTTGTTGCCCATTTACTCAATTTCGAGAGATCTTTCTGGAGCTCTTTACAATCAGTTTCATTTTAACTACCCTGAACAATTTAGTGTCGTCTGCAAACTTTGCTACCTCAGAATTCACTCCTACATCCAGATCATTAATGAATAAATTAAAAAGTAACGGACCCAAAACTGAACCTTGGGGTACGCCACTTCCCACCTCTTTCCACCCAGAGAAGTGTCCATTTATTACCACCCTTTGTTTCCTACAGTTTAGCCAGGTTCCAATCCAGGACAAGACCTGTCCCCTGATTCCATGGCCGACGAGCATATTTAGGAGCCTTTGGTGAGGGACTTTGTCAAAAGCCTTTTGAAAGTCAAGGTAAACAATATCAATTGGGTCCCCTTTATCTATGTGTTTATTTACACCCTCAAAGAATTCTAATAAGTTAGTAAGACATGATTTGCCTTTGCAGAAACCATGTTGATTTTCTTTCAGCAATGCCTGTTCTTCTATGTGCCTAGTAATTTTTCTTTAATAATGGTTTCCATCATTTTGCCTGGAACTGAGGTTAAACTGACTGGTCTATAATTTCCTGGATCACCTCTGGATCCTTTCTTGAAGATCGGTGTTACATTTGCCTCCCTCCAGTCCTCGGGTACAGTGCCTGATCTTAGAGAAAGGTTATATATCTTAGCTAGAAGTTCAGCAATTTCACACTTGAGTTCCTTAAGAACTCTGTGGTGGATGCCGTCTGACCTGGTGATTTGTTGACATTTAGTTTAGTAAGGCATATGAGAACATCCTCCTTGTTTATCTCTATCTGTTTTAATTCTTTTAATTCCCTCCCTGAAAAAACTGACTCAGCTGAAGGCATATGTTGTCTGTCCTCCTGTGTGAAAACGGAGGCAAAGAAGTCATTTAGCCGCTTCAAGGGTACTGTTGTCATTGTTGACTGAATGAATTCATTTGCAGTAATCGCCTTCAGTCATTTATCTTGTGACATGCCCCTTATGTTCTTGAGCAAATCAGGAATCCCAAACTGATGGGGTTTCTTTTGAAAAATAGAGCACTGAGGACGTACTGGGTCAAATCCAGTGCTGGTAGCTCTTCCATGAGCTCTTACATTTGCAGAATGGCATTCTCTGACTCTGAAGGTTTTTAGCAGAAAACAGATACTTGGACTCTGGAAATGTTGCACCTTCACATATGGTATTGCACAAGATCTAAGGATACAACTGGCAAAAGTATGTCATCCTCTCTGACAGTGATACATGATAACTCAAGGCATTACACAAGTTCTTGCACAACAATTTCCAGAAAAGCACTACTGCCAGAATCTCTGTTGCTAGATCCTACCACACATTTCTGTTACATTTGCTTTACTTTTAAATATCCAGGGAGAGCATCTAATGCCTTCATCACTCGGGGTTAAAATCGGTGGCATGCACCGATCTAGCCTCGGTCAATCATACAGCCAGGCTGGCTCCCATCAGACTGTGTCCATGAGTGAATGAGGGCAGAACCAGTGCACCACCACAGCAACACAGAAGGCTTCCTGTGTGGCCATTTACTTTAATGGGGAGAAGCTGCATGCTCCACGTGTGCACCATGCTTCCCCTTACATAGGATCAACAGCTGCAGGAGTCAGGCATTGCGGGGCGAGAGGCTGCAAGCTTCCCCATGCCCCGCAATGAAGTAAAGTGAGGTTAACCTTTTTCGGCAGCCATGTGAAAAAGGTTAATAACACATAAACAGTCCCCAAGTTACAAATAATCTTGTTTGTAAGTCAGAACAGATTTTTTAAAGAGTAACTTCAAGCAAAAATATTTATTTTGTAGCTTTGTATAGGACAAGGAAGGGTTAACATCCCTAGGGAATTTATTTTGTTGTCTGTGCCTCTGTTCAGAAGATTTCACCTCACTTTCTGTCCCTGTGATCATTGGATTTTTAAAAAAGAAGGCATGTTGTAGAAACAAGGATTGGTGATAAAGCTTCAGATGAGACACTTTTACCCATTATCTCTTTCAGGAGTTAATTTCCCTTCTTTGGGGTAATTTCTCTCACTTCCCCCATTCATAACTATGTTGTTTGTAAGTCGCATGTTTGTAAGTCAGGGACTGTCTGTATATATAATGAGATTTCTTGGAGATGAGACCACAGGTCTAAAAATGAAATTCATGTATGTTTCATATATACCGCATGTCAGGTCTCTAGAGACACTTTGTATCTTCAAAGTTTTCCAGACGTCTGATAACACTATTTTATTTCAATGTTTATTCTCCTGTTTTAGTAAATTCCCCAAACCATTTATTTTGTTCTTCTCTATTGCATAATTCAATTATGTATTAAATAACTCAATTTATGAAGAAAACAGTACCCAAAGCTATTCAGGCTCCTTCTTTGGAGGCTTTTAAACAGAATCTCGATACCTATCTGTTGGGGTGCTTTGACTGCCCTTTTCCTGCATGGCAGGGGGTTGGAATGGATAGTCAGTATGGTCTCTTCCAACTCTATGATTCTTTAACTCTATGATGCTTTAATTGTATGTATGCACAAGCACATTTCCCTTACCCTGGCAGAAAAAATATTTATTTATTTCAAATATGTGTATCCCGCCCTTCTCAACCCCCCCCCCGGGGGGGGGGAATGATTCAGGGTGGCTTCCAGCCGGCAACGATTCAATGCCTCCATATATACTTAGAAAACATAAAACCAATAATTGCATACAGTTAAAACATTAAATCAATACAATTAAAGTGTTGTTGTTGTTGTTGTTGTTGTTGTTGTTGGAGACCAAGGTTTAAATCCCACATCAACTACAGAAACCCACTGGGAGACTCTGGGCAAGTCACACTTTTTCAGATTCACAAGAAGGTAAAGGGAAACCTCCTTGAACAAATCTTGCCAAGAAAACCCTATGTTAGGTTCACTTTACTATTGCCATAAATCAGAAATTATTTGAAGACACACAACAGCAAATAATGTAATGTGATACAAAAAAGCATACCTTCAAGCAATCCTGTGGAACTGTTAAATCTGTCTCTGTATGGAGTGGATAAACCCATGGTCTGTTGGAAATAATGATAGTCATTGATTCGGAGTGACAATTGCAATGAATTCTTGGAGCAGAACTTTCCGCACTGTGTGTCGGGACACATTAGTGTGTCAACTGAAGTGTGTAGGTGTGTCACACGAACGTAACAAGAAACCACTGAGTCTATGTGGAATAAACAATAAATCATATATTTTAATAGGTTTTCATGAGCTCATACCTACACTTTAACAGTTTCCATTCACATCCTCTCAAATTTAATTTACCTTATACTCAATTCTCCAGACTCAAACGCAACTCCTCTTTCACCTGTGATTTTGAGAGGGAAGCTAGAACTATGAAAACAGAGTTGCTCCAAAGAGGATACCCAGAACGCATAGTTTCTAAAGCACTTGTTAAAGCTAGACATTCCAATAGGAATAGCCTACTCACCTGTAGACCTAAAAAACAGACGAACAATTTGGTGTGGCCTTTAACGCTCACACCTCATTCGAATTCTATCATCAAACTAATACGAACATACTGGCCTATTATTTCCCACATAAAGGGTTTAGAGCATCCACCTCTTATAGCTTATAAGCGTACACATAACTTAGGTGACACATTGACCCATTCTAATCATGCTTATGTACATACTACCAGCAATCTCAGTAAGGGCACTAAGATGTGCGGATGCTGCTCAATTTGTAAAAATATCTGTACTGATACGACCATAATGAGTCCATCTTTGGGAAAAAGTTTGAGAAATCTCTGCTTCGCCACCTGTGCTAGTTGAGTAGTCACGTCGCCATCACTTGTTCCTGCCCACAGGTCTACGTTGGGATGACCACTAGACCATTGCGCCAACTCTTTATTGAGCACAGAAGTAGGATTAACAATGGGAACATTGATTTACCGCTGTACACCCACTGTCTCCATCATAAACACCACCCAGACTCATTGCGCATTAGAGTGCTTGATAAAATAGAACCCCGCTCACATACTGATCCCTTTAAAGCCCTGTGTAAACTTGAAAGACTCTGGATTCTCCGGTTAAATTCAGAGATTCCGAATGGGTTAAACAGGTAATCAGCATCCAATCGTTAATTACCTAAGTGTCCCACCTGACTTACCTTATAACACTCTCCTGATCCTTTCCTTTCTCACCTTTATGGTCACCTTACCGATGCGGTAAGGTTAAGCCTGAACGCTTCTGTGATTGGTATGTATGCCATGATTGTATATGTTCCTTTGGGTTATATGTTAGACTAGATACAATTTGCATTATGTTTATATATGACTTTTCCCAGATATTTTGGACTACGGAAAACCTATTGATGGCCTTGAGAAAGCCCCGCCCAGGGGCGAAATGGGGGTTAGCGCGGTTATAACTACTGATTTATTTACTATCCTGCGGATGTTTATCCGTCTTGTATATGCGCCTCCCGTTTATGATCTGTGTATATGGCATGCTCTGTGTGATATCTGATATATATGTATATCCTAGTGTTGTGCACCATATAGATATGAAACAGATATTTTTATATCCAAGTCTTTTGACTCTGTGTATTTATACTTGTTAACCCATTACTCTGTGACTCAGGTCATGTTCTCAATACACATCCTGTCTCATGTTCCATGGTTTCAGTAATCCCCAATTACAGCTTTTGCTAGCTATGTTTTTACAACCTGATCTCTTATAGCAGTGGTTCTCAAGCTGTGGGTCCCCAGGTGTTTCGGCCTACAATTCCCAGAAATCCCAGCCAGGATTTCTGGAGTTGAAGGCCAAAACATCTGGGGACCCACAGGTTGAGAACCACTGTCTTATAGAATTCCTCTTTTTATAGCCTGAAAAATAGCGATAGTAACATTAGGAATATTGGTCATTCTAAGGGTGGTGCAGAAAGTTATAGACAAAGTAAAATGGATTAAATTATAAATATTGTCATTATTGTCATTATTGTTATTGCCACACATTTTCTGCAAAATTGGGGCAATTTCATAATATCTACAATATCGACCACACAAAGGTCAAGATTAAAATAGAATGTAGCTGCTGTAAGAATGCAGTTTTCTGTGCAAAACAAACATGCGATTTTTTTGTGTGCACAGAATAAGTCTCTAATTGCAAACAGTCTTTGAAAACTACAATTTTCAGTCTTTTTTGTAGTGAGAAGAACATTCTAAAAGGATTTGGCCATTCCTTTAAGAGAAAACATAATTCATACAGAAGAACTGCCTTAACATAGCCTGCTCTCGGGGCGCATTTTCTCTCTTTGTTAATTTGGAATCAGAGAGTGTTTAAGAAAAGGCAGTGCTTTGGTTCGTACTATCTCAAGTACAGCTCAAAGGATTAAGCACAATGATATTCTGAAACTGCAACGGCTGAAAAACTGTTGACATTCCATAATGAAGCAACAGCCTGCTACTGGCAGGCAACTGATATGTAACACCAGATGTTTTAGGTTATTGATGCATCCTATATTAAAAGTGTATACTGTTCTGCCCCATATCAGTTTCGGAAAGCATGTTTGTTCAAATTAATGTCAGGAACAAGCCAAGCTGCGGAAGAAAAGAAATCACGCACAGTTCAAGGCAGGGAGCAGTGGGAGGAGTCAATTAATGCATTTCAAAGAGAGCAAAGAAATTATCTGGTAAGTCTGGTGGGTCATCAAATCATTAATTTAACATGTGGTTATAAAATGGGTCCACCAGTTTTCTACTTATATTTCTGTTTAAAAATAACAGTTTAAATGTACATTTACTGTAAATCTGAATCTGGAATAAAAACTAACATGACAGTTATTTGGTATCCCCATACCTTTTGGGCTCAGCTTCCCAATTTGTTATTGATGGTTCTGCTATAAGTGACCATATTCCTTTAGTATTTTGGTTTATTTTGGCTCTCTTTCAAACTTTGAAACTATTAAATATGAATCATATACATGTTTGAAATGGTCACCACAGACTGAGGGCCCTTCCACACAGCCCCATGTCCCAGAATATCAAGTCAGAAAATCCCACAATATCTGCTTTGAACTGGGTTACAGGGCTGTGTGGAAGGGCCTTACACCATATAATCAACATCATTCAGGCTTTTTAGAACAGCCTTCCGTCTCTAAATTAAAATGGGATATAATTACTCGTAGCCCAGCAGCAATGATGGGGCTATAATCTAATTACCCAGTTGGCCAATATTCTTACAAGCAACCTGCAATCTGGTGGGGATAAAAGAAGTTCAAATTACAGTAGAGTCTCACTTATCCAACCTTCTCTCATCCAACCTTCTGTATTATCTAGCACAGTCTGCCTCCCTCCCGGATCCACAGCTGTTTCAATACATTGTGATGTTTTGGGGCTAAATTCATAAATACAATAATTACTACACAATGTTAACGTGTATTGAACTGCTTTTTCTGCCAAATTGTTGTAAAAAATGTTGTTTTGGTGCTTAATTTGTAAAATCATCATGTAATTTGATGTTGAATAAGATTTCCTTTATCCCTTCTTATTATCCAACATTTTCGCTTATCCAATGTTCTGCCGGCCCATTTATGTTGGATAAGGGAAACTCTAGTTTAGTTTTGGTTTGATATGAATTGCATTAAAATTAACCAATAAATAAAGTGCATGTACAGGAAGTTCCAAAGATCTAAGTCCAGTGTAGATCTTGTTAACCTTCAGATCTTGTTAACCACTTAAGTGCTACCTCCAACATTGTATTCAGCTCAAGCAGCAATCATTAGCAAAATTTAAGTAGATCCAATTTTTACATACATCTGTAACAAAAAAAACTCTAAGCAGTTTTGGTACTTGATCAATTGGCTGAGTAATTCAGGTCCGACATTTACTCTGCCAATTTATCAATTAAACTGGTATAATTATTTTTCTAACCTTTTTCAGGCTGATGAACTAGATATCCAGAGCTTAGCATTAGATTCTTTTGAATTGACTGACTGGTCTCCTGTCTCAATACAGGAAATTGCAGACCTGATAGCTGGTTTAAAAAATGGAAAAGCTGCTGGATCGGACTTAATTATCCCAGAGATTTTGAAATCAGATCCGGGTTAGTGGCAGTGTTCACCATAATTAACAGCATGGGCATTCGACCAAACAGCTGGCAATTTTCCATTATGGTACCAATCTATAAAAAGGGTGATCCTTCCAGTCAAGGACAATTAATATTTTATTGGAATCAGAAAGCTTTATGTAAAATTCCTATTAATTAGATTGCAAACCTGGCTGGACCATACTAAAATCATCAGACTTGAGCAAGCTGGATTTTTAAGTCAATTAATCTTGGATCATTGCTTAGTACTTTTAAATAAATACCCCACTCATAAAGCTCCCAAACTACAGTATTTGCTGCTTTTATAGACCTAACAGTAGCCTTTGGTTTTGTAACTAGAAATCTTTTGTGGGACAAGATGAGGTTATTGAATGCTGACGCCAGACTTTTTAAAATTAGATAATTGTACACTAATACTGTTTGCCGAATTAGATGCACTGAAGAAGGCTAGTGAACTACTAAAATTAGTACTACATATGGGGTTAAGCAGGGGTGCATACTGGCCCCTACTTTATTTAATTTATTCCTGTATGTTTTATCTCATGCTCTAGCATTGGTGAATGGTCATAGTCCCAAGTTACATTCTAACCATGTTTCCTTACTCTTGTATGCAGATGATGCTGTGTTATTGACCTTACTTAGTATCGGCCTTAAACACTTAATATATTGCTTTGCCAATTGTTGTGAAGGAAATACTTTGGAAATTAGCTATGTTAAATCCAAAATTCCATGCTGAGACATGGAAGCCCATGTCTCAGCAGATTAAGGGCCACAAAACCGAACAGGTAAAATACTTTCCATATCTTGGCATTTGTTCTGGATATAATTTGTTCTTGCTCTCACAGGGACAAGCAGTAATTGCTTTTGAACATAACATTATGGCAATATACCATTTTTTTCTACAGTAAGGATAATCAATATATTCCTGCCTGCCCTCAAGATTTTGAATCTAGGATTGGTTTCCTATCATTGCATTACTCCCCTCTTTGGATTGCAGCAATAAATAAATCATTTTATATATTACAATCTAGTTTTCTCTGGAAACTAATGGGGCTCCCTAGATAGGTGCTGTGCATTAAGATGGGCCAAACCACTTTTGAAACTTTGACTGCATGTACATTTTCAAGCAGATCCCAATAGCTATATTCCCATTTTATTTAAGAGTGGTATACTTTGGTTTTCAGGAAGATTGAAGCAATTCTTGCCTTTGGAATAAATTTCAATGCTTACGAAAGTGGAAGCATGCAGGCTAGTCAAGAACAGACTTTTGGATCTTGACATCCACAGTTTGATTATTGTAGCAAAGACAACTTGTTCTTCTACCACATTATTAACTCCATGTGCGAGTGGAGTTATGGCAACTAATGTTCACATTTTGATTAATCCCACCCAGAGGAGAGCTTTGGCTATTACAAGATGTAATATGTTGCTATCAGCTCTTTTGGATTGAAGATACAAAAATATGGACCATTCCAAAAGGGTTTGTTCCTGTGATTTGGTTTCTCTCGAAATACTTGACCATTCTTTGTATGCTTCAAATATGATAAGAATCAGACGAAATGCGAGAATTAAATTTTTTAAAAGTGTTCTCAATGGCAATTGTGCTATGGAATTCCTTATCTTCTGAACAATTCTGGTGCATTCTTTTGCGAGATTGTTGCAAGTTTTATTCTTGAGATTAGTAATTTTTAAACATGGGCCCTTCCCAACAAGCCCTCTATCCCAGGATCTGATCCCAGGTTTTGTGCTTTAACCTGAATTATATGAGTCCCTGCTGTAAGATAATCTGGGATAAGTAGAAAACCTGGGATCAGATCCTGGGATATAGAGCCTGTCTGGAAGGGCCCCATGTTTTTAAATTTTTAATCTGTGACTTCTTTTCATTATACATACCTATGATGTGATTTTGTTAGTGTATGCCAATTAAGGCTATTGTTGGGATCATTATTTGTTATGAAAAGAGATAATTAATTAGTCAAGTCATAGGTTTAAATGCAATTACTGGCTTCAACTAGACAGGCCCCATCAGTTAATTACAATAATTGCCAAATGATCCAACACTTTATGTAAACCCATTTGATTCAATGGGGTTTACTGTAGCTGGTATTAGTGCATTTAGTTCCATAAAGGAGAGCTGAGCACAGGGTTTGTATAGCCCTAAATCCTCCTTTTGTGGCCCTCAAGTTCTTCATATTCCCAAACCACCATTTTCTTGCTCCCTTGAAAGGATGAATGGGCTTTCCTGAAAGCTACCAGAAGCATCCATTAAGTTTTTAAATAGGCTTCAGGGACCGTCACCATTTAACAAATGGAATTCACTTGGGAATTTATGCCTCTGTAAATAGACTTACAGTATGTCTCCAGGAAATAGAATTTAGTAGTTTCCCAATTTCCTATTACTATTATATTACTACATAGTGTCAGTTGGACAATGGGAATGGTGAACAATGAGACACTGGCTAGGGAGTGCTGATGCGCATTGATAAAGTCTGATGAGCATCAGGACACTTTTGCCAAGGTCCTATTATGCTGGGCTGTGGCACACCTAGTTAGTAGTCAGCTGTATTAAATCACTACTGATCGAGAGGTCATGAGTTCGAAGCCAGCTGGGTCGAAGTAAGCTCCCAACCATTAATAGTCTAGCTTGCTGTTGATCTATGCAGCCCGAAAGACAGTTGCATCTGCAAGTAGGAAACTGAGGTATCGCTTTATGCGGTGAGGCTAATTTAACTAATTTACGATGCCATAAACTCCTCCAGCAGTGTGCAGAAGAATGAGGAAGTACTCCACCAAAGGACCCAGTATCACAAGTGGATGGGGAAGTGGCAGCTCCCCCTGTGGCTGGAACCAAGCATATCCTCATGAAGCCGGAAAAGCAGGAATGTTAAATTGCCTCTGTGTCTGTCTATATACGTTGTATGTCTAAATGGCATTGAATGTTTGCCACGTATGTGTGCATTGTAATCTGCCCTGAATCCCCTACGGAGTGGGAAGGGCAGAATATAAAGGTTGTAAATAAAGTCATAAATAATATTTGCAATTTACTAACAGTGTTCCTCAGCAAGGGACTACTGTTACATTACTACTTAGGGGAGCCAGAAAAATGTCCATTGACATTGAAACGGATACACAATAGGATACTGGCTAGGAAATGTCAATGTGCATCAATAGACCCCAAAGCACATCAAGACACAATGTCCCATTGTGCATCTTTACAATTCACTCACAGGATTCCTTGTTGCCTCTGTTACGTAGCTAAGTATGTCTAAAGTTACACAATATGCAGTACATTGTGATAGAGATTCCAAACAACATTTTAAAAATACCAATTTTATCAAAACCGTAGTGGACTTCTGAGCATGTTTTGTTTTGCGGCAGTTTCGGCAATTTGTACGACTTTTGGATGATAACGGGATGGAAAACTGGGTTCAGGACCCAATGCAGTTGGTCAGTTCTGCCATGGAATGACTGGGCTCCACTGTATTTCCACATGTGACATTATAATTAGTCTAACATACAGATGGAACAGTACAGTATATTTTATTGAGACAGCCAGAGGTCAATATTAACATCTGATATAGATTTCCAGATCCATCGCTGCTGAGTTCTGAGTTCCACTCAGCATTGCAGCCAACACTCAGAGTCAAATCAGATATCAAGGGGATTGTGTATTCCAAGCAGTTAGCATATTTTCTCCTCCAACAATGGGATTTCGTTAGAAACACATGCCTCAATGTTCGGATTTGCAAATTAAGCCAATTTTTATCTTCCCATGACTAAAATAAGTAAAGCATACTGGAATGCACAATATGAAGGTGAGGAAAAATACATGCTTGGCCAAATAGCCATCTCTTACCACTTAAGAAAGCACTCCAGTATGACTCCCTTAGCCACTTAACAATGCACCTACTGGATGTAGAAAGGCCAAGAAATGGCAGGATTTATTGGCCTCCTTAGGTCTTCCATTGGAATTCTAAGATATGCTTCTGGCTTGAGTACAGTCAAAGTATAGAGTTCGCTATTATCTGTAGTTTCAGGTATCCATGGGGTGTCTTGGAACGTATCCCTTGTAGTGTACTTTTCAGTATTTGTTTAGTGCAGGGGTGATTTACCTACCCACTACTCAGAGAGCCATAAAAGCAAAATATTTGGAAATTTATTTCAGTGAGAGCCATATAATATATTTTAAGACTGAATTCAACTAAATGTGAGCATAGTAAGCACCTGAATTTATTCATAATAATAATGATGATAATATTCATTCAGCCTCTGCTGCTACTACTACTAATACTAACAACAACAATAGGTTCCTAGAGTAGAAGGAGACCTCCAAGTGCCATCTAGTCCAACCTTCTTCTGCCATAAGGGAAAAACACAACACATTCCTCACAGATGGCCATTCAGCCTCTGATAATAATAATAACAACAATGGGTTCCTAGAATAGGAGGAGACCTCCAAGGGCCATCCAGTCCAACCTCCTTCTGCACCTGGGCGGCGTCGGGAGCCTGCGGGGCAGGACTGAGCCTTCCTCCCGCCCTGCCTGGAATCTACCAGGACGCCCTACACGATCTACCAGTAGATCGTGATCTACCTAATGAGCACCCTTGGTTTAGTGTATCATCTAATTTGACACTCAGTAACAATTACAAAATTCTAATTGAAGGGCATTGTCAGTATTATTGATGAGGTCACCTTCTATTAAATACATATGTGCTATAAAACATGGCTAGAATGCAATAACTCAACCTTTGGCCTGATCTGGAATTAACCTGTGGACTTTGAAAAGAACCAATCAAGATTTTAAAAGGGAAGAGTGAGCGAAAGAACACACAAACACTCCACCTAGCCATTTTAAATTTATTTACTTTTATAACCCTGTTAGATATTCAGAGTACTAATACTAAAAAAATTATTTTATGACAGTATAGATTTATATAATCCAGTTTAAATAATATAATCTGGATTATATGACAGTGTAGAATAGATCAAGCCTCAGTTAAAGATCCCTTTTCAAGAATAAGGGAGGGAACTGAAAATCTGTTTGATTTAGGTTGGATCTACACTGTCCTATATCCCAGGATCCGATCCCAGATTATATGGGAGTAAAGACTCATATAATCCAGTTCAAAGCAGATAATGTGGGATCAGGTGCTGGGATATAGAGAAGTGTAGATCCAACCTCAAACATACCTTAAATTCATCTTTTAATCGTATGACCTAAATCCAATCTGAGTGATGGTACTATTGGGATTTTTCTTTCATGTTAGGAGCGACTTGAGAAACTGCAAGTCACTTCTAGTCTGAGAGAATTGGCCGTCTGCAAGGACGTTGCCCAGGGGACGCCTGGATGTCTTGGTGTTTTACCATCCTTGTGGGAGGCTTCTTTCATGTCCCTGCATGGGGAGCTGGAGCTGACAGAGGGAGTTCATCTGCACTCTCCCGGATTTGAATCTCCAACCTGCCAGTCTTCAGTCTCACTGCGCCACTGGGGGCTCCACTATTGGGATTATGGCCCTTGTTTCTCTCCTAAAAAGCAGGGGTAAATACCTTTTAGTGTTATAGGTTTTAGAATTAAAAATAAACCTATTCAAGAGTGGGAATAACATTTTGCAGCTGGTGCTGACAGTTGCCAGAAAATAGTCTGGAAAACCAAAATGCCCCTAGGAGGTACAACAAATGCCTTAACCCCCAACCACCTCCTAGTACATTTGCCTTATCTGGAGGAGCTTTCAGACTGAATTAAGGAGTGAACTCCAAATGTTTTCTATTCTTGGAAACTGTCTCACCTGCCCCCAATGTAAACCCAGCCTAACAAACTGGGACCAAATCTATATTTCTGGATGCTATTAAGTGCAGATGTTTTCCAGTCACACGCTTAAACAAGAACGTACGAAGAAAGAAGCTACTATTAGATGATGCTGATGCTGACAATGATATGGCTCCAGAAATGGCGGTTGCAACTTCTGAAACAATAGCAAAAAGTACAGAAAGAAGACCTTTCCTGCTCTCTAGCAAAATTCACCTATTGCTCAAGAGTATCTTCATCAAATGAAAAAATACAGATGACCAAGTGAAAGTATATTTCCTGTCGTTTGCGGCGAAGTAAAAAAGAAATCACATAGGAAAACTTCTACTTTGTATTTTGAAAAGACGTTGGAGTTTTGCCTATACTATCATACTCAGTTCTTTTGATGTTGGAAGTTTTATATTTAGTATCTTAATGTAATTCATCTTGTCTTCTTCTGAACCTTATCATAGGCTGTAATAATCTGCCATCTTTTTTTTTCTATTTCAAGCTAGTCAAGGAAGCCACGGACCAGTCATTTTCTTGGTAGCTTAAATCTGTTTCCAATGCAGCTCAAATGCACGCACACATATATTCTTCCAGAAATGCTGGGCAAGTGCTATTGCTTAAAGGGCGGGGAATTTTGGCCAACCGATGGGCAAACCATGGTTTTCAAGCATCACCGAAAGCAGCTGACACTGCAAACCACAGAGACAAATATAGTGTTGATTTTAGTCTAAATAAAAATAGCAGAGGAAGCAGGCTGGTCTAGTGGCAAGCCATTAAAAAAGCAAGAACAAGCATGTCCAAGCAAAAGACCTCTTAGCAATGAATGTTCATTCTAAGCATATTACTCTAGCATCAGATCCTAAATGTCAAAATGTACAAAATATTATACAGTAGACTCTCAATTAACCAGCACCCATAGAGATTAGTAGATGCCAGATAAATGTAGTTTTTGGTTGCTTGAGAGTTATTCTTAAAATAGGGCTAACTAATAATATATTCAATACTATTGGTAAAGGTTTCCCCTTGACATTAAGTCTAGTCATGTCCTACTCTGGGGAGGGGGTGTTCATCTCCATTTCTAAGCTAAACAGCCGGCACTGTCCATAGATACATCCTAGGTCATGTGGCCGGCATGACTGCATGGACTGCTGTTACCTTCCAGCCGGAGCTCTACCTATTGATCTATTCATATTTGCATGTTTTCGAACTGCTAGGTTGGCAGAAACTAGGGCTAACAGCAGAAGCTCACCCAGCTCCCTGGATTCAAACCGCTGACCTTTCGATCAGTAAGTTCAGCAGCTCAGCGGTTTAACCCACTGCGTCACAGGTGCTCCCACAAACTCTGTAATGATATTAATACTGAAATACATTACTTAAAAACAAATAAAGTCAAATAAAGACAAACTTAGAACAACACAGTTTTACTATATTATAAAAACAGATTTTTATATTTAAAATATTACTTATTTGATTTCCCCCCCAATTGCTTGAGAGTTCCAGTTGCAGTTAACTGAAGCCCGATCTACACTGCTACATAAAATCCAGATTATCTGCTGTGAACTGGATTATATGAGTATACAATGCCATATAATCCAGTTCAAAGCAGATAATCTGGATTTTAATTGGCAGTGTAGATAGGGCCTGAGAGTATACTGTAATTTGTAATAGTAAGGGCCAATTCTATTGCAACCACATGCTAAGCCGCATTCTCCATTGGGAAATATTTTAGAATACAGAAGGACTGGGGGGAAATGCTTTACTCCCCACTACCACAAAATTTACCTTTCTCTAGTTTCCACCATTTTTATCCATATTCTGCATTTTTACATGTTATGTAAACACAGATTTTTTTCAAAAAAAAAAAAGAGCAGAATTTGCCCCAAAACAGCCAGTAAACTCAGAAGTCCAAACTTCGGGTCACTTCCAAAGCACACATTAGACTGATTTTCACCCAAAATGCATAACTATGATCTGTCACTGTGTGGGGGAGGCGTGGGTGAGTATAAATTGGCAGCTACCCTTGTCACATTTGCCCCACCCGACTCTCAAGTTATTTTGTTTGGCAATGCTCCCTGGCCTGTAAAACTGTTTGGCTGCAAAAAAAAACAACAGCTGAAAAGGTCCAGCTTTTCTTTTCATTTGCCATCAATTTAGGCTACTTATTTGTTGAATTTCTGCCTGTTGTGGATCTGTTGAAGATCATGGAAGAATTTCCTTAAGAATAGTGACAGCTTCACAGCACAAATGGCATTTCTATTGTTCCAGTATTGGCATTATGGAGCATGAAGAAATAAGATGGCAACTCCATTCTCACCAATGTAAATGTAGTCTATACAAATGT
This sequence comes from Anolis apletophallus, assembly GCA_030556195.1. Taxonomy (NCBI): domain Eukaryota; kingdom Metazoa; phylum Chordata; class Lepidosauria; order Squamata; family Anolidae; genus Anolis; species Anolis apletophallus. Next base: position 95,774,492 of record JARBWK010000006.1, on the reverse strand, counting down.
TTTGTTTTTACGCATTGTTACTTGTAATATCACAATATTGTATTCAGCAGCTTTGTCACCTCCATTAAGGCTTGAAAAGGAGAAGGATATCACTCTGTGCTACGGTATTACGCATATAGTAATAATGCATTATTGTGCTATTGTGCAGAAAGTAATACTGTGCTACAGCATTGTGTGTGACCAGCTGAATGCAGCCATGCTTAGGGACATGTGTGTATTGCTCTGTTTGGGAATCTGTGAAAGCTATAGACTCTGAGAAATTAAACATAATTTTTGGAATAACAGGAATGAAACTAGAAGGGAAAAGCCTTTTCTTGCTTCTTTATGGACTCCTCTGAAGTCCATCGATGGACCACATTTAAGGCCAATTGTCTTGCCATTAGATTTCATCTTACTTCAGAATATCTGTATTTGCCTATACACACAAACCGAGATATTTTGGAGATGGGACCCAAGCCTAAGCACAAAAGTCAAAAAGTTGACATTGGTGTTAAAACTAACACGTATAACAGAATATCCCAAGAACAAGCACCCAGAATATACATATAGTGAACTCCCAATAAAATGTGTGAAAGACATTAAGCACAACAGTCCAAATTCAGGTTTATGTTGCATGCACCAGGGCTGATTGAAGCATGTTTCCAAGCTCCCATCTTCCCATGGTAGCCCTTCCAGATGCACAATGCTACAAAAATTAACGCAGGCTGACTGTGGGAAATAAGAACATGTCCCCTGAAAATAAAGGAATAGCAGTTTCTGATAGCAGAGGTATTCTTTTCAGATCTGGCATCCATTCCAATTGGTATATGAATAAAAGTCCATTAGATCAACGGTTTCAAGCTACCATTGATTGTCGTGAACCATATGAATGTGGACACACTGAAGCATGCATACTCATTTTGCCACCATTTGATAATATCGGGCCTGATTATCCATACGTTTTAGCATTGTAATTGTTCTAAACAAATAAAAGGTAAAGGTTGCCTATCAACATTAAGTCTAGTCAAGTCCGACTCTGGGGAGTGGTGCTCATCTCCATTTCTAAGTCGAAGAGCCACCATTGTCCGTAGACACCTCCTAGGTCATGTGGCCAGCATGACCACATGGAGTGCCGTTACCTTCCCGCCGGAGCAGTACCTATTGATCTACTCAAATTTGCATGTATTCGAACTGCTATATTGGCAGAAGCTGGGGCTAACAACGGGAACTCACCCTGCCAGTGGATTCAAACCGCTGACCTAATCAGCAAGTTCTGCAGCTTAGTGATTTAACTCACTGCACCACTGCGCCCCCTTCTAAACAAATAACCAGTAGTCAACTGCATTGGAAAAAGGCAATGCGTCTCAAATCTCTTCTCAATCAACACTGTTTAGTTGAAGATAAGAAGGCTTTAATTTCTTTGGCTCTTTGTCCTCACCATTATTTGTTGCATAAACAATTAGTTTATCAGTATAGCTATGTAAAAATGAAATTAAAGTATAACTACATTACATTATGGTTGTAATTACACAAGAGACAATGTCACTGCTTTGGAATTATGTACAGTTTTAAAATTACTTTTAAGATTAGTGGTCAATTAAAAGTAGAAGAAGATGATCATACAGTTTGATGTGCTGGCTCATGTTGTGAGTCATGCTGATGAATTCACATGGGTTTAATTTTTTAAAAGTACGCCACCCATATCCACAGGAGTGGTATATGTGGTTTTATTCAGCAACATCTGACAAAACATGCCCTCTCTAGGCATTTTCTAAGTCATCCAGTGGGACTATATGGTATACCTGGGCCAGAAGTTCTTCATTTCAGTCAGTTTTGGTATTATCTGTGGTTTTGCATATCCACAAGAAGTCTGGAGTATGTCACCTACAAATATGGGTGTCGTACTACATATATATATATTTAACAAGTAACTTTCCCTGCTGTGTTTCGTCTTCTATATTTAAAAGCTGTTTGATGAATAAAGAGAGGAAACAATATTTATTATTATTTATTTATTTATGGGATTTGTACCCCATAGCTTCTCACCCCCGCAGGGGGACTCAGCACGGCTTACATTTGCAGCACTACAGGCCGCACTACCACAATACAATTTAAAATACACCATATAATCAACATCATTAAAAAGCATTAAAAACATTAAAAAACATTACATTAAAAACCACTACATACAACAATAATTAATTAAAGCCATCAAGCAAAACACATTGTCAGTCCAGTCAAATCCAAAGGTACAATTTACATCTGCTGCCCAAAGGCCTGGTCCCAGAACCACAACTTTAGCTTTTTTCTAAAAGCGAGGAGAGATGGTGTCGATCTTATTTCATTTGGGAGTGCGTTCCATAGGCAAGGGGCCACCACCGAGAAGGCCCTGTCTCTCGTCCCCAACAGCCGCATTTGCGATGCTGGTGGGGGCGAGAGTTCTGGACACACGCTGGATCTGGTTTTCTGTCAGGGATGGGAAGACAGTGATGGGGTCCAGAATATTTCTCAGAACTGGTTATGCATTTACCTTTTAGACATGCATCATTTCACAGCACAGTAATTCAGTTTTATTAGCAAACTGGGGGTTAGACCAACCACTTATAAGAGGCATGAACAGCCGCCCTGAGTCCTCCTTTGGGGGTGAGAAGGGCGGGGTAAAAGTACTGCAAATAAATAAATACATACATATATACATTAATTGGAATAATGCGATTTATAGGACACAGCATAACTCATGAAAGCCTTTTATTTATTTTTAAAATATAGACTCAGAGGTTTCTTGTGGTTGGTCTAACCCCCAGTTTGCTGCGGTTTGTGCCTACACCTACACTATAGTCGACACACTGTGTCGCAACATAGTTTGGAGAGTTCTGTTTAATGCTTTGGGCAAGAGAATGAGGACCTTGTCAAGAAATAGTAATTGGCATGTCTGATCACAAAAGGGTGGTGAGGTGGTCTGACATTTGCAATGGTCAAAGTGACACCTTAAACAGCAATCCATGGTCACAATGTTTCCCAGTTAAGCATTAGCTCTTTGCCTCAAGGGTTTAGGATGGTAATAACGATCTCTAAGTTTTGCTGATGTGAATTGTTTTTGTACTTCCCTGTCAACAACACAAACATTGAAACACTTTCTATGGAAACTTCCCCTGAGCCAAGTATTATCATTAAGCACAGAAGCAGTTCTCCCACAAGCACTCTTTTTTGGCAAATATTTGTCGGAGTGTTTCCAATGGATGTGATCATGATGAAATTCAAGCAACTTCTCTCCCCGACCCATGTCTCTAATAATAGCATGGAGCTTCATGGCAACAGCTGGATCACCACTGTGAGCATTAATCATAACAGGAGGACAAAACAACTTTAATCTGAGATATGAAGTAACTCCATATATCATGCGTCACATGTACTCAGTAGTTATAGACAGTCATTTTCTCTTTTTTTGGTGGCATATATTGGAAGTGAAATTCTACACTTTCTATTCATAGACCTTGTAAAATGGCATTGACTCTTGCACTTTCTAAATGCTTGTCTTTTAATTCTGGGGTACAGTCACCCCTCCATGTTTGTGGTTTTGACTTTTGTGGATTTGATTATTCACGGATTTGATTTAAAATGTTCTCTCTAGGAATTTCTGATCCTCCAATGTGATTCTTTGGACATCTTTCTCCAGTTATGCAGGAGAACCTAGAGATTTCTAAAGAGAATGCCTCTTTGGGAACCTCTAGGTCCTCCAATGTGATTTTTGGTCTACAACTAGAAGTTAACCATAAAGTCCTAGAGAGATGTTCTTCCAGGTTTAAAAAATAGCAATTTCTTTATTCAACTTTTTTCACTTGCGTCCCCAACCCAGAAAATGTAGAGGGCTGATTGTATCTGGATATTTTTAGACATACCTTTTCAACATAAACTTTATAGTACTATCAGTCCTATTTTCTTATGTAAATATGTAAATATATGAAGACTGTATTGCTTATCATCTGCGGTGACATTTGGTTTCAGGCTTTCAAGATGCAGCAGTTGAAGGCAGAATTGCTAATGGAGCAAATAAAGTGACCTGGCCCACTCATATGCCTTAAATGGAAAACACTTCCTTTTTAATATTATAGAATAGACTAGCTGTACCCGGCACGCGTTGCTGTGCCCTATTTAGGAGATGCGAGAAAGTCTGAGTATGTAAGGGTTGGAAATGATGTGAGCATGTGTTTTGTGTGTGTATATATGTGTATGCTTGTGTGTGTGTATGTGTGTTTATATTTGTGTGTGTGTATGTGTATGTTTATATTTGGGGGTATGTGTGTGTGTATATATACAGTATATATGTGTTTGTGTATATGTGTGTGTATATATGTGTATGTGTGTATATTCGTGTTTGTATATATTTGTGTGTGTATATGTATGTGTGTATGTGTTTATATATGTGTGTGTATATATGTGTATGTGTGTATGTGCGTTTATGTGTATGTATAGGTGTATATATGTGTGTGTATGTGTTTGTGTATGTATATGTGTGTATGTATGTGTATATATGTTGATGTGTATAGATGTGTGTATGTGTGTATATGTATGTGTGTATTTGTGTGTATGTGTTTATATATGTGTGTGTATATATGTGTATGTGTGTTTATGTGTATGTATAGGTGTATATATGTGTATGTGTTTGTGTATGTATATGTGTGTGTATGTGTATATATGTTTATGTGTATAGATGTGTGTATGTGTGTGTATATGTGTGTGTTTGTGTTGTTTTGTGCAGGAGTGGTATCTTTTTTATTATGGGTTTTATTATTAGTATGTTTTTTGTAAGCTTTCCTGCCTCTTCCATGTCCGTCTCTTCTGCTCCCTGTTCGCCCTTCTTTGCCACCTCCCTGTCGAAGGGGGGCCCGAAGGGGGACCTTCGCTAAGAGGACGGCTGCGGCGCAACCGCCTCGTCCGACGGCTCCTCGCCCTCTTTCGCTGGCCGTGTGGTCTCTCTCTCTTTGGCCTCCTCTTCCGGGAGTGGCAGGGAGGTGGGGCGCCGCATCCGGGAACGTTTGGGAGACAGCAAAGGAGGTGGAGAAGGAGGGCCAGTTCCAGGAGTGAAGGAGGAGGAGGAGAAGGCGGAGGAGGAGATCCCGGCAGAGGAAGCAACAGGGGGGGGGGGAGCAGAAGAAGGAGCCTCCATTACGACGGCGCCGCCGCCGTGGCCGCCTCTTCCGCCCCCTTCTTGCTCTCCTCCGCCGCCTCCCTTCCGCTCCCATAAGAGGAGGCCTAAGGGAGAGAGATCGTGCGGGCCCCCTTCGGCCTCCTCTTCAGGGAGCAGCAGGGAGGCGGCGGAGGAGAGCGAGAAGGGGGCGGAAGAGGCGGCCACGCCGCCTCTGCCATCGTAATGAAGGCTCCCGCTTCGCCCCCCCCCCCTATTGCTTCCTCTGCCGGGATCTCGTCCTCTGCCTTCTCCTCCTCCTTCACCGGGTTTTTTTCCGATCCTGGCAGAGGTTGGAGGGAAGCTGCCCTTTTTTCGGAAGAGGTGCCCGGGAAAAGGGTAGGTTTCCTCCCATCCGTCACAGGGACAGCAACCGTCGCAGGGAGGTGTAGAGTGGCGGCCTTGCTGATGTTTCTGCCCTGCGCTGTTTTCCTCCCTCCGCACTTCCAGGCCCCTGCGGGCAGTACAGGAATCGGGCCGCTGCGCTTTGGCTGCCATGCACGAATGTTCTAAGCTTTCGCGCTGGCAGCAGAGAGGCCAGGATGGGAGGTCCGTTGCCGGTTTTTAGGGGGTCGTTTTTGGGGGTGTTGGGAGGGAGTTTTGGGCCACGAATGTACCTCTGGGTATGGTTGTCTTGGTTGCCGAGTATCGTGGTTCTTGGACGTATAGTTTCTTTGTCTATGATCGTCAATGCACGGACCTTCTCTTTATATATATATAGATTAATGTTTAGCTTCCTTTTTTCCTACTCCAGGCACATACGAGGGTTGAATGAAAAGTAATGCCTCCACTTTCGTTACTTGGGTTTGAATGGAAATATTTTAATAAACTCAGAAATAATCCTTAGAATGTGCTCTTTAACTACCACTATTCACTTTCCCACATAATCACCAGATAATTAGATACATTTCTGCCAACGATGAACAAGTTTTCTGTAGCTGTCATGGAAGAAGTCGACATTTTGTTTCTGCAACCAGCATCTCACAGTTCTCTCAATGTCTTCATCAGAAGCATAATGATGTCCCCACAGATCTTCTTTCATTATCAGGAACAGATGGAAGTCAGGCCGTGCTAAATCTGGACTGAATGGAGGATGTCGTACGGTGGTGAGATCCAGTCTCTGAAGTTCTGCTGTGTACCCATTGTGCACAGATCTTCCGATAGACAAGCAAAGCAATAATGTGACCTACACGTTATGCTTGAAATTTCTGAGTGATACGACGATAATCCTAAATCAATCTGTCAACCTTTTGCTTGGTTGCTGTCACAGGATGTCCAACTCTTTGTCATGCAAGTCAGATGTTCCCACCTCAACATCTTTAAACTTACTTGCCCAATGACGCACAATACTCACATCAACACAATCACCATACACAGCTTGCATTCTCTAATGCAGGGCTGTCCAACTGGCGGCCCCGGGGCCGGATCCGGCCCCGTAGCCTGTTGGACACGGCCCCACCTATGCCCTCAGCCGCCATTTTTAAATTTTTTTAAAAATTGATTTTTTTTAAAATGGCGGCCGGGGGGGAGGGGGAGGCGGGGCAGGGAGGAGGAAGAGAGCTAGCTCCTCCTTTTCGGCGCCCCCCCTCCCTACCTAGGGCGGGGGAGCCGCCGAAAAAGGGCAGAAGGCGGCGCCAAGAGCAGCGCGTCACAGGCCTGGCGTGACGCGCTGCCCCTTGGCACCGCCTACTCCTCCTTTTCGGCGGCTCCCCCGGCCTAGGGGGAGGGGGCGCGAAAGGAGGTAGGCGGTGCAAAGGGCAGCGCGTCACGCCAGGCCTGTGACGCGCTGCCGTTGGCGCCGCCTTCTGCCCTTTTTCGGCGCCCCCCTCCCTTCCTAGGGCAGAGGAGCCGCCAAAAAAGGGCAGAAGGCGGCGCCAAGAGCAGCGCGTCACAGGCCTGGCGTGACGCGCTGCTCTTGGCACCGCCTACGCCTCCTTTTCGGCGGCTCCCCGGCCTAGGAAGGGAGGAGGGCGCCGAAAAGGAGGAGTAGACGGTGCCAAGAGCAGCGCGTCACACCAGGCCTGTGACGCGCCTCTCTTGGCGCCGCCTACTCTCCTTTTCGGCGGCTTTAGGAGGGAGGGGCCTGGGCTGGGGCGGGGCCTGGGGCGGGCCGAGCGGCCCCGCAGGTCATCAGTGACCTCTTATCCGGCCCTGGACCCGCCAGAAGTTGGACAGCACTGCTCTAATGAATCTCCTTTTGCTGTCTTGAATTAAATGACTGCATGCTGCATTGACTGACCGTCTGCGCAGGGTTCCATACTTCGCACTTCAACAACACAACCGTTCAATGCTAAGGCTTCCCGTCAAAATGCAACTGTAGAGGAGAGACTACTGAAGAAGCCAGTACCTGCTGCATATCAGTACTGCCATCTGTTGAGGAGCTACGAAGGTGGAGGCATTACTTTTCATTCAACCCTCGTATATAGTGGTCAATTAAAAAAGTTAACAAGCTTTGGGGATATACAATACAGGATTGCTCTCCTTGGGAGCTACATGTTATATAGGCCTGAAGTACATTCCAAGCAAAAATAAATACTAATTATATCAGAGCTTGCTTGTTTTATTTTTAAAATTCCACCATAACTGATCATGTGATAGTGGTGCACAGGCCCGTACGGAAACTATGGAACATCAGACAGGGTGTGTATTAAGAACATGAGGCTTCATATCAGCAAATTGTGAAATGGGAAGTAAACGCTGCACCCAGGGCCATACCCAGGATTTTGATTCGGGGGAGGGGGGGGGCAGAGTAGCGTGAGAGAGGATCTACCCTAGCAAACCTTTTGTATCGTTATCCCAATACCCCCATGCATATGGGATATATTGAGTATGGTGATCAGATCATGATATGAATAAACATAACAGTTTAAATAATGTACCAGTAAGGCCTTCTCGTGGACCCCACCCCCACCCCTGTCTACATGCCTGGTGGTGTACCCTTTCTACCCCTCATTTATAAATCAATAAACATAACAGTTTAAATAATGTACCAGTAAGGCCTTCTCGTGGACCCCACCCCCACCCCTGTCTACATGCCTGGTGGTGTACTACATTGAAATCTTTCTAAATAACTCTTCTAAATAAATCTTATTTATAAATCATTTATAAGTAGTGTTATCTATATTCTGTATTTTTGTGTTCCTTATAAGATGTAATCTTTTTACAATGAAATTGCATCACCTATTAATGTTTGTGAAAAATGTTCTTTTGGGTAGTGTTATTATAACTGTAGATTTTTAAAATCAAAGCATACAAGATAAAGCCTTTATATGTTTGATGCATTTTTATTGGGCTCCCGGGAGTGCAATGGGTAAAACCCTTATGCTGGCAGGACTGCTGACTGAAAGGTTGGCAGTTCGAATCCAGGGAGCAGGGAGAGCTCCTGTTTGTCAGCTCTAGCTTCTCATACATGAGAGAAGCCTCCCACAGGTTGATAAAAATCCAGACGTCCCATAGACAATGTCCTTGAAGACGGTCAGTTCTATCACACTAGAATGACATGTAGTTTCTCTAGTCGCTCCTGACATGAAAAAAAACTTAACTGTGATTGTTGTTAGTTATATTCAGTGGCATTTGGGGTCAGAAAAATAGAAAACAAATTTCATAAATAAAATTAGTAAAAATGGGAAAAAGAGAATGCGTTCAGCAAATGGGAAAGAGGAAGTTGTATTCAGGAAAACAATACATAAGGATTCATTTTGACTATTCAATTGACAGGTTTAAAATTCAAAGAGTTGTATCAGTGGTAGGCTGTGGTTCTTGTTTAGCCTCAGAGATTGTTTTGTATTATTTGCTAAACAGGTTTCCCCAACCTGGTGTCATCTAGAATGTTGGACTACAATTCCTGCCATGCCCATTCAGCAGGATGAATAGGAGATGGAATGGATGGGAATTGTAATTAATTAATTAATTAACTAATTAAAACTTTTGTATCCTGACCTTCTCACCTCTGTAGAGGGACTCAGACCGGCAGACAGCAAGAATTCAATGCTAACATGAAAATCTAAAACATCATAAATAACAATGAAATTACCAATACATATAAAATAAATTACATAAAAAGCCGTTCGCCAAGGAAAAATCATGTCCAACTCAGTCCATGTATTCAGTCCATATATTGTGGTCAATAACTTAGTTGATTAGCGATCTCCGCCCTCATTCTGCAAAGGCCTCATTCCACAGCCACGTTTTCACTAGCTTCCTAAAGGTCAGGAGGGAGGGGGCAGATCTAATTTCATTTGGGAGGGAGTTCCACAGCCGGGGGGCCACCACAAAAAAGGCCCTGTTTCTCATCATCACCAGACGCGCCTGCGAAGGTGGTGGGACCGAGAACAGGGCCTCTCCAGATGATCTTAACACTCTTGATGGCTCATAGGGGAGAATACGATCGGACAGGTAAACTGGGCCAGAACCGTATAGGGTTTTGTAGGTTAAAACCAGCACTTTGAATTGTGCTCGGAAGCTAATTGGCATAACTACACGATATATTTTATGATGACATGCTAGCATTTTCAAGAGCTTGTCTGAGAACATAGACATTCCTTTTTTAAGCCTATGTGCAATGATTTATGAAACAAACTTTGACAATGGAATAACTGTAAATCTATAGTACTTAGCAAGTCTGAGAATTACATTAATAAGGTCCAGATTATTCTCTTCTATTTTTTTTTTTTAAAAAACTCAATTCTTCAGATGAAATCTGTTTGGCTCAAAATGACAAAAATGAAGTACACTGTGAATCAAGTCTTATAAATCAGTCATGTGCTGGCAAAAGGTCTGTGAGAAAGCAAATCATTAGAAATGAATTGGGAATCAATCTGGACCTTTTATTTAGTTGGAAATTCTGAGGAAAAGAAGACCCTTTGTGCAGTATTACAATAATGTAATTTAAAAGCTGTAATAAATGGGAACACCCTTTCCAATCCCTAAGCTATTTGTATTTGTGGAATGTTGGCTTCATTTTGGCAAAGAGAACAATTCAATATAGTGTAAAACGTATTTTCTACAGAAAGCCCACCAGCCCAACATTCTCAAAGGTTTCTCCAATAATCGTTCATACAGTTGTCCTCCTTGTCTGGGAGTCCAAGAATAGATCAGACCACATGAGCTGATCCTCATGATTCATTGACGGTGAGTAGCATTTCCCTTCAAATGCGATCTTCTATATATTTATTCAGAAGTAAACCAAACTGTGTCTAGTGGAGCTTACTTTGTAATAACTATCTTTAATATAAGTAGAGGTAAATGTTTTCCCCTGACATTAAGTCCAGTTGTGTCCGACTCTGGGGGTTGGTGCTCATAGGGCCGGAGGTTTAGCACAGCGGTAACAACAGCTGCTAAAAGATCTTATCAACCGAACATTACAGGTTCGAGACCCCGGGCTGGCTTGGGCAGCCAGCTGTCAGCCCTGCCTTCTGTTTACCTAAGCAGTCGAAAACAAGCCTAGCTGTGAGTAGAGAAATTAGGGACCGCTTTGTGGGGGAGGACTTTTATAACGCCAATAAACAAGGAAGATCGATTGCCTAACAGGCTGGCAAGCTCTTCTTCATAGGAGGATGAAGCAACAGCATCCCCCTGTGGTGCAATGGAGCAGCAGCACCCGGTGACACAACTGGAAAGAACCAGGAAAAGAACCTGTGGCTCAACTGGAAGATCCTCCTACTGTATATGTTGTATGTCCTGTATGTCAAATACAAAAACGGCAGGGATTGTCTGCTTGTATGTGTACTGTACTTCGCCCTGAGTCCCCTTAGGGGTGAGAAGGGCGAAATATAAATAAAAGTGTAGTATTATATTAGTATTATTATCTCCATTTCTAAGCTAAAGAGCCAGTGTTGTCCATAGACGCCTCCAAGGTCATGTGGCCTGCATGACTGCATGGAGCGCTGTTACCTCCCCGCAGAAGCAATACCTATTGATCTACTCACATTTGCATGTTTTCAAACTGCTAGCTTGACAGAAGCTAGGGCTAACAGCGGGAGCTCATGCCGCTCCCCCAATTCAAACCTGTGACCTTTCGCTCAGCAAGTTCAGCAGCTCAGTGCTTTTACCCACTGCTTCTAATATGTTTCTAATATTAATGGGGTTTTGTCCCCTGTAGATTCACCTCTTTTTATTTTCTGGCTTCTGGACCACCAGCTGAGAGGCAGCTCAGACTTGGGGATCTTTCAAGACCTGAGCTGCATACATGCTCTCTTGGAGCCTTTTAGCTCAAAAAACCACAGGTCTTCTGCTCATCTTTGCCAGAATATTTTGTGCAAAGATGTGAAGCTCAGACTCAGCACTTTGCCAATTGCCTTCCTTTCTCGAGCTGACATCAGCTTGGCCCCTTAACTAAGCATCTGCTTTATCCTGTTAGGTAGCATTGCTTCATTTCTTCACTCCGCCAGGAGAATGACCTCCCATTGCTCGACCTCTCAAAATTCTGTTCTTGCCTCTTTCCAGGCACATCAAACACAACTGTCGTCACAAAGTGCATTTGTTTTCCCCATTTGTTGGTATATTGTTTCTCAAAGTTGTTATGTTTCAGTACTTTGGGAGCTTCTTCTAGCTGTCAATTTTAAGTGATTTGCTCTAGATAAAACCTGATGTCTGTGACATTCAAGAAGAACACAGCAACCCTTTTGCATGAAGGTTGAAATTATTCCATGCTTGACTGATTTTTGTCATCCTAAAACAAACGGACAAACAAATCACAGAGAGCAGGACAGTATATACTGTGAGCCAGATGTTGAACACAAAAAGGGAATAGTCACTATAGCCCACTATAGCCCAAGACCATAAACTCTGCACCAGAAAGTTCCCCTGTGAATAGAAAGATGAGCTTCAGAAAAAAAACCATCTTCCCATTTCCCTAAGGAAGTATGTCAAGATTATCCAGCTTTTAATATGCTAATACTTGAAATAGGCTAAATAGTGCAACATATGCTGCAATATATATAATGTTCTGGAGCCAATGCAATATAATATAATTATAATAAATTATTATTATTTCTTATAGCCTCTCCTCAAGGCTCGAGGTGGAGCACAACAGTTAAAACTGGAGCATAGAAACCTAAAGTTGAAAGAGGACTCTGGTCCAACCCCATGCCAAGAAGCCGGAAAATCACATTCAAAGCACCCCCAACGGATGGCCATCCAGACTCTGTTTAAAAGCCGCCAAAGAAAGAGCTTCCCCCACACCACAACATTATTATGAAACATTATGTAAAACATATATATTAAAACGTATTGCCAGAGATATGTAACTACGAATAGAAGTTAGTGTTATCAGATGGTTTCCTTTTGTTCCTGACTTGCCAACCTGTACTCTAAATCATAATAGATTATTGGATGCCAAAGTCTTATCAATTATTTCAGTTGGGACCCTCCACGTGAAAATATATTCATTGTTGTAACTTAATGAGTTTAGCTTTGTTATTTGCTGAGTTGCCGTCTCAACTTGAATTTGCAGTCTATTCAATTCTTTTTGGCATTGTTCACTATTAGATCATACTTGAATTTCTACCAATACTCTATAGGAGGATGAGAGACAAATCAGCCTGGTTAATTAATTGCAGAAAAGTGCTAGAGTCTGGCCCCCAGAAAGGCTAAATTATTATAGTCCAGCACATGCTTTCGTTGTGTCACATAGAAGATGGATGCAGCTCTGGATGTGCATATACAATCTATGTATATTTTCCCACAATCAACGGACAATCACCCAAATTTGTATTTATTTATTTATTTGCTATGCTTCTATACCACCTCTCTCAGCCCGAAGGCGACTCGAGGCGGTGAACAAGCGGCAGCAAGTGCCCACATACAACACATCATATTGCCCTCCGAGATCACTTCGGTCTGAGGACTCCAATCTCCTGGAGATACCTTCAGCTAAACTCGCAAGGCTGACTGCTACCCGCCGGAGGGCGTTCTCTGTCATGGCACCTACGCTGTGGAACGCCCTCCCGGCCGGAACTCGGGCTATGAAGGACTTGCTCCCGTTTAGACGGGCCTGTAAAACATACCTGTTTAAGCAGGCCTTTGGTGAGTAAGTCCTGCCCATGCCCCGCCATCTATTCGTTCTTCTGAGGATGATGTGCTGTTCATTGTGTTAACTGTGTTATTAATTACTATACTGCTGTTGTTTTTAATTGTTTTTAACTGCTTATTGCCTGTATTTTACTGTGCCCTTCGGCTCCTGTAAGCCGCCGCGAGCCTCAGGGAGTCGGCGGCATAGAAGCCCGAATAATAAATAAATAATAAGATAAAAACAATCATATAAAACCATATAAATTAACAATTAAAACTACAAAATACAAATCTCAGCTCCACAATCTTAGACACAAGATCTGGAATCCACAATCTTGTAGACACAAGACCCACAATCTTGTAGACACAAGATCTGGAATGACCTGTCTAAACTATACTGGAAGAGAGAACTAAGGGACTTCTTCTGCTCTCATAAGTAGCTACGAGCCTCCTAGATGCAGGACTAAGCCAACTTTATCATGCTACAAGCCACACAATTTATTGCAAAGGAAAGTTACTATTTGCATAATTGAAGAAGGGAATCCTCAGGAATTTTCATAATTGCTCATGAATTCAGACAAGGATTAGAATCAGAAAAATATAGAGTTGGAACAGACCACAAGGCCACCCAGACTAACTTTGCCTTGCAGGAATCAAATAACTCATGGCAGATGCGAATCCAAGAACTCTCTGTTTAAAATCCTCAAAAAAGGATGCTCCACCACACTCTGTGCCGTGTATTTCATTGTCAAATGGTTCTTATTGTCCCTAATGTTAAGGTGGCATATATTTTCCTGTAGTTTGAATCCATTCCTCCATATGGATTCAAGCAGCAGACACTTTTTCACAAGCATGATACAATTTGCATCTTCCATAAGAAGCCCTTTGAATAATTCTGTGTGATCTTTTGTATTAAAATATATTGAGACATTTCCTCTCCTTTAAAGGTTTGTCACTGGAAAGTTTATTTATTTCCAGCTGTTCTGTGCCACAGCACAATAGGACCATGATTCAATTATCCCTATGCCCTAGGGCAGATGTGGGAATTTCATGGTCCTTCTTCTGGTTATAGTTAGCTAGCTACTGGGGGCTGGAGCCCAACAAGCTTAGAAAGGCTGACATCATAGAGCCATGAATCCATCATGCTACAGTTTAGGAAACAATTGATTTCTAAAATCTTGGAAACCATACAAACGTAGGAAAAAAGCATGTTTGTAAGCCATTTATCCTTAGAAAGCTAAGTCTATGAAAGACAAGTCCATTCATGTGTAAAGATATCATTACACACTAGAGTCATGTTTTCATTTTCTGTGTATGATGATGAATGCTGGGCAGTGAATGAAGCTGATAGGAAGAAATTCTATCTATTTGAAATTTGGTGCTGGAAAAAATCTTAAAAAACTAGAATACATACAGGTTGAACATTCCTTATCCAGAATTCTGAAATCTGAAATGCTTCAAAATCCAGTTTTATTCACATAGATGGCTGATATAGTAACGTTTTTGCTTTTTAATATAGTAGCTGATATAATGCAGCGTTTCTCAACCTGGGGGTCGAGACCCCTAGGGGGGTCGCGAGGGGGGTTTCAGAGGGGTCGCCAAAGACCATCAGAAAACATATATTTCAGATGGTCTTAAGAAGTCCTTTGGCAGAGAAGGCTGAAGATCTCTCCTCCTGTCCTCTTCTTCCTTTATGAAAACAGGTGGTGATCTTCCCACCAAAAGCTCTCCTCCTGCTGTGATAGTAGGTGAACTATAAATCCCAGCAACTACAACTCCCAAATGATAAAATCAATACCCTCAACTCCACCAGTATTCAAATTTGGGCATATCAGGTATTTGTGCCAAATTTGATCCAGTGAATTAAAATACATCATGCATATCAGATATTTAAATGACAATCCATAACAGTAGCAAAATTACAGTTATGAAGTAGCAATGAAAATAATTTTCTGGTTCGGAGTCACCAAAACATGAGGAATTGTATTAAGAGGTCATGGCATTAGGGGTGAGAACCACTGATATAGTGGGTGGCTGAGACAGTGACACATTATTTAAACTATTCTGTATAAAACTACCTTCAAGATGATATGTATAGGGTATATATGAAACATACCATGATGAAATAATGGTCTCAGCTCCAAGATATTTCATTATGTATGCAGGCAGTTCCTGAGTTACAAACATCTGACTTACAAGTGACTCAGAGTTAAGAATGGGGGTGAGATAAGAAGTGAGAGAAATCTATGCCTCGAAAGGGAAATTCACTCCTGAAAGAATTATTATGAGGAAAAGATGTATCTACTGAAGTGTCGCACACCGGCCGGAAACCAGGGCCATTTAAATATTTCACACAACCACGGCTGGAAATAACAGTCTATTTATTGAAGTAAACAATGTCCAAAAATAACAATAAACATGCAATAGGCAAAGGCAAAAAACATTGGAGAAAATCCCCGGAAATGTTTCCAAAGCTTCAGGCTAATTAAGTTGTAAGGTCTGTGAATATAAAACCACTAAGAATCAACAAATCTTAAACTAGGTTAGTCCCAAAAAAGGCAAGTTCAAAGTTCTGTCATGAATGACCAAAAAACCATGAGGTCAGTAGAATCGAAAGTTGACCAAGAACTGAATTTCAAACCTTCACAGGGCTAATAACAAGCTCTCAGCATTCTAACATTTCCCTCCCTTTTCCCTGGGAAAGTCACAGCTGCGGCTAGAATCAACAAGCCAGGTGTCTCAATTCCCGCCCACTGGACTCTCAGAAAAACTAAATTCCCTTAATTGCTTTAGCCACAGGCCCAACATGAAGCTTCCTCACCAATCCTTTTTTCCACAATAAGCCATTTCCCCCCCAAAATCCAATCATCACAAGGACAAAATGTGTGGTGAAATCACACACATCACAGACGACAAAGGAAACACCACAGGGGTATTAACCATTCCCTGAGCAATCCAAAGCTACACACATACACACATATATGGCTAAAGTTACACTTCAAATTGTACCTATTTCGACTTACAAACAAATTCAACTTGAGGAAAAAACCTACAGAACCTAGCTTGTTCATAACTTGGAGACTGTCTGTATTCAAATATTCCAAAATCTGAAGGAAAAAAAAAGAATCCAAAACACCTCTCAACCCAAGCATTTTGGATGAGAGATATTCAACCTGTAATGCTTGACAAAGAAGATAGGGAGAGAAAAGAAAGAATATATATTGCGTGTGCAAGGGTGATACACCTCGCGCCCAATGATAACGCAGACACAAAGGTTGGATGAAAATGGCCACAACTCGTTTATTAAACAGAGCAAAGGGTTGGCGGCCACGCAAGGGTCCAGGATCAGGGTAGTACAGGCCCCCGCGAATGTCCAAAGGCACTTGCAAGCCTGGGTGCGAGCGGCCCAATGCCTCTCCACGGAACTCGGCACCCCAGGGGGGCCAGGGCGTTATCCCCCTACCAACCAAGGGGCGATAAGCCATCCTGATCCAGGGCCCTGCCACCTGCCAACACGGAGTTGCGACAAAGAATATGGTAACACATACATAACCAAGTAACAAACAGCTGAGTAAATGTACAATATGAACATGAATAAGCCATGTACCATGTAGGGAGGGAGGGAGGAAAAACTGCGTTGGGCCCCTGCAAGTGCTGGGGGCAGTCCCAGGCAGCCTATTTATATGCTGCCTGGGCGAAGAGAAGGGCCAGCTAGCCATGTGGAGGGGAGAGGCGTGGCCAGCCCCCCTCATTGGCTAGCTGGCCCTGGCGGCGGGAAACTGGGTGCCGCCCCAGGGGTCTCTGGGAAGGAGAAGCCCTGACCTCCCCCAAGATGGCGACGAGGACAGCCCTACCCCGCAAAAGGGGTTGGCCGGTAAGTCGGCCATGCCCATTGCGTGTGCAAGGGTGATACACCTCGCGCCCAATGATAACGCAGACACAAAGGTTGGATGAAAATGGCCACAACTCGTTTATTAAACAGAGCAAAGGGTTGGCGGCCACGCAAGGGTCCAGGATCAGGGTAGTACAGGCCCCCGCGAATGTCCAAAGGCACTTGCAAGCCTGGGTGCGAGCGGCCCAATGCCTCTCCACGGAACTCGGCACCCCAGGGGGGCCAGGGCGTTATCCCCCTACCAACCAAGGGGCGATAAGCCATCCTGATCCAGGGCCCTGCCACCTGCCACAAAAAGGGGGAGGGAAGTAAGGAGGCAGCCTTACACCCCCCCCTTTTCCGCCAACCCAAACTCCTGTCCTCCATAACCAAAACTGTTGCTTGGTAGCCGCCCCGGTGCCACATGCAGATCTCTGTGAGATGTCCATCGCTACTGAGCCGCTGCTCCATGGCCCCGAGCGGTCTCCCTCCCGGGTGCTTGCAATGCGTGCCGGCCATCCCCGTGGGAGGCGTAGCCAAGTCCACAGCTCAACTTGCAGTTGCGTGAGACCCGGCAACTTCGCCCCGTCCCCAGGGGCCATGGCAGCAGCTTGCGCTGGTGACAGGCAGCCACCAATTCTGGCCCGCCGGTGCCACGGCAACAGCCTGGATGCTTCCTCCAGCAAGCCATTGTTGCATGAAGCCAGGCCAGAGTGACAAGCAGCCACTGGTCTCCGTCCACAGGGGCCACGGCAACAGCCTGGATGCTCCCTCCGGTGGGCCACTGCTGCATGAAGCTGGGCCAAAGTGACAAGCAGCCCCTGGTCCCATCCACAGGGGCAACGGCAACAGCCTGGATGCTCCCTCCGGTGAGCAACTGCTGCATGAAGCTGGGCCAAAGTGACAAGCAGCCCCTGGTCCCATCCACAGGGCAACGGCAACAGCCTGGATGCTCCCTCCGGTGAGCCACTGCTACATGAAGCTGGGCCAAAGTGACAAGCGGCCACTGGTCCCCGTCCACAGGGGCAACGGCAACGGCCTGGATGCTCCCTCCGGTGAGCAACTGCTGCATGAAGCTGGGCCAAAGTGACAAGCAGCCCCTGGTCCCATCCACAGGGGCAACGGCAACAGCCTGGATGCTCCCTCCGGTGAGCCACTGCTACATGAAGCTGGGCCAAAGTGACAAGCGGCCACTGGTCGCCGTCCACAGGGGCAACGGCAACAGCCTGGATGCTCCCTCCGGTGAGCAACTGCTGCATGAAGCTGGGCCAAAGTGACAAGCAGCCCCTGGTCCCATCCACAGGGGCAACGGCAACGGCCTGGATGCTCCCTCCGGTGAGCAACTGCTGCATGAAGCTGGACCAAAGTGACAAGCAGCCACTGGTCCCCGTCCACAGAGGGCAACAGCAACGGCCTGGATGCTCCCTCCGGTGAGCAACTGCTGCATGAAGCTGGCCAAGGTGACAAGCAGCCACTGGTCCCCGTCCACAGGGGCGACGGTAACAGCCTGGATGCTCCTTCCAGTGAGCCACTGCTACCAGAAGCCGGGCCAATGTGACAAGCAGCCACTGGTCCCCGTCCACAGGGGCAACAGCAACAGCCTGGATGCTCCCCAAGTGAGCCGCTGTTGCATGAAGCCGGGCCGAATCTCGCCCATGAGGCTCCAACCTCCTGGCGCCACGGACTGCTTGTCCTGCCTTCCATTCAGGTCCTGGCAGCCTAGCTCCTCCTTGCAGCTGAGCCACGCCCACTCCCAGCACGTGGGTCCCGGTACCACTTTACGTCCTGCCCATGGCCCTGCGAGAGAAAGAAAAAGAACCAACGGCAGCCTGCACATCTCGAGGAGGAGGCCCGGTCTGATTTGCAGGTAAACACTGATGATTCAAATGGCCTGAGGCTAGAATCGCCTCTACGGAACCCCGCCAGCAGCCGCCAAAGACGCTGCCCCAATCCAAAAGGAGTGCCCTCCATATGTGTTAGCAGTGGGCCCCAGCACATGAATGAGGGCTCTGTGGAACTGCCATTGACTGGCATCTGGTGCGGGGGAGAGGTTCCATCAAGATGCACAAATGAGCAGCTTGGGGAGGTGTCCCCGGTGCTGAGGAACCCGGCCAGTATCAACTAGGCACCGTTGAACTTGCTCAAGGCCCTGAATGGGCAGGGAGGCAACCAACCCCCCATATGCCACCTTGGACTTATGGAGCCTGTAAGATCTGGAGTTCCCATGGATGATCGCATAGTTGAGCTGCCGGGCTCTACCAGAGGAACCGTCTGGGGTTGGCCACAACCTCCCCTGGACGTATGGGCCCCAATGAGATATTAGAGAAGGCCGGAGAGAAAACTCTACCTTGTAATGGGATATGCATATCCTCTTGGAGAGTTGCCTTAAGCTGCTGGAGGGGGGGCGGTGCTATCCTGCTGTCTGGGAGACTGGTTCTTCCAACTCCTCACAAACTTTGTGCTCCTATGCAACTGGTGATGATCCTCGCGGGCTCCCGCCTTGCTGTCCAGTAGGCTTTGAAGGTAGTTGCCGCGATGGATTGCATCCGTTCCAACCAGGCCTCCCGTTCCCCGTGGTCCACGTTCCGGCTGGCACTTTTCGGGCAGGATGTCTGCATCTGGAGCTAGGACAGAGAACCTGCCTTCCCTGTAGGAAGGGCCATACACCTACCATTTCATTGTTTACACCTGGAACGTTTTCACCTGCCTGAGACGGAAATGTTAGTCTGCGCACAATACCAAGGCAAGTCGCCTAGTGAACCCCGAGGCCCTGGCAAACTTGAATGCCTGCCTTTAGATCTGCAGCAAAACTTAGCAGGCAAACATGGGAGGGAGTACAGGGCGTTCCTGAAAGTGACCTACCTCCTGGCCACAGACGGCCCAAGGTGTGCCCGTAGGTCAGCTGACCTGGCTGCCGGTACCGGGCACTCACCGTAGAGGAAGCCATTGAGTTCTCCACTGACAATGGAAGTGGGGGTTCCAAGTGTTCTCCTGCACTAGATGGACGACAAAATACTGGCCATGGCCTGGCGTATAAAGCATCTGTGTGCACCCAACGCTGCCCTGCCTGCTCCCTAGCCGGCTAAATCCGTAATGTTGAAGCAAACCACAGCAATGGCTTGACATGGTCCTGCTTTGCTGTTTGCATACAGGAAACGACCAATAGGAGTCCAGGAGACACGGGTGTCTGAAATGTACCAAACGGAGAGATTCGCCCGCTACTAGCACATGCGGATACCGATATTTTTGCGGCGACTGCTTATGTAGACGGATATAGGGCCGGAAAATTGGAAATCAGGAGGTGTGGCTGCAGATGTCCTGGCAAAGCCGTGGACCAACGAGCTCATGTTGACTGCACCAGCCTCCCCTACTGATGATTAGCTGGCCCAGCTGGAGGGATCCATGCCCCCCCACAAGGGGGGGGGGGCCATACGCATCTATGCATGCCGCAGTCTCTTCCCTATGTCTTAGACCCAGAGATCTCAGTAGGAAACGAAATACCTCATATGTAGAAATGGCCTGTGCTGGCCGTGAGGCTGATTAGCTCTCTGGCTGGCACTCCTGTTGACTTCCTTGCAAACTGTCCTGGTTGGATGCAGGGGGACTGAATCGGGGGAAGATTTGAGGTGTCCGATTCAGTGCTACAGGGAGGTCAGAATGACCATCCTCGGGACATCCAACAGGGTCCTCAGGACACCTAACAGGCAAGGACCCTGTAATCCGCCATGGGGGCAGGCTCTGCTCAATGGCGACTGCCTCCTGAGCTGAAAGTACATGGTGAATAAAGGTCAACAACAGGCTACACAATGGTCGAGCCCACCTCGACCCAGGCAGGCCTCGAACTAATTACCTGGTCAGTAGCGATCCAATGCTGCTGCCACCCAGCCAGCTGCGCCGCATTCCCGGTGAAACCCTGTTAGGAGAGCTGCCTGACCATAAATACCATTTTGCAGTGGCGCACACTGCCTTGGGGTGTCCTGGAAGCTCCCTCCTGCGGGCAGTAGTTGTTTCCTTGGCTTCCTGTCTGGCCGACCTCTGGTTGCGCTTTCGCATGGAGCCGAGCTCGAAGAAACCTGTAACACAGAACTGCAACTGGACCATACAGTTAGCACCACCGCACGAGCGAAGAGGGCGCCCTGGAGGGCAAACCCACCAGCAGGATATGGGATGGACAGCCTGACGAAGGGATGGCCAGGTCTCTCACATGGGGGTACCACTGGAGGCAAAACCAGCCTGCACCAGTGGGGGGTGCTCCACCCTGAGAAGGGGGGGGGGGTGCGCAGGGGAGACATTCCATGTGATGGACACCCGTCGTGTAAGAGTGGACACACAGGGGCTAACTGATAGCAGCCATGGCGACCTGCACCAGCAGGGGGTGCCCCACTGGGAAGGGGTGGCATGAACAGTGCAAACTAATGCCAAGTGCACACAACATGGGGACGGACACTCAAAGGCTATGTGCCAGCGCAATGGCAGCCTGAGCCAGCAGGGGGTGCCCACACCGAGGGGAGGTGGCAGGAGCAGTAACTACACACAATGCCACGTACACACAGCATGTATGAACAGACTCTCAGGAGCTGTAACTAGCAGCAATGGTGGCCTGCACCCCCAAGGGGTGCCCCACCTAAGGAGGGGTGGCATGAACAGTATAAACACTCAAAGAGAGGGTGACGGGGAAGAGACAGCGTTGACCCTAGACACCTCCCTGGACGTGGTTGGCATGACTGCATGGCGCGCCATAACCAACCCACTGGGGCGGTACCTGTTGGTCAACTCGCATGTGCGGATATCCGAACTGCCAGGTCAGCAGAAGCTGGCGCTGACCGTGAAAGTTCGCCTAGCTCCCCAGGATGTCACCCTGCGGCCTCTGGGTCCGCAAGTTCAGCAGCACAGTACTCATGCCCACTGCACCACCGGGGACCTCAACTGGTGAGAGCAGGGGCAGGGAAACCCTGGGGTTGCAGCTGTGTGGAAGGTGAAGGAGGCTGGAGCCTGCCCACCTCCCAACTTGGAAGAAAGGCAGCCTGGAGAGCCCATTGAGCCACCTGGGAAGCAAGTAGAGGGTGGAGGTCCCCCCATGAGGCTGCCTACAGATCCCACTGAATGCAATGTCCCGAATGGGAGTGTGTTCCCCGCGGCCACCTGTCCTAGCCTATCTATCAATGCGCTGGAAGGTGTGCAGCGGAGGGTGACTCAAATGATCCAGGGTTGGAAGGTCACGCCCTATGAGGAGCGGCTTGGAGAGCTGGGCATGTATGCCTGAAGAAGGGAAGGCTGGGAGAGGCAACCCGCCATGCCTGGAGGCGGAGGCGAGGGGAAGGGGAGGACGAGTCCCCACCCCTCCCAGGCACAGCACCACGTGGTTGCCTAGGGAGGCGGCGGAGAGAAGAAGGGCGTCCCCGGGGGAACGAGCCCCCCCCCCTGCCAGCCGCAAACCACGTGGCTGGCCCCGGAGGGCCGGATGGAGGCAGCGGCAAGGAGGGGGCATTCCCGGCGGGCTCGGGGATGTGCCGGGTGCTCCCCCCCCGCCCGGCGCAGGAGGCACCGCCGATGCCGGCAGGAAGAGGGGGGCGGAGGAACAGCATGGTGCGGCCTCCCCCCCCCCCCCGACGGCCCACGGGAGGAGGCAGGGAGGCCGGCCGGGGGACCGGCGGGGGAGAGTTGCCGCCGCGCGCGCGCGGGATGCGCCGCGGCTCTCCCCTGCGTGCAGCGGAGCCCCCGGCCGGGCGGCACGGCAGCGGCATGGGGACAGGCCCCCCCCCGCCGGCCCGGAGCCAACCCACGGGCGAAAGCAGGCTGGTCGGGCAGGGAAAACCGGCGGGGGGGCGCGGTGTGCGCGGGCACGAGCCGCGGCCCTCCCCCATACACGGGAGCACAGGCTGGGGCGGAGGGCAGGGCAGGATATGGGCCGGCCGGGAACGAGCCTGTGAAGGTGGGCAGGGGTCCGCAGACGCAGGCCACCCCACGGGCCCCACCCCACTCCCCAGGACCCAGGGGAAGACCGCCAGCCCCACGAGGAGGGAGGAAGCGAACTGCAGACCCAGGGAAACCCCCTGCCGACCGGCTGCGGGATCCTACTGTTCCGGTTGCTGCTAGAAGCTCCAAATGGTTCCCCTGGGTCTGCTGCTGCTGGAGTCGCTCCCTCCAAAAACTGCGTTGGGCCCCTGCAAGTGCTGGGGGCAGTCCCAGGCAGCCTATTTATATGCTGCCTGGGCGAAGAGAAGGGCCAGCTAGCCATGTGGAGGGGAGAGGCGTGGCCAGCCCCCCTCATTGGCTAGCTGGCCCTGGCGGCGGGAAACTGGGTGCCGCCCCAGGGGTCTCTGGGAAGGAGAAGCCCTGACCTCCCCCAAGATGGCGACGAGGACAGCCCTACCCCGCAAAAGGGGTTGGCCGGTAAGTCGGCCATGCCCACTCCTGTGTACATCTAGACATTTCCTCATAAAATTGATCCCAAAGCTTGATCAACTTATCCACGGATCAATGTACAGTAAGTACTGTCCCACAAGTCTTATCCAAAAAATGGAACCATTTTTCACTAGTGTGATGATAAATGAGAGTGTAGTCTATCTCAGGACAAGAAGCAAGGATCCCCAGTACTCTCTTCCACAGTATCGGTTTTGGTTTTTGGTTCTGCAAAGAAATATTAATTTAATTAATTTTACCACTTCAGAAGAGGAATTTCTGAAGATTTTAATGTTTCATGAAGCTTTAGTTGGAGCTTATAAAACTGACATTTAGGACTTCAGTTCCCCTCAGCCATGAAACCCACTTGGTGATCTTGGTTGAATCACACTGTCTCATGCGCAGAGGAAGGCAAAAGGCCACCCCTCTTTGAACAAATCTTGGCAAGCAATTCCTGTGATTAAGTCGCCTTAGGGTTATCATAAATTGGAGAACGAAGATTCAAACATATTCACAAAGCAAGTTCAAAGCAGTTGGGCCACTCGACGACAATGGCCAGAAAGGGAAAATCAGCGAAGACAAAGAGATTGCTGAGCGGCTAAATGACTTCTTTGCCTCCGTTTTCACACAGGAGGACAGACAACATATGCCTTCAGCTGAGTCAGTTTTTTCAGGGAGGGAATTAAAAGAATTAAAACAGATAGAGATAAACAAGGAGGATGTTCTCATATGCCTTACTAAACTAAATGTCAACAAATCACCAGGTCCAGACGGCATCCACCCCAGAGTTCTTAAGGAACTCAAGTGTGAAATTGCTGAACTTCTAGCTAAGATATATAACCTTTCTCTAAGATCAGGCACTGTACCCGAGGACTGGAGGGAGGCAAATGTAACACCGATCTTCAAGAAAGGATCCAGAGGTGATCCAGGAAATTATAGACCAGTCAGTTTAACCTCAGTTCCAGGCAAAATGATGGAAACCATTATTAAAGAAAAAATTACTAGGCACATAGAAGAACAGGCATTGCTGAAAGAAAATCAACATGGTTTCTGCAAAGGCAAATCATGTCTTACTAACTTGTTAGAATTCTTTGAGGGTGTAAATAAACACATAGATAAAGGGGACCCAATTGATATTGTTTACCTTGACTTTCAAAAGGCTTTTGACATAGTCCCTCACCAAAGGCTCCTAAATAAGCTCTTCAGCCATGGAATCAGGGGACAGGTCTTGTCCTGGATTGGAACCTGGCTAAACTGTAGGAAACAAAGGGTGGTAATAAATGGACACTTCTCTGGGTGGAAAGAGGTGGGAAGTGGCGTACCCCAAGGTTCAGTTTTGGGTCCGTTACTTTTTAATTTATTCATTAATGATCTGGATGTAGAAGTGAATTCTGAGGTAGCAAAGTTTGCAGACGACACTAAATTGTTCAGGGTAGTTAAAAATGAAACTGATTGTAAAGAGCTCCAGAAAGATCTCTCGAAATTGAGTGAATGGGCAACAAAGTGGCAAATGCATTTTAACCTAAACAAGTGTAAAGTCATGCACATCGGGGCAAAGAACCCCAACTACACTTATCAACTGATGGGGTCAAAGCTTTCCGAGACAAACCAGGAAAGGGATCTTGGGGTCTTGGTGGACAGCTCAATGAAGATGTCAACCCAGTGTGCTGCAGCAGTGAAAAAAAGCAAATTCTATGCTAGGCATGATCAGAAAGGGAATCGAAAATAGGTCAGCAAATGTTGTATTGCCTCTCTACAAATCTATGGTAAGGCCACATTTGGAGTACTGTGTACAATTCTGGTCTCCGCACCTTAAGAAGGATATAACGGAACTGGAAAAGGTACAGAAAAGGGCAACAAGAATGATCCAAGGGATGGAGCGGCTCCCTTATGAAACCAGGTTGCAACGCCTTGGTCTTTTCAGCCTTGAAAGACGGCGTTTAAGAGGTGACTTTATCGAAGTGTATAAAATCATGCATGGGATAGAAAAGGTGAATAAAGAAAAATTATTTTCTTTGTCACAAAACACTAGGACTAGAGGGCACTCCCTGAAGCTCCAAGGTAGGAAAATTAGGACTAACTTCAGCATGGCTCTTCTTATGTTCTTATGTTCTTAAAGTATAACTTTTATTCAGATTTCAGAATTCAGTTGGCAGAATGGCAGTCTACTTCATTAGAACACACACTATATTGTATATACTTTTGAAGCAGATATCTGTTTGGTTTTGCCCCAAGCAACAACTGGCTAAGTCGGAGATCCAGAAGATATGCCAGCATCATAAATTGTTTTAATATTCTGAATTATGAGGGAATAGCTGTTAAAATTTTGAATGTAGTGGGACTGTGCTTTAAAAATCAGATTTAAATATAGACAATGGTTACATACAAAGGGGCACTGTTGCAGAGCTATGAATGTGGATTTGTTTTGTAGCTAGTAGAAGACTGTGAATTTAAGACTGGTCAAAAGGCATGTCTGCTCTAGCCCTACTAGCTCCTACCCACCTTCAATCTCAACAGCCGAGGGCATTTTTGTTTCTGCTTTCTTATAAATAAAATCCTAAGTGTGGATGCAATTAAATACAAGAAATGTTCAATTTTCCAAAGCCAAATAGGGTTTTTGTTTTAAAAAAAAATCTGTGATGTTAGTACCATGTTGTAAGTTAAAGTGGTTCACTTGTAATTCAGGATGAACCTGTGGGTGTTGCTAATTCAGAATGAAACCCAAAAGCAATAGTTTACATATAAATATGCTTCCTAATTATGGCAGACTTCTGTTTGGAGTGTCTAGACAGTTGATGACTAAATTGCTTTTTGAATAGGTTTTTTTGGGAACAAATTGCCATATTAATAATTGGGAAATACAATCAACAATTCTCTTTCAGGCAGATTGTTTTTCCCCCTATTATACAGTGGTTTGTATCATAAGTAAGCTAAAGAGCAACATGTAGCACCTGAATTGAGGGGGAGGATGCCCTTCCATCCTATTCATAGGGAGAAACATTCATAGGTGTTCAATAAACAGCCTGCCTCTCAAGTATGTATGTATGTGTGTGTGTGTGTGTGTGTGTATCTAAACACACACACACGTTGTGGGATTTCAGCTTTGCCAAATTATCAGTTTGAGGACCCGGAGTGCCTAACTTCCCAGAAGACTGGATAAGGTTTATTCTCAATGGCCAGAGTGGATGTCAGTGGAGACAGCCTTCTAAAGAACCGACATACCTCTCAATGCATACATTAATAAATATTTACAGCACTTTGCCCGCAGTTTGAAACAAAGGACTTCTGCTGCCCTGGGTGTCGATTGGTACAGTTCGGCTCCAGCCTATCTTTGTGATTGCATCTTCCCCTATGAACTGGCGTGGACTCTAAGATCTACCGGGGAGGCCCTCCTCTCAGTCCCACCTCTGTGACAAGCGTGGTTGGTGAGGATGAGGGAGAGAGAGCCTTCTCGGTGGTGGCCCCTGGGCTCTGGAACGCCCTCCCCAGGGAACTTAGGCAATCCCCCACACTACGGCACTTTCGGAAAGAGCTAAAAACTTTGTTATTTCAATAGGCCTTTGATAATATTTAAGATAGCAGCCAGACTACTATCTTTAGCCAGGGAAGGCTATAATTAATTGTATGGATCTTTTAATCAATGACTATTGCCATATTTTATTGATTCTATTGTTCTTGCTAATTTTATATGTCTGGTTTTAAATGTGTTATTGGTTTTAATGCTCATATATTGTATTTTATATGTTGTATGGCACCATTTATTTATTTATTTCCGGCATTTTACCCCGCTCTTCTCAACCCCCGAGGGGGGACTCAGAGCGGCTTCCAAAAAGGCACAATTCGATGCCAACACAGTAAAACACAGTATAAAACCCCCAAAAACATTACACATTAAAATACATTAAAATACAATTACATCAACATATCATACACATTCATTTAAGTTAAATAAAACAGTGTTCCGTCCATTGTGTGCTATTTGTAAGCCACCCTGAGTCCCTATGGGAGATGGTGGCGGGATATAAATCCACTGGAGTTTTATTAAATTTTATAAATAATAATAATTATTTATTACAGTGTTCCCTCACTTATTGCTGGAGTTAGGTTCCAGGACCTCCCGCAATAAGTGAAAAACCGTGATGTAGGGATACTCTATTTATTTTAATAGTTATACATTATTTTATTAGTTATATACTATTTTAAATCTTTATAAACTTAAAATAAAGTGAAGGAAAGGCCCTTCAAGGTTGGAGGGAGGGAGAGAGGACTGATGAGGGAAAAGGCCTTGGAGAGCAGCAGCAGCAAAATCCCACAAACAGCTAAAATACCATGATATATATTTTAAATCAATATTTTTTGAAATCCGTGAAACAGCGACTCCGCAACAAGTGAACCGCAAAGTAGCGAGGTTGTGGCATTATAGGTTGTGGTAGGCTATGATCTGCAGACTGCTTGGCAGGGATGTGTTGTCTGTTGTTGTCAGTTGGCCTCCAGGTTTGGAGGGAAATTTAATAAATTGTCATTGCTCAGATTGAAGTTTTGTGGCCGTTGCTGGTTCCGCCTCCCATGGGGCATGTAAAGGAAAGAATGTGGGTGGGTTTGAGGTAATGGATGCTAATGGATTGTTGTTTCACCAGCCTAGGGAGGACAATGGTCCCTGTTCATGAAACAGTGAGTAACAATGAGTATTAGCCTACCTGACTGGGTTCCCAGGAGAAGATGAAAGAGGGCATTGAACAACTTCTGTAACCTCTGGGTTCGCTTCATTCTTAGGTGTGTGGAGGCATTGTTAGGAGATTATGGTAACTGTGAGGTTATCTTCTGAAATCCTAAGTGTCCTGGGGCAACATTCCAATAAAATTCATGGAAGCTTACTAGCAGGCAAGGAAAAATCCTGTGCATGCTGGCCGTAGGTCTCAATGGAGCCAGATATAATAATGCATAATTTGGGGATCTGATTTCTTGATAACACATATACCACATATTATCACTCACAAGTATATAGATCTATAGCTATTGCTTTCCATCATTCCAGTAAGTTTGGGTGGAGAGGTTTAAATCTTCTCTCCTTAGTCAGGGGTGCTCACACCTTTTCAGTCTAACCTCCTTCTGCCATAAGGGGAAAACACAATCAAAGCATTCCTCACAGATGGCCATTCAGCCTCTGATAATAACAACAATGGGTTCCTAGAATAGGAGACCTCCAAGGGCCATCCAGTCCAACCTCCTTCTGCACCTGGGCGGCGTCAGGAGCCTGCGGGGCAGGACTAAGCCTTCCTCCCACCCTGCCTGCAATCTACCAGTAGATCGCGATCTACCTAATGAGCACTCCTGCCTTAGACAATGGCCACTTTGTACTTCCTCTCCATGTTCATCAACTGAGCAAGATAGATTTTTTGTTGCTAAGATGACTGTGTACAATTTTTCTATTTAAACCATTTTCCTGACATCACATCAAACAACTATTTGCTATTTTGGTGATGAGCATCACCACCAACAGCAACTTGGCTGAGGCACAAGGTTTCCTTTAGCCATCTCTGGTCCAAAGGCCAGAGGTGAGTTACTTATACACAGCCTGGTGAACATATAATACATACAGATCATGATTTCATTTTCTTTTTATTGAAAAATGTTTCCACCATGTTATGAAGGTCAGTGTTATTCAAAGTGGTGGTCTGCAGATTGTTGCTGGCCTGTGAGCCATTGCTTTCAGATCCATTGCAAGTTTCTACGAAACTATGCAAATTTTATAAAAATTTAGCACAAATATGGTGCTGGTCCTTGGTACATGGGGGTGGGTGGGTTGCCAGTTGCCACGTCAGATTGTTTGAGAAGAAACACTGATGTACAGTATGTCTGTTTCACATTACATTGCTTGTACAGAAATTACTCCAGTTGATTTTTTTCATTAGATTTGGTATGATCACAAGGGAGAAAAAGTGGCATTTTCATATGAATGCCACTTCCTCCATTTATCCCACATGAACTGGCCTTTAGGATGCCCTTTACACAGGAGGATGCCTGCGCCTGGCTGACACGACACACATATGAGTTGCTTGCTCCAGACAGTGGACAATTTCCCCAGCTGATTGCAGAGAACAGTCCTTATTTTGCAATCTTTTCCTGTATTCTAGTCACTACAGCAGATGTTTCGACCTTAAATTATATTACCTCTGGTTTTGGGTCATGCTGACAAATGAAAGTTGTAAGTACCATTTTGGAAGAAGCCTATATTACGGTATTTGGTTACTTCTGATGGAATGGCCTTTAAGTTGATTCATGACTACGTCTCTTGAGGACTGCTGAGGCATTGTTTTCACAGTCATCTGAAAACAGAATTAAATCTGAATTTCAACACACTGGTAGAGTATGGTGTGGTATTATCTTGCAAAGTCATTTCCCGTGGCCAAGATCCTCCTGTAATATTTGCCTACAATTAAAAGTTTATTACCTTCGAGTTCTGCCCATTTTATTGCATCCTGTGGGTGCAATCTGCACAATTGTCTTTATGCTTGCCATCTCACAGCCAGTGTCTGCCTCTTCCAGAAATGTTCTCTGTACTCAAGTCTTTATACTATTCTTCAGCAATTTGATGCCCTCCAGATGCTTTGGATCACCCTGTCTGTTACCCCCGATAATTTGCTATGCTATTTGAGATGTACAAAACTGTCCCAAACATCTGGAAAGTGCATCATATTGGGGAATCCTGCTTTATACTGTGCCACTTGCTGAAAATACTATTTCCTATTTGGTGAGGATGAGGGGTAAAGTCTAGGTTTCTGTTCCTTGTTACATGTATTTTTACATTGGCACACCCAGGCACAAGATTGCTTTTAGATATTATTTATTCTCATAATTCACACACTGCCCTTTAATTAGCTATCTGGGCAGTTTGAAATAAAACAAATACAGCAGATAAATGTGTAATACATAAGCTTTGTGTAACACTCTCTTGTGCTGTGCACCAGAGTAAGCAGTTCCTATCAGTAGCAAACGCTGTAGAGTCTTTCCAAAAAACTAACTTTTTCAGAATAAAGTGTGAATGTGTTTTGTCATAGACATGCCTTGGTCCTAATATAGCTCCAATTATGTTCTGTAATAGTCCTTTCAGGTTATAGTCAGATCTCATATCTGATCTGGCTACGGTCGTCCACGCTCTGGTCACATCCCGAATAGATTATTGCAACACACTCTATGTGGGGCTGCCTTTGAAGACAGTTCAGAAATTGCAGCTAGTCCAACGGGCGGCAGCCAGATTATTAACCGGAGCTACATATAGGGAGCATACCACCCCCCTGTTGTGTCAGTTCCACTGGCTGCTTGTCCACTTCCGAGCTCAATTCAAAGTGCTGGTTTTAAACTTTAAAGCTCTATACGGTTCTGGCCCAGCTTACTTGTCCGAACGCACCTCGTAATTTAAGATCAGCCGGGGAGGCCCTGCTCTCACTACCGCCAACTTCTCAAATGCGTTTGGTGGGGACGAGAGAGAGGGCCTTCTCGGTGGTGGCTCCCCATCTGTGAAATGCGCTCCCAAGCGACATACGATCAACCCCATCCCTCCTGGCATTCAGGAAAAAAGTGAAATCGTTGCTCTGGGACCAGGCTTTTGCACATTAGCACAATGCAGCACTTTGGATTGGAATTGTAATTGGTAAGTTGATGGTTATGGCTCAATGCTTATGTGATGGACGGAACTCTGTTTTTAACTTAAGTGTATGTGTATTATGTGTTAATGCTAATTGTATTTTAATCCTGAATGTCTATGGTTTTATATTGTATTTATATTGTGTATCGGCATCGAATTGTTGCCTTTTGTTAGGCCGCTCTGAGTCCCCCCTCGGGGGTTGAGAAGAGCGGGGTAGAAATGATGTAAATAATAAATAAATAAATATCCGCAAGCCTTGGATCTAAATTCAAACCCCACTATCCTCACTAAATAGACCAAACTGCCTCCTTTCAGTTACTGTATCACTACTCCCATTGGATTTAGTCATGATGTCTAATGATTGGGAATGCAGGAGTGGAAGCCAAGCATCTGGAGGACCACATAAAATTATATGGCCCATAGGCCTTGAGTTTGACACATGTGTAATTAAGCATGTTGATGTGCATTAAGTGCTTTGTTTTGGAGTATTCCCAAACTTTTGGTTATCTTGGTTTAAAGTGCACCGCAGTATGCATTAATAGTGTACATCACCACAAATGGATTTGTGCTGTTAAGTTACCTTCATACTGCCTTAAATAGTCAGTGTAGATGTGCTTGAGGACATATATATTTTGCACTGAAGAAAAAGAAGGTAAAAAGGAACAAAATCAAATAATGTGAGGTTTAGGTGCTGAATTAATGCTCTGTGTCTGCACCACCAAATTATTTTAAAAAATAATATAAAACAAAACCTTAAATCAGCTAACCAAATTCTGTTGTATTGCATATGTCTACAGATAGCAGGTCAAAGACACAATTTGGCAAGTGCTATTTCTGTATAATTTCTGTGCAAACCACTGAAGTGATACAGAAATAGCAATTTCAGTTGGGAAAAGCTCTCCATCTGCCGTATACTCACTGCTGGGAAAATGCAGGGCATGCAGGGTGGGTCCACTGCCTCTGAACAATTTTGGATGTCGGAAAAGTGCAGCTAATTGTTGACTATCCTTGTTTCATTACTATGGGTATTTCCCCCCTATTTCCTTGCAACGAGGAGAGGTATTTGTGGACTTTATACCTCGTGTACCAAAATAATGTGGTAGGCTTTGGGTGCTATGTGCCATCATTCATGCTTCTGTGGTCAGGCAACTGAATGTCTAGAGCAGTGTTTCCCAACCGGTGTGATGCGATCATCAGGTGTGCCGTGGGAAATTACAGTGTAGAGAGAGCCTAGCAGAAAACTTCAGGCAGCGGAAATGAGGCTTTCCTGGCCGAAGCAGCAATGCCAGCCAGCCTGGCTGCAGTCAGGGAGAGCCCTCGGTGTCCAGAACTTTCCTCCCTCCCGCGTCTCTCTCTCCTTCCCTTCCTTCCTTCTCTCCGCAGGAGCTGCCCCCGTCCAACCCCACCATCGGAGGCTCGAGGCGAAGCTTTCTGCCCTCTAGCCCCTCCACGCCGGGGAAGGGGAGCAACCCTTCATCTCTTGGCCTCTCCTGGCTGGGCTCCGAGTTCGCTGCAGAGCAGAGCAGAGGCCAGGATGCGCAGCTCCATAGCCCAGCTTGGTTCCTTCTCGATCTGGTGACAGCAGGGAAGCCAAAGGGATGCGGGGGGGGGGGGGCCTCCTGGGGTGGGGCTGAACCCCTTTGGGAAGGAGAGCTGGGGGTGGCAATGGCTGCAAGCCTCTGCCGCAGTTTGTTCCGAGGCTCAGAGCCACCCTGTGTGCTCAATTTCTATTTGTCCTGCTCAGCCGAGGCCGGGTGCGCTTCGGTCATGCAGCACAGCCCTCCCCCGTGGGACAGTGATGGGCTTCCTGCGCATAGGCCTCTAGTTAGAGTGTCATTTTGGTTGGTGGTGTGTCCCAGGATGTTGTAAATGTAAAAAATGTGCCGCGGCTCAAAAAAGGTTGAAAATCACTGGTCTAGAGGGTCAAGACATACATTAAATGAAAGCATCCCAACAACAAAAGTGGGAATGCACATGAAATGCTGGTGAAATGGAAGGTCATGGGTGATCATGAGGAAATCTGCTTTTAAATCTGCTTTAAATCTGTGTTAAACTTGTTAAACTTGTTTTTTTGTTGCATATTATGATTGTGCTTTTTAGGCTATGTAAATCCCCCTGAGCCTGCGGGGAAGGGCGGTATAGAAATGGAAACAATAAATAAATAAATAAAAAGAAGGGGATTTCTTCATGTATTGATTGTGATGAAAAAGTGATGGCAGGTTAACCAACGACTTCAGAGAACCATTTAACCCTTATGTATATGCTCCAAGGTGTTCCCAAAAAATGTATATACAGACAACCACGGAGTTACAAATGTCCGACTTACAAACAACTCATAGCTACAACAGGAAGTAAGGGAAATCTATCTCCAGGATGGGAAAATCACTCCAGGGGAAAAGGCTTTCTCACAAATCCTTGTTTCCACAACAAACCAATTTTTTTTTCAAAATCCAATGATCACAGGGACAGAAAGTGAGGAAACGCCACAGGAACACTCCCCTATGCTATCCAAAGTAAGTGTGTGTGTGTGTGTGTGTGTGTGTGTGTGTGTACGCATGCAAACAGGATCTTTGAAGTTAATTCTGTAGGATGTTTTCATTCTAGAAAATCTGAAACTGCTGGAAGTTTATTATCTTACAGATCAATGATCCATATATACTGTAAAGTTAGTAATAGATTTCCATATATCACTATAAAAGGCAAACTGATCAGAGCATATTTCCATCAATCACGAAGCATCCAAAGCATCTTTCAGGGCTCAGGCTGCATTGTAGTAAGTGGTCTGAGATGGCACTTTGAACCCCTTACATAACAGTGTCATCACAATAATATTTATTTCTTATGCGCCTCTCCTTGTGGATTGAGAGGGGAACAACAAATGACACAATACATAACATCAGTCAAACGAGCATCCAGAACCAAGACTCATTAAAATCCATCAATAAATACTTTTTAAAAACCACATAATTTGAAATAAGTCCAAAGATGGAATTTGTAACCAATGTACTCATTATTGTCACATTTACTCTTTACTAGAATGCAACACATCACATTGGTTAAAAAGGCATCCAAAACCAATACATATTAAAATCCATCAGTAGATACTTTTAAAAAAACAACACTTTAAAACAATCTATGCCGGGCATGGGCAAACTTCAGCCCTCCAGGTGTTTTAGACTTCAATTCCCACAATTCCTAATAGCCTATCGACTGGGTTGTTTTGAGTTTTCCGGGCTGTATAGCCATGTTCCAGAAGCATTCTCTCCTGACTTTTCACCCACATCTATGGCAGGCATTCTCAGAGGTTGTGAGGTGTGTTGAAAACTAGGTAAGTAGGGTTTATATATCTCTGGAATGTCCAGAGAAGGAGAAGGAACTCTTGCCTACTTGAGGCAGATGTGAATGTTGCAATTGTCCACCTTTATTAGCATTGAATGTCATTGCAGCTTCAAAGCCTGGCTGCTTCCTGCCTGGGGGAATTATTTGTTGGGAGGTGTTAGCTGGCCCTGATTGTTTCCTGTCTGGAATTCCTCTGTTTTCCCACCGGCTGTTAGGAATTGTGGGAGTTGAGAAGTCCAAAACACCTGGAGGGCTGAAGTTTGCCCATGTCTGATCTGTGATGTAATGTAAACTAAACCACATGTAGTTCATGCCACACACTGGCTTGCTAGAGAAAGAAAAATCTGCCACGCAAATGAACAATAAAGAACATAGTTCAGAACAACATATGTGTACAATGTGATCAGTTGCATCAACTCACATTGTGTCCTTTGAGGACAGATTTAAAATGGTCCTTTCTGTGTCTATGTTCATCAGCCAAGGAACAAATCAGTATGTCTCTCTCTTTATTTCACTGAACACCTGCATAGTAGGGCTGTTTTACAATTTTGGATATGCCCTAATTTCAGAAGTTTTCAGATACTTCCGACTTCTAAAGCTATTTCTAGAGCAACCCTCCCAACAGACATTCTGAAATCCGAAATTCTGAATTTCGGAAGTCCGAATATCATTTCTGAATTTTCTTTCTGATTGCTCATTGGCTGATGGCTAACGGCTGACTCTTCCTTCTGCTGATTTTTTTGCCCATTTTTCAAAGCTGATGCCATTTTTGAAGACTTCCGAATTTCGGAAATATTTCTGAATCAATTTCGAAATTTATCGGAATTTTTTTTGGAAGTCCATATAATCCGAAACGACAGCTACAATTAGATCCGAAACGATTTTCAAAACATTTTTTTCTTGGATCAACCAGCCCTACTGCATAGCTTGAGCCTGAACCAAATTGCAACAGTATCCAAAAGTTCCAGGCTCAGCCATCACCCCTGCCTAACCAAAACAGTTAAATGCACCTTATTTTGCAGTTGACACACATACTCACTGATTCCTTGCATGCCCTTTTGGCCAATGCTATGGAATAGATTGGGAGTTGCAATTTGGAGAGGCACCAGCACTTTTTGGCAAAGACCTACCATTCCCAGGAGTCTATTAAGCCTTGTCAGTTAAAGTGGCATCGAACTGCATTAAATCCACAGCGTAGATGCACCCTTAAAGGAGGCGGGGAGTGGAGGTCTCCTTTGGAGGCAGCTTAACTAAGCCCTCCTCCCTTCCCTTCCCTTCCTTCCCTCCCCCTCCTTCTCCAGCCTTTGCTCTCTGGCTGGCTGCCCTTTCCAAAGCTCAACCCCCCTCCCCCCCTTCTTTAAACTGTGGTTGCTTCCACTCAGTGCTCCAAGTCTTTCCTCGACAGAGCAGAGTCTCTCTCTCTCTCTCTACCGGCGGCTCCATTCCCCAGAAGCGGGGGAGGCGGCAGAGGGAGAAACACCCTGGGGCTCTTGGCTTCCTTTTGCCCCATTCAGAGCCCTGCAATGATGGTCCTCCTGCATCTTCTCAGGCTGCTGCTGCTGCTCCACGGTAAGGCTGCCTTGCCCTGCACCTAGGAATAGAAAACCTTCCCACTTTCCTTCCATTGTTTCCGATGGAAGCTGCTGACACTCATCACACTGGAGGGGAAAAAATCCACTTTAAATCTGGTTTCTGCCTCCTGCAGAATTTTGGGGTTTGTAGTTGAGTGAGGCTGTTAAAGGCCCCTCCCTAAACTACAAACCCCAGAATTCTGCAAGAGGCAGAAACCGGATTTTAAGTGGATTCATTCTCTAGGGTGATGATCTAGAGATGGGAATGGGGCGCAACTGTTCCCAAGGATGGGGTGGACTAGATGGCCTTGTATAGCATGATGGCACTTTGGGATCACTTGAACTGCCATGGCTCAACTCTAGGGGATCCTGGGAGTTGTAGCTTTGCAAGGTCTTCAGCTTTCTCTGCCAAACGGTGATGGTGCCTCACCAAACTTCAACTCCCCCAACACTATACCTTGGAGTTTGGACTGGAATAGAGCCTCTTTGTGGCCGCTTCCAAATCGAGGGATGATGCATTGCAAGAATGAAAAGAGATGTAGTTTTATAAGATTTTATAAATGCTATATAGGACTGTAGGTCCCATCTGTAGAGTGGAGTGGAATGAATGCAGGCTTACACCACTTAAACTGCCATAGCTCAACCCTAGGGCATCCTGGGAGTTGTAGCATTGCAAGGTCTTTAGCTTTCTCTGCTTCAAACTACAACTCTCCCAACTCTATAACTTGGGGTTGGATTAGAATAGAAGGTCCTTGTGGCTGCTTTCAAATCAAGGGATGCATTGCAAGAATTGAAGATGTGGTTTTATAAGATTTTATAAATGCTATGTAGGACCGTAGGTCCCATCTGTAGAGTGGAGTTGAATGAATGCAGTTTGACACCTCTTGAACTGCCAGGGCTCAATGTTACTCAATGTTGCCGTTTCAAAAGTCCTCTTTTTGCCTTCTCCGTATCTCGCCAAACTACAAATCCCAGGATTTGCATAACATTTAGCCACGGCAATTAGTAAAAAGGTCAAACTGCATTGATACTACAGTGAAGACACATCCTGTGGTTCCTGAACTCTACAACCACCTTGGTTGCATCTACATAGTAGAATTAATAACACAGGTTGACATTACTTTAACTGCCTCTCTGCTCAATGCTATGGAATGCTGGGGTTTGTTGCATATTTGATATCTTATGAAACTATAACTCCCTAGTTTCTGTACCATTGAGCCATTGCAGTGGAAAGTGATATCTTTTATTACACGGTGTAGATCAGGCATGGGCAAATTTGGGCCCTCCAGGTGTTTTGGACTTCAACTCCCACAATTCCTAACTGGCTGGGCTGTTGTGAGTTTTCCAGGCTGTATGGCTATGTTCCATAAGCATTCTCTCCTGATGTTTTGCCCACATCTGTGGCTGGCATCCTCACAGGTTGTGGGGTCTGTTGGAAACTAGGCAAGTGAGGTTTATATATCTGTGGAATATTCAGGGTGA
Organism: Anolis apletophallus; assembly: GCA_030556195.1. Lineage (NCBI taxonomy): Eukaryota > Metazoa > Chordata > Lepidosauria > Squamata > Anolidae > Anolis > Anolis apletophallus. The sequence continues at coordinate 95,737,008 of JARBWK010000006.1, read as the reverse complement.
GAGAAAGAACTCATCTGTTTGAGGCAGGTGTGAATGTTGAATTGGCCACCTTGATTAGCACTGGATGGCATTACACCTTTAAAGCCTGGCTGCTTCCTGCTTGGGGGAATCCTTTGTTGGGAGGTGTTAGCTTAAGCCATTGTTTCCCAACCTTTTTTGAGCCGTGGCACACTTTTTGCATTTACAAAATCCTGGGGCACACCACCAACCAAAATGACACAAAATGACACTCTAACACAGTAATACATTTAGTTAATATGTTTTTAAATGTATTTATACACTCAGTGTGAAACATAGGCCTGTTTCGATGAACACAACATAGAGTTATAGTTCACCCGCAATCAAAGAGCACTCTGAACTCCACCAATGATGGAATGGAATCAAACTTCCCACACAGAACTCCCATAACCAAGAGAAAATACTATAAGAGTTTGGTGGGCATTGACCTTGAGTTTTGGAGTTGTAGTTCACCTCCATCCAGAGAGCACTCTGGACTCAAACAATGTTGGATCAGGACCAAACTTGGCATGAATACTCAATATGCCCAAATGTGAACACAGATGGAGTTTGGGGAAAATAAACCTTGACATTTGGGAGTTACAGTTTCTGGGATTTATAGTTAACACACAATCAAAGAGCATTCTGAACTCTTGTAACAATGGAATTGAACCAAACTTGGCAGACAGAATTCCCATGACCAACCAAAAATACTGGAAGGGATTGGTGAGCATTGACCTTCCTGCCTGGGGGGATCCTTTGTTGGGAGGTGTTAGCTTAAGCAACTGAGAGGGAAAGGGCTTTAAGCTGTTAGGAAGTGTGGGAGTTGAAGTCCAAATCACCCAGAGGGCCCAGTTTGCTCATGCCTGGTCTAGATGCTCCTGTAATAAATAAAGCGTTGCTTTCTTTTCCTCAAAAGCGGATGGCTGACACAGCCCAGCTCACAGTGTCCAGTGCCAAGGATGGATGAACTGAGCTGCTTATTATTTTTTGTCTCTAGTTTTGCCGTTTGCCAGAGCTGTTGAACTCCCTGCGGGCTCTTGTGCTTTTGAAGGCAGTACTTGTGGCTATGGATCAGACTTCGCATCCCTGCCGTGGATTTTGAATGGAGAAGGTATGGATAGCTTTTGTTTCAAATGTTGCATTTTCATATTTCACAAGGTGGTCTTTGTTTTCCGGATCTGTGTTTGTTACTCTTAACAAGCGCGCTTTCTTTTCAAACACACGTACACGCACATGCTTCTATGCCAAGCCTGTGTTAACGTTCTCTCCTCTTCCCTTCTGTTTCCAATGTTAAAAAAGCAAAGTTTTACAACTCGGAAGCTAGTTGCAAGCCAAATTTCGAAGGCGATTTGAAAAATACTCCAGTGGTGTTCTGTTTGATCCCAACTGTATTTATTTGGAATGAACTCCCGTGAGGATTTTTCGGGATTCTGTTCCCAAGTGCATAAATATAGGAGCTACAGGACAGATTTGTAAACAGTGGTGATACAGCAGCGCCCCTGGCACACAAGTAGGTACATTCATACTCAAAGTGGAGGGGATATAACTCAGGGCCCTTCCAGACAGAATGGACAAAACTACAACTTCCAGGATTCCATAGCATTGAGAGGTGGGAGTTAAAGCGGTCTCAGACTGCATTAATTCTAAAGTGTAGAATTAAGCCCAAGTGCTCAATTGCCTCACTAAACTACAAAACACAACAGTTAAGGTGGAATAAGACCACTAAACAGCCGAGCTGCTGAACTTGCTGATCAAAAGGTTGGCAGTTCGAATCCAGGGAGCAGGGTGAGCTCCCACTGTTAGCCCCAGCTTCTGCCAACCTAGCAGTTCGAAAACATGCAAATGTGAGTAGCTCAATAGGCACCGCTTCTGCAAGAAGTTAATGGTGCTCCATGCAGTGATGCTGGCCACATGACCTAGGAGGTGTCTAAGGAGAACGCTGGCTCTTCGGCTTAGAAATAGAGATGAGCACCACTTCCAGAGTCGGACACGACTATACTTAATGTCAAGGGGATACCTTTACCTTACTAAGAACACTATAATTTGTAATGTGAATGGAGATAGCCAGAAATCTGCCTATCTATCTATCTTTACACATATGGGGCTCTTTCATACAGCTATAAATCTAATTTTGATCAGGTCTGAGATGTTCTCATGAGCTTACTCAGATGTTTGTTTTTGAATGGCTGAAGCGGGTCCAAGGGGTTTATAGAATAAAAAATACTGTATATTCCTGAATACAAGGCGACTAGGGCTATAAGATGACCCCCAACTTTTAAACACAAAATACAGAGTTAGGGATATACCCGCTGTTTAAGATGATTTTGCATTCCATGGAGTGAGGGCTGGGGGCGATGGCCTGCTGGGCTATCCCCGCGACCTCCTCTGCCTGCCACCCACCTCCTCCAAAGGCCACTGGGCTTGCCCAAGGAAGCGTCCTCGGACGACAACTCCCCACGGCCCTGGGCCGCAGCGCACCTGGGATGGGCTCGCCGAGGCATTCTGGGAGCCGCAGGAGTCAGGAAACTATGGCTCCCAGAGTGCCTCAGCAAGCCCATCCCAGGCATGCTGCAGCCTGTGGCTGCAGGGAGTCGTCATCCAAAGGTGCAAGGAAGCGCCTTCAGATGACTCCCTCCAGCTCTGGCAGTGGCCTGCCCGCTTGCCGGGTTGCGTGTGCTCCCTAACTTGCACTCACCTTCCTCTCTTTCTCCATTTTTTTCTCCTTTTGGAGTTCTTTTCTTCTCACAGAAGCATTGCCAAGCTTTTCCTTTTCCTCAGAGAGACCCCAATGTCTTCTTCAAAGAGAGAGACAGAGGGACAGAGACAGAGGGAGAAGGCTGCAGAGGGCACCGAGGACAAGAGCTTCTCACCTTGCGCGCTCCCGCTTTCCCTCGTGTGAGCATGCATGTGCTCCTTCTGCTCCTTTTCCTCCCTCCCCCCCCATCTCTCTGTCTGCCTGGAGTTTCCCTGGATGCCATAGCAGAGGGTCTGAGAGGAGCAGCAGCCCCTCTAAGGCGAGGCCTCGTGGGCCAGCCTTTGAAAAGCAGTCAAAGGAAAAGGCGAGCTGCAGCCCTGGGCTGCAGCGTACCCGGGATGGGTTCTCTGAGGCATTCTGGGAGCCATAATTTCCTGGCTCCCAGAGCTCCCAGAGTGCCTTAGCAAGCCCATCCCAGGCACGCCACAGCCTGGGGCCACAGGGAGTTGTCTTCCGAAGGCGCCTCCTTGGGCCCAAGGCGAACCCAGCGCCCCCTGGAGGAGGTGAGCCACAGAGGTCACGGGGACAGCTCAGCGGGCCATTACACTCCATGGCAATGCGGCTTGCCGCTCCTCCTCCCTGTGCCCTTCCTCCGCTCTCCCTCTCCCTTTCTGCTAAGGTATGGTAGTTGGATTTTATTATTTTATTTTAATTATTATTACATATTTTAATTTTATACCCAATGTACTAGATGACTCCCAACTTTTAATAAGATTTTCCAGGCCTAAAAAGTCGTCTAGTACCCTGGAAAATACGGTAGTTTATAATAGGTAACTTGACAACAAACTGGAACATCCTGAAAAACAAACTGAAAAGCTGAAGTCAGATACAAGCAACAGTAAAAGTCCTTTTTGGAAAAGAGTCTCAAATGTGTATGTTTTTTTTTACTTGCATCTGAATTTTTTCTTCAGTTCAAAGAACACATATGGACATTCCAGGCTTGGGGTTTCAGGGCTACCACACAGGAAAACGGTCCTCCAATTATATGTCAGCCTAGCAATAAAAATGAGGATTGAATAAGTGGCTAGTTTCATGTGGAAGACAAAGCTTTAAATATAATGGGTTTTTTTTCTACTGAGGGAATACTACAGTGGAACTGCTGGAACAAAACTAAGAATATCTGTTGCTTGTTTGATCTTCCTATCATACTGAGAATGTTTCCAATAGTCAAACAAAAATTCTTAGAAATGGGATTTAGGTAGTGATAATGCAGAGCACAAGAAATATCATGGACCCCAACAAAATCTTTGTGGAATGAGAGATGGTGAAAAAAACCTTAAAGAAAAAAACAAGGAAAACTAAAATGAAGATATCTAGTATTTTAAGTGTCTAGTAGGTTTTTTCTAGCATCACTGTCCTTTTTATTTTTTTTATAATAGATGTTTTTATTTTTAACACAGGTAAAATAATGCCAGTTTCAGCAACCATTTCGTAGTACAAACAACATATCATTCACTCAGTTTTCCCAACATTGCCGACTCCGTGTTTATCTTCCACAAGTATCTAACAATATTACTCCCCTCCCTCCCCATCTCTATCATCACTGCCCATATAACATTGGCAGCTTAAAGATAAATATTGCCCCTGACATTAAGTCTAGAACTTGGAGGAATATGTTCAAATTACAGGAAGGGAGGTTCCATCTGAACATTGGGAAGAACTTTCTGACTGTAAGAGCTGTTCAGCAGTGGAACTCTCTGCCTCAGTGTGGTGGAAGCTCCTTCCTTGGAAGCTTTTCAACAGGCTAGATGGCCCTCTGTCAGGCGTATTTTGATTGTGCTTTTCCAGCAGGGGGTTGGACTAGGTGGCCCATGAAAAATTAAGTAACAATGCTAGAAGTCTAAAAGATCCTTTCTGACTTCTGTGATCTCTGTACCAACTTTACAACAACCTTGATATTATAGCATGAGAAGTGACACAGTATGCGTAATGACTTTGGATATTTGGTAATTAGACTGTGGTTGAAATTTGGCTTTGGACAAGGACTATGTGATGTTCAACAAGCCATAGCTCTGTCATCAAAATACATTGGAAAGGATATGAACACTAAAGGATGAGTCTTGCTGATAAGGGCTCACAAATTCTGAATTGGTTTGGGAGCCAACTCCAAATGAAAAATCTGTTGTCTTTCCTGTTTTGAGGCTGATGCTGTATGGCTGTCTGAAATGGGATGCAGAGCTTTATTGTTGCCATTGAGCTACAGTGCAGCAGCCAAAGAAATCTCTGCTACATTTTCCTTCCTTGCATCCAGAAAAGCATAAAGACCAGTTGGGATTTTTTATTTATTTAAAGGATGACTTCAGCAGTGGAACCATTTCCAGCCTTCTTCTTAGACTTTGAAAGGAGCTGGGAATGGAATTGGTATGTCATTGCCTGGTCAATCCATGTACCATTTTGAATCTCAAAGGCTTGGACAAACACTGAAATGTTTCCCATATGCCAAAAGACAATAACACTCAGTGGCAAGAGCAAAAATATAGCAGCATGTCATAGCTGGGTCAATCCATGTACCATTTTGAATCTCTAAGACTTGGATAAACACTGAAACGTTTCCCATATGCCAAAAGAAAATAACACACTCCCAGTGGCCAAAGCAAAAATATGGAAGCCAAATCGTGATCTAAATTAAGAACAATTTTGAAGGCTAGGTGAAGGTAAAGGTTGTCCCATGACATTAAGTCCAGTCGTGTCTGACTCGTATGGTGCTCATCTCCATTTCTAAGCCGAAGAGCTGTAGACACTTCCAAGTTCATGTGGCCAGCATGACTCCATGAAACACCGTTACCTTCCCACCGGAGCGGTACCTATTGCTCTACTCACATTTGCATGTTTTCAAACGGCTAGGTTGGCAGAATCTCGGGCTGACAGCGGAAGCTCATGCCGCTCTCCGGAACCGAACCTGCGACCTTTCAGTCAACAAGCTCAGCAGCTCAGCGCTTTAAACCCTTCGCCACCGGGGCTCCTTTTGAAGGTTAGAGTTGTGTAATTAAGAGAGGGAAAAAGAAAGGAAGAGGAAGGAAGGAAGGAAGGGAGAGGAGGTCACGGGGCCAAGGCAGATCTTGGTGTCAACGTTGGCTAGGCAGTCCCTCCGGAAGGCGTCGAAGAGGCCGTGGCTCTTGAGCTGCCCGACGATGAGGGTGATGAGCTGGGCATCCCCCGGGGGCAGCGAGGCCAGGTCCATGGCGCCAGGGCCAGGTCCGCCTCTGCTGCCTCCCCTAAGGCCTGTGGTGGAGGACGAAGAGGAAGACAAGGATGAGGTGCCGCCGCTGGGCTCCGCCATCCCCAGCGAAGAGGACGCAGAGCCCCGAGAGCAGTGGGGGATGAGGAAGAGGCGGCGATGGTGGCATGGAAGCGGCAGTTGTGGCGCATTTGTGTCACTCCTCCCCGCTGCATGCTGGGAAACCGAGGCCCGGGCCGCTCTGGAGAGCCAGATGCAATCATGAAAAGAGCCATATCTGGCTCCCGAGCCATAGTTTCCCTACCCCTCACATAGGGTGTTGTGTGATTTCCAGGCTGTGTTCTAGCAGCGTCTGTGACTGGCATCTTCAGAGGATCTGAAGATGCTCCAGCCACAGGTGCAGGCAAAACATCGGGAGAAAATGTTCTTAGAACATTGCCATACACCTTGGAAACCACACGACACTCCAGTGATTTCCGCCGTGAAACCCTTTAACAATACATTGAACAACTACATAAATGCTCGTTGTTAGATGGAAGGCTGTCCCATCCCTCAGAGAACACCCAGTACACAGATTACAGTTCATTAGACAACAGGATGAACGAAATTAAATCATGTCAAATGTGCCTATAATTGGAGTACTTGCCAGGAAACATAAAATTGAAATATGTGTTGGATGGTGAGTTGGGACATACATTCATTTTAGCAACTCCTTTGGCTACAGTGATTGATTTATCATTCTAATCCCTTTTGACGACAGACTTTATCTTTCCCAAAGACCTACTGCTTGACTAGAAGCCATGTATCCAAGTGACATCAATTAATCATAGAGTGACTGTAAGGCACTGGGGTAGCCTTTGTGTACTGGATAAATCAGCATGACAGAGCAAGAGATGTTTTGGCTTCTGGTTGAGGAAAATAAAGCAATAGATTTCTGCTCCTTTTTCTGCTGCAGTATTTTGTTTTATCTAAAAATGAATTGCCTTTAACATTTCATACAACTAAGTTTCTATCATTACATATTTTCTTTGGAAACCTGCAGATGCTTATTAAAGGACAGTTGATTTATTTTAATTAATAGGTAGGAGTTGGACCAAGTTATATTTCCATTCTAGTTTTCCAGCACTTCGTAACTGCAGTAAATTATTTCAGGGGGATTTTTATCCTTCAAAAACATTCTAATGTAGAGGGCTGTTATTTTGGTTTAGATTTCAGAGATGTAAAACCAAGTTGATATGGATGTTGACCTGCTGTTGAAAATACAATAAAGATACAGGTGGCTCTTAATTTAGTTGCATTCCCAGACTTGTGATGTACATTGAGAGTATTGTCAACAGAGGAGTCAGTTCAATAGGGAGCCATTGGAAACAATGTGGAACAAGAGTAGAGGCCAATTTTATAAGGTTTAAAGCATAAAGAATGGGGTAAGCTCTTGCTGTTAGCCCCAGCTTCTGCCAACCTAGCAATTCAAAAACATGCAAATGTGAATAGATCAATAGGTACTGCCTTGTCTGGAAAGTAATGGTGCTCCATGCAGTCATGCTGGCCACATGACCTTGGAGGAGTCTACAGACAACGCTGGCTCTTTGACTTAGATATGGAGATGATCACCAACCCCCAGAGTCGCACCCAACTAGACTTAATGTCAGGGGAAACCTTTACTTGACCTTAAAACATAACATAGCATAGTATATCTTTTTCAAGGCCCCCCTGGTGGTGAAGTAGGGTGAACTGCTGAGCTGCTGAACATACTGACCGAAAGGTTGGCGGTTTGAGTTGGGGAGCGGAGTGAGCTCCTGCTGTTAGGCCCATCTTCTGCCAACCTAGCAGTTCGAAAACATGCAAATGTGAATAAATCAATAGGTACTGCCCTGGTCAGAAGGTAATGGTGCTCCATGCAGTCATGCTGGCCACATGACTTTGGAGGAGTCTACAGACAACGCTGGCTCTTTGGCTTAGATATGGAGATGAGCGCCAACCCCCAGAGTCGGACACAACTAGACTTAATGTCAGGAGAAATCTTGACCTTAACTTGACCTTAAAACATAAAATAGCATAGTATATCTTTTTCAAGGCCCCCTGGTGGTGAAGCGGGTTAAACTGTTGAGCTGCTGAACATGCTGACCGAAAGATTTGCGGGTTGAATCAGGGGAGCGGAGTGAGCTTCTGCTGTTAGGCCCATCTTCTGCCAACCTAGCGGTTCGAAAACATGCATATGTGAGTAGATCAATAGGTACTGCTTCTGTGGGAAGGTAATGGTGCTCCATGCAGTCATGCTGGCCACATGACCTTGGAGGTGTCTATGGTTTAGAAATTGAGATGAGCAGCACTTCCTAGAGTCAAACACAACTAGACTTAATGTCAGAGGGAACCTTTACCTGTATTTTTCCAGGCCATAATAAAATGCAGATGTTTTCTATAAGAAAAAGAAGAGATAACAACTATTGATCTTGAGGGGCAAGGGGTGGTTGACTATCATGAAGTGGTTTGACGTTCGGTGACAGATCCTCTTCAGAGGAACACATAAACAAAGAGCAGCTGGTAAGAACTATATTATCTGGAGAATGTACATGGGAATCACATCTCCTGCTAGGTCTTCTGAAGCAGGTACAGAAGGCAGAACAGGAAGAGGGACAGCACATCTCCTGTAAAGTAAATAAATGAACTAAGCTAAAATCCAAAAACCACATCTCCTCTTTGGACAAAATGCCCCACTGATTGTATTGCTCCCTTTCCTTTCAATGTTTCTTTCTTTTTCCTACCTGCTGCTCATCTCCACCCGTCCTCTGCCTACCTTGACCTTCCCTGAGGCATGCCCTCCTTCTGATTTGCTTTCCTAGCCATTCTCTGCCCACCCTGGTGCCTCCATTCCCCGATGCCACTCTTTCCATTTCTTGTGTGTGTTCCACTATTATCTCTCTTACTTGGCTCTTGCTTCTGTCTGTTTCTCATGTCTTCATCCTCTTTTCCTCTCCACTCTTGTTGCTTTGTCTTCATATTTGTTCTTTCTGCTTCACTTTTGTCTTCATATTTGTTCTTTCTGCTTCACTTACTCCCTTCTTCCTTCCTCAGTAGTCTTTTCCCCTGTCTTTATCAGTAGGAGCCCCCAGTGGTGCAATGGGTTAAACCAGGCCTGGGCAAACTTTGTCCCTCCAGGTGTTTTGGACTCAAACTCCCACAATTCCTAACAGCCGGTAGGCTGTTAGGAATTGTGGGAGTTGGAGTCCAAAACACCTGGAGGGCCAAAGTTTGCCCAGGCCTGGGTTAAACCCTCATGCCGGCAGGTCTGCTGACCAAAAGGCTGGCAGTTTGAATCTGGGGAGCGGGGTGAGCTCCCATCTCTCAGCTTCAGCTGCCCATGCGGGGACATGAGAGAAGCCTCTTGGTCTACCTGGCCTTTGAGCTAAAGGGCCAATGTCTATTCACTATGTACTTCCTGTTTGTTCAATGTATGACCTTTTTGTTTTATACTTTGTGAACTTTAATGTACCTCTATTTTATTCCTAATAAAAACTTTATTAAAAAAAAGAAAAAAAAGAGACAAGCCTTCCACAGGATGGTAAAACATATTGGCGTCCCCTGGGCAATGTCCATGCAGGTGGCCAATTCTCTCACACCAGAAACGACTTGCCGTTTTTCAGGTCGCTCCTGACATAAAAAAAAAAAACTTTATCAGTGTTCCCATCTTTCATCTTCTTTCCCCACTTGCTCCCCCCTCCCGTATTATATATCCTGTTTTTGGCTACTGTCATAAATTATGAAATGTTGTAAAAAGGGACGACGTAAATTGTGACTTTGCCTGTATTGGGAAAATGTCTTTTGCGCCAAGGCAAATAAAATATCTTGGATCAGTTTTGGCACACACCGAAGTTAAGTGGCACAATATAGACACTTCAAAAATTGCATAAGAGGAATGACACTTATAAGTATCTGGAGCATTTTAAAAGCATAATATATTCATGTAGCATCTTTTCTTTCAAATATGAAATTTAAAAAACTACAGTGTTCCCTCAGTTATCGCGGGGGGCTACGTTCCAGGACCTCCCACAATAAGTGAAAAACCGAGATGTAGGGACGCTATATTTATTTTAATATTTATACATTATTTTAGTAGTTATACACTATTTTAGGTCTTTATAAACGTAAAATAAAGTGAAGGAAATGAAGGAAAGGCTCTTCAAGGCTGGAGGAAAGGAGGACTGAAGAGGGAAAGCGCCTCCTTGAAAAACCCAGCGAAACAGCGAAAATACCGCGATATATATTTTAAATTAATATTTTTTAAAACAGTGAAACAGCGAGTTCGCTAAAAGCGAACTGCGAAGTAGCGAGGGAACGCTGTATTGTGAATGCAGCGGCTTGTTTTGCCAATAAACTTTGTTGGAAATAGAAACCTCAAGCTTCCACTTCTTATTTGTTATGTATATAATACTTACTGTATTGTATGTGTGTGTGCTGGTATGCAATTTTACCATAACCTCTTTGTCGTGGGAGGCTGCAGACCATGTGATCAGGTCTGGGCTTGTTAGGACTCAGATTCCATTTTAGAAACAGTTCGGTTGAGACTTCAGTAGAGAAGTATGCTTTAGAGCAGACCTGGGCAATTGCCGGCCCTCCAGGTGTTTTGGACTTCAAATCCCAGAAATCCTAGCCAGTTTACCAGCTGTTAGGATTTCTGGGATTTGAAGTCCAAAACACCTGAGGGCCGGCAATTGCCCAGGTCTGCTTTAGAGACTACTGTAGGAACAATATGCTGTACAGAAGTCATTACATTCCATTGGACTTTTAGACTAGACAGAGACTCTATTAGACTCTCGGAACAGAGAGGTGCTTTTGGAATATTAGACTATTGATTCTAAGAATGATGGCTTCTATTACCTACACAGAGAAAATACTTCAAGTCTATTTGTAACTGGATTGAAAAACAAAGTACCTGTATGCTGAATACATGAAGTTTGTGAGTAAATCTGTATTACTTTTAAAGAAGTCTTCTTATTTTTCTCTCTTGAGAGCATGATTTAAAGGCAAATATATTTTAAGAGAGAGTAGATATTTTTGGGCAACTGACAGAAGTCTTCTGAAATTCTGTTATATATGTTTTGTGCATTGGCATGTCTTCGTCCCTAACAGTTCAAAGACATACCGAAATATATCAGTTTGACATCTGAGAAACTTAGTTGCCTTGCATGAATGCTGGTGAATGCCATTTTCCAAATAAGTTCTGATTCTTAACAGGTCATGCTTTTTACCAAGAGGTTATGGCATCATTTTTCAAAAGGCTGTAACTCCTAACAAGGTCATACCTTTCCAAATATCATAGAATTTCCAGATCTGAAGATTTCCATTTTCCAAAAAACTTTAAGTAGTCTGGCACCGTGTCAAATAGGGCGTGCACGCACACACACACACACACCTCCACTTATAGTGCTACTTTCTGTGAAAATTGTCTCTATGTGTTTTATTCCTTCTCCCTTTCTGACACACACTTTTTCTATTTGTGTACAAAGGGGCTGGATCTTAGTCCTAAATCAGTCAGTGGCTGACAGTCAAATCTAAAATTTGTTGGTCACTTATTTATTGTGTACAGACAATCCCCAAGTTACAAACATCTGACTTACAAACATTAATTAAGAACAGGGGTGAGACAACAGGAAGTGAGAGAAATTTACTCCTCAGAAAGGAAATCATGGGGGAAAGGTTTCTCTACTGAAGCTTTATCGTCAGTTCTCGTTTCCACAAGCCACATTTCTTCAAAATCCAGTTATCACAGGGACAGAAAGTGAGCTGAAATCTTCTGAGCAGGAGCCCAGATAGCCCTTCCCCATGCTAACCAAAATGTATATATACCTTTATATATACCTTAAAGCAGTGTTTCCCAACCAGTGTGCCGTGGCACACTAGTGTGCTGTGAGCAATCATCAGGTGTGCCGTGGGAAATTGGTACTCTCCCCCCTCCTAGCAGCCCTATCACAGGTTTCCAAGAAACAAATTGAGCCTCTCCGCTTGGATTTATTTATTTTTACTATTTTACTGGATTTTTATACAGTTGCCTTCCCCCAAGGAACTGTTTATAACAGCTTCGTGACATCCATAGTTAACTGGAAGCAAGTTTCACTCAGGGTGAAATTTCACAAAGGTCTGGAGAACAAACTCTATGAGGAGCAGCTTGAAGAGCTGGGCATGTTTAGCCTGAAGAAGAGAAGGCTGAGAGAAGACATGATAGCCATGTATAAATATGTGAGAGGAAGTCATATATATGTTGTGTTCATCGAAACAGGCCCAGGTTTCACACTGAGTGTATAAATACATTTAAAAACATATTAACTATATGCATTACTGTGTTAGAGTGTCATTTTGTGTCATTTTGGTTGGTGGTGTGCCCCAGGATTTTGCAAATGTAAAAAATGTGCCGCGGCTCAGAAAAGGTTGAAAAACACTGCCTTAAAGATAAAGATTTCCCCTGACATTAAGTCTAGACCTGCCCAACTCTATGTCGCACACCGGCCGTGAACCAGGGCCCTTTAAATATTCACACAACCACGGCTGGAAATAACAGTCTATTTATTGAAGTAAACAACATCCAAAAAATATCAGTAAACATGAAAATAGCCAAGGCAAAAAGCATTCGAGTAAATCCCAGGAAATGTTCCCAAAGCCTCAAGCTTATTAAGTTGTAAGGTCTCTGAATAGAAATCCACTAAGAAGCAACAGAACTTAAAACTAGGTTAGTCCCAAAAAAGGCAAGCTCAAAGTTCTGTCATGAATGACCAAGAAATCATGAAATCAGGAATTCATGGAACTGCTTGCAGTAGAATCGAAAGTTGACCAAGAACTGAATTTCAACCTTCACAGGGCTAATAACAAGATCTCAACATTCTAACCTTTCCCTCCCTTTTTCCTGGGAAAGTAACAGCTGCGGCTAGAATCAGCAAGCCAGGTGTCTCAATTCCCGCCCACTGGACTCTCAGAAAAACTAAATTCCCTTCACTGCTTTTCCAGAGTTTTATCACCTTGGCCATGCACTGAAAAATCACACAGATCCCTTCACACCACCACAACCCACAACCCCTGAAGCCACAGGCCCAACACTCTATGGGGTGGCACTCATCTCCATCAGACAGCCTAAAAGAAATACTGCTCCTCTTTCTCCACTTATTCACAGGTCATATCAGAATCCATTTGTGGAAATAACAAGGGAAGCTCCCTGATTTTGTATAAACTTGCAAGACAGTGATTAGATTAGTGAAATTACCTGGGCAGAGAATGTAATTTGGTTCAGTTTTTCAAAACATTTGATTTCCTTCCTTTTTTGTACTTCAAACAAAAGTAAGATTTAATAGCTACCAATTTGATTTGTTCCGGCTGGAGAAGCTAGGTAACTATTGCAAATGAACACTGTGAATTATGCCATCCTTATTTCTCAAGAGTTTAGTGATATAAACCACAGATTTATGAAATTGTGTGTGTCTGTACCTTTATTCCCATTTCTAATTTACAGCACAGCTATTTGAAAAATCCCTCTAGAAGGTGTGAGAAAAGAAGAATGCAAGATTTGAAATGTGTATTAAGATACTAAAACACTCTTTTTATTTATAATGAAAAGACAAGAATTTATGCATTTTAAGTCTTGCTGATGTAAATAGTAATACTGGCTTTGCATTTATACAAAAACATTTTGCCAGGTCTGTCAAATGAACTTATTAGACTTCAACAGATGTGTTCAACCAAAAAGTTTATTAAGTGTCAGTTTCTCTGAATCAATGTACCCAACACTGCCAGGCCTTATGTAAACTGTGCAGTCTTGATATATGGTGCTGTCTCGGTGCCTTTAAAATAGAGATGCTATGTTGAGATGGTCTCAATTTATTGTATTTAAACAGATTTTGAGTTTATATTTAATCCATTCTGAGAACTTTGGTTGAAGAACGGTGTACAAATTTGTAAATTAAATATAAAATCCAAATTTCATATCACATAAATTGAACCAAAATGACCAATATACACAATATGGCTTGTTTAGGTAAAGGTTAAGGCTTTTCCCCGACATTAAGTCCAGTTGTGTCCGACTCTGGGGTTGGTGCTCATCTCCATTTCTAAGCCCAAGAGCCAGCGTTGTCCGTAGACACCTCCAAGGTCATGTGGCCAGCATGACTGCATAGACCACTGTTACCTTCCCGCTGGAGCGGTACCTATTGATCTACTCACATTTGCAGGGTAGCTCACACCGCTCCCTGGATTCGAACCTGCGACCTTTCGGTCAGCAAGTTCAGCAGCTCAGCGCTTTAACCATTGAGCCACCAGGAGCTCCCTATGGCTTGTTTATACAGGTCAATTATTTTGAGTCAGTCCAAGCAGAAAGGCTCCAGGCTATTCTCAGGATTCCAAAGCATGGCCCAGGGGACGCCTGGATGTTTTACCATCCTTGTGGGAGGCTTCTCTCATGTCCCTGCATGGGAAGCTGGAGCTGACAGACAAGAGCTCACCCCACTCCCCAGATTCGAACCGCCGAACTTTTGACTGGCAGTCCTGCTGGCACAAGGGTTTAACCCATTGCACCATCGGGACCACCTATAGTATAGATCAGTGGTTCTCAACCTGCGGGTCATGACCCCTTTGGGGGTCGAATGACTTTCACAAGGGTCGCCTAAGACCATTGCAAAACACATTTTTGATGGTCTTAGGAACCGAGACACCGCTAAATTTTCCCCGCCCCTTTACTTCCCAGAGGCTTTTTTCTTCCCCGGAGGGGAAGTCCTTCCCCGGAGGTGATGTCAGTCCTTCCCCCTCCAGGAAGAGAGGGGAGGTGGTTTGTTTTGGAGCTGAGAGGGGAGGAGGAGGAGGAAGAGGAGGAGGTGGAGGTGAGAAGGGAGAAGGCAGAAGGTGAGGGAGAGGGGCTAGGGAGGGGGGACCTGGGGGAGAGAGCAGGGTTTAGAGAGGGGTGGAGTGGCCCCTCCATGGCCGATTCCCAGGGAGAAAGAAGTAACAATGAAAATACATTCTGCATATCAAATATTTACATTATGATTCGTAACAGTTGCAAAATTAGAGTTATGAAGTAGCAATGAAAATAATTTTATGGTTGGGGATCACCACAAAATGAGGAACTGTATTAAAGGGTCGAGGCATTAGGAAGGTTGACATCCTGGTGTAGATGTACTCTCTGTTGAAATTTCCTATAGAAATATAGAACCCGAAACACCCCATTTGATTTTGCCTTCTATTTGTCTCTACAGTATTCCAGATGGTTGATACTGCTTACCGGTACTTTTCTTCAAAAGTGTGTTGCAATTTTTTGGACATGTTTAGCTTGGCAAATAATATCCGGAGCGGTGCTGATTGAATGCATTTGGAAACAAAAATTGAGAAATGTGCAGGCCTGGCTGTCAGAAAATTCTGTTTTAAGTCTGGATAAAGGGACATTATTTTCCACAACAATTGCTATATAAAGTACTAGCTGTACCCGGCACACGTTGCTGTGCCCTATTTAGGAGATGCGAGAAAGTCTGAGTATGTAAGGGTTGGAATTGTTGTTAGCTATGGTGTTGAAGTGAATTGGGTGTTTTATGTTTGTGCCTCAGCTCTTTGCCTGCAGTCCTTCAGGTTTGACTTGTACCGTGGCCAGGACGGATCAGCTTGGGGAGGGCTTGTCCTGTCAGGGGATCTCTATCTTCACAGGTGCGTCCAGTGTCTGTTGGGGACTGTTAAAAATCCTTTCCGTATCCTTTTTAGCCACCTTTCTCAAGATCTTCATGTCTAGCTTACTTTCTGCTCCTCTCTTTTCAAGATGTCCTGCTCTGTGTCTTTTGCACCCATTGGTCGATGTCCAATGAGGCTTTCCTCATGGACAGGCCATCTGAGGGAGCTCTTCCAGCGCTGGGCATCAGAAGGTACTTGGTGATGACCTCCATCCCTTGGAGCCAGCATATAGAGGGGCTGGAGCACCCTCCTTGGCAAACCCCATTGTTGCTGGATGGTCCTCTTATTAATGTGGAATTCCAAGCCACTGGAGATCTTTTGGCAAAGGAAGAAGAGCTCCCCTTGAATGGTGTTGATCTCCATCATGGTCTTCTGATTTGAAAGTGTTGGAGGAGGCTCTGGCACTCATCTGACAGTTTATTATGGGTCAGAATGTTCATGTTGGCTGGCCAGTACAGCAGTTATGCAAATCCGCCCTTATTGGCAGCCAATCATGTTGTCAGAATGTAGAGGCTGGGGGGAGTCTTTGGCAGCCCCGGAGGATGCTGGGAAATGTAGTTTTATTTTTTACTCGTTTTGGGGGCCTTTTAGGTTTTTTGGGGGAAGTTTCTTTGCTACAAACGTACCTTGCTTGAGGCCTATTTCTGTTGGCAAGTTTTGTGTTTCTGCGTTGTAAGGTTTCTCTGTTTGAGGTAGTCTTCACATGACGGCTCTTCCTTTATATATATAGATTAGCAATAAATGGAACTGGGACTTATTTTTGTAATTACTCATAGGAGTTAGAGACATGCATTATTCTTTCAGATCAAGAGCTTTGGCTGGAGAAACCAGGGAGCTATAGTTGAAAATAGTAACATTTTCCAAAAGTGACAAATGATTCTAGAAAAGAGAACTGGAGTACTGGGTTGATGTGAGTTTGCTGGGCTGTATGACCATGTTACAGAAGCATTCTCGTCTGAAGTTTCGCCTACATTTATGGCAGGCATACTCAGAGGTTATGAGGTCTGTTGGAAACTAGGTGAGTGGGGTTTATATATCTGTGAAATAATGTCCAGGGTGGGAGAAAGATTTCTTGTCTGTTTGAGGCAAGTGTGAATGTTGGAATTGGCCACCTTGATTAGCCTTTAATGTTCTAGCAGTTTCAAGGTCTGGCTTCTTACTGCCTGGGGAAATCCTTTGGGAATGTGGCGCAGCTGGTCAAGTGTCAGCTGCATAAAAACTCTCTGGTCTTGAGTTTGAGGCCTGCCCGGGTCGAGGTGGGTGCTTGACCTTAAGTGTAGCCTGCTGTTGACCTTTGCAGCCCGAAAGACAGTTGCATCTGTCAAGTAGGAGATTAAGGTACCACATTAAGTGGGGAGGCAAATTTTGACTGAATTATGAGGCCGTTAAAAGAACTCCAGGAACTCTGAGGAATGCGGAAAGGAACAACAAGGGACGCTGAGAGATGAGGAGTGCAGCAGCTCCCTCTGGTGGCCAGAGTTTGTCTCTGTTAGTTTATATGTTGTGTATGTGAAAAACAGCAGGAATTGCCTGCTAGTATGTGTACTGGAATCCGCCCTGAGTCCCCTTTGGGGTGAGAAGAACAGAATATAAATAAAGTAAATAAATAAATAAAATAAAATCTGTTGGGAAGTGATTAGTTGGCCCTGATTGTTTCTTGTCTGGATTTCCCCTGCTTTTGAGTGTTGTCCTTTATTTACTGTTATGATTTTAGAATTTTTAAAATACTGGTAGCCAGATTTTGTTCATTTTCATGGTTTCTTCCTTTCTGATGAAATTGTCCACATGCTTGTGGATTTCAATTGCTTCACTGTGTAGCCAGGGCCAGCTAATCACCTCCCAACAAAGAATTCCCCCAGGCAGTAAGAAGCCAGACCTTGAAACTGCTAGACCATTAAATGCTAATCAAGGTAGCCAATTTAAGCATTCACATCTGCCTCAAACAGACAAGAGTTATTTCTCCTACCCTGGACATTCCAGATATATAAACCCCACTTGCCTACTTTTCAAGAGACCTCACAACCTCTGAGGATGCCTGCCATAGATGTGGGCAAAACGTCAGGAGAGAATGCTTCTGGAACATGGCCATACAGCCCAGAAAACTCACAACAGCCCAGTGATTCCGGCCATGAAAGCCTTCGACAATACATAGAACTGGAGTAAAAAGTCTATAGTTATGGCTTTATCCGATTTCACAAGTTTTTTGTGTGGCGAAAGACACGAACTCAAAGAAATGATACAGCTAATCTCCAATCCTGATGCTTTCAAATAAATGAAAAACAGTCCATGGTTGCTGTTAGTCAACGTTTTTTGGGAGCGCAGTGTGCTGTTGAGACACTGGCGTTGGAAATGTTGACATTTATGAATTTATGATAGGAACGGAAACAGTTATAGATTTGCTCATATAACTAAGGGTGGTGGTTGAATGAAGAGTAAGACTGTGCCACTTATTTTCCAAGGGGAAGATCTGATGTCAGCCTCCTTAGAAAGGAAGTTATCTCAAGATCTCAAGCTGCTGCTCTGTGTTGGTCCAGTTTCAGATGCTTTTGTTCCCTTAACTTTTGTGCCACAACAACAATAAAAAAAACATTTTGCACTTTCATAGTGTTGAGTATTTTGTGTACATTGAGTGATAATTAAATTAAATCCACTTCAGTTCCAGGTGGTTATACAATGACATGTAAGAAAGTCAAAGGAGTATGTGCAAATACTTTCCAAGTGCTTTCTGCTGACAGTTTACCAAAAATAAGGAGCAGGGCTCAAAATGAACAGGAAAAGTCCCTTTTTTAAGATAATGGATGTTCTCTGCACTGGTGATTTACACGATTCCTTTAAATGTCAAGCAAACCTTGGCTGCCAGACCCTGCTATTTAGTTAAAAACAGGGGTAAGCTAGGGTTGTAGAGAGATTGTAACTACTAGTTTTGCCAAGACTTGCATTTTGAAACATAAAAACTGGGAATCTATGCATCTAAAGTGCAAACGGATTAGGTCGTATGGCTAGTCTGAATGTTTAATGCTTGTCTGAACGTTAAATTTTATGCATGTCTTATGTTTAATGGTTTTTAATTGATTTTAAGTTTAATGATTTTCATCGATTTTAAGCTTAATGGCTTGTAATTGATTTAAAGTTTAATGGTTTGTAATTGATTTTACATAGTTATATGTAGTAATTAGTTATTATGATTTCTTTATGATTTCTGTGGTGGCCCCCCGACTCTGGAACTCACTCCCCAAGGACATCAGACAAGCCCCCACCTTGGCAATTTTTAGGAGGAGATTGAAAACATGGCTGTTCCAATGTGCCTTCCCTGAATAAGGCAATTAATGCCCTGCTCTGATCAACTTTTTGCAAAATGTCCTCAGAAGCACTTTAACTATCTGTTATTTATCGTTTTTCTATACTGCCCCTCTCAGCTCGAAAGCTATTCGGGGCAGTTTACACAAGGCAGTCTTGTGTTTTCAATCAAAAACACAAGCAAAACAAAACCAAACAATAACCATATAACATAACAAATAGCAATTAAAACATACAAATGCAGTCTCAACGTCACGTTGAAATCATTTTCCGTCACATCATCGTCATTCCATAGATCTAATTAAGTTGGGCCAGAACCGTTTGGGTTGACTGCTCCACATTATCCGCCAAAAACCCTCCTGTTACACACATTCTACCTCTATTCGCATCCAGTGTTATTTATTTTTTAAAAATTTAATAGGTCACATTTGGCCCAGCCATAATGTTTTTAAACTGTGTTGTGGTTTTTTTTCCTTATTTGCTGTAAGTTATATTGATTGTATTATTTTTATTTGCTGTTGTCTTATTATGTGTTATCAGGGTAAATTTTCAGCTAGTCTGGCAAAAGGGAAACTTTTATTATTCAAGCGTATACATTATAAACTCTCATTATACATTATACAGTCCCTTTTTTTTTGCGTAAGCCTGCTTAAGCAACTGGACTTGACTCCTTCATCATACTGAATCCACTTAAAATCCGGTTTCTGTCTCCTGCAGAATTCTGGGGTTTGTAATTTAGGGAGGAGCCTTTAACAGCCTCACTAAACTACAAATCCCAGAATTCTGCAGGAGGCAGAAACCCGGATTTAAAGTGGATTCATTCTCTAGTGTGATGAGGTTGGTGGTAGATAGCTTTGAGAAAGTGCATGAATTGAGGACAACAGGATGTAGTAGATTTATTTCTTAAGATAATATAACCAATGGAACAGTTTAGTTTACTGCATTGCACAGGCCATTCAGTATTAAAGAAAATACCCCCAAAACAAAACCTTAAGTCAGTAGAAATAGTAGTTCGCTTTTCCTTTTGGGAGCAAGTGTTCCTCCCCATAAGAAGTAGGATTAATTTAGAAATAGAATCTACAGTAACGTAACATGATTTCATTGGCTCTTGGGAGGACTGTTATTTGGCTGTTGTGGTGTTGGCTTTTCCTACTGTAATTACTAACATAACACCGAGTTTCCTGGATAACAGAAATAACTCCATAACTTCCTTTTGGATGTTTTTTTTGCATTGGTTTTCACCACAAAAAGACAAGAAGATGGTTTTTAGTGGCATGCGAACTCAAAAGGGAGGTTCTGATGTTCCTGCTGTGTCTGGAGATGGTCTCTTTTCTTAAAATCACATAATTTCTTGCAGAGTATTATTGTGTGAATTTAAGGTTCTTCTTCGTGTGGTCTGTGAAATGCACACAAATGGGTTTACTCCTGGCATGCGTCAGAATCTCGGACATACTAGCTCTAATTAAAGATTTACATAAGCCCCTCCCACTCCCCGCCCCCCCTCATCCCCCGATCGAGCTACCTATTCAGTTCCTTTTCCGCCTTGCCAGCGAAAGGATCTCCGACTGCTAGCTCCTTGCTAAGACCACGAATTGCCTCGACTATCAGATAAGATGTCTTCCCTCTCTTTTAAAAAGTGCTCAGATTGTGGAGCAACTTTGCCCCAGGAGGACAAACATGCAAAATGTCTCCTCTGTTTAGGAGAAGCTCATATCCCTCAGACTTGCAAAATTTGCAGGTCCTTTTCTGCTAGAGCTCTAAAGAGCAGGGATTCCAGGCTTAAAGCTGCTCTTTTCGAGCAGTCTATAACCTCTACAGGGACCGGGCTCTCTCAATCCATGAGCCAGCCCTCCCTTCCTTCTATCCCTCAAAATCCCACTCCTTTAAGTGCCTCGACGGATAGTGCCATTTGCGAGTTGGCCTCTGACTCTGCCATTGAGCCACTGCGAAAGAAAAAACAAAAAGCCTCTCAGCATGCTCTTCAGTCCAAAGACAAACCGAAAGAGGTTATGGCACAGAAACAGCCAAGGCTCCTGGCCGGCCCTGCGCCTCCCAGTCCTTGCATGCCCTTGTTAGCAGCAGAAACGCTGCAACTTTTTGAAGGAGATGATGATCTCTCAGGAGTGGAAGATCCCCCCCCCCCAACTCCTTCCCATTCACCTCCTTTCCTCCGTGACCGAGGGAGATCCTCCCTGCACCTCTCCTCCGTCTCCGCCGCTCGCCCAGGTCCCCCCACCCTCTCCTTCACCGGAGACCGAGGCTCTTCTTGAGGAGAAGGCCCGCGCCACGCGGCCTTCCTCTCCTCCATGGCGCCTGAGCGCGCCGCTCTTGCTGCCGCAGCGCGCAAGCATGCGCCTCTCCCCACCTTGCTTGGCTTGTTCCCGGTCTCGGAGCCCTCTTAAGGAGGCGCTCGGTCACCGAGACCGCTCCTGGGAACAGCCCTATGGGTACCCTCATGGCTACCCTCCTCCTTACCCCCCCTTCCCTATTATCATCCCTACTATCCTCCTGAGCCTTATCACTCCCCGGATCCATATCAGGATCCGTGGCCCCCCTCCTCCTATCCCTCGGCATCCGTGGCAGCTTCTCCACCTCCAGCCCCCCCAGCCCCT
Source organism: Anolis apletophallus (assembly GCA_030556195.1). Lineage (NCBI taxonomy): Eukaryota > Metazoa > Chordata > Lepidosauria > Squamata > Anolidae > Anolis > Anolis apletophallus. The sequence goes on along the minus strand of JARBWK010000006.1, from coordinate 95,715,473 downwards.
CCCGCTCAAGCCCCTGCCTTGACGGTCGCTCCTCCTGCCCAATCCCCCCCCTCACTTCCCAGATGACGTTGCAGATTTGGAGTCCTCTTCGGATGCTACTCCTGTGCCTCCTTTGCCTGAGCCTTATCCCCAGCAGGCAGAAGAATATAAAAATTTTTCTGCACTATTAATCAGGCTGGCCAGATCCCTTGGCATACAGCCCCCACAATCTGATGATGTGGTTCAAGACCCTTACTTTACTTCTGCTGAACAACAACCACAGCAGCCTACCATATTGCCTACTATACCTTACCTGGTCAAACTCCTAAAAATTTCTGGAGTTGCCCCTGCTACTGTCCCAAGCACATCTAAGCGGGCAGAAAACCTTTATCGAATTGACTTATCCACCACCCCCTGGTTGGCTAAACTTCCAAAAGTTAATTCGATTGTGACTGATGCCCAGCCTAAGCCAATTCAAAATAACCAAGCTGCTCCTTCTGATAAAGAAGGTAGAAAACATGATGCCATGCCCAAAACAATTAATGCTTCGGCATGCCTTTCAGGCAGAATGGCTCATTATGTCATTTATATGAGCGTCTATCAGTCATACCTGTGGAGCAAAATAGGCCCATATCTGGACCTGCTTCCCGCAACTGACCAGCCCATGGCTAAGGCTTTCCATCAAGAAGCCCTCAATCTGGCCACTCTACAAAAAGACTTGGCTAAACACGGGGCAGATACCTCGGGCAAACTGATCGCGGGATCAGTTGCCCATAGGAGGCATGCTTGGTTAAGATCTGCAGCATTGTCCTCCAATCAACGTTCCATGATAGAAAATCTGCCAATGGATGAGGCTGGTCTGTTCAATCCCGAAACAGACTCACAGTTGGAACACTCTCATAAAATGAAACAGACCCTAAATAAATATGGCCAACAATCCAGTCAACCTTACCAACCCTACAGGCAGCGTTGGCGCCCATACTATTATCCTCAGTCCTTTCGCGGATACTACAACTCTGCTCCATATAGAGGAGGACAACGACCACAATTCCCTTCACAGGGATACAAGCGTCCAGGTGTTCCATTCAGGGGTCAGTATCGAGCTGGTAGATCCTCAGACAATAGAAGGCGTCGCTTCTAGGCTGTTCCTTGACAGGCTTCAGCCCTTTCTCCCAATCTGGCAGTCCATCACCACTGATAAGTGGGTCTTGGACATTATCTATCGAGGATATGCCATAGAGTTTGATTCCCTTCCACCTCCAGGGAAGCCTCTCTCTACCCAGACTTCTCCTGCCTTACTAAAAGAAATTGACTCCCTCCTTCTTAAAGGAGCCATTTTCCCTACCCCATCCCACCAAATTCAATTTTGCTTTTTTTCCAGATATTTCCTTGTGGATAAAAGGGATGGTGGCCTCCGGCCCATTTTGGACCTCCAGGAAATTAACCAATTCATCAAACCACGCAAATTTAGGATGGTCACGCTCCCCTCCATCCTCCCTTTCATCCCGAAGGGAGTTTGGATGGCTACTGTTGACCTTGAAGACGCCTACTTCCATATTTCCATTAGACAGTCCCACAGGAAGTACCTCACCTTTATGGTTGACGATACTCCATATTCCTTTAATGTCCTTCCCTTCGGCCTCTCCACGGCCCCAAGGACTTTCACTAAGTGTATGGCGGTCGTCGCCTCCCACCTTCGCCAGCAGGGCATCACTGTGTTCCCTTACCTGGACGACTGGATTTTCTGCTCTGGGTCATGTGACCAATTGTCTTCCAATATCAATTATACTTTATCTCTTTTGCAGAGCCTGGGACTCGTTGTCAACTTGGAAAAGTCACATCTCTCACCTTCCCGGACCGTACAGTTCATAGGTGCAGTAATAGACTCCATATCCCAGAGGGCCTACCCCCAAGAGGAGCGCTTCCTCAATTTGTGCCATTCTATCCAGGCTATCCAAATTCACCACCGATGTTCTGCTTGGACCATCCAATCTATCCTTGGCCATATGGCTTCCACCACGAACGTTACCGCGTTCGCCTGCCTCCGCCTCCGCCCCCTCCAAGCCTGGTTCCTCTCAGTGTTCCAGCCAGGGCTGGACAGCCAAACCATGATCCTCCACCCCCCCCCACCCAGGTTCTCCAGTCCCTCTCATGGTGGACAAACAGGTCCAATGATGTGTGCTCAGGCCTTCCCTTCTCTCCTCCTCAGCCGTCTGTCTCTAACGACAGACGCATCATCCACGGGGTGGGGTGCTCACCTTCAAGACCTGACCATCAGCGGTCGTTGGTCCCCCTCCGAAAAGAGGCTCCATATCAACGCACTAGAACTCATAGCGGTAGAGAAAGCCCTCCGGTCATTTGTGACCCTAGTCTCCAACCGCATCATCCAAGTCCTCACGGACAACACCTCAGTAAAATACTACCTCAACAAGCAAGGGGGCACCCGCTCCCCCACTCTCCTCTCAATATCCCTTCGGATATGGGAATGGTGCATTCACCACAACACATTCCTCCTAGCTATTCACCTTCCAGGTCTACAGAACACTCTGGCCGACTCACTGAGCAGGACTCCGTCCACCACTCACGAGTGGCAGCTCAACCCCCGCCACTTTCTCTCACTGATCAGGCGCTGGGGCACTCCTCAAATAGACTTATTTGCCTCACACCTCAACACTCACTGCCTCGTATATTGCGCGAGACTCCACCCTCTCGCATCCCCAGACTGTCTAGGAGACGCATTCCTTTACCAGTGGTCCCCGGGACTCCTCTACGCCTTTCCTCCCCTTCCACTCTTACCCAGAGTGGTTGCAAAGCTGATCTCCGACAACTCGGATTGCATCCTGCTAGCCCCATGGTGGCCCCGCCAGCCGTGGTTCACGCCCCTTCTCCAAGCTTCTCAGGGAGACTTCCTTTGCCTTCCCCTGGACCCCGACCTCCTCACCCTTCAGCAGGGTCTTATCCTACACCCAGATCTCCCGTCTCTCCACCTTACAGCGTGGAGGATCAGGCCCTTTCCCACCTCTCGGATCCTGTCCGCCTCATAATTCAGGCGGCCCAGAAGGTTTCCACCAGGAAAGCCTACACCTATAAATGGGACAAGTTTCGTAAATTTGTTCAGCCGCTTGGCCATTTGCCACAGTCGGCCCCTATTTCTATTGTTTTAGATTTCCTTATTGACCTTTCCACTAAAGGTTTCTCCCTTTCCTCCATCAAATGCTATTTAGCATCCCTCTCCTGGTACAGAAAATTTTTTGGTGACCCGTCCCTTTTTCAAGATCCCCTAGTGGGTATGTTTTTACAGGGATATAAAAAATCTTTCCCCCCGGTTTCTCCTCTTCCTCCATCTTGGAGTTTAGAACTGGTCCTCTCCCAGCTCTCTAAACCCCCCTTTGAACCCATGTCAACATGTCATATCTCTCATTTGTCCTGGAAAACGGCCTTCCTCGTGGCTATTACCTCAGCCAGAAGAGCCAGTGAAATCACAGCACTCCGTTCTGATCCCCCGTTCATTCGGTTCCATGAAGACAAAGTGGTCCTCCGGATGGATGTCACTTTTCTTCCCAAAGTTGTTTCCCATTTCCATATGGCCCAGGACATTGTCCTTCCAGCCTTTTTTCCTAACCCTTCATCTCCCCTGGAGATTGCCCTTCACTCTTTCGATGTTAAGAGGGCCTTATCCTTTTATTTGCATAGGACAGCCCCTTATAGAAAATCCCCTAAGTTGTTTCTTAAGTATAGGGAAGACTCCCTAGGACTTCCCCTTACCTCTCAACGTTTGGCCTCATGGATAGTCCTGGCAATCCAATTGGCCTATCAGTTAGCCCACAAGGAATTACCTGTTGGTGTTAAAGCCCATTCCACAAGGGCAGTTTCAACATCCCAAGCGTTTTTTGCGGGTGTTCCTGTTGATCAAATTTGCAAGGCTGCTACCTGGGTGAACCCCTCGACGTTTGCAGCCCACTACAAGCTCGACGTTCTCGCTAAGAAGGATGCATCCTTTGGCAGAGCCGTCCTGTTCTCCTGTGTGGCATGACCCACCTCCAGGTACGTAAGCTTGTTAAGTCACCCATTTGTGTGCATTTCACAGACCACACGAAGAAGAAGGTTAGGTTGCTTACCTGTAACCGTGTTTCTTCGAGTGTAGGTCTGTGAAATTCACACGGAACCCCCCGTCCTCCCCTCTTTGTCATGCCTATGTTCTGCTGCTGTCTGGCGGCAAGGAACTGAATAGGTAGCTCGATCGGGGGAGGGGGGGCGGGGAGTGGGAGGGGCTTATGTAAATCTTTAATTAGAGCTAGTATGTCCGAGATTCTGACGCATGCGCAGGAGTAAACCCATTTGTGTGAATTTTACAGACCTACACTCGAAGAAACACGGTTACAGGTAAGCAACCTAACCTTTTATTTTGACTCATTTTAGTGAGTTCTACCATAGGCATTTATTTATTTATTTATTTATTACATTTATATACAGTGTTCCCTTGCTTTTTGCGGACTCACTGTTTCATGGTTTTCCAATAAATAAATATGAATTTGGTGGTCATGGTTGGTTAAAATCATCCCCTCTGACAGTACGTTTCCCAGCGCAGCCACCAAAAGGTGAAGAAGGCGTGTGCGAGTGGGGAAGGAGGAGGGGGAAGAGGAGGGGGAGTCAAGTGCGCAAGGAGGAACCAGCGGGGAGTGTGGTGTGCAAGGGGGGAGAGGGAGAGTCGCCCCCCCCCGGGATTGAGACGGGCGGGGTAAAAATGCTGTAAATAAAATAAATAAGAGAAGGTAAAGGGATGAGTGAATGAGGGGGGGGGGAGGAGTACGCAGACCCACTCCTAGAAGGGGGCAGTCCTACACCTCGTGCGTTCTGAGGTAGTACAAATATAGCGTCCTTACTTCACAGATTTTCAGTTATTACGGGTGGTCGTGGAATATAACACCCACAATATGTGGGGGTACACTACCGCTTTTCTCATCCCTGGGGGGACTCAAACTGGTATACAACAAGTAATGGCAAAATTCACTGCCAACATATATACAAACCAAAGACTTTAATAACTAAAATGTTAACATTTAACTATAAATTATAACTTAAAATCATATTAAACATAGAACATAAACAGACATTTACAATTGAAATATAAAATTAAAAACATCTTAATATAACATAAAAATCACAAAATCCAGGCAATCACAGTGAGAGAACCTCATTACTTTATTTAATCCCCTGTGCTAATTTTTTCTATGTGTTTATTGATTGCAACCTATTGCAAAATAGTCAGAGCATATTTGGTTCAATGAACTGAAACTATCGGATCCCCAACAGCATCAAAGTGTCTTCTTGAAAGCAGCCTGTTTTCAAGCTGGGTGGGCTGACAGGAGAGAAAGAGTGCTGATAACAGGTGACAAGACAGTTCCAGGTCACAGAGTTTTCTCTTTTCGGATTAATGCATGATAGAGCATGTTGAGACATTGCCTGCTTCAACTTGCTAAAAGATTTGGAACAAGGGGATATTTTCAGATACTAGATGATAAAACATTATTTTTAACACCACAGAACTCGCACTGTTTACATAAATGCAGAAGTTCATACATGATTTTTGGAATAGATAAATCAGATTTATATCAGGATAATAGTGCTATAAGATGTGGCTTATCATAGGATGTTGTCACTCTTTGGTTGTAGTCCCATGGGAGACTGTTTTGAAGTTGATTTGAAACTAACGCAAAAATCTGTTAATGATCTCATTTTCAGCTTATGTTGTGCTATGATTTCTTGTGTGGAAGTTCAATTGTCCTTTTATTCCATTTTTTGGCTAGTCAAGGGGTTGTCTAGTTCAGGTGTGCTTATGATGGTCAGATATGGAAGCAGTGACTCCAACTCACATTCCAAACTCCAATACACGAAGGAAGAGGCCATACTTAGCAAGTACTTCTGAGACTTGGGGAAAGCTCTGGTGACTGGGTGTGGGGCAGATGGGTGAGTGTTGGATCCAGAGTCGTGCTGGAGGACCGAGAAATTGTCACAATCACCGACTTAGTACTGCCCCTTTAACACACACACGGAGACGTAGTAAAGGCTAACTAGTTTTATTGAATATAAAAAGTCCAAAAGGCAATTCTCTTGAAGAGATCAAAGAATAATAATAAACTTGGCAAGTTCAAACAAAGCAGGGTAACAAATGCGCAATAACAAGGTCTTGGTCCAAGGCGAGCCAGACTAGGCTCCGTGGTTCACTCCGCTTTCACGCCCTTCAGATCAGACGTGGCCGGAGAACTGAGGATCAGTTCCCACGGGGCCGTTCTTAATCCTTCGGCCGGGCCCCTCGACGATCTAGGGCCCGGCGTCTCCAGTCTCTACTTTCCGAACGGTGACGGTCTAGGGACAGATGCCAGCTCCTCCTGCCCTGCTCTATGTCCCTGCGTCTGTTATGGGAACGGCCCCGCTCTTCCAGTTCAGTATCGCTATCTCCTTGAGAAGCAGCCTCCCCCGAACTTTCCCAGCCGCTGGCCTCCATCTGCTGCTCGGCCAGGTCCTGGGAACCTCGGCCGTTTGGGAATTCATAACTATCTCCGCTATCTGCTTCGCTGCCTCCCATCTCCACCTGGTCCGCTCCTTCCCCGGGAGAATGCTCCCACTCGAGATCCCATGCTAAACTCTCTACAGGTGAACTGGGCAAAGGCACTGCTGACCAATCTTGCTCTGGGCCTTCCAACTCGTCCTCCGAGTCCCCTTCAGCCTGTGCGGGTCCCAATGGCATCGGGACCCCCGGCGCCTCACCCCCTCCCAGTGGCACGAACGAACCCATGGGTGCTACAGAAATTTCTAGAGAGAATATGTTGATCAAATATGCGAAAAACACTATGTAACATGATTTTTGTTCCTGGGTTATAAATGTCATTTTTTAATTGGTTCCATCATAAAAACATGGAAAACATTTTTTTTAAAAACCCTGCAACACATTTTGGTATAGTTTTTCAATGAAGTTGTGGAACGTAGGGTGGCCTTGCCTGAACAACTCCGGGTGTTCCTGAAAGAAACTGATTATCTGGATCTGGCGCAGTCTGGCTTTAGGCTGGGACATGGAACTGCAACAGCCTTGCTCACCTAAGTGGATTTTTTTTTGTCGTGTGAGGAGTGACTTGAGAAACTGCAATTTGCTTCTGGTGTGAGATAATTGGCTGTCTGCAAGGATGTTGCCCAGGGGATTCCTGTATGTTTTGATGTTTTTACTATCCTTGTGGGGGCTTTTCTCATGTCCCCGCATGAGGACCTGGAGCAGAGAGAGGGAGCTCATCCCTGCTCTCTCTGGATTCGAACCTGCAACCTGTCGATCTTCAGTCCAGCTGGCACAGGGGTTTAGCCCACTGTGCCACCAAGGGCGCAGTCCTTAGTGGATGATCTGCATAAGGAACTTGACAGGGGGAGTGTGTCCCTATTGGTCCTCCTGGACCTCTCAGCGGCCTTCGATACTGCAGTCCATGGTATCCTTTTGGACACCTTGTCGGAATGGGGCCTGGAGGTACTGTACTACAGTGGCTCCGGTCCTACCTGGAGGGTTGTTCCCAGAAGGTAAATAAATAAATAAATAAATAAATAAATAAATAAATAAATATTCAATAGAGTCTCAACCAATTCAGCATAGTTTGTGGCAGCCACAAAAACAAAGTGTCTGGAGTATAACAACTCTTTGCAAAGTAAGTACTACATAATTAAACATGAAATAACACTTTCAAACCAAGAACAGATTTTTCCCAAAATTTTGTTGCATGATGTAATCAAGTTAAATCCACAGATAGGAAGGGATGACTGTAAGAGGAGTCACAAGTTCCAGGTGGCCAGAGAATATGACCAAAAGGTGTGCCATTTAAAGCAGGGTGATGATGAGCTAGGCTTCCACATGGAGAAGACAGTGGAGAGAAGCAACACATTCTTAGATGGTACCTGAAAATGGGACTCAAGGGTGGCCAGCTCTGTTCTTCTTTTCACTGTGCAAGGAAGAGGGGAGGAGAGCAAAGTACTCTTGGAGGTCACCTATAAAGTACTGGCTCCTATACTATTGCAGTGTTGGTCTCAGCACCCACTACACTAGCTGAAACTGCTGGGAATCACAGTTCAACAACAACTGAAAGGCTGTACTTCGACCACCCCAATATATAGTATTTTCTCCAAAGTCCCACTAAGTCTAATAACTTCCTATTTTCATGTATTTTGTGTGTGTGTGTGTGTGTGTGTGTGTGTGTGTGTGTGTGTATGGCTTTTCAGATAATAAAAAGGGAGAACATATGTTTGGTATAGGAAAGTAAGAAAGTAAAGAGAGAAAGAGAGAAGGAAGAAAAAGTGATTTTGGGGGATGAAAGGAAGGGAAAGAGGGAGGTTGGATGGGTAGGGAATTTGGGGAATGGTAGTTGAGGGGAGGAAAGAATGGGAAAGGTAGGATAGGGTTAGGGTTGTGGTTGGGGTAAAAAAAATAGTATGACTTTTCATTCTTTTTGTTATGTTGCTTTTACAGTGGCCCTTTTGTTTAGAATTGCTCACTCATCCATATTATATTACCCTCAATATTTTCTATATTTTCTCCCCAGTTTTTTTCTTTATCCTATTGCATACACTGTATGGAACCTTTCTTTTAATCTTGCTTCCAAGTAATTGTCACAAATAGACGCCTCAGCAGTGCTAAATTTGTTCAGATCTCAAAAGAGTTCTTACAGTAATCATATTATTAGATAAAAGGAGTTCATTTGTACATCCATAAATGCAGCATCACAGAATTTAAAAAAAATGTGGTTTGACATTCTTCGCTATGCATGTTTAGTCAGAAATATATCCCTCTGTTTTGAACAGGATTTGCTCCCTTTGAAATGAGTTTACAGTTGGAAGCTCCGACTGATAAGTACACACGAAAAGCTACAGCAAAGTATAGTTTAAATTATTCCCCATAATTTTAGGTACTTAAAACATGGTAGACAACATTTCCTTTTAAAAAGTGGACTCTTATGTAATAATAAATAATACAACCTAAAAGATTGTTTCTATATTTTAAATAATATTTCCCCATTTCTCTTCTGGCTCGAGAAGTTTATGGAATAGCAGTGGCACAGTTCAAATTTATCTTTTCCCATTTAGCATTGGAAATTATTTACTTTATATATTCATGCATAAAACTAGAAATTTTAGTCAAAAATGGATCCTCTCTCCATGGAATGATCCTTGACATCCATGGTGTTAGGGAAAACTACCCCAAAATACAGCACAGCATCAAAAAAATACAATCAGGATACTAAAAGTTGAGCATTCAGTTCACAGCTAGCAAAACATGAAATGCTGTGTGTTGTGGCTGTAAAGGAGTTTAGGATTCAAACATGCGGAGTCTAATCTTTAAAAATCACAAAAGGTTTATTTACAATAATAAACTGCATTTCTTAGTAATCAAGAACTGGGCCTGAGCCTGTCTAACACACATCTCTTCTAAATTTTCAACAGAGGGAAAAATTCAATTACTATGTCTCCCTGACACACACGCAGAGAGAGATCTCAAAGCACACAGCACATACTCTCCATACTAAAGTGTAAGAAGGCAAATATCAGATTTTAAAAAGGCTTGCAGTGGAAAAGTATCCATTTTTAAACAAGCAGTGAGAATGAGAGCAGAAATAGAGAAGACAGAAGAAAAAGATAGATTCCCAACTGTCATTCAGGAGCCACGGGGAAAGGGAAACCCTCAAACTATTCTAATGCTAACTAACTTTTCCTCATTGAGGAGACTTGGGCAGTGTGGGGTTGAATCACAACACAGGGGTGATATAAAAATCCATAGTTTTGACCCTCAAACCTGCCCACAACTTATACATGAAGTCAACTTATACACCAGGGCTGCCCAGGAAGTCGATCGCGATTGACCAGTCGATCCCGGGACCGAAGGAGGTCGATCCCAGCCGGATGGGGCGCTTCTCAGAGGGGGGCGGAGCCAGGCTGCGCCAAGCCCCATCCCCTCCCCAGCTTCGGCACTCCCAGCAGCTTCTCCAGGCTTGAGGATGGCAATGCCAAGCCAGTGGTGGCATAGCTAGCATAAGGCTGGTTCGGCATTACCATCCTCAAGCCTGGAGAAGCTGCTCAGAGCTCCAAAGCCAGAGGGGAGGGGGCGGGGCTTGGTATGGCCTGGGTCCACCCCCCCCCCTGGCTTCCACTCTACCAGCAACTTCTCCAGGCTTGAGGATAGCAATGCCAAGCCAGTGGTGGCACTGCCATCCTCAAGCCTGGAGAAGCTGCTGGTAGAGCTGAATCCAGAGGGGGGCGGAGCCAGTCCCCACCAAGCCCCACCCTCGCCCCTCCCCTCTCCAGCCTTGAGGAGGTAGGTAGATCTTTCTGACTTGGTTTTATTATAAGTAGCTCGCATGCTGATAAAGTGTGGTCACCCCTGTTATACACGATTAAGTATCCGTATCATAATTATTCATTTCATGTATAATTTTTGCCATAAATACCTTGTCCTTGTGTCTAGGGAAATCTGGGTTCATTGGCAGCTATTTCCTTCCTTCGCCAATGAAGTTGTATGTAAAAGGTTATTCGAAGGCAGAGCATTTTAAGACCACACTATCTACAAACCTTCCAAAACAGAATATATGATTATGTATAAAAATTGTAAATAAGATGAAAGAGTGGAAAATAATTTTTGACATCAACTCTTCCTTTTTATGTTGCTTCTACAAAGTACAAAAAAACCCTTTCCCCTATCATCATAACCATATAAGTCTATTGTACTGAAACAGCCTTATAAAAATAGATGTTATTATCATAACAATCTTTGCTTAACACTTAGTTTAAAATGAGCACCAAAGTAACTATATTTAGGGAATGAACTGTTACTAATAAAACAAAACTTCCACTCATGTTTCCATTCAGTTGCATAAACATGGTCTTAAGAACAATATAAACCTGCGAAATGTGTGTCAGGATAAATTCTTAAATTCCTAATAACATTTACTATGACCTAGCAGTCCACATATCTTAAAATGACACACATCAGCTTGCTCAGCTGTACTTGCATAAATGTTCCTGATCTAGTTTACATGAAAGTGTGCCAGTTGAAATGGAAAATTTTCATGGCCATTATTTTACATGATTACAAAGAATATTTCTATCATATGAGGTATGCAAAGTGGTGGAGAAACCTGGTTTTATTCACTATTGCTATAATCCAATGGAAGGAGCTAAAATTGTCCCTTTAAAAAGATGAAAACCTGATTATGAGAAACAGTAACAGACTGTCTAATGCAGTGGTTCTCAGATGCTTTGGCCACCATCTCCCAAAAATCCTGGCTGGGATTTCTGGGAGTTGTAGGCCAAAACACCTGGGGACACACACTAGTCTAATAGCAGAGATGTTCACTCATCTTCTCTTGGTGCATCTGCACAGTAGAATTAATGCACTTCGACACCAGTTTAACTGTCATTACTCAATACTGTGAAATTATGAGAGCTATAATTTTACAAGGCCTTTAGCCTTCTCAGTTAAAGTCTGCCTCCCCAAACTACAGATCCCATTTTTATCTTTACTAGCATCAAGGTACAAGAGTACATGTGTATGATTGTGTGTCTGCACCATGGGAGCCCTAACTACTAAGCCCACCAGATCACCATGGTATGAATCCATGTTTTTGCAGAAAATATGGGTTGTTGCACCACATATTTATAAATGGTGGCATATGGACACGGATATGTTGAAGCATATGCATTCATATCATTACCATTTAATCATATGGGGCATGAATGTCTCGTGTTTTTCCACTTTTTTCGATAAGCTATGACATCAAATCTCTGTGGATATAGTACACCTACTTTAATTTCAATTGCCCCATTAATGTCTTGTTTGGGTTGCTGTAAGTGTAAGCTTTTCGGGCTGTATGGGGCCATATTCCAAAAGCATTCTCTCCTGATGTTTCATCTGCATCTATGGAGGATGCCTGCCATAGATGCAAGCGAATTGTCAGGAGAGAATGCTTTTGGACTATGGCCCCATACAGCCAGAAAAACTTACAACAACCCAGTGATTCCAGCTATGAAAGCCTTTGACAAGACAATATCATGTTTCTCTGGACATTTTGATTTGTTTTCCTACGAGAATGATACATTTGCTTACATTTGTATGTGTTTTGTAGCACGGAGGGCAGAACACCCTCTTTTGAGGATTTACAATGCAGAATCAGATCCCAAAATAGCAAGCAGTCTTTTCAGTTTGTCTTCTCTGTCATAACAGATTAGATTGAAGCAATCCATAGAGTGGGTGGAATCATTGGGAAGTTATATGACCGGCTGTGTGGAGGCACTAAAAACGAAACAGTATAATAATAAAGTAGTAATGCAGCAGCTGCATATTCCAAAACACTATATATGCACACATTTCCTTCATCATTCACCAGTAATAAACATGGAGAATGAGTTGTAGGGACTATTTCTGCTCCTGATTATGAGGCTGATATTGTTTACAAGGCAAATATTTGTAGTATAGAATGTTAGCTTTAGTTGCATGGATTCCACATGTCTTGTTGCAGTGAACAGACAAATCTGGGATTTCAGCCCACCCGTCTGCCACTGACAGCCATTCAGATCCAACACAGTCAAGCTGGAATCAATCACCGTATAAGACACCATGCAATATCACGATTGCCGCCATAAGGTATCTGTTAAAGGCATGGCAGTTCGCTATTGTCACTTACTGGCATTTGGAGGACTACGCCAATATGGAAAGCCTCAAACAGAATGCTTTAAATCAAACATTTTTTTCATAATAGCTTTTTTTGGTAATTTGAAATCAAGTGGTGATAGAGAAAAAGTGACTGAGATCCAGGACCTTGAAATATTGTTTCTTTCATTAACAGACTTAATATAATTCTTCATCAGATTGTGGACTGTTGACCTTATGCTATTCCTAGATGTGTACATTATGCAGATACTCAACTGAAATGATAAAATACACTAGCTTTTGAAGTTCATATCTCTAATCTTTTCTCTCTTTGTATCATGGCCATGTCCCAACCAGAAAACAAATATATGTAAGGTGTGTATCTGTGTGTATATACTCATGAAACAGTATTCATATTGCCTGAAGATATGTATGTCACTCATCTGCCCAACATCTAACATCTAAGATGCAGTTGCTCCCAGTTCAAATTTTCTTCCACTGCCACTCAAATTAGAAAGTTCTAAAATGAGTGTTGTGTCTTCCATAGAGGTGCATAGGAAATAACTGATATTTTGAAATTCTTCCATGGTACTCCAGAATGCAATGCCCTGCCTAATGCCAGGGCTCTGTTTGGCTTCCCAACATGTCACAGGAAAGTTTGTAACAGACTCACTCTAATAATGATTACTGCCCAAGTACTAAAGAGGCTTGCTGGGGGCATACTGTTGGCTCTGTCCCATATCCATTTACTATACAATCATCTGTTCCCCACTCTTACAAATTCCAGGATGCTTTTTTCTTTTTTAAAAAACAATATCTATATCTATCATGTATATATTTGGGTTGGGGGGATATTCCTATCATAAGGTCAACAGTCCACAATCTGATGAAGAGCGATATTAAGTCTGTTAATGAAAGAAAGCATACTTCAAAGTCCTGGATCTCTCTTTTAGTCCTGTTGAATTTTAAAGGTGTTTTAAAGCTCATACACACACAGAAAGTGAAACTACTTGGCCATGGGCTAATCTGGAGTCCCCAGTTCAGCCTGTGCCCATAAATCTCACTACATGCCCAGTCTGTCAGAAGGGATATGAGGTACAAAAGAGCTGAGCTTTGGTTTCCGTTCATCTTCTATGACTGAGAAAGGTAAAGCATGAGAGGTGGGGGAGGAGGTCAGCTTCTCTTTTGAGACCCTGCAGAGTACTTGGGGGGGGGGGGGTGCTCAGTGAAGTTGATAAATCAACAGCACCCCAAAATGTTAGGGTAACAATCTGAGTCCTTGTGATGTCTTAGGACAAGGCAGGCAAGTGTTTGCAAACAATAACTCCTCTTAGACCTGTTGATGGTGCAAATATGCACAGGGAAAATCCATGGAAAATCTGACTATCCAGGTAATGTGTGTGTGTTGACAGCTGTCTAGTTGGCAATATGCAATCAAAAGCAGCAGTAATTAGTGTTCTCTCGCTACTTTGCGGTTCACTTATTGCGGACTCGCTGTTTCACGGATTTCAAAAAAATATTAATTTAAAATATATATCATGGTATTTTTGCTGTTTTGTGGGGTCTTGCTGCCGCCTTTCTCCAAGGCACCTTCCCTCCTCAGTTTTCCCTCCCTTCAGCCTTGAAGGGCCTTTCCTTCCTTCTATTTTAAGTTTATAAAGACTTAAAATAGTGTATAACTACTAAAATAATATATAAATATTAAAATAAATAGAGTATCCCTACATCATGGTTTTTCACTTATTGAGCAAAGTCCTGGAACCTAATCTCAGCAATAAGTGAGGGAACACTTATTGTCCTGCCATTTCAGTGGCTCATGTCCCATATAGCCTTCCTTGTGATATGGCATCAATAGATTTTCCTTCTTGCCTTGGGATTTGTCTTCCTGCCTGAAGACTTGAAGAATTAAAGCAGCTGGCCCTTCCACACAGCTGAATAAAATCCCACATTTTATGCTTTGAACTGGAATATATGGCAGTGTGGACTCAGATAATTCAGTTCAAAGCAGATTTTGTGGGATTTTCTGCCTTGATATTCTGGATTATAGGGCTGCGTGGAAGGCCTAACGTTAAATTTTTGAAGTTGTCAGAGAACAGCTAAAGTAATGTCTTTATGAACAAAGACTTCTAATACCCACATTTCAATGAATGATGTTGTTTCTTAAAAAAAGAAAAAATATTTTTGCACTTTGTTGATTGGAGCATTTGAGATCTGGAAGAGAAGACAGGCAAAGGATATGGAATGATACAATTTCTTGTGAGCTCTCCCTGTGTTTTTGGTACACAAGATGTTTGCTCTAGTTTAAGTTGTTTGTCTGAGTGGGTTAAAAGACCAGTCATCTGATCTTGAATTGCTGTTGGAAATGTGCATTATCGCTATGATTTATTTTGTAGAAAAACATGACGTTTGCATTAAGGAGTTCTTCCAGAAGCAGAGTATAACAAGACTGCTTTTACCGAAGGACCACACAGACACTGTGGCAGTTAGGAATAAACTGTAGCTTGGTTATGTTTTCATGCGTTTGGAAGCCGCATTCCAGATGCCCAATCCATTTCTATTTACTATTTGGTATTCATATATGAGACAATTCATTGAAGAAGAGATGGTCAGCATGACATAAAAGAAAGGTGAACAAAATGTATTAGGTGTGTAAATATTTTTCCTTTTTTCAGCATCGCGTTGTTCTAAGGACTGTGTGTTCTCTCCGGATATTTATTACAATCTTTAGATGAGAAGATAAGGCTGTTCTGCTGTCACCAACCCCATAACATCAGTATTTGCCAGTTTATGAGAGCTTAAAACAACAACAAAAACAACAACCCAGTAAATTGACTAAAGAACAAAATTTATTATACAGAGGAGTTTTTTTTTCTTTCAGTTACATTTGCTGAGCTTCCTAATAATTGGGCCAACCAGAAGGGAGAACTGTGCAGCTAGATGTGCAGAGATGTATAAAATGCAACAAATTATCCAAAAAATTTGCCGAGGTGCTAGAGTAGAGTTCTGGGGATACTCTGGACTGCCAAAAAGACAAATGAATGGGCTCTAGACTCTCCTTAGAAGCCAAATAATTTAAACTGAAACTATCCTATTTGGACATTTCATAGGAGGACATGGTTCCCTAGCAATGACACTAATGCTTAGCAAGGTAGAAGACAGTAGGAAAATACCATATCACAAGTAGGGAAAGAAGATGTATCACTTTGCCCAAAGAATGATGTTATTAGTGGATGTTATCCTGGTTGCAGCAGCGGCTGTTCAGAAGCCACCGTCTGTACCTGTAGCAAAGGAATGTCTTAACTTCTTGACAGAAAAAATGGCCTGGCAGTAAAACCAACTGCTTATAGAGGTGGACATTCTTTTGATGGCTTCACAAAGAGGCTAGAAAACTATCAGCTTGGATTGTTTTAGATCAGAGCTTCTTAAACTTTTTCCACTCATGACCCCTTTTTGCCTGATACATTTTTATGCAACCCAGGTGTGTAGGAATTAAAACCAAACATTTACTGATAATAAATCAACATTTTCAAGTCTTGCTAAAAAGGTGTAATTTCCTTTTTATGATGTTATGACAGTTATGACAGCCCCATATGGGGTCAGAGCCCACAGTTTATATAGCAGTTTTTAAGATGGAGATCCTGCATTGATCAGGAGGTGAACTTGACGGCCCTTTAGGGCTCTTCCAAGTCTATGAGTGCATGTCTTATACTGTAAAGGCCTATGGACAAACTCAAAGGTATAGTTCATCAGAGAAATCACATCAAAACTATTTTAGATTTGGAAGCTTTTAGTTACTTGTGGAAGCTGTTTTATGGCTTTAGCACAGCAGGTTAATCACCAGCCTGCAGCTGCAGTAAATCTTGCCAACCAAAAGGTTGACAGTTCAAAGCTGGGTCAGGCTGAGCACCTGACCTTCAGCCCAGCTCCCCCGCCCACCTAGCGGATTGAAAACAGCAATGTGAGTAGATGAATAGGAACCGTATTAAGCGGGGAGGTATTTTAGGCATGGCATTTCGGAGGAAAGTTTACGTACAAAGAAAGCTCTTCAGCAAGGAGATGGACTGATCGCACCCTCCTGTGGCCAGAACCTAGCCCAGCCTCCAAAAGATGCTGAATGATGAGAAAAAGCCTAAATATATCTCTATCTGTTGTCTGTCTTATTCAGTGTTTCCCAACCAGTGTGCCGTGGGAAATTGGAACCTCCAATACCCTTTCTTCTCCCTCCTGCCGAACACTTTTTCTTCTCCACTCGGGCTCCCTTCTTCCCAGCCTCGCTCTGCTCTGGGGCGAGACTGTGCAGTAGCGCCCGCATGGGTCACATCTTCCTCCCTCCCCCCTCCCCTCCTGAACACGCTCACGCTGCCCCCTTGGATCAAAATGGCGGCAGAAGCGGCAGTGTAGAAGAAAAAGTAAGTGTTCGGCAGGATTTTGTAAATGTAAAAAATGTGGCTCAAAAAAGGTTGAAAAACTCTGGTCTTATTGTATAATCGGCTTTGAATGTTTGACATATATGTGTTCTGTGATCAGCCCTAAGTCCCCTTTGGGGTGAGAAGGGCAGAATATAAGTACAATAAATAAGTAAATAAAAATAATAGTATTCCCCTCGTGAACATACAGAATTTGTTACATGTATAGAACATGACCCACTCTACATCCTGCTGCAGTTTGCAGGAAGGTGGACCATGGATGATGGGACTTGAAGTACTTCTACTCATTTCCTGAGACCACTACTCCACTCATCCAATGACAAATCAAGACCAAGCTTGGCACACATAACCCCCCTGACCCACTCAACGTCCTGGTGCAGTTCGCAGGAGGGTGGACCATGGATGATGGGACTTGAAGTACCTCTACTCACTTCCCAAGTCCGCTACGACCCTTATCCAATTACTGATCGAGACCAAACTTGGCACACATAACCCCCATGACTACCTTAACGTCCTGGTGAGGTTCGGGGGAGAACAGACAATGGATGATGGGATTTGTAGTACTTTCACACCCCTCTGTTCCCACAGACCACTGTGGCCCCCAACAAACACCGATAAAGGCCACACTTGGCACACAGAGCCCCAGTGACCCACTCTACATCCTACTGAAGTTTGGAGGGGGCCATAACATGGATGATGGGACTTGCAGTACCTTCCCTCTCTTTCCAAGACTGCTACAAACCTAATCCAATGACTGATCAAGACCAAACCTGGCACACAGAGCCCTCATGACCCACTCTACATCCTGGTGCAGTTTTGTGTGAGACGGACCACAGATGCTGGGACTTGAAGTACCTTCACTCACTTCCTCAAAATAATGCAACCCTCATCCATTCACCAATACAGACCAAACTTGCCACACACAGCCCCCATGACCCACTCTACATCCTGCTACACTTCTCAAATGACCTGGGCACCGCCGGGTCCCCAAGCTAGTTGACAATAAAAGTGAATTGTTTATGCTTTCAGGATGCCAGCGGAAGATGAATAGCACTGTAAAAGATTAAGTGTGCTATCATTGTATTATCACCAACTAGAATATGAGTGTTTTCTTCACATTCACATAACATTGTACATGGTGCTGCTGCTGCTGAAAGGATTTGTCATTCTTTCCATTATCTAGCAGCCAGAAAAATATTGTCCTCCTCTCCAAAGAAGAAAGCTGAATTTTCTTCTTACTAATGCCTGGCAGAAGCTTAAGGACATGGGCATAACAAGTGTATATGTGCTTCTAGGTGTAACTAAGGAAAAGAGAATAATGCTTGCCTCTTAACTGGATCACAGTGAATAACTGGTTGAAAACCATGCTTTGCTGCCACTGACATTAGTGCATCTTACATTTGCTCTAGAAAAGTGTTTATTACTTTCATAAGTTACCTTACTCAGCAGTAAAAGATGCCCAGGCATTAGATGCTTATGGGAAGTGATATCTGTCAGCTATCAACAGGATTACTCCTGCCATGTGTTTGTGTGCAGCAATAGCCTAAGATAGGAGATACTGTACTATGTGTACAGTAAACCCTTTGTATGTGGTTTGTTTTAGGATCCATGAATGCTCAAGTCCTATTATATCCAATGGGGCAGTAAAATGATTACCCTTATAAAAAGCTGCAAAACCAAAGTTTGCTTTTTAGAATATTGCGGGGAATATTTTCAAGCTGTTTCAAGGTTCTATCCATGGATGCAGAAACCCATGGAGGGCAGACTATACATGATGTACATCTTGTTTAAGATCTCAAAATTAGCCTTCCCACTTACGATATGAAGGTGAATACTGTCCTTTGACCTGTACTAAATACTAGTATGTAGAAAATGAAGCGAACTCCCATCTTCTCCTTCCCCACAGGCACCACGGCAATCACAGGCCATATTTGTGATAGCCGTGGAACTTTCTCCAGTGGCTGGGATCACATCAATGGTGGGACTCATCTTTATGCTAGGAGCCCCTGGTGGCCCAATGGGTTAAACCCTTGTGCCAGCAGGACTGATGACCGCAGGTCAGAGGTTCGAACCTGGGGAGAGTGCAGATGAGCTCCCTCTGTCAGCTCCAGCTCCCCATGTGGGGATATGAGAGAAGCCTCCCATAAGGATGGTAAAATATAAAAAACATCCAGGTGTCCTCTGGGCAACGTCCTTGCAGACAGCCAGTTCTCTCACAGCAGAAGTGACTTGCAGTTTCTCAAGTCGCTCCTGACATGAAAAAAAATATCTTTGTACTGCTGAAAGTTTACATCTGCATTCTACTGATGGCTATAGGCATGAGTTTTACACTAATACCCAGATGACCATGGGCAAAGATGTGGGGGACGTGGACTGATGCTTGGGTATCAGAAAAAATATTTTTGAACTGGACCTACTGATTTCAAAGCTAGTTCCTGGGACAGATCTCTACTCCTTCATTCTCGTCCTCTCCTTTTAATTTGCTGACTGCATGCTTTTGGCTTAACAGAACAGCTTCCCTGTTCAGACTTGGAGAAAACTGGAGCGTGCCTGTGGTTTATGATTCCAGCTGTTTATATTACTAGGAGCTTGCAGGCATTCTTAGTTTCCCCAAGTGATTTGTATTTGTTTGTTGTTTTAAATAGCCAATAAAACACATTAAAACAGTAATACTGTATCTAGCATTTTTCTATTCGCAGTGATCAGAGGTTTGTGATTTTCTTACATATTTTCATTGAAGAAAATTAATGTCAGAAGTCTAATAAAAGACATGCTTTGTGATAAATAAGATATTTGTTTTAAAAATACATGGGGATAGTTTCTGGGCACAATTCAAAGTGTTGGTTTTGATCAATAAAACCGTACACTGTTTGGGTTCAGGTCAATATGTTGTTAGCCTCCTTGAGTTCCACTATTGCAGTGGTTCCCAAGCTTTTTGTGACCAGGGACCACTTTGACCACTGACCACTCTCCAACATTAGCACTAAAAGGGTAACAAATCCGTTTTGGGTCAACTTTAGATTCAGTTTGGGTATTTGGGGTGCTGATTCAAAATATGGCATTGGATAGAGCACACCAGCTCTAGTTTCTGATGCAGAACATATGACATCCAGCAGCCACCATCTGCTCACCCACAGAAAACCATATTTAATAATCTAGAGCTGATGTGATAGTAGTGATCTTTTGTGGGTAGTCAGCCTCTCCCCTCCTGACATCCCCATTGCTTCAGCACTATAAGAGGGCTTTGCGAGACCAGTCACTCTAGTTGCCTTGTGGTTTCAAGGCAACGTTGTAGTAATGGTGAGGCCGTGGACCATATTTTTGTTCTTGGGGACCACTACACTATTGGGAGAAAGGTGAGATATAAATGAAAAAAATAATAACAACGAATAGTTGATGTTTTTAAACAGATATGTTTTATTCGTATTATTTACCTCTCTTTTTTTAAAAAACAACCTCAAATGTGCGTTGATAATTTTGACATTTATGCTTTTAAACAAACAGACTTGGGGAATTAAAATCAATTTGATGCATAGACATGGGAATTTATATGTTCATGCTGAAGGCATTAAAGTACACAATAATTACTGTGTCTCAGCAGTGTGCATAAAGTGTATCACTTTTTGAGATTTATTCACCATGTAATCTTTTTATTTATGAATAGCAGTATTTAAGTAATTTGACTGTTCAGCATGTGGGCTTTAGTGATTAGGAAGTGATATTTTAAGGGTCTTTCCCCATAATCTCAAATCACTAGAGGCCATTCTAGGCAAGGTTTTACTGTACAGTTCTCTTGCCTCGGTCATGGATTTTACAAGAAATGCCTGATAATGAAAACTTACATTTGCAACCCTTTCATGTTTCCTTTCCACTTTTGTCATTTCCCTTTCCACAGAAAATTAGTTAGAGGCCGAGTGTCTGATGTCTTTATAATTGCTTTTGACTGGCAATGCTAGGGTCTGCCCTTCTCATTGCAGAGGAGTTTTAACATTTTTTATACAGGTACTTAATAATGTTTCTTGATGCTCCTTTGATTTTACACTGTTGAATAAATGATGCTCCTTGATTATTGTTTTCTTTTAGCATTAAATATCAGATTGGTCAACTCCGGTTAGAGAACATCAACAAATACTAGGTGCTATAAGCTCTATTTCAGAGAAAGAAACTGTCCAAACCACTTCTAAGTATTCCTTGCCTTTAAAAAAAACCTTGTAAAATTCATAGGGTTGCTAAAATAACGTAAAGGGATGGCCAAACATCCCTCTACAATATTTTAGTGTGTAAGGAGCGACTTGAGAAACTGCAAGTCGCTTATGGTGTAAGAGAATTGGCTGTCTGCAAGATGTTGCCCAGAGGACACCCGGATGTTTTACCATCCTTGTGGGAGGCTTTTCTCATGTCCCCGCAGGGGGAGCTGGAGCTCACAGAGGGAGCTCAACCTGCTCTCATAGGATTTGAACTGCTGACCTATCAGTCAGCAGTCCTGCCGACACAAGGGTTCAACCCATTGTGCCACCGGGGGCCCTACAAACACATGTAAGCCACTTGGATGTTGCCTGCTGTGATGCAACTGTGACTCTAGAGGCCATGCACATAATGTCGTGTTTTAAACAGACTAGTTGAGAAAGAATGATTAATTTCAAAAAAATAAATGCAATATTGGAACTAGTTTTATCATCATTGTCTTTCTGCCTGTTACTTGATGTATTACGTAGTTTACAGAAATACGTCAACATGGATTCTTCGCTTCCCATCCATGTGCACTGAAAAATCTGAAAGTTGCCTTCCTTTAATGATGAAATGTGACATGTCAGGTTATGTTCAAGACATGTCACATTTAGGCTCCAGTTTAAAGCTATATTAATGAATTTTCAAGATGGAAATGACTCCACTTCCCCATAAATATTGCTGCTGCTAACCATCAGAGGAAAGGCACTCGCTATTTTAAAACATTTTAGTGTTTCAATCATTATAATAATAAGTGAACTGTTTTTGGCATGTATATGTGCATTAAGAATTAAGTGGACTGTCCTGATAATAGCAAATATATTCATCTTATTGTTATGCTACCTACGTGACCGCATCTCTGTTTATGAACCCAGGCGATCTCTTCGATCATCTGGAGAGACCCTACTCTCGCCCCCACCTGCCTTGTGGGGACGAGGGAGAGGGCCTTCTCTGTAATGGCACCTCATCTCTGGAACACACTCCCCAAGTATATCAGACAAGCCCCCACATTGGCGGTTTTTAGGAGGAGCCTAAAGACGTGGCGGTTGAAATGTGCATTCCCTGAATAAAGTAAATAACGCCCTGCTGTGTTTAATCCCCACAAGGGTCCTCAGTAGCACTTTAATTACCTATTGGGTGGTCTGCCCCATATTGTCCTTGAAGCCTTCCTGCTATCTGCAAACTATCTCTATCTGCACCCAGTGTTTATTTATTTTAAAATGTTTAACATTCACATTTGGCCCGCCCGAAATGGTTTTAAATTGTCCGTTATTGCTTGTGTTTGAGTTTCATTGATTGTAATGTTTTTAAAATGGCTTTGTGTTGTTATTATGTGTTGTTGGGCTTGGTCTCATGTAAGCCACCCCGAGTCCCCTTGGGGAGATGGGTGCGGGATATAAATAAAGTTAATAAATAAATAAATAATTAAAAAACCAACACATATGTAGTTGTGGATTTTGTTGTGTGCCTTTAAGTCATTTCTGACTTATGAACCTTTCACAAAGTTTCTTGGCAAGAGTTGTTAAGGGAGGGCTTGCCAGTGTCTTCCTCAGAGATGGAGAGAATGTGGCTTGCATGAGATCACTCAGTGGATTTCCATGGCTGAGCAAGGATTGATATTCCTTCTTTTGGTTTAATAACTGAAGCCATGTTAACTTGCAGTTGCTCTGGCTTAAGAGACAGATGGCATAGCCTGCCTTTAATTAAACCTGCCATTGTGGTGTTGGCATTAAAATAGGATGAAACCTTTGTTGACAAATAGAATTGTATGGGGTGGTTTGTGTGCGTGCCGTAGTCTATGTATACCAAACCAAGCATTTAAATTAGGGTTGACCATGTTCTCTTGCATAGCAGCTAACATCAATCTAATAGTGAGGGGTAATAGCTCCGGTTCATCAACATCTGGAGGCTCATATCTTTTCTGTGTTTGAATTAATAAATAATTCATTTGGTTCTTTGAGATTCCATCTAAACAACCTATGGTACTGCTGTCAGTGTAACAGAATACCAGGAGTTGAATCTACAGTTTGCTTTTATGGCTGAAAGAAAAATAGTATTACTGTAGAGTCTCACTTATCCAACCTTCACTCATTCAGCATTCTGTATTATACAATGCTGTCTTCCTCTTGCCTGGATCCACAGCTGTTTCAATACATTGCAATGTTTTGGTGCTAAATTTGCAAATACAGTAATTGCTACATAATGTTACAGTGTATTGGTGCTAAATTTGCAAATACAGTAATTGCTACATAATGTTACAGTGTATTGAACTGCTATTTTTGCCTATATGTTCTTATTCTGACGTTTGTACATTTTTTGGTGCTGGTCATTGACTGTAAATAAGTGTATATACAGTATTCTGTTCAGGAAAGTATAATTGCAACATTTATTTATTTATTTGTCATGTTTCTATACCGCCCCTCTCAGCCTGAAGGCGACTCGGGACGGTTTACACAAGGCAGTCTCTGCCCTCAATACAACACAAGCAAACAAACAAACAAAATAACCATACAACAACAAAGTAACAATTTAAAACATACAATTGCAGTCTCAGCGTCATGTTGAAATCAGTTTCCGTCACATCGTCATCATTCCATATATCTAATTAAACCTTTATATTTCATCAGCAAATGCCTGCTCAAACAGCCAGGTCTTGACTTTCTTGCGAAATGTCAGGAGGGAGGGGGCCGATCTGATGTCTCTAGGGAAAGCGTTCCAAAGCCGAGGAGCCACCACTGAAAAGGCCGTGTCTCTCGTCCCCGCCAGTCGCACCTGCGAAGAAGGCGGGACCGAGAGCAGGGCCTCTCCAGATGATCTTAAACATCTTGATGGTTCATAGGGAGAGATGCGTTCGGACAGGTAAGTTGGACCCGAACCATTTAGGGCTTTAAAGGCTAAAGTCAGCACTTTGAATTGTGTTTGGTAGCAAACTGGCAGCCAGTGGAGCTGGCACAACAGGGGAGTTGTGCGCTCTCTAAATGCTGCTCCTGTTATCAACCTGGCTGCTGTCCGTTGGACTAGTTGCAGCTTCCGAACAGTCTTCAAAGGCAACCCCACGTAGAGAGCATTGCAGTAATCTATACGGGATGTAACCAGAGCGTGGACCACCATGGCCAAGTCAGACTTCCCAAGGTACGGGCGCAGCTGGCGCACAAGTTTTAACTGTGCAAATGCTCCCCTGATCACCGCCGAAACCTGGGGTTCCAGGCTCAGAGATGAGTCCAGGATCACACCCAAACTGCGAACCTGCGTCTTCAGGGGGAGTGTAACCCCTTCTAATTCAGGCTGTAACCCTATGCCCTGTTCGGCCTTTCGACTGACCAGGAGTGCCTTGTCTTGTCTGGATTCAATTTCAATTTGTTCGCCCTCATCCAGTCTGACACAGCAGCCAAGCACCGGTTCAGGACCTGAACAGCCTCCTTAGTAGCAGGTGGGAAGGAGTGACACAGTTGGACATGGCTTTGGAGCATAAAGTACTTTGATAGTCTTATGTTGTTCTTGGATGAAAACATTGTTATTTTGGAAGGATAATTTTGTTCTAAATTAAAAGTTAACTAGATTTTTGTAAAGCAGTTAAATTTTTAAAAACCATTTAGAAACGTTTAAGGGAAAAAACATTGTGTTTCTCTTTTTCTGCCTTGGGGGCCTATCATTTCCTAATTTAAGTCTTTAAGGTATACTTACATCTTATTCATTTTCATTTCATCACATTAGTTTATATAGCTAAGTTGAGGGTAGTTACGGTTACGAGTGTACTTGGAAATATATTTTTACAAATTTTCAGGACTTTGATTCAGATATGAAGATCGTTGAAAAATATGAAGACCACAGAAAAATGTTTTCATGCGGTAGTGCCCTATCTGAAGAAACAAGATAATATTTATTTCTGTAGGGAAATCTTAAGTATGCAAAAGAATTCAAAACAATATTCCTGTTTATACTCACACTATAACATTTCTAAAATATGTCTTGTAAACATGATTCCCTGTTGCGTTGTGTGTTATAATGTATGTGTTGTGTAGTTGATTCTGGCATGCCTTGAAACTAACGGGATTAGTTGGCAACTGTCCTGAATGAGCCTTCTGCCAGTGAAAAACAAAAATATGTTGCTCTTTGGTATAGGGTGTATGTTCTCCCCAGTGACCCATTACCCTAATTGTATTGGAAAGAGAACACAGTGAATGAAGTAACTGTTGTAGAAGTATGGCTTGTTAAGGCTGCGTGACTAGTGTTGTTTCTGCGAATTAATCCATGTTTTCATACCGTTCCTTTCATTCGGATGGAACGATACAATAAACCCCCCTCTGGTATGAAAATAACCTCGAATTGAAAATAAAGTTTGAACAGTAACCGTTTTTGCGTGTGCTTATCGTGATCACAGTTTAATTTTTTATTAATCCCCCAGCAAATAAAAAGTAAATCCTCATTTACTCTCCTCTTCTAGGAGGTCATCACTCTTCCTAATCTGCAAATGGGAAGCCTCCTTAGAATGTCTTGGAACGTGCGCCCGTGGCTCCTCCTCCCTCTTCCTTGTCTCCTGGAGGCATCTTCCTTGTATGAGAGATGGAGGCAGCAGCAGTAAGCAATGGCCCAAGGCAGCGCCAGGGTAGCTACCCTGGTACTGCCTTGGGTCATTGCTTACTGCTGTTGCCTCCATCTCTCATACAAGGAAGATGCCTCCAGCCCCCTCCTCTTCCTCCTTTGTGCCTTTTACTCTAGAGTAAGACAGACAGCAGCAGCAATGACCCAAGGGATTGGTAGCGGTTTCAAGAGCTGAGGACGAGGGAGGAGGCGAGGGTAAGAGGCGCAAGGGCTGTAGATGAGAGATGTAGGTAGCAGCAACAGCATCTCCTTGCATGAGAGATGTAGGTAGCAGCAACAGCGAGGCATTCTAAGGAGAGACGGAGGAGAAGGAGGAGGGCGCCCAGCGCAGCAGCAGCAGCAAGCAAGGACCCAAGGCAGCAGCTGCCCAAGACAAACCATGCCATTGTCAAAAATGATTGGAAGGGGAGGGGCAGTGAGTTTGACTGAGCACTGGGCTGTGTGTGTGGTGTTTGTGTGGAGCATCATTAGGAAGGAAGAAATGGTGCTCTCCCTAGCCTGCCTCCGTCCTTCTGCTGCTCCAGGAGAAGTTAGCAGGCAGGGCCAGAAGGGAAAACAAGAGAATGTTTTAAAGGAGGTTTTATTTATAGAAAGATTTTAAAATCCCTAAAAATTGGGGGATGACCCAAATGTTATACAAGTTGGTGGGCTAAGTGCGGTAGATGTGCCCTCCATGTGTGGTAATTTTCACCCTCTAGCCCTAAAACTGAGGGGAAGGGGGAGCCTGTGAAGGCAGCCCATGTTGGTCAGTGGTCCAAAAAATTTGTTTTTTCAGACCCAGAATAAAAAAGTTTATTTGGAAAGACGCCCATTTTCAGGAGAAGTGCTCAAAAATGAAAACAGGGCCTTTGTCCTCCTCTGAAGAAACTTATGTAGTGCGAATTTAGACACATTTACTGTAAAAGAATCTGCATTAAATTAAGCAGAAATCGCCATCCACAAACAATCAAAAATACAGTTAATACATTTGTAAACACTTATGTATTAAATATGCAAACCTTTTGGGTGGGAACACTATGTGTATATGTTTATCAGACCTGCCTGTAGGTTGCAGTATTGTTGGGAAATGGTTTTATTGTTGTGTTGAGTGCTACTTTTTATTTATCCCTGACCCTTTTTCAACGTGGGATACGGCTGTATTAAGTGGCCTTAGTGACACGGGCCAAATGAGTTGGGACAGTGGTGAATGACCTCCATGGCATCCATATGATGCAAGTGGGCTCCATGTATCATATGGATGCTATGTGGTTCGTTCACCATCCCAACTCATTCAAAACATGTAGATGCACTCTAAATATCTTTTACGATATTTGGGAGAAATGCATTGTAACCAATCTTATCTCATATCGTCTCCTCCAGATGTTATGGGTCACAGCTCTTAAAATCTATAACCACTTAGAAAAATCTGAAGGAGACTGTATTGTTATAATGCAAAATTATATGTGCCACGTAGTTTTCCATGTAATAATGCAATCTTTTTTGTGTTTTTCCAGGTCATTACATTTCCGTGGATACCTCACAAGGGACAGATGGTGATTCAGCTGTATTACTTAGTCCTGAACTCTCTACAGAAGAATGGAGCTGTATTAGACTTATATACCAAATTGCCACATCTTCAGCAGAATTAGCAGCAGATGCTACCACTTTGAACGTGTACCTCAGGGTGGATGGGGAAAGTTTTGATCATTTACTTTGGACAACTACTGAACCCTCAGAGAGCTGGCTCATTGCTAGTCTTGATATACGAAATAGTACTGACAAGTACAAGGTAAGCAGAATTTTGGAACAAAGTACATCATTTCATAAATTTGAGCTTCTGATCATTTATATATTGATGTTATTCCTTTCATCCAGTGATATTTAAATATAAGAACTAAGGAGAATACTTCTGTAGTCTTCGTTACTTCAGTTAGACATACAAAAGGGGCAATTTTTGAAGAGCAGTTGAAGATATGTTGGCAAGTGCATGTGTATTTGGTCTTATGCTTAAGGTTGTATTTATCTTCTTTGCTGTAAAAATGTAGTGAACGGGAACACCTTGAGTAGTTGCAACATTTTTCAGGCATTTGTGAAACAAATGTGCAGTAGGGCCAGCTTGACATTGTCAGCATATGTGTTCATGACAATAGATTCCTCATGCATACAGCTATGCACATAGGGATTTCCTTCAGATGTTCTAATGTGTCTCATGATATTTAAATATATTTTAATATAATATATATTTAAATATATGAAATAATATATTTAAATATATGAAATAATTCATATATATATCTATATATATATCTATATATATGAAATAAGGCTAATACTCCGGTAGTCTTAGGTATTTCAGTTAGACATATAAGTTAAACATCCATGGTATTGCCAGCATATGTATGTTCATTACAACATATTCAGAGATTGTTCATGCATACAGCTGTGCGAATGGGATTTCCTTCAGATGCTCTAATTCAGGGCTGCCCAGGAAGTCGATCGCGATCGACCAGTTGATCCCGGGACCGAATGAGGTCGATCCTAGCCAGATCGCTTCTCAGAGGGGGGCGGAGCCAGGCCCCACCAAGCCCTGCCCCCTCCCCTGGCTTCGACACTCCCAGCAGCTGCTCCAGGTTTGAGGAGGGCAGGGCCAAGCCAGCCTTGTGCTAGCTATGCCACCACTGGCTTGGCATTGCCAACCTCAAGCCTGGAGAACCTGCTGGGAGCTCCAAAGCCAGAGGGGAGGGGGCGGGGCTTGGCACGGCCTGGCTCTGCCCCCTGTGGCTTTTGCTCTACCAGCAACTCCTCCAGGCTTGGGGATGGCAGTGCCAAGCCAGCCTTGTGCTAGCTATGCCACCACTGGCTTGGCATTGCCATTCTCAAGCCTGGAGAAGCTGCTGGGAGCTCCAAAGCCAGAGGGGAGGGGGGGGCTTGGCGTGGCCTGGCTCCACCCCCTCTGGCCAAGCCCCCTCCCCTCTCCAGCCTTGAGGAGGTAGGTCGATCTTTCTGACTTGGTTTTAATATAAGTAGCTCGCATGCTGAAAAGGTGTGGGCACCCCTGCTCTAATTAATGTGTCTCAAAAAGGATGAAGACTTCTGTCTACCTCTTATGTTTATTGTATAAAGATTTGAAAAGAACTATACTCATCAGTGTATTTGCATCCTCTGCCTTTCTTAGCAAAACTTGTCAAGAAGTTGCAGTATCCATCGAGGATATTTTTCAAAGGCATAAAAGCAGATATTTGTAATCAGTATTTATATATAACCCATAAGTCTTTACATAATGAACCTTATCCTGTTTCGTGCTCTCAAGATTTTGAAACAGCAGATTTTCCTAATTCATTTTCCCCTTTCACTAAAATCAAATTTTAAACCGCAGCTTTTGTATTGGTGGTATATCACACGTAGCATACCAGTTTATGAGACCATGAATAGAGGGGCTACATAATGGATTTCTATGCATGAAACCATAAGGTTATCTGTGTTGTCAAAGGCAAATAACTGGAATCACTGGGTTGCTGTGAGTTTTCCGGACTGTATGGCCATGTTCCAGAAGCATTTTCTCCTGACATTTTGCTCACATCTATGGCAGGGGTTGAAGGGTCTGTTGGAAACCAGGCAAGTGAGGTCTATATACCTGTGGAATGTCCAGGATGTCTGCTTGACCCGTCAACCTCCGAGGATGCCTGCCATAGACGTGGGTGAAACGTCAGGAGGGAATGCATCTGGAACATGTACATACAGCCCGGAAAACTCACAGCAACCCATGAGGTTATTACTACCTCTTTCTGTCTCATGTTGATGTATGCGCGCACACACACTGGACACATCTTTTGGATCTCTGCAACCTGGAGAAAATCAGCAAAGCCCTTTCTGCATGTCTTCTTCAATAGGATTTTGCGGTGAGGGCATTCCTTGTGGTCTAAGGCAGAATTGACAGCTCCTACAACTTACATTATTTAATTTTAACAAATCTTGAGAAAGAAAATCTAGTACCTAACATTTCTCTCTCCCTTTTTGGTTTCTTTTGTAGATTGTATTGGAAGGTGTGTTGGGAAGAGATATTTTTGCCAGCGTAGCAATTTTTGAAATTAAAATTACTACCGGCTACTGCATAGGTAGGTTTTTGTTTGTTGTAATATTTGCCTATAAATTTGTGTTTAATTGTGAAACTATGTTTAAAAAGAACACTAGTGCAGATATGAATTTAGACAAAAAATCAAGTAATTTTATTTAAGTACTTAACAAGAAGATTTTTTTGCAAGATTATCATATGCAAAAAAAAAAAGGAAGAGCAAAGAAATCCCAATGAAAGAAGAATGGTTATGGAAAATGGTAGACATAATGAGCATGGACAATTTAACACAACATTTGAAGAAATAGCAAGGCACAACAAACAGAACAACTGATTGGACTTTATTCAAAGACTATCTTAAAGCATGAAAAATGAAAATGGTAGTATAATATTAAGAAGAAAGAAAATAACGTTTTGATCAATACAAAGAGATGGAGTAAAATATACTAAGAAACAGAGTGGAAACAACAAAAACAGACTAAATACCTGGACGAAAGAGATTGGAAGCCAGCAACATCCCCCTTCTACTTTTTTTCTTTTTTCTTTTCTTTTTCTTTTTTCCCCTCCACCTGAGCTCACGAGAGCCTTTTATCTTTTGTAAATAATATTTTTTTCCCTTTTTGGATTAAAAGCACACTAGTACAGATTGATATAATATTAAATATACTTATCCACAAGTATTATAGGAGTCTATTATACTGTAACACACATTTTATTAGTTTTAACCAGACCAAGTAATATATTTATGCCTATTCAATAAGGCTGCCCTAGTTGAGAATAACAATAGGATTAAAGTCTTATGTAAGTCCCTGTACTTACATAAAAGTCTCATCTTGCCTACTACCACCTCGTGTTTCATGCTCAATATCTACTGACAGTTTGGTTGTCACTTGAAAAGGTGGGTGATGATGAAAACAGGTAAGAAGGGGTATGATTATGAGGTTGGTTATCTTTCTGAATAAAGTATAATTATTGTGTACTAATGTTTACATTTTTAAATACTCCGTACACTGAACTGACTGTGGCAAATACTCCAGTCATTTAGCAGCACTGTGATATTTATGGACTGTACTCTTAGAGGTTCAATTATACTCTTTGCAAATTTCAGAATGTAATTTTGAAGAGAACCATCTGTGTGGTTATATGAACCGCTGGAACCCCAATGTGAATTGGTTTGTTGGTGGAGGAAACATTGGAAATTCCCAGTCCATCCTTCCAAGAGATCACACTCTTAATGATGAATTTGGTAAGCCAAGGGTAAGCAAGGGTTACTAAAAAAAGCAACAAAAAGAGAAGTTAGTATTAAATAAGAAAAATGTGGTTTTTATTTTATTTATCTGGATCTAACCATATATCCTGTGGATAAAGCATGAAATGAATAAAAATAAATAATAAAAATATAAGTTTTAATTTATTTAATTGAAACATTGAGGAATATTAAAATGAACCATTTCTGAAGCAATGCTCCCAGATATAGAATTCCCTTGCATATGTATATAAGAAAAAAAATCTTGAATTTTCTTTCTTATCACAAGTATTAAAAGCAAAGTTTTTTTCTTCAGAAGGGAGGCACCTACTAAACAGAGATCACAATAGTATTTGTACTAAGCTCATGTACACAATATAAAATTAGTCTCTAGTATTTTTAATGATGAAGGGAATATTTGGCTATATTACAGCCCAATTTAGAAATGAATTCTATCAAAAATCCTTCAAAAGATCGTATTCCCGGTATAGTTTGTGCCCTCAGTATTTTCTTGCGCAGCAAAGATTAGATGGATTCCTAAAGTCTGAATTAGAAGGCTCTTGGGGAATGTTAAACCACAAAGTGTTATATTTGTGCATTGGAAAGATTGAGTGCAACAGATGCATTTGGCTCTAAAACCAAAGCAGATGTCAAATCCAGAAGCTATAATTGCTCATTCAATAGACTTTGCTTATTTCCATGGCTTTAAAAATATATAATGAAAAATAAGCTTCACACTTTCGATGGGAAAACTGTTTAGATCTGATATAATCTGCTTTTAGGATTCTTGGGGGGGGGGGGATTGTCCTGCAGAGTTAAGGAAGGTAGAATTGAGACCTCTTTATGTGTACATGATTGGATTTGGAGGCATTTGAAAAAAATTCAAAACCCCAGTGAATAGCTATAGGGTATAGTGCAGGCATGGCCAAACTTTTTGTGGTGGGGCTGCATTGCTGGCTGAGGCGGGCTAGGAGGGAGGGGGCAGGGGGAGGCCGAGGGTAGTTGGTGTGTGTTTAGGGAGGCTGGGGAGGGCACGGGGGGGGGGGGGGTTGGTGCATTCAAATGCCCTAGCCCTCCTCTCAGCCTGGGAATGTGGTGGGCCACCATGTCCCCAGGCTGAGAGGAGTCAAGACAGAGGCTTGCAAGAGGGGAAGGAGTCATGCGGCTGCTGAGAGTTCTGGAGAGCTCTGAGCAGCTGTGTGTCTCTACCTTGGCACTCCTTTTAACTTGGGGATACGGTGAGCCACTGTATTTGCATACTAAGAGGAGAGCTGATGCAAACACAGGCCAGGGAAAGAGCCCAAGGGCCATGTACGGCTCAAGGACCTGTGATTATCCATGCCTGGTATAGTGGTTAGAAACTCACCAGTTAACTGTTTCTTGTTAATACAACTACATATCAGTGAAAGACGTGAAAAGGAGTGTCTCATTAAAAACAGTGCAAACAGAGATAGCATTGTGTGTCTTTGGGTTGTCTTTCAGCTTATGGTGACCCTAAGATGAATCTATAATAGGGTTTTCTTGACAAGATTTGTTCAGTAGGTGCATTTCTGTGAGAATGAAAGAGTGCATCAAGGACATAAATAAGCTAATTTATTGGACATAAGAAAATGATAATCCATCTATAGCAGGGCTGCCCAACTGGCGGCCCGGGGCCCGTACACGGCCCCCCAGCCTGTTGGACACGGCCCCCGCTATGCCCCTGGCCGCCATTTTTAATTTTTTTTACAAAAAAAATCTACATTTTTTTAAAAAAAGGTGGCGGGGGGGAGGGGGAGGCAGGGCAGGGAGGAGGAAGAGGGCTAGCTCCTCTTCCCTGCACCGCCCCCTCCGTCCCTCTCTCCGCGCCGAAAAGGAGCAGTAGGCGGTGCCAAGGGCAGCACGTCACGCCAGGCCTCTGACACGCTGTCCTTGGTGCCGCCTTCTGCTCCTTTTCGCCGCTCCCCCCCTAGGAAGGGCGGGGAGCCGGCGAAAGGAGCAGTAGGCGGCGCCAAGGGCAGCGCGTCACGCCAGGCCTCT
This sequence comes from Anolis apletophallus, assembly GCA_030556195.1. Taxonomy (NCBI): domain Eukaryota; kingdom Metazoa; phylum Chordata; class Lepidosauria; order Squamata; family Anolidae; genus Anolis; species Anolis apletophallus. The sequence goes on along the minus strand of JARBWK010000006.1, from coordinate 95,682,252 downwards.
GACGCTGCCCTTGGCGCCGCCTTCTGCTTTCGCCGCTCCCCCCCCTAGGAAGGGCGGGGGAGATGGCAAAAGGAGCAGTAGGCGGCGCCAAGGGCAGCGCATCACGCCAGGCCTCTGACGCGCTGCCCTTGGTGCCGCCTTCTGCTCTTTTTCGCCGGCTCCCCTCCCTAGGAAGGGCGGGAGAGACGGCGAAAAGGAGCAGTAGGCGGCGCCAAGGTGATCAGTGACACTTCTTCCAGCCCTTGGGTCGGAAGAAGTTGGACAGCACTTATCTATAGATTATAAGGTCTTGAAAAGTTGTCTTCTGCTGACTCAGTGTGCTGGGAAGTTCAGTCTAGAATAGCAAACAGTTCCTGAAATGTCTTCAAAACATCAGGAGGATAAATGTGAACACAAATGCTTGGTGCACATTTGTGATTATGATCTAGCTCCAAGGAAGGTTATTAAAATTAAGTGTGAACAACTTTGTTGAGTCTGGAATACAGTTTTTGAGGATTGAATTAGGAATGTTTTAAAAATAAAATAAAAGAATGATATTACTGTAAGTATAGATAACTAGTCAATAGATGGAAAGTATCAGAAGTATCTATAAAGAAAATAGATCTGCTACAGATGATTGGCGAGTAGCAGATGTGAAGAGACAGAAAGAAAGAAAAAACAATTATTGTTATAACAACTATTCTTACAACTTGAATATTTTGGTAAAAAATATTTTTAAAGCAGTTTAAAATTAATCTAGAAGTGGATTTTAAATGATCTTAAAGTACTCACCTTCCATACTGTCTAAAATATTGTGTGGAATTGTTTTGAATAGTGACATTTATCTCCCGATGACAATGAAAGCTGACATAGATGAATATTGGTTAGACATATAGAATTATTTGATATTGTGTCCACATAGATCAAGAGTGGAGATCATTTCTCTCAAGTAGAGTCTCAAAGGTGTAACAAGAGCCCTTTGCATATAAAAGATAAATATATAAAAGATGCATGGATTAAATTGAATCAGTTTCCCAAACACATCATGTAGATTTTACAGAGTGAACAGATGTGATTTCAACCTGACTTCAGCTCCCATAACAGATGCAATATAATTGTAAGAAGAAAATATATACAACTTTTCTGAAATTACATACTTAATGCAAATCTCATTCAACGTGTTTCATTTTATAAAATTTGTGCATGTATTTAAAATTGTTCCAAGTTCAGTTGAAAAATTAAAAAAAATTGCTCCACCAAAGAGGAGGGTTAATAATTAATGGTCTCTAGAAGAATAATTTTTCCTTAAAAAAGTTTGCTTTCTATAATTCAACCTAGATTTTTCTTATTATCAGCACTAAAAAAAGGAACAAAATTTCAGAACGAATCATGGTCAACATGAAAACTTGCTGGAGATAGAATAGAGAAGGAGGAATTTGCCAGGGCCATAAAAGAGGCGTTAACTGTCAAGCCAAGTTTTTCTCATAACCCAAGGTGGAAATATCCAATAATTAAAGTGAAGAGTTTGAAAATCCCCAGCCTGTTACGGCTGCTAGTATTGTAAAACACTCCTCCCTAGCAACACACAAACCAACACAAAAATGTTTAGCTATGAAATGTCTTTTCTGCTTGAGTATTTTGAGCCACATTTTATTACGTGCATTGATGTGACCAATCTTTGGTTTCTTTTTCAATTTCCTTGTGATTTAATTGATTTCTTTTAAAGAGATACTATATTTTGCCTGACCTGGATAGTTCTGGCATAAGCTATAATGTGGTCACATCATACAATATTGGCAAAGCTAGTGATAGATTTGTAGAAGATTCAGAAAGGAATCCCCCTGCTACATCAAATAAAGTACAGGCAGTCCCCAACAATGTAAGTCAGAACAGGCACGTTTTAACTGTAACTCCAGCGGTGTGTGTGTGTTTTGGATAGCATAGGGAAGGGTTAACACCCCTGTGTGATGCTTGTTTTGCTGTCTATACCGCTGTTCAGAATATGTCACCCCATTTTCTGTCTCTATTATAATTGGATTTTGAAACATTTGGCTTCTTGTGGAAACAAGGATTGGTGAGAAAGCTTTCAGTGGAGACCCCTTTTTCCCATGATGACTCTTTCAGGAGTGAATTTCCCTTCTGAGGGGTTGATCTCTCTTTCTTCCTGTTGTCTCACCTTCATTCTTAACCACGAGTCATTTGTAAGTTGGATGTTTGTAACTTGAGGACTGCCTGTATTGGATATTCTTCACAATTTAAGTTGCGCATTTATTTGACACACTTTTCACAATGATTTACAATGGATTAATGAAGGGGAAGAGAGACCATAATGGCATAATGGTTTGAGTGTTGGACCAGGACTCTGGAAAGCCAGGGCTTGTATCCTTGCTTGACCATGGAATCCGTTTGGGTGACCTTGACCATTAGCCTCAGAGGAAGAGAATGGCAAATCCTATCCGAATAAATCTAGCTAGGAAAACCCAAATGATAGGCTTGGAAATGACTTGAAGGCACCCAACAACAACAAAGGAAAGAATACAAGGATAGTTTTGATTTGTTGCTTTTCTTATCCTGGGTTTGCTAGAAAAATATATTCAAAAAGAGAAACAAAATTTTCTAACCTTATTAATGCAGGCATTTATAAGATGCTCGCGGCTGTGTAGTGAGTATTTATTATTCATGAATGTTGTGAGTGAAATACCTACTCCACTTCTATAGAAACTATAACTTTGTGGATTAACAAAATTATCTTATTTTTAGGCCACTACATGTACGTGGACTCCCTCTATGTCAAGCACTTTCAGGAAGTGGCTCAGCTGGTCTCCCCCAGAACAACGGCTCCTGTGTCAGGCTGTTTGTCCTTTTACTACCAAGTACAGCAGGATAATGGCATTGTTTTCACCATCTACATGAGAGATGTAAATGGCTTTTATGAAGAGCTTTGGAAAGCAGGCAGCTCCATGAAGAATGGCTGGGTTTTAGGAGAAGTTGATTTCAGTGCTCCATACCCAATGGAGGTAAAGTCATCAGATTTGTAGGTTTTCATGTCATATGGTTTGTCAGTAATATGTTCTGAAAATGATGTTTCTTGGATTGCTGTGAGTTTTCCGGGCTGTATGGCTATGTTCCAGAAGCATTCTCTCCTGATGTTTCACCCACATCTATGGCAGGCATCTATGGCAGGTTGTAAGGTCAGTTGGAAACTAGGCAAGTGGGCTTTATAGATCTGTTGAATGTCCAGGGTGGGAGAAAGAACTCTTGTCTGCTTGAGGCAAGTGTGAACATTGCAACCTCACTTGCCTAGTTTCCGACTGACCTCACAACCTTTGAGGATACTTGTCATAGATGTGGGCGAAACATCAGGAGAGAATGCTTCTGGAACATGGCCATACAGCCCCAAAAAACCCACAGCAACCCAGTCATTCGACAACATGAAAGCCTTCGACAACATGTTTCTTGTTGTGCTCTTTTCTCTTAGTATGGTGGGGAATTTTTTTAAATAAAAAATACTTTGTTACTTTCAAGAATTCTGACACCATCAGAATCAAAACCTGCACTATGGGTCATAATTAGAAACCAAAACATGATGGGAACACATTGAAATGTGTTATGCATGTCGCAATGAAATAAACAAGATACAGTAATGAAATAACTGTGCATGTGTTTTATTCCCAGATTATTTTTGAAGTTGCTTTTAATAGTGCCAAAGGGGGATATATTGCTCTGGATGACATTTCATTCTCTCCGGTTTTCTGTAGCAATCAGACAGGTATGATTGCACACCTATTTACTTATTTGTTTACTTGTTTCTGGTCTGGTTTGTTGTGTGAACTTGAATGTGCTATACTAAATTGCATCCATTGTCAATGCAACCATTCTCGGTACTTAAAAATGTCCAGATGCCCTACTGCAGTGTTTCTCAACCTTCCTAATGCCGTGGTCCCTTAATACAGTCTCTCATTTTGTGGTGACCCTCAACCATAAAGTTATTTTTGTTGCGACTTCATAACTGTAATTTTGCTGTTGTTATGAATCGTAATGTAAATATGCGATATGCAGGATGTATTTTCAGTCATTGGACCAAATTTGGCATAAATACCTGGGGTTAGGGGATAAATTTTGTCATTTGGGATTTGTGGTTGCTAGAATTTACAGTTCACTTACAATCAAAAAGCATTCCTAACTTCACCAACAATTATATTGAACCATTCTTGGCACACAGAACTCCCATGACCAAGAGAAAATAGTGGAAGGGTTTGGTGGGAATTGAGTTCGAATTTTGGAGTTGTAGTTCACCTTCATCCAGAGAGCACTATGTGAGAGCACATAAAAACTGTTTTCTGATGGTCTTTGGTGACCGCTCTGAAACCTCCCTCTCAGTCCCCCCAGGGGTCCTAACTCCCACGTTGAGAAATGCTGCCCTATTGGTCTGATGAACAGACATGTGTATTGACAGGTGGATGTTTTTCCTTGTGCAGTCATGATATAGTTACCTGTTAGCAATTGACAAATTAGCACTCAGAACAAAAAATCAATGATTCTGCCTTATTTGTTTTTTTATTTGTTTTTGTTAAATCAGTATTTTCCTGCTAACCGTGAAGATCAATTTTTCCCTTCTTTTGGTCTGTCTCTTTCTGCTACATCTCAGAAATTTCCTTCAGTACTATACAGGCAAGTTGCAATTTTGAGGATGATCTATGCAACTTTTATCAAGATCACATGGACGGCCCTGGCTGGAGCAGGGTGAAAGTAAAGCCTAATGCATACAGACCAGGTGACCATACAACTGGCATGGGTAAGCAGAAAAGCCTCCTCGTGAGAATTAGAAGTCCTATAGATCAACAAACTGCCCGAATATTTCATATCAGATCTCAGTTACCGAAACAAACATCGTGGGAAACCCGAACACCCCAGAATTTTCCCAACAGGACTTTGGAGAAGAATCCCAGTTGTGTTGAGGTCACTCAATCAAAGTTAGAATGAGAAAGGAACCTTGTAATTTTCTTGAACTTCTGCTAACCTTACAATGAAAAAGCATTTCATGCTAAATGATGATATACACACCTTGAAAGTACAGTAATGCACTGATTTTTCATTTACTGTACATAAGAAAGGAAGAATGAATTTTAAAATATGTAACACTGTGTTCTGGTGAAACACTCATATTTATTAAATAGCTGAAGCTATTCAAAATGCTTTCTGATTGGAGAATTGTATTCTCTGCTGCTTCCAGGAAAATTACAGTATTAAGAAACTAGCAGGAAGATGGGGACCATGTGACCTGAAATGCAACCTGTATTGTCCCTTTCCGCAGTCTGTAGCAGGCCACAAGTTGCCTACTTTGCCCTGTTGTGTCTATGGGGGGTCAAATGTGAGAGATTTAAAGCGCTTTTGAGGACATTTGCAGAGAATGAACACAGCAGGGTGCCAATTACTTCATTCAGGGAAGGCGCATTGGAACAGCCACGTCTTCAGGCTCCTCCTAAATTTTAATATTAATGTCAAAAATATGTAGTATGACTTTGCATAGGATTTGTGCAGTAAAGACAAATATCACTTAAGTAAAATAAACATTAAATATTAAATGAGCAGAAAAATAAACTAAGGTGTAAAAACTAAACTAATCTGGGAATCTGCTATTGCAACACATCCATTGAGGTGGTTTAAAACCAATATTAAAAAAGATTAGGACTAAGTACGTTCCAGTCTCCTTGGAATACACGAAGCTCATTCCAGAAGCGTGTTTAAGGACTGGTCCAAGAGTCCAGAAGAGGATTAAATCCAATTTGGGCCTTGTCTTCCATGCACCACTTTGTCAACATCAAATTGATTATGAGTAGATCATCCAATTAAGTTATCTAACACCCAAAGCAAGAGCTTTTGTACAAAAAGGTTTTCTTTCCTAAATAAAACAACAGTTATTTACCTCACCAGTGATGAATCAACACTAATAAATTTTGGCCTTGAACTAGAAAGTCATAAACTATGCCATGAATGTGCTAGGTGGACTTGGGGAAACCTCATTACCTGTTGTGTGTCTGCCCCATATTGTCCTTGAAGCCTTCCTGCTATATTCAAACTACCTCTGTCTGCACCCAGTGTTTATTTATTTTAAAATTTTAACATTCTCATTTAGCCTGCTTGAACTGGTTTTAAATTGTCTGCTACTGCTTGTGTTTGAGTTCTATTGATTGTATTGTTTTTATAATTGCTATTGTTTTGTTATTATGTGTTATTGGGCTTGGCCTCATGTAAGCCGCCCCGCGTTCCCTTGGGGAGATGGGTGCGGGGTATAAATAAAGTTAATAAATAATAAATAAGAATAAATAAATTTGAAATATATATAGAAAGTCTATACATCCAGTCTCCTGCGTAGAAAGGATGTATAGCTGCTTCATTTTATAAAACTCAAAATAGTTTTTCTAGTTAAAGAGGAAAGGGATGAAATTGTACTTCTGAGCCAGGCTAAGTTACATGAACAGCATGGTCAATGACATAGTAATAGGATATTAAATGGATTTAGTCATACTCATGTACCTTCATTTATCATTCTCCTGTATTAATTATTTATTGGTTTGTACAGGTTGAGTATCCCTTATCTGAAATGCTAGGTGCCAGAAATGTTTGAGATTTCAGATTTTTTTCAGAATTTGGAATACCTATATTTGCATATACGTGCATAATGAGATATTTTGGAGAAAGGGTCCGGTGTCTAATTATGAAATTCATTTTTGTTTCATATATACCTTTTACACACATAAGCTGACAGTAATTTTATATACAATATTTTAAACAATTTTGTACACAAAATAAATTATGTACACATTGAGCTATTGGAAAGCAAAGATGTCCATGTGGATGACTTTGGATTTTGTAGTGTTTCAGGTTTCACAATTCTGGTTGAGAGATACTCAAACTGTAACATACATAACCAGTTGGTTTTTTTTTTTTACAGAAAGAGCTCAATACAGCACATATATTTTCCTCTTTTCGGTGTTATCCGTATTAGCCTGTGAGATAGATCAGGCTGAGAATGATTGCATCAAAGTCACCCACTAAATTTCAGGGTTTGGTTCAATCTAGAACTTGGACACTTTCAAGTCCTAGTGCATGTATTACTATTTTGGCTTGAGATAAATGTACCTGGAGTATATATTGTATTTGCTTCTATGCATGTATATTTGTTTTAAGATTGTGTAGCCTTGTATTCTTTTTTTCTTATTGTGCAATTTCTTAAAACTCTGGTGGAGGAGGGAACTGTGTGTTATGTGAAGTTGTGTCACTCCGGTAGTCAGGGAGTGGTGGCTTTGGAACTGATTCACCCTGCCAGTTAATCTGATGCTGCCAGGAAGTAGAAAAAGAAGTGGGTTTTTTTTGCATGATATCAAAATGTGTTAATTTCCAGTGACATCTGGAAATTGGCTAAGTGCAACTGAAAAAGATACTGATGACAGAAAATGTATTTAAGACATTTTCTTGCTTCTTAAGAGGTATGATATTATATAATCTGTAGTGGTCATGGTTTGCAACATTGCCAGTGGAAATTTTCTGTTGTACCGGCGGCTGACAAAATGCCTAGACGTGTCCTGCAATGATGAGTAGATGCCAGAGAGCATTAAAATGTTTTTAAATTGTATTTTTTGCAGGTTACTACTTGATGGCAAACACAAAGTTTACCTCGCAGCCTGGGTACATTGGACGTTTATACAGCCCCACTCTGCCAGGAAATATACAATATTGTCTGCGGTTTTATTATGCCTTACATGGCTTTTTCAAAATGAGGGATACCTTGGCTGTTTATATCTTTGAAGAGAACCATGTGGTTCAAGAAAAAATCTGGTCTGTCTCAGAAACTCCCAGAGGCGTCTGGACTCAAGCTGAAATCACCTTCAAAAAGCCCATGCCTTGCAAGGTAACAACCAATGCTTTTGGTCTGAGTGGCTGTTGTTTTCGCTTTGTTCTATGTGATTCATCGGAAACCTCACTAAAAAGGAGATGACAGCAGTGGGTTAAACTGCTGAGCTGCTGAACTTGATGACCAAAAGATTGGCAGTTTGGATATGGGGAGCAGGGTGAGGTCTTGCTGTTTGCCCCAGCTTCTGCCAACCTACCAGTTCGAAAACATGCAAATGTGAGTAGATCAATAGGTGCCACTTCTGTGGAACAGTACCTTTTTATGACTCAACATGTATGGCAGAAGCATGTAGGACATCCAGTGTATGGTATCCAGTGTATGGGGAACCTTGTTGCAATTCTCTGAGAAAGAGAAAGAGCCTTGTTTTTACTATTCCAAGCCAGAAGCAGCCAAGGTGCGTTGGATAATACAGAATGTAGGATAAGCGAAGGTTAGATAAGGAAGACTCTACTGTACTTCTTAAGCTCAGTGTTGGGGGTAATGAAAAAGCTAGCATCAGTAAAAGGTTTCTGAACACCACCATTTACACAAATCTGTTAGCAACAATGTGCAGTGTTTACAGTCAACTTTGCAGTAGATACTTAAGCTGTACTCCACAAAAAGGAAAATCAGTCAGTTTAGCAAGTTTAGCAAATGTTGATTTGTTATCAGTAAGTGTTTGATTTTATACCTATTATATATATATATATATATATATATATAATAATGTCTCAGACAGAAAAAGTTTAAGAAGCCCTACTCTAGAGATTGAACTCCAACTCCACTAACCCCTATCCAGCATAACCAGTAGTGGCACTTTATTTCAACAAATTATGATGGCAACAAAAAGGAACACTTAAAATGTTAATAGCCATACTGGCAATAAGAGGACCAGCCCTGTTAGTCTTTACTTGATAAGAGGACCAAACCATTTTGCTTCCTCTATGCAGATTCTATAAAAATCAGTATTTTGTCATTTTCATATATTTCATTATTTTCATATAACCTGCATAGAGCAATGGTTCCCAACCTTTGGTCCTCCAGGTGTTTTGAACTTCAGTTCCCACAATTCCTAACAGTTGGTAAACTGGCTGGGATTTCTGAGAGTTGAAGTCGAAGACAACAGGAGTACCAAAGATTGGGAACCACTGGCATAGAGGAAGCAAAACTGGTTTGGTCCTCCTTATTGCCAGTGTGGACATTAACATTTCAAGGCTTCCGTTCAATACATCTCCTATTCATGAATCCTTTGCAGGGAAATATCCTGCAAGCAAAAATGCTAAGATCATGCTTAGTACTTGTTTGATGTAGCCTGTGGTTGATTTTGTGTAGTTTTTATTTTTTGGCTGTCTGTGAATATTATAAACAGACCCTTGCAGCCAAGTTGACTCTTGGCTATCCTTGAATGTCAAATGGAGTGAGAGAATTAGATGTGTTTTAAAGACTCTTCTTAGAAAACTTGTAGGTGGAAAAATGTTCAAATGATATATTAAAAAATATGGGCCATAGTTTCTCTTACAGTAAAGAATATTATCTGAAGCAGGTATGTGATACTGATCATAATTAAGTATTTTGGTTATGCTTTCTATGAGCACATTTGGTCTTTGTTTTTGGAAAGATGTATAGCAGACCAATGAAAGAACTCTGTGTTTAAGATTATGTAATTTTTTTTTGGAAGGATCTGTTTGAATTGGCCCTTTGAAGCAATCACTGGCACTACAAAATTTTGTACCGGAAACTAGCAACTGAGTTACTGGCATCAATGAAATATTTAGTGCGAAAAATAACATATAAAAATGATAGTATGAGCCAGACATATAAGTGGCAAATCAAGATACATATAATGGAATAACAACAAATATGTATCAAATTTTTTTTTTATTTATTTATTTATTTATTGGGGCTTCTTCGCCGCCGACTCCCGGAGGCTCGCGGCGGCTCACAGAGCCAATGGCACAGCACCAAAGGCTTAAAAACATAAAGCAGTTAAGAACACAGTTAAAAACAATAAAAACAATATAAAACAATAAAACAGCAGCAACATAACAGCCCATAGGGTAGGCACGGGCCTACTCACCGAAGGCCTGCTTAAACAGATGAGTTTTGCACGGGAGATGAGTTCTAAACGGGAATAGATCTCTCAGGGCTCTGGCTTCAGCCGGGAGGGCGTTCCAAAGCGTAGGAGCTATAACAGAGAACGCCCTCCGGTGGGTAGATGTTAAGTGTGCCAACTTTACAGACGGTACTACCAGGAGGTTGGCCTCTTCGGACCGAAGTGATCTCGATGGGCAATATGGAGTGAGACGGTCCCTCAGATACGCTGGCCCCAGGCCGTGTATGGCCTTAAAGGTAAGAACCAGCACTTTGAAGGCGACCCGGTGCTCAATAGGCAGCCAGTGCAGATCCTGCAAGATTGGTGTTATGCGGCAACCTGCTGGGGCCCCAGACAGGAGCCGAGCGGCAGTGTTCTGCACCAGCTTGAGCTTCCGGATCGACGACATAGGCAGGCCAACGTAAAGCGCGTTACAGTAGTCTAGCCTTGAGATGACCGTGGCTTGGATCACCGTGGCTAGGTCGCTCCGGGAGAGGTAGGGGGCCAGCCTCCTTGCCTGGCGGAGATGAAAGAAAGCAGCCTTGCTGGCCACAGAGACCTGGGCCTCCATGGTCAGCTGGGAGTCCAATTGGACACCCAGGCTCTTCACAGACGGCGCTGGATGCAGCGCCGCGCCGTCCAGGGTCGGAAGCCGGGCACCCACCTCGCCCGGGCCGCCCAGCCACAAGATCTCCGTCTTCGCCGGATTCACCCTCAACCTACTGGCTCGCAGCCATCCAGTAACGGCTTCGAGGCAGTGTTGGAAATTATCGGGGACAGAACCCGGCCTGCCCTCCATCCTCAGAATGAGCTGGGTGTCATCAGCGTACTGATGGCAGACCAGCCCATAACTCCGCACCAGCTGTGCAAGCGGCTGCATGTAGATGTTAAATAACAGAGGGGAGAGAATGGCCCCCTGAGGGACTCCACACACTAATGGGGAGCCCTCGGAGACCACCCCGCCCCTCCTCACACGCTGAGACCGCTGGCGGAGGAAGGAGGTCAGCCATTTAAGGACAGTCCCCCTCACTCCGGCCATGGCCAGGCGGTGGATCAAAAGATTGTGGTCGACCGTGTCAAACGCTGCCGTGAGGTCCAATAACACGAGCAGCGCAGACCCGCCTTGGTCGAGCTGGCAGCGGAGTTGGTCTGTGATGGAGACCAGGGCCGTCTCCGTCCCGTGCCCCGAACGGAAGCCGGACTGGAAGGGGTCTAGCCATGTTGCATCATCTAAGAAGGACTGCAGCTGCTCCATTACTGCCCTCTCAACTACCTTGCCCAGGTACGAAAGATTCGACACTGGGCGGTAGTTGGAGGGAACCGCAGGGTCCAATGATGGTTTCTTCAGCAATGGAGCTACCACCGCCTCTTTTAAGCACTCTGGAAAGACTCCTTGCTCAAGGGAGCTGTTTATGATATTCAACAGAGGCCCACGTAGCCCCTCCAGGCAAGATCTAACAAGCCAGGAGGGGCACGGGTCAAATGCAAAATGCAAAAATACAAAGTGTTGACAAGTAGTCATTGGATCCGCAACAAAGTAAGCCTTCAACTTCCATGTTTACAATCTGTAATTGTGCACTACTAAGGGAAAAAAGGTTTAAAGAAAGGGGCACTGTATTACTCATTTTATTCTGTCTAGTCAGCACTTGTTTTCTGCAGGAGCAGGATTCTTGTTCTCATTAAGTAGTAAAAGTATTCAATTGGTGCATCTACACTGTAGAATTAACTCAGTTCGACAACACATCAATGGTTCAATTCTATGAAATCACCGGAGTTGTGTTTTTACAAGATCTTTAACCTTCTCTGCCAAAGAGACATTCCATAGCATTGAGTGAAGATGGCGTTGAACCACATTAATTCTACAATGTAGATGCAGCCAAGGAGATGATTTAGTTTTCTGATTGGGAAGCCTCTCTGATTGTTGGGTATTGTATACAGTGGTCTGAGAAGTAAACTTACATTTTGTCTTCCTCTCAGAACTGTGTTCCTACCTTGATTATCCATTCCTGTTTAAAATCTATGGGCTTTTGTATCATTTGGCTCCATTTAATTGAAAAAACTTAGGATGCTGGATATTTGATATCTGTAATCATAGAAACACTTGTAAAGTTATAATTTCTTTGTATTTGGATACCTTCCACAGGCTATGTTTTTCAGTGTACAGTACATTCGCTGTGCTAATCTAAAATGTCAAGCCATACTACTTGCACTAACAAAATTATCATGTGTTCTGTATGTTGTCTAATTTACTTCTCTCTCTCTCTCTCTCTCTCTCTCTCTCTCTCTCTCTCTCTCTCTCTCTCTCTACCTCTCTCAGTATTTTTGCATTATGTCACTGTTTGAATTTGCTCTTACTGACATATGCTATTCACACACACAAGGAAACTGTCAAAAACTATTTTTCATCATGTGGTACCATTCAAAGCAGATGGCTGTAGCATTTGTATCTCTACTTACCATGTGCATGAAAAGTTTCCATGCCAGTACCATATGTTTCTGGTGGCAGCTGGTACTATTTCAGGGACACTCCATATCACTGAATCAGATCCCATGTAAGAAGCCAGTACCTTTTCTGCTGCTGTGGCTTCTTTTTCTTAAATATGGGGAAATACCTTTTTTGTTGGAGAAGTTGTAATATCTAGCAGAAACAATCCCACAGAATGAAGTAGCCAGTGGATTTTGAATGTTAGAAATGCATGGCTAATAGTTAATAATTTATTTTGTATTTCTATTGACAGAGGTAAGAAAAGGGTGTTAACAGAAATTTCCTCTTGTCATTTTTCAAAACAACTTGACTAGTTTGAGTTCCACTTTTGTGCTGGCACTGAATATATTTGAAATCTTTCACTATTATTTATAGCAGGGGTGTCAAAGTCATTTTCATTAAGAGCCACAACAGCCTTATGGTTGCCTTCAAGGGCCGTTGAATCCATGGATGGAGAGTCTGTGAATACAGAGGAACCAACTATTATTTTTTTTACATAGTGGTCATGGCTCTTTGGTTTTTCTGAATTTGGGTCCCCAAATGTTATTGAACGACAACTCCCGTCACCTTTTATTATTCACCATGCCAACTGGGGAATATGGGAATTACAACCCAACAGCACTTATGACTCTGATGTTGGGAAAAGGTTAAAGGACATTTTAATATCAGACATCATATCCAGATATCTAAATTCAAACCTCACTATTCTAAACAGAACAAACTGCAGCCGTCCAGATGTTATTGTATCACAACTCCTGTTATATCCAATCATGATGTCTAATGTTGAGGAATACAGGAATTGTAGGCAAGCATCTGTACGGCTACATATGGCAGGTCAGATTTGGCCCACCGACCTTGCATTTAACACATGTGATTTATAGCATGAAATGGGTTAATGCTAAATGGTATGGTAGTAAATGTTTCCTCCAATTAGGCCAAGATAAAGATTGCACACAAAAGAATTATATATTTAAATATGTTTGTTTTTTATTTATTTATTTTTTTTAAAGATATTCTTTATTTGGGTTTGCAATTAAAAACAAAAAACATGAAAGACAATTGGACCGAACATGCATAGACAAGGACTTTTCCCCCCTCCTCCCACCACCCTCCCCCCCCTTAAAAAAAGGACGAAACAGTTGGCCCCCTGGTCCAGGGCGTGTGACCCCCTTTTCACCTCCCCTAGGATGAGGAGCCTCATCCAATTTGTTTAAATCCATCACCGTGACAGTTTTTAAATATCCGACCCGACCTTCGAAAGGAGTATGGTAGCCTTGAGTGGCTCTGATTTGATTTTACATCATGGTCCATTCTTTTTTACAGTCTTTCAAATAGTCTGTGATTAGGGACCAATCTGTCCTCTTGATCTTGTTCTCCTGATCCATAGCCTGCGTTAGGCAGTCCATTTTCATTATTTCATGGATTTTTGTTTTCCAGTCATCCAACGAAGGCAGTTCCTCACACTTCCACCGTTTCGCTAAACATAGCCTCGCCGCTGTGGAGCAGTATACAAACAGCTTTTCTTTATTACAGTCCAAGACTCCCTCCCACTCCGTCATTCCTAAAAGAAAGGCTTCAGGGCTACACCTTAATTTCATCTTAAGGGCCATCTGAAGTTCTTTGTGAATCAGCTTCCAAAAGCTACCCACTTTCTCACACCCCCACCATAGATGGAAGAAATTTCCCTCTTCGGCCTTACATTTCCAACATTTGTTGGAGTAGTTTTTATTGTACCTGGCTATCTTCCTTGGTGTCAGGTACCATCTATGTACCATTTTTTGTATGTTCTCCTTAAGTTCGTACGCATACGTATACTTAAGATGAACGTTCCAGATTCTTTCCCAGTTTTTAGGGGATCTGGTGCCCTATATTTCTTGCCCACTTTAGCATGCATTCCTTTATTTGTTCTTCTTGGGTTTGCCATTCCAAGATTCTTCTATATAACATACTAATTTTTTTCTGTTTTTTCCTCATCACCTGTTCCCAGAAACTTGGTTTTGTCTCAAAGTCCCTCTCTTTATCTTTCAAGAAGATACTCTTAATCTGTGCATACTGGTACCAATTTACATCTTTGTCTAGCTCTTGGACTTCGGTAAAGTCCCTCAGGGACCATTCTCCCTCCCTCTTCTTTAGGAGGGACGCGTACCTTAGCCAGTTCTCCTTCCCATACTGTCTCCGGTAGAACGCTTCTATTGGGGAGACCCAGAGGGGAGTCTTCCTGTGTAGTCTATCTTTGTATTTGAGCCACACCCTTAAAACCCCCCTCCTGATGGCATGGTCAGTAAACTCCTTCTCTATCCTTGTCTTGTCATATTGCATGTAACCATGCCAGCCCACTTGAAGTTCGTGGCCCTCTAGGGCCAGGAGTCTTTTATCCTCTAGAGTGGCCCATTCACATGCCCAGTCTAGGGCCGAAGCCTCGTAGTAGCTTTTTGGGTCGGGGACGCTCAGACCTCCTCTGGCGTTCTCATCTATCATATTTGTCCATTTAATCCTTGCTTTTTTCCCTCTCCAGATATAGTTTGCAAGGGTTATATATTTATTTAAATTATATATTTAAATATGTTTGTTTTTTATTTTTAACAAATGAAGTCTTCTGATTCAAATGAATCTTAAATAAAGACCAAATCTAAATATTGTCTTTTTCAGAATTTAAATTTGTATTTTCCAGACCCCTTTTTGTCGTAGATCTATCTATACCAGACCTGGGCAATTGCCGGCCCTCCAGGTGTTTTGGACTTCAACTCCCAGAAATCCTAGCCAGTTTACCAGCTGTTAGGATTTCTGGGAGTTGAAGTCCAAAACACCTGGAGGGCCGGCAATTGCCCAGGTCTGATCTATACCTTGCTGATTTGGTTATTCTAAAACGTTTGCTTGTTCATAAATTTATTCAGTTTTTTTCTGTCACTGAGAAAGCATTCTACTTGAATCAGATATAGGTGTAGTTTGAAAAAAAGAAAACTTAGCTAAGAGGAAACAGACATTTTATTGAAGCTCTATGCCCCAACCAAGACGTTACACCCCCCCATTTATTTAACTTCCATCGCATGGATTTGATTAGGAGAGCCTTGTTTTGTTTGATCAATTTAAACAATCTATGGGGAATATTTTTTACATTTAGACATTTTAATTTAAAATGCTGCCTCATCTTATCTGGATGAAATGGAGAAAGATTGGTGTTAAATGGTTATTTATGGGTAACCATTTAATGTAGAATATTACTGGAAAGGTTGAGAATGTGGGATTCTCTAGTGTGTTATAGGTACGGAGTCAGAGTTGGTTATCAGTTTGCTCATATAACACATCTGCTAGTTTACCTAGGATAGACCACAATGGTGATTAGCTGCCATAGTTCCTGCTGGGTCCTGGGCCAAATAGGATCTAGATATCTAATAGTTATACTAATCTGAGTACAATACGATACTTGTACACCTAAAGGCTGCTTTTCTGTCAACTACTGATAAGTGGTTGCAGGCTCAAAACTAAGGTGCTGGTGAGTTGCCTGGTTTATTGATGTCAAAAATCTTAAACATCTGTCTCTCATCCAAATCCTATCTAGAGCTGAACCTCCTTATATTCCAAGATCGGACAGGATCTGGCGCATTTAGGATATTTGGGTGCTAACAGGGCTACCCTTCTAGAATTCAGTGTATGGTTTATATTGTTCAAAATCCTATCATCAGTATGAATTATGCTCCTTAGTTTTAGTTTTATGACTCTTATTATAGAATCTGGTTTATGATTCACTCATACTGGTCTTGGACATTAGCAGCAATCCCTCCTGTAATTCTTTTCCAAGGCTGTGAGTAAAGTAATTGTATTAATAAATACAAAAGAATAAAAATACTTTTTCTAAGTAAGCCCACTACTGACAGAAGTGGCTAGTACTAGGACTGGCTAGTAATTTGTTAGATATTATATTAATCAATTGATATAAATAGAGGCGCTGTTTAATACTGATTTGTACTAGATATGTCGTGAATTAGAAATTTCATCTTGCTTAATTGTTTTTGTTCCAATAACTCAGAATCAGAAAACTGAAAAAGTTCAAGTAATTGTTCCTATTATCATATGTGGATGGCAATGACTTTTAAAAAGAAGCTCTTCATAGGCAAAGTTGATTAACATATGGTGTCTACATTTCAGGTGGTGTTTGTTAGCTGGTGCAGAAGCTTTTGGGATTGTGGCTTAGTGGCATTAGATGATGTTTCAGTGACCATAGGAAGCTGTCATGTTGCTGGTAAGATAAATTTACCTATGGAATCCATAGTATGTCTTTGTTACTACTTTTGACGTGTCCTCAGCCAAGAATAAATGGAGGCAAGTGTATAGGCTGTACACACTTGTTCCATCATAGTATATAAGCAGAAACATATGCACTGCTCAAAATTCATGATCAGCACATACAGGGCTTCCACACCAAGTGGGCTTCTACAAGCTATGCAGATAGTACTATTGATCTATAGCAGTGGTTCTCAACCTGTGGGTCCCTAGGTGTTTTAGCCTACAACTCCCAGAAATCCCAGCCAATTTATCAGCTGTTAGGATTTCTGGGAGTTGAAGGCCAAAACATCTGGGGACCCACAGGTTGAGAACCACTAATCTATAGTGTTGAGGAGCACCTAAAGCGTTCAAAGGGTAGCGGGAAAGAGCTGCTTTCACTGATTCAAATACTTAGTGCAGCCAAATGATATAATTGGTTGCCATTGACATTGTAAAGCTTCCTTCTTCCTTTGTCCTAAATTCTTCAAGACATCATACTATGCCCACTTAGGGAGCTGGATCAGTATTGTCCTTAAAAAAAAAACCAGGGCAAAATCGGAATGACTTTGATACCCCAAATGCAGTCCTGATTTTTGCAAATAATTTCTGCATCTCTTCTAGATCTGCTGTAATTGTGAATTCCTACATGGGAGTGGGTTGGACTACATGGCCTTACAGCCACTTCAATTTTTAAAGGTTTAGCTTTGGTATTAAAACTTTAAAATCCTGCATGGAAGAAATCTCTATAAATGTTTTGTAACAGTTCCATTCTTATGTCTGCAATACTAAGGAAAACACTTAATTTCACAAAGGGTTACACCTTAGTACAGATATTATATTGTTCCATTTTAGACTGGAAATCAGAATTATTTTATTTTGTTTACTGCAGTATAATGTTATTTTATCTGAAGGGATCCTTTGCCATTTTACATGAGATTTTTTAAAAAACATAAAACATAATGTGACATTAGTAGTAATTATTTTTGAACTAGAAAAACAAATTCAACAAATTGCGATAGAAAACTGATTTATGAATATGCCAGATTGCTGTAGGTTACATGTAATATTAAAGATACAGTTTGATTCACAACAAATTTATATCAGACAGATTATATGCTAAAATATTAACTGCAGATACTTTGTTGCAGATATACTGCCCGCTTTTTCTGGAGAATGTACTTTTGAACGAAATGAATGTGGATTCACACAGCAAAAGAGAAACCGGAGTGGGTGGCACAGGAGAAGAGGCCATACGCCAACATCTTATACTGGACCAAAAGGAGACCACACTACTGGGGTAGGTGAGTTACAGTTTACATTATGAACTTCAGTTAAGGTCAATTTATAGAAGGCCGAAAACACATTTCAGCCCCATTTCTAGCCCTGGGTTAATACGCAATTTTGCAGACCTCTGAGTCAAACCCCCAGCCTTCTTGGGTTGAACTTGGGATAAAAAGACTTACTTTTTGTTCCAGTTTATAGTTATTTTAGTCCCTTTTACATGTGGTCTGCACACTGTGGTGAGATCTATTACATTACAAACCCTCTTAATGTTCAGCCTGGACTTCATTTGCCTAACAATAATAATTGCATGTCCCGGTATAAGTTCTGCTTCGCAACCAATAAGTTGGTGACGATACACATCATTAAATTTGGAAATAAAAGACCACAGCTTTATTTGGTCTATGAGCATTGGCTTGCACATGGGTCTGAATCCAGATGTCAACCAACCTGACACAAATATTACGTGTGAGATCTGCATTGTTTGTCCTCTCGATTCTCCTCCTTCCTTTCGCCAAAAGCATTGGTTTGTATTATTCAATTGCTTTTTTATCTTTATGTATAAAAAAACAGAAGAGAGGCATTTCACATTGAATATATGGTTCTTCTCCCATTATCATACAACTTGCTACTTACAAAAGGAAGGGAGACTTTAAAAATGTTAGTACTGGATTTAAAGAGGAATGCAGGATGACACAGGATGGCAGTATATTAAAATGTAGCACATTTTCACAACTGCTACTGTTTTTCATAATTAGCTATATCAGTGGTTCTCAACCTGAGGGTCCCCAGGTGTTTTGGCCTAAAACTCTCAGAATTCCGAGCCAGTTTACCAGCTGTTAGGGTTTCTGGGAGTTGGAGGCCAAAACATCTGGGGACCCCCAGGTTGAGAACCACTGAGCTATATGATGTAGGTTTTTCAGGGACATAATAGTTTGGTTGTTTTGATTGGCTGAGGTTATGAGGACCTCTAATCTGACTGGAATGTGCAAGCAGAAGGGAATAATTCTTTATCAAGTCATATATTGTAATTAGTAGATTATAGGCTCTCCTCCTAGTCTGTGCATTTATTATAGGCACAGAATGGAATCCTGTGGTGCTCTTCCACTCATAGATTTGGGTGTATTAATGTAAGTGAGTGTGTTTATGTATCAAGCAGAATCAAGAGGTACAGTTTTTGCCTTTGGTTCTCTTTTTCTGACTGTTGGGGGACCTTCAAGAACAGTATGGACGTTGTATGGAGAGATTTCAGTCAGAATCAAGCAGTGGAAATCTCATCTCAGTTCATTTTATTTGTTTTTGTGTGTGTCAGGAGTGACTTGAGAAACTACAAATCACTTCTGGGGTGAGAGAACTGGCAGTCTGCAAGGACGTTGCCCAGGGAACACTTGGATGTTTAATGTTTTACCATCCTTGTGTGAAGTTTATCTCATGTCCCTGCATGGGGAGCTAGAGCTGAGATGGGAGCTCACTTTACTCTCTGGGTTCAAACTGGCAACCTGTTGGTCAGCAGTCCTGTTAATAGGATGCCTATCTGCTGAGCAAATAACACATTATGTTGCTTTTAATTTGCTTATTACATTTTCTACAAATGTGATCTTTCATTAGCATCAGCAGTTTGTTTGGAGTATAAATGACATTAACAATACAGTCACTAACACAGTAATTCTTTCTACACAAAGTCTTTTCTTGGGAATATCCAAGAAGAAAAATTAGACAATGCCACTGGGCTTGATTTTTTTTCTGCCCCGATTAAAATATGTTGTCATAGCATCAACCAAACCAATGTGACAGTAAGAGTGCTATGAATACATTTATACCTATTTTATTTTTTCTTGTTTTAAAAGATAGGAAACCATTAATTAAGACACGACATTGGTCAGAATAAAAACTAACAGGGTCCCTCATTACTAAGCCTCCAGCTGTGTTCATTGTATTTCAACAGAGGAATATAGAAGGAGGAGTTCAATGAAAGGGATTGATTTGTGGGAAGAACCTTGGAAATTTGTAGTATTTGCCTGACGTTGTGCTGTGTGATATGTTGTGTGGAGCCACTGTTTTAATTCTTCCTCCAGCTTATTGTAGAAAAGCAGCTTTAAAGACTTTTGGTTTGGATGTAACTAGAAACGTATTTACTGATCTATGATCAATATAATTTTTAGACAAGAGAACTTAGGCCCACTAAGTATAAAATTGCAAAACTAAATCTTATTTTTCTTTCCCAAAGGATATTATATGTACATTGAAGCATCCCACATGATCTATGGGCAAAAGGCACGACTTATTTCGAGGTTACTACGACGGACCTTTGGACATCAGTGCCTTATGTTTTTTTATCACATGTATGGAGCTGGGACTGGGATATTAAATGTTTACGTGAAAAAGCATGGTGGCAAGGAAGAGACACTCATTTGGAGAAGGCGAGGGGAACAGAGCATCACATGGTTAAGAGGCATAATCGAGTATACCTATGATAAATCTCACCAGGTAAACACATTCTGCAGAGAGTAATCCCTTCAGAGGAAACTCCCAAATAACAACTTAAATTTCCTTCAAGCGTGGGGATGTTTATACTTGGGGCAGAGTTGAACAAGTACTGGAGCAAGTTCTGTGCAAGGAAAAGTGACTTTGATAGAATCAGGAGTCCTTGATTTACTTATTTTTCACCCTACAATATCTAATTGCTGCTTAAACTCTGGGTTCTGACTTCATTTTCCCTTAGCTCAGTGGTTCCCAACCTGTGTGGGCCGCGGCCCAGCAGTGAGTTGTGAGAATGAAAATCTGGTCCGTGAACCTCCTTCCTCTTTCTTTTCTTTTCTTTATTTCTTCTCCTTTCCACAGAACTGACCAGCTCTGCCCCTTTTGGTACTAATGCTGGAGTGTGTTCCTTGGTCAAAGTGATCCCTGGTCAAGTGGGCCTTGGTCAAGTGGGCCCTGGTCAAAAAAGGTTGGGAACCACTGCTTTAGTTCACTGTTGGGGCCCTCAAAAATTTGGCAAAAGTAAAAGATTTCCGAACATCATCTATTGGCTGTTTTAGACATTTACATGAATCTCTTGTAAAGTGTTTACAGTGGACTCTGCACAAGATGCTTCATAAAAAGGAAAACCAGCCTTTTAAATAAACCCTGCAAATGCGAATGTGTCACCAGTAAATGTTTAATTTTTATACCTTTTTATATATACCTATATACCTGCGGTTATGCAAACATTTCTCAGGCCAAAAGGGATTGCAAATGGAAAGGTTTAAGAAGCCCAGCAATATATTACAATGAACAAGATTGTTACCTGTTTTAAATGTTGAGAACAGGAGTGACATTTTTTTGGCTTCATACCTATTACTTTAAACGCTTTCACTCTACCACCCTGAGAATATTTTCACATTTTGGATTTAAGTACCAATAATTTAAATAATCTTAAATTATACTATGCAGTTCTTTTATTTTGGATTTCCAATTTTAGTAGCATACTGATTGAGCTCCCTTTGTCAGCTCCAGCTCCCCATGCTGGGACATGAGAGAAGCCTCCCACAAGGATGGTAAAGCATCAAAATCAAACATCCGGGTGTCCCCTGGGCAATGTTCATGAAGATGGCCAGTTCGCTCACACTAGAAGCAACGTGCAGTTTCTCAAGTCGCTCCTGACACGAAAAAAAGCATACTGGAAACAAAAAAATGTGACATTTTGGAGAAATGTGTGTGTGTGTGTGGGGGAATTTAGCATGGGGGAAAAAATAAGTCCCAAGCATGGGGAAATTTTGGATTATAATGTTTTGCACATTACTCATTTGAAACACAAGTGAATTGTACAAATGACCCAAAATGGAACATGCTGATTCTAGAAACATGCAACTTCTAGAAAACAGAGACTAAATAAACAAATCTGAGTAATTCTTACTCCTGTGCCTGCTGCTGTGGAGAAAGCCCAAATAAACACAGTGGGGAAAATCCAACATTGCATGATCAGGCTTCCATTTATACAGTGGGATTTTCCTTTCATCCAGTTTTGGTCCAAAATGTTTCTCATCTGTGGATTTTGCGTATCACACTGGGCCATAGACACAAAGATATTAGAATAGTCATCAAGAACCATATGTCAATGTTTTTTTTTATTAATTGTTTTTAATGCATTTCAGATACAAGGGATAAAACTGGGGGAGGGCTAGGTGGGGGACGGGGAGGAACGGGGGTGGGGGGATAAGACACAAGAGGGTACGGATATTAAGTAAACTCCCGTCCAGTCGGCTTGGTCTATCGCGACTTGCTAATCCAACCATTCCTTGCAAAGCAACATGCCGTCTTGGCCCCCACTAGTTCATTTCGCCGTGGACAAAGTCTTCATTAGATCTTGTCTATAACTTTAGGACTCAAGTCTTTCAGGTAACTTCTAATTTTATCCCAATTCGTTTTCTTCTTATTACTTTGGTCAAAGACGATACTCCTTAAAATGTCAAGGTCCATAATTTCTCTGATCCGGAGGAACCAGTTCTTTATTGATAGGGGATCTTCCCTTTTCCAGTTTTGGGCAATTTCCATTCTCGCCGCTGTGGCTAGGAGGAGAAAGATCCTATCATCGTTGCTCTCCCATTTCTTATCCGTGATATGAAGCAAATAGAGGCCCGGTGTCATCTCAAATTTTTCCCCCAAGATGTGTTCCATGTGGAGGTGGATTTTCCCCCAGAATTTCTTGAGAAGCTTGCATTGCCACCAACAGTGCATAAAGCTACCCTTCCCCTCTTTGCATTTCCAGCATAAATCATTCATTGCTGGATAGCATCTGGCCAAGCTTACCGGTGTGTGGTACCAGTGGTAGTACATTTTGTACCAGTTTTCGGTTATATGGGAAAACCCCAGCTGCTTGATTTTCACCTTCCATAAGGTCTCCCACTCCTGTAACAGGATGGAGTGCCCCAATTCCTGAGCCCACCTAACCATCGTGTCCTTGATCACTTCCGTTTCCGTCTCCCATACGAGGAGTTGATTATATAGGAGACTTATTAATTTTTTCTCCGCTTTCATTGCTTTCTCCCACACTGTAATCTGTGTGTTGAAGTTTCTCCGTGCATCCCGTTTAAAGGTTTCTTTGCATTGCGCAAATTGAAACCATGACAAATCTATGGCTTGTTCACGTAATGTTTCCAGCGGTTTGAGTGTCCACCCAGACCCTGTTCTAACAATCAGCTGTTCATATGTGTACCACTTGCTGGATGGAAGTTCCCTGATCTGCTGGGCTTCTTGTGGAGAAATCCATTGGGGGGTTGCTTGGTAAAACCGATCTTTGTACTTGTTCCAAGCTCTCAGGAGTGGTGCTCTGACAAAGTGATTTAGAAAGTTTTTTTCCACTAGCACCTTATCGTGCCAGAGGTAAGCATGCCACCCCCGGCGCAGGTCAAACCCCTCCACTGCTAGCAAATTCTTGTCTCTTAGTGTGGCCCAGTCTTTCACCCAGCTTAACGCTGCCGCGTCGTGATACAATTGCAGATCCGGGAGCCCCAGTCCCCCCCTCTCTCGCCGGTCACAGAGGATACTGAATTTTATCCTCGCCTTCTTTGAACACCACACAAACTTGAGTATGTCCGATCTCCAAACTCTGAAGCACTGACGTGATCTGATTACCGGAAGGTTCTGAAACAAAAACATCATCCTTGGGAGAACTCCCATCTTGATGGCCGAAATTCTGCCGAGCAAATTAAGATTGAGGTGTTTCCACCCTTCTAATCTTTTTATAATCTTTGCCCAGGCCGGGACATAGTTATTTTGGAGAAGCTGGTTATTCTTGGCAGTTAGGTAAATTCCCAAGTACTTTACTTTCCTGACCACTTCACATTTGGAAGCCTCTTGAACGGAGAGCATCCTTCCCATGCTGACATTCTTGGTCAGTATTTTAGTTTTGTCCGTGTTAACCTTTAATCCTGCCACCTTTCCGAACTCTGTTATCTTGTCCAGCCAACGCCTAATATTTTCTACCGGGTTTTCTATGATGCAGGCGATGTCGTCTGCATATGCTTTGACCTTCCAATGCACGTTTCTCACCCGCAAGCCTCTCAACGTTTCATCTCTTCTAATTGCTTCGAGAAGTGGCTCTAATAGGAGTATAAACAGCAGGGGTGAGAGCGGACACCCCTGTCTAGTGCCTTTCTCAATGACCAATGTCCCTGCTGACTCACCATTTATAATTAGGGTCGCCCCTTGGCTGGAATAGATTGCTCGTACCGCATTCTCAAAGGCAAACCCCATGTCCTGCTCTCTTATGAGGTGTTTAAGAAAATCCCAGTTCGCGTTATCGAACGCCTTCTCGGCGTCCACGAAAAGCAAGCCAACCTCTTTTTGACGATGTTTCTCATAATATTCGATGGTGTTAATTATTGCCCTAATATTATCCTTCAGGAATCTGTGGGGCAAAAAGCCCGCTTGGTCTGAGTGAATTGTTTCCTGTAGCAGGCTCTTTAATCTGGAGGCAATTATTGAAGCGAATAGCTTATAATCGTTATTCAGGAGCGATATAGGACGATAATTTTTTGCCAGTCTTGGGTCTGTCCCCTCCTTGTGAATAACAATTATATTTGCTCTCTTCCATGACTCTGGGATCCTCCCCTTGGATAATGCATTATTCATCAGGGATTTCAGGTAGGGGGTCACCTCCTCCTGGAATACCTTATAGTATAGTGCGGTCATCCCATCAGGACCGGGCGCCTTGTTTCTTGGGAGATTCTTTATTGCCATTTTGATTTCCTGTTCTGTTATTGGTTTGTTCAACTCCCCGCGTTGTGCGTCACTAATTCTCTTGATTTTTTGGCTTGATATGTAGCTGGAAACATCTTTCAACTCAATGTTCCCCCTCCTATAGAGCTCGCTATAGAAGTTTTTTTAAATGATCAGCTACCTCTTCCTGGGATGTCAGCACTCTATTTTCTCGTAGGAGTTCCGCGATACATTGCTTTTGTCTCCTTTGATTCATTTTTTTTGCAAGGGCCTTTCCAGGTTTATTGGCGTTAATTAAATAGTTCAATTTCAGCCTTCTAAGATTCCAAGCCATCTTTTCGGTTTCTAAGGAGTTCAACTCTTTCTTTATCATGTTAATCTCCCAGGTGATGACTTTATTATCTGGTTGCGCCTTTAACTGGAGTTCTTTCTTCAGCAGTTCCTCCCTCAGGTGGTTCTCTTTCTCGTTTCTTTGCCGATTCTTCCTTATTCCCTGCTGGATGAAATTGCCGCGCATAACGGCTTTACTCGCATCCCACACGGTTTCCTCGGGGAGTTGTCCCAGATCGTTAAGTTCAAAGTATTCTCTGATCAGCTTTCTGTTAAGTTCAATATCTTCTTCTCTTCTCAACAAAGCTTCATTTAGTTTCCAACTCCTCCTCCTCTTCCTCACATCCATCGACATAGTGAGAGGTCCGTGGTCCGAGTGCAACCTAGGCCAGATTTTAGTTGTCCCCACCTGAGTTGCTAACGTCTTAGAAACCCAAAACATGTCAATTCGGGACCACGTTTGGTGGGGATGTGAAAAAAAAGTATAGTCTCTCCCCCTTGGGTTCCTACTTCTCCAGATATCTAATAAATTATAATCCTCTTTCAGTTTGCCCAAAGATACTGGCAGTTGTCCCATACAGGGGCCTCTCCGCTTTATTTTTTTCCTTGACTTATCCCACCCTGTGTCTAAGACCCCATTAAAATCTCCCGCGATAATCAGCTCATCAAATGTCTGGGACTCTATCTGGTTCTTCAGTTGGTGGGTGAATTTAGATTTGGGACCTGTAGGGGCATAAATGTTACAGACCAGGATTGTTTTTCCATGGACCTTGATTTTTACCCCGACCATCCTTCCCTCTGCATCTTTGAACGCTAATGTGGGGTTGAGTGAGGCTTTGGCATACGTTACCACTCCGTTTTTCCTTACATGGGCCTGCAGAGATGAATTCAATTCCCAGCTCTTTTCTTTTTAGGTGGGCTATGTGCCTCAATGCAATATGCGTCTCTTGGAGTGCCACCAAATCATATTGTCCTCTCTTTAATGCGTGAAAAACAAGATTCCGTTTATTTGGGGAGTTAAAACCATTAACGTTGTTACAGTAAAGTGTCACATCCATCATATTCTAGTCTCGAAAATCCTGAGGCTTCCATGTCTGGTCGCTTAGAGGGGCCATCTTGGTCCTCCGTTGAGGCGGGTCTGGGTCGGTTTTTTTCCTGGTTAGTCTGGGTCTCTCCCTTATGCAGCAGACGGGGCGATCTCGCCTCCTCCTTATCCCTCTGGGGGTTCCCCTGTGCCTCTGAAGCTGTTCCTGAGGGGTGCTGCTCTCTATAGCGTTTGAATTCGTCGTAAAAGTCTTTTGCCTTATCCTCAGAAGTAATCCATCTCTTAACTCCGTTAAAGTGGACAGAGAATCCCTCCCATCTCTCCCACCTGAACCTGACCTGGTGTTTCTTCAGTTCATCCGTTATGAAATAATACTTTTTCCTTTTATTAATCGAGGAGGGAGTAAATTCTTTCAAAATAATAATGTCCCTCCCGCCATGAGTTGGTGGGTTCCTGGTCTTCTTTTGGATCACCTCGTCTCTTATTGCCCTCCTTGAGAACGTCACGACAATGTCCCTCGGAAGCTTCTTTCTTTTAGCAAAGTTATTTATTATTATTTATTTATTTCAGGATTTTACCCCGCTCTTCTCAACCCCCGAGGGGGGACTCAGAGCGGCTTACAGCAGGCACAATTCGATGCCACATCAACAGCGTAAAACCCCAAACCCCACAACCCATTAAAACATTAAGGCATTAAAATACAATCCCTCAACACATCTACAATCATTCCAATTAAAACAGTATTCAACCCTAGAAACATTGACCCCCTTCCTCCCTCCCATTAAAATTCCGTCTCACATGCTGCCTAGTGCTGGTGAGGGAATGCCTGATCCCAGAGCCAGGATTTCACCTTCTTCCTGAATGTCAGGAGGGATGAGGTGGACCGTATCTCCGTAGGGAGCGCATTCCACAGGCGGGGGCCACCACCGAGAAGGCCCTGTCCTCGTCCCCACCAACCGCATCTGAGAGGTCGGCGGGAGCGAGAGCAGGGCCTCCCCGGATGATCTTAGGTTACGGGATGGGACGTAGCGGCCGATGCGTTCGGACAAGTAAGCTGGGCCAGAACCGTATAGAGCTTTAAAGGTCAAAACCAGCACTTTGAATTGAGCCCGGTTGGACAGGCAGCCAGTGGAGCTGACACAGCAGGGGGTAGTGTGCTCCCTGTATGTAGCTCCCGTTAGTAGTCTGGCTGCCGCCCGCTGGACTAATTGCAATTTCCGAACTGTCTTCAAAGGCAGCCCCACGTAGAGTGCGTTGCAGTAATCTATTCGGGATGTGACCAGAGCGTGGACGACCGTAGCCAGATCAGACTTCCCAAGGTACGGGCGCAGCTGGCGCACGAGTCTCAACTGTGCAAAAGCTCCCTGGCCACCGCTGAGACCTGGGGTTCCAGGCTCAGCGCTGAGTCCAGGATCACTCCCAAGCTGCGAACCTGCGTCTTCAGGGGAGTGTAACCCCGTCCAACACAGGCTGTAACCCTATACCCTGTTCGGCCTTACGACTGACCAGGAGGACCTCTGTCTTGTCTGGATTTAGTTTCAATTTGCTAGCCCTCATCCAGTCCGACACAGCAGCCAAGCACCGGTTCAGGGTCTGGACAGCCTCCTTGGTGACAGGTGGGAAGGAGTGACAGATCTGGACATCATCTGCGTACAGATAACACCTTACTCGAAACTCCGAATGATCTCTCCCAGCGGTTTCATGTAGATGTTGAACAACATCGGGGACAGTACTGAACCCTGAGGGACTCCACAGGACAACGGCTGTGGAGCCGAACAGGTGTCACCCAATGACACCTTCTGGGTACGACCTTCCAGGAAGGATTGGAGCCACTGCAATGCAGTACCCCAAGCCCCATATCTGCAAGGCGACCCAGAAGGATACCGTGGTCAACGGTATCGAAAGCCGCTGAGAGGTCCAGCAGAACCAACAGGGACACACTCCCCTGTCAAGTTCCCGGCGTAGATCATCTACCAAGGCGACCAAGGCTGTCTCAGTCCCATGCCCCGGCCTAAAGCCAGACTGTGCCGGATCCAGATAATCAGTGTCTGCCAAGAACCCTGGAGTTGCGAAGCCACCACACGTTCCATGACTTTGCCCAAATAGGGGAGATTGGAAACTGGCCGATAGTTCACTAATTGAGTGGGGTCCAGTGAAGGTTTCTTCAACAGCGGTTTTATAACAGCTTGCTTTAAGCTGGCTGGAATTTTGCCCTCCTGTAAGGAGGCATTAACCACCACCTTCACCCACTCTGCCAAACCCCCCACTGGCTTCCGTTATCAGCCCGGATGGGCAGGGGTCTAGGATGCATGTCGTGGGCCTCGCCTCTCAAGGATCTTGTCCACATCCTCAAGCTGAACCAATTGAAACGAATCCATCAAAACCGGACAAGCAGATGCTCGTGTCACATCCTCAGAGACTGCCGTTAAAGTGGTATCGAAATCGGAACGGATCAGAGCCACCTTATCCGCGAAGACCTTAGCAAACTCATCACAGCGTGCCGCCGAGCCGTCAGGGATCTCGCACTGAGGCGGATTTAAAGACCCTAACGACTCGAAACAGTTCCGCTGGACGGTTCTTGCGGCGGCCACCTTGGCCGCAATAGATGTTTTTTGTGCGGCTTTTATTGCAGCGTCATAGGTCCTCAAATAAGAGACCAGGCGCGCCTGAGCTGATCCGCTCCGTTTCCTACGCCACACGCACTCTAGCCTCCTCTTGTTTCGCTTCAGTGCTGCACGCTCCTCAGTGACCCAAGGAGCTGGTTTAGCTCGATACTCAAGAGGGGACGTTCTGGAGCGATCGTGTCAACAGCCCTTGTCATCTCCCTGTCCCAGAGTGAGACAAGAGCCTCGACAGGGTCACTTACCGAGGAGGCGGGAAAATCCCCAAGAGCCGTCAGGAATCCGTTCGGATCCATAAGTCTCCTGGGGCGGACCATTCTAGTAGGTCCACCACCCCTGCGGAGGTGGAAAGGCCCAGTGAGTCTAAACTTGATCAGGTGGTGGTCGGACCATGGCAAAGGAATGATGGTCAGTTCCTCCCACTCCGCCACTTTCATCCCATCCCTGGCAGAAAACCAGATCTAAAGTGTGTCCAGCACTATGGGTGGGACCCGATATTAACTGGGACAGGCCCATGGTTGCCATGGCGGCCATGAAGTCCTGAGCCGCTCCTGATAGAGTGGTCTCGGCATGGCCGTTGAAGTCTCCCAGCACGATGAGCTGCTGAGACTCCACGGCCAGGCCGAGACCACTCCGGCTGCTCAGGTAAGGAGACTGTAGTGCAGCGGGGTGGTCGGTACACTAACAGAATCCCTATCCTGTCCCGGTCACCAATCCTTAGGCCGACACATTCGAACGTGGTTGACTGTGGGATGGGGCACCTGGTCAAGGGGATGGAATCCTTATAGACCACTGCGACTCCCCCTCCCCGCCCTCCCGGTCTCGCTTGGTGCTGTGCGGACTAACCCGGTGGGCAGAGCTGGGAGAGATTAACCCCCAGCCTCGTCCAACCAGGTCTCCGTTATACAGGCCAGGTCAGCTTGATCTTCACGAATTAGATCTTGTATTATTGATGTTTTACCATTGACTGACCTGGCATTAAACAGCACCACTTTCAACGGGAGGGACCGCCTTCCTCAGTACTCAGCTTAACTTTGTCAGGAGCCCGATTTAAATTTATCAATGTTCTTGCACAAATTTTTGGCCGGTGGAATTTTATGACGCTCTCGCCCAGGTCGAATTAGTGGTTTAGATCCATCACAAATTCTAGGCCGAATCCGTACTTTGGGTCTCCCTTTCCCGCATCTTCCCCTCCCAGTCACCACCCGATAGGACCCCCGCCCGGGAACCATCCCTCCTGCATACTCCCTCCTGATTCGGTGCACCCATATATGATGAAAACCTCTTTCCTGTGACCCCTCGCACCCTGTGACTTCCCCACCCTGCAAGTTGTTAAAAACTGTTAACAATGCACAAAGTGCAAGTGCCAGTGTAACGAGTTGATATTCGTCGAAGCATAGGTGGCCAAGAAGTCAGTAATGGCCGTGCAGTGCAAAAAGGCCGTCGGCCCCTAAAGTGCGAGTCACAGTAGGCACTAAGTGCAAGGCACGATAAGCGCCACAGTTGTAAAGTGCGAGTCAGAGTAAGCAGAGTAAGTTGGAGTTAATTCTATCTCAGCCAATATCCGGTCACTCGAAATGTCTAGAACATTAGCAAGGATCTCCGCCACCACTGATCTCAAATCCTGTGATTCACCTTCAATGACGTTTCTCATCCTCAACTGTAGTTCTGTTTCTTTAATGGCTGCCAGTTCTTGTTGTTTCTCCAATTTTTTATTGGCTTCCTCTAGTTGTTGGATCCTTTCCTCTGCTTTTTTCTGAGCTTTCTTGGTCCCAGTGGACTCCTTCTTGATGTCTTTAACGTCCTGCTTCAGGCTGTCCATTTCTTTCCTCATAGCCACCATCTCCTCTCTTAACTCCTCCTTCAGTTCTTTCTTCATGATACTTAATTCTTCCTTGAACATTGTTTTCATTTTATCATGCGTTCTATCGCTATTTTCTTGAATTTGCTGTTGAATATCCTCCTTCATCCTCTGGATTTCAGTTAGGAGGTCCCTCGTCGGGAGTTCACCCGCCGTGGAGTTCCTTCTAGGGATAGTACCCCCCTCCTTTATTTGGTTTCCCTGTAGTGAATTTGTCCATCTTGTCTTCGCCTAAACAGCTCTAGCTAAATTGTTGGCTGAAGAAAAGGGAGTGGGGGAATCTCTGTGCACCAACCTTCTTCCTTCCCAAGGTTGTGTTCACCCAACCAGGGGTTAAGCCCAGGGGTTAGACCCAGGGACTGAAATGTTAGGGAGGGGAGTGCTCCGTTGCCTTAGAAGCTGTCTCTTCTCCTGGCTCCGCTCCTGCTTCGATCTCCCCTGCAGGGAGAGCACTCTTCTATAATAACACTTGCTTGGTACTGCTTAATGTTGGGAAACTGACCAGCGTCACTTCTGCCTTGTTAGGGTATCCTTCCTCGAACTTGCTATGGAAGGGGGTGTCTTTGGTGCTTGAGGGCGGGCTTGGAGTCGGGCCCGTCTCCCCACCCCCCGTGACGTCACCGCGTCGTGCGTCAGGGGCTTGGGGGCATCCGGACGCTTTGTTCCTCCTCTCTGCGTATAGAGGTCGCTCCTCCTCCTACCCCCCCCCCCTTCACCGCTCTTCCTGGCTCTCGCTCCTAGCGCTGGGAAGTTTATTTAAAGGTGCCGCATACAATTACGGCCTCCTTGGCTGCCCAAAAAAAAAAAAAGGAGGGAGAGAAAAAAAAAAGGACCAAGGCTCCTCGGATAAGCTTAATGCTATCTATTATTGATAAGGAGTATCCCTTCAGCCGTTTAATGTCCCAGCTTCTTGATTTCCTTTGATACCTGGTATTCTCTTCTGTCTTCTCTCCATTGTCTCTTCGGCGTTCCTCGGAGCCGCAGCCCTGTGCTGGGCTGACTATAACTTAGCCCGGCGCAGACGCGGCTCCCAGTGAAGCTAACAATTCAATCTTATGTCCATATCCGTGTTCCTAGGCATGGGGGTTGCCTCACTGGACCAGCCTCCTGTCCACTCGGTCCCTAAACTCTTCTCTTTACCTTTCCACCTCGTGAAGTAAAAAGGAAGGCGGTCGGCCTCAGCAGCACTGGCGTGCTGTACCTTCTCTCTCGGCAGCTGCTCCACCCGTCGCGCGCCGGCTCTTGGCGTCCCCCCTTGAGGGGGGGTCGCACCTGACCGGTACCACGAACTGAAGCCCGCACCGAAGCAGCCTAGAACCCACTGCTTCTTGGACTGTCAATACCGTTCAGTCCTGCCATAGAGGAGGTCAGACCTGCCCGAGAGCCAGAAGCCTCAGAGGTCCGTTGCGGCCGCCATCTTGCCTTCCCCGGAAGTCCATGTCAATGTATTTTTTAATGTTCTGTATATAATGGAGTATGACTTCTCACAGGGGAAAAGTCATTTCATTAAAATGTAGCTCTGTATCAGTACCACAGGTGGATAGAAGCTTGTTTAAGGAGACTGTTCCTGACTCCCACTCCACCTTTTGCCATCTGCATCTCCCTACGTTTATATTGAGAATCGGGGGACTTTTCTGAACTGTGTGTGGCGGCTTTTAGGAACTAATGGGCCAGGGAGAAATTGCCCAACATGTGGCACAGGGTTTATGCAAGATGTCTTTGCCTAATTTGAGGCAGAGGAATTCAGCCCCATATATCCAATCCCATGTTTTCACCCCAACTTTCCAGAGAGGGGCACAGAGCCAGACAACACTGAAAAATCCATTGCATGTGTTTTCTATCCTTCCCATGAGTTAGGTTCAAAGTTATAACAGTTAAAGAAAATTAGAAGAGGATTTTTTCATGTTTTGTTTTTAATAATTGTTTTTTTAACATACAGATCATATTTGAAGCAGTTCGTGGAGTATCAATAAGAGGTGACATTGCTATAGATGACATTTTGTTTCAACGAGGACCTTGTAGAGGTAAATGTCATTTGCTTAAACTTGTGTTTTACCTGATTTTTAGGATGTGACTCACATCATCTATTAAAAAGTACAGTATTCTGTCAGGACTCTATCCTGGAAAGACAAACATACTTGGCCACCAGTGATCGCCTATAGATTCTGATCACAAATATAAATCACAGAAACAATAAAATGAGGCAGTTGCTGCCCCTGGCAGTTGTGTGTGGATTTTCTGTGGGTCTAAACTTTTGGAAAATGGCATTCATAACCTTTCAGAAAATGCCTTTTAGAGAAGAGCCAAAAACTCTTTAGAGTAGAATTTTCTATTGTGGCATACAACCAGATATAATTATTCAAGGCAGTGGTTTCAGTTGTTAGACTGAATAACCTGTTATCTGTTAGGAAAACAGAGATTTGCCAGTGCATAAAAACAGCAGAGCTTTAGAAGTGTTTTTCAGTACCCAATATTTATTTCCAACATTTCTACCCTGCTCTCCTCAACCCCCGAAGGGGGACTCAGAGCGGCCTAACAAAGGCTACAATTCGATGCCGAAACACAGTATAAATACAGTATAAAACCAAAAACATTGAGCATTAAAATACATTAAAATACAATTAACATTAATACATAATATACATTCACTTAAGTTAAAAACAGTGGTCCGTCCATAATAGGAGCATTGAGCCATATCCATCAACTTGCCATTACAATCAATCCAAAGTGCTGTATTGTGCTAATGTGCAAACGCCTGGTGCCATAGCCAAGATTTCACTTTTTTCCTGAATCCCAGGAGGGATGGGGTTGATTGTATGTCACTTGGAAGTGCGTTCTCAATAAAACAACTTGTTTTGTGTCATGCACTCAAGAGACAAAAATGAAGTAGACTTGGATAAAAATAACATATTTGATTTACTCATAGCCTTCATGGTTTAGCATTCACGGGTACCAAAACTCATTAGTCTAGTTTGAAATATCTTTGAGATAATTCTCTGTGCCATCTGGTCAGGGCATCTCTCTTATAACAAAAACAGCAATCAACAGGTCACATTGTCAAAAGGAGAGATAGATAGATAGATAGATAGAGAGAGAGAGAGAGAGAGAGAGAGAGAGAGAGAGCATGTGGTATGCAGCCCCTATTGTATCATCTCAGAAACCATAGAGTAAAGGAAGCTGCATACCAGAACATACATACAGGAAACAGTAAGCAGTAGGATCATAGATAAACATTACTAGAGAAGGCTTGAAGAAGGTTGCAATTTCCAACATAAACAGATATTACTATGATAGCTCTTGCCAATAGTTACATATTCAATTTTCTCGCCAAATGTTAACAACAGCGTAAATTTTACTAGTGGGTCATTCTTAAATAAAGAGAGCTACACTTGTTAGGTTCCACCACACATATTTATTAGCCTTGGTTAAAATGAGGGATTGATTGTATTTAATGTATATAGATTGATTAAATATTTTCGTCCTCTCACTCTAGAAATGGGAGAAACCACATTACAGTCTTCTGGATATTCTGCTGATTTTAATGAAATTGAATACTGAACCCTGCAGATGCTGACGAAGCACCACCTTGCTGATCTGTAGACAAGACTGCACCACTCCCTACAAACCCTCACTGTTAAAAGTGTTAAATACTGGACACAAAGCCATGGGAAGAAATAAGCAAAGCCTCAATATTGGCCTTGCTAAAAAGTTACTGACTCAGGGCTTCCCTCACTTTGGTTTCATTGAATTTTGTCTTGCATGTGACGTCAGTTATTCTAGAGAGTTATTCATTTGCACAGAGTGTGCACTAATGGACAGATATTTTTGGGGCACTATTACAGAAGGTAAAATGGACACAGTCATCCATTGTATTAACAAGATTTGCATTCAGTGAATGTCTTGTCTTGAGCAAATAAAAGGTTTCGTTTTAAAATAATGAAGGAATGTTATTCTGTAGATTAATTAAAATTGTTTCAGCCGTTTGTTCATGTCAATAATGTCTTTGTTGTAATACGTATGTTGAGTGTTCCATAAACCGGAGGATTTTTACCATTTTGGTATTGCTCATTAGCATTTATGGAAATTACTCCATTTGCCAACCTTGCAGCTAACAGCTGACCTTTTGTAAATGTTTCTGTAAATGTTTAATTACAATATGGTGAAACAGACCAGCATTTTTTTTTACAGAAAGCTCAGTTTGGATTTGTAATCTTTTTGATATATATCAGAGTTTGAGAGATTTGCACAAAACTTTTTATATCATTCTTAGCAACAAAATTTGCATTTGGGTCAGAAGTAAATAACACACACTTTGTTGCTGAATATTGTATTGTGTGGGTGTATGTTTTGTATATTATGTGTGTGCATGTGCCTTTTTATAGTTGCAAACCTCTAATAAAGAGTAATTTTAAATAACTTTCACCGGTTTTCTTCTTCAACCAGAGAAGGCGATTTTATCACTGTCCTCCATTCTGTAAAAACTTCCAAGTCAAACTACTTTAACTTTTTCTTAATATACACACTGGTCCAAGATAGAGGAATATGAAAAAATGAGAACTTAATAGATATATTAAAAGATATTAGTGTGTAAAGGAGATACAAGGAGAGATGGTTTACCTTATTGAATTGTTACTAAATATTTTTTTGGTAAGCAGGTTAGAAAAAAAACCTGACAATCCGGGGGCAGGAGAGAAAAGGGAAGGCAAGAGGAAGTGATCTGAACGGGAAGTAAAGCGTGCCAGAGAGAGAAAGTCGCAAGGGAATGATGCTGAAAGAAAGAACTCGGATTCAAAGAAATGCCTTTGTGAGCCGGGGATCAGACCCCACTGCTTTCTTATACCCAGCCTTTGTCTTCTAGCCCACAGATGGGTGACTCATGAGCCTGAGCAGCTGTTCATTCAGCCATGTGGGTCTTGTTCACTTCCTCTACTCCCCAGCCTATCAGTCTTCAATTAGCCTGATCCAGGTCTGCTAACAAGAAGGAAACAGAAGCAGGTTTGTTCATAGCAGGGAGGCTGGATCTACACTGCCCAATATCCCAGGATCTGATCCTAGATTATCTGATGATTCCAAATGATCTGGCTATGTTAACTAGTATAATCCAGTTCAAATGAAATAACATGTGATCAGATCCAGGGATATAGGGCAGTGTAGAAGGGGCTGGAGGCTTTATATGCAATGCTTTTGACACTTTTTTTTTAAAAAAAGCTACACTAGTTATGTCCCAGCAGCAATTCAGTGATTTCTCTGGCCCCATCCACACTGCCATATAATGCATTGAACTGCATTAAACGGCAGTGTAGACTCATATGATCAAGTTCAACACAGTTAAACCATTCTGAAATTGCATTATATGACAGTGTAGATGCAGCCTTTGTCTTACGTGGCCTAATTTCAGAGAAATTGAGGGATATCAAGAACAATTTATCGCACTGAAAAGACATCATGAGTATGCATGTAACTGTTTAGTGCAGTGTTTCCCAACCTTTTTTGAGCCGCGGCACACTTTGTACATTTACAAAATCCTGGGGCACACCACCAACCAAAATGACACTCTAACACTGTAATACATATGCAGTAGTAAACATGCTTTTAAATGTATTTATACACTCAGTGTGAAACCTGGGCCTGTTTCGATGAACACAACATAGATATCCTGGCAGGAATGGCAGAAAGACACACACGAAGGTCTTGCTCAATTTATAGTTAACACACAATCAAAGATCATCCTGAACTCTTGCAACAATGGAATTGAACCAAACTTGGCATATTGAACTCTCATTACCAACAGAAAGTACTGAAAGGGTTTGCTTGGGAATTGACCTTGAGTTTGGAAGTTATAGTTCACCTACACCCAGAGAGCACTGTGGACTCAAACAATGTTATGTTGTTGTTTGTTTTCTATCCAGAATCACAATGTTAGAAGGAGGCTCACCATTTTAAGGTCCCTAAAACAGGCATGGGAAAACTTCGGCCCCCTGGGTGCTTTGGACTTCAACTCCCACCATTCCTAACAGCCTGAGGCCCTTTCCTGCTTAAGTGGCTGAGGGGGGAAAAGGAAAAGAGCCTGAGGCTGCTAGGAATGGTGGGAGTTTGAGTCCAAAACACCTGGAAGGTCCAAGTTTGCCCATGCCAGCTTTTGACAGAGACCTCTTTCTCCCCCTTCCCCTTTGTGCCCTTTCTTCTCCCTCCTGCCAAACACTTTTTCTTCTACACTGCCGCTTCTGCCGCCATTTTGATCCGAGGGGGCAGTGTGAGCATGTTCGGGAGGGGGGAGGGAGGAAGACGTGACCCGTGCGAGTGCTACTGTGCAGACTCGCCCCAGAGCAAAGCGAGGCAAAGTGAGCAGAGCGAGGCTGGGAAGAAGGGAGCCCGAGTGGAGAAGAAAAAGTGTTCGGCAGGAGAGGGAAGAAAGGGTATTGGAGGTTCCCATTTCCCACGGCACACCTGATGATCGCTCACGGCACACTGGTTGGGAAAGACTGGTTTAGTGTGCTGGTTGTATCATCCTGTACAGAAGGTTTTGGAATAAATCACAAGCAAATGTAAGATAATATGGCTCGTGCTTTCGCATTCTGTGGGAGCATTGCTGCTCTAAAGACTAAGTTTTTTCAATTAAGATAGCTTGTTTCTAAAGCAGCAAGGAAAGAATGTAATGAATTATTTCTGCAGATGTTCTCAATATAAGTGCTTTTCCTCCATATGTATTTCGTGTTATCCTCAAAGTAACCTTGTAAGGAAAATACAGATTGCCTAAATACATACTCTGTAGTGTATCACTTAGCTTCTTGGTCAAGTAGTGCGTGTATGTAAGTATGTATGTGTGTGTGTGTATATATGCTTTCCAGTCCACCCATTTATCTCTTTTTCTTCTTTGCAACATCCTTCTATCTCATTTGTAATTACCCCTAATTTCTAAATGCATCTTTAAAATTCTTTTAAGTTCACGTATATGCCCAATATCAGTCACTGAGGATTGACAGTATATCTCACTATATCTTTTTTTTTGCAACTGGATATTTTAAATGAAGTCTTAAATGTCTTGCAATATACTTACAAAAGAAAGCCAACATGGTGTAGTTTGAATGGCTTGGAATCAGGGTTCAAGTCCTCGTTCCGCCATGGAAACCCACAGGATTACCTTGGG
Source organism: Anolis apletophallus (assembly GCA_030556195.1). NCBI lineage: Eukaryota > Metazoa > Chordata > Lepidosauria > Squamata > Anolidae > Anolis > Anolis apletophallus. Next base: position 95,644,555 of record JARBWK010000006.1, on the reverse strand, counting down.
CAAATCACTCTCTCAGGACCCATCTACACTGCCATATAGGTAGTTTCTGAATGCAGATTTACTGCATTGAACTGGATTATGGCAGTGTAGACTCATATAACGTAGTTTTAACCTGCATTCTGAAACAATTACATGGATCCAGTCTCAGAGGGAGGCATAATCAAATCCCCTCTGAACTTTGCCACAAAAATCCTATGATATGGTTGTCTTAGACTTCCATGAACTGGAAAGGACTTAAAGACATGCGACAGCGTATTTGTAAAACATGGTATCATCAGGAACTGATTCAAATACCCTGCTGCCATCTGGTGGAAATACAAAGGCTATCTTCTAGTTCAGCTAAGACCTTGACCTTCATCCCTTATTAATTTTTGCAGTGGGCTTTGAATTTAAAGTATTCCATCCATGAACCGCTTGGATTCTCCTGTTTATATTTTTTGTTATAATCCCAAATGTTTATTCTGTCTATCTTCTTCACATAGAAAATTAATAAAGGCAGTATAAAAAACATGTTTGTTTGACTTGCAGTGCTAGAAACCATCTTTCTGGAAGCAAATGGCACAACATGTGCAACCACCATTCAATTGAATTTGAAGATGCCACGATGCCTGCTGCAGGTTGAAAGGCAAGTGCATAAATTGTAAAAATGGACAGAGAACTCAAGACTGAATTGAAGTTGTCAAGGAAGAAAACTGAGAGCAAAGAATAGACAAGAGAAATTGTGGGTGGGAAAAGAAAAAAATAAACTTACAAATATTATAATAACAATTTTATTTCTTACTCATTTCTCCTTGCGGCTTTAGGCGGATTACAGCATAGTTTAAAAACATTGTAAAACATTCTAAACACACGTTTTAAATATGTTTCTATGAAAGATACATATTAAAACGTCGTTGTTTATTCGTTCAGTCGCTTATGACACTTTGTGACCTCATGGACTTGCCCACGCCAGAGCTCCCTATCGGCCATGGGCACCTGCAGCTCCATCAAGCAAGGCACCTCAAGGATGCCATCCATCTTGCCCTTGGTCGGCCCCTCTTCCTTTTTCCTTCCATTTTCCCCAGCATCATTGTCTTCTCCAAGCTTTCCTGTCTTCTCATGATGTGGCCAAAGTACTTCATCTTTGCCTCTAATAGCCTTCCCTCCAATGAGCAGTCGGGCTTCATTTCCTGGAGGATGGACTGGTTGGATCTTCTCGCGGTCCAAGGCACTCTCACAATTTTCCTCCAAGCGTCTATCTTCCTTCGCTCAGCCTTCCTTATGGTCCAGCTCTCGCATCCATAGGTTACTACAAGGAAAACTTTAAAAAAAAAAATTATTGAATTTTCCAAAAGTGTAATACATAATCACTTAAAGAGTTTGAAAAGAAATTACATGTTCTCATTATCATACTTGGTGATGGGAGTGAGGATGGGGAAGGTAATTTTATCTCAAAAGAGTAAGAAAAGAAAGGGTAAGGATCCAGAAAAGTAGGGAGATAAGCAGGGGGTAGGTAAGGTAGAATTATTTACACATTGACTTCCATTTCTTCTCCCGGGTAGGATATTTAAGAAGGATATAACGGAACTGGAAAAGGTACAAAGAAGGGCAACAAAAATGATCCAAGGAATGGAGCAGCTCCCTTATGAAATCAGGTTGCAACGCCTTGGTCTTTTCAGCCTTGAAAGACGGCGTTTAAGAGGTGACTTGATCGAAGTGTATAAAATCATGCATGGGATAGAAAAGGTGAATAAAGAAAAATATTTTCTCTGTCACACAACACTAGGACTAGGGGCACTCCCTGAAGCTCCAAGGTAGGAAAGTTAGGACTAATAAAGGGAAATATTTCTTCACCCAGAGGGTCATTGGGTTATGGAACTCACTTCCAGAGGAGGTTGTGACAGCTGTCAGCCTGGACAGCTTCAAGGCAGGATTAGACAGATTCATGGATACCAAGGGAATCAGTAGCTACTGAAATGGACATCCAAGTGCCACCTCTGTGTTGATGGAGGCAGGCAGGATTTCCCCGGGTACTGGTTGTGGGGGGTCGGGAGCAGGTGAGGGTTTTGCCCTCCCTTCTGCTCGAGATCCCCGTGTACAACTGGTGGGCCACTGTGTGATACAGAATGCTGGACTAGATGGGCTGAGGCCCGATTCAGCATGGCTCTTCTTATGTTCTTATATTTGTCTATAAATTCTTATTTTAACCCTTTATGATGTTTGTTTGTGGTATCTCTTAAGATAATCGTCCATTTGAGTCCAGTTTGTCCATTGGTTTGCTTTTGAGGTATTTTTCCTCAGGTGGGATGTTAGTTTGTCCATATTTTTAATTCCATATATCTTGTCGATCCATTCTCCTTTCTCTGGGATTCTATCTGTTTTCCATGTTCTGGCAAAAAACGATTCTTGCTGCTGTGGATATATAAAAGAAGAGCTTATCTTCATTCTTTTCCAGAATTAAGTCCTTGTCAGTTAAACCTAATAAGAAGTATTCTGGTTTTAGTGGTAATTTTATATTTAATATATTTTGTGTTTCTCTATGAATGGTTTTCCAAAATGCCTTTATTTTTGGGCATGTCCACCACATATGGTAGTAGCTACCTGGGTGGCCATGGCATTTCCAGCATTTAGCATTGCTTTTTTTGTACATTATGCTGATCTTTTTAGGGGTGATGTACCACCGATGAAACATTTTCATCCAGTTCTCTTTTAAGTCTTTCGCATATGTGTACTTCAACGTCTTTGACCATATTTGCGGTGAAGCTACGTTCAAATCAACCGGCTGGACAGGGTGGACCCTCTCTTAAAGATCCCACCGCTGCCGCCAATATGTGACCACTCCACTTCTTGACCGGCCTCAGACTGGACAATCTTTCTATGTCCACACTGCTGACCTCCAATCCAAGGAAACCTCGGTTACCTCAGCAACTTCACGTTTATTGGCAGGGTACTGTCTCACCCCTTCACCATTTAACTGACTGGAGTTTTAAAACTTCTCAGTGACCACTTGACCACGCTGCCACCATTTATCCGGCTGACCACTGACTTTGAGGGCCACCACCAATAAAAGAATCAGGAGAGGTGTTTTCCTTTTAAGATGCAAACAATTTATTTTGACACAAATGGGTACAATCTTGGTTGGTTTCAAACTTCCTTAGAGGCACAACTTTTCTGTTATGTAACACAATGGGGACCTATTATAGGGTTTCCACTAAACCTCTATAAACCCCTGCAACTTTAACTAGGGTCTCTATACCCTTTAACTGGACTGCTCACTAGCAGACCTTAAGACACACACTAACACTGGACCGTTCTCTTTCAGTCCTTAGGACACTCTCAACTAGAACATAACTCCTCCCCTCATTTGGCAGTTGGCTTCCCGCTCTCTTCCAACTGTAGAATTCAAACCTGAACATTCTACTAGTCTCTAGCCCTGGTTGCCATGGCGACAGCTCTTCTAAGCTTCTGCCATGCCTCCCTTCTGTTTCACCCACAGAAACAAACCATAGAACATTCAAAACAACATACATTTTAACACATGTCACACAACATTTACACACAAATAATCAACATCATTACATTACCTTCCTTCCTCCCGAAATTATTTTTAATTCTCTCTGTCCAGAGTGAATTAAAAATAATGCCGTTAGCAAGACATTATATAATCTTATACATTTCACATATACATTTATACTTACACAACTATATACAAACCATATCCATTCTGTAATCTGAATTTAAGTAACTCTCGATAAAGAGTCAGCTACTACATTCGATTTGCCTTTCACATGCACTACCTTAAAATCGTAGTCTTGCAAGAGTAAACTCCATCTTAAGAGTTTGTTGTTAGTACCCTTAACATTACTCAGCCATTTTAATGGCGCATGATCCGTCTGCAAAACAAACTTCCTGCCCCACAGATATGGTCTCAGTTTTTGAATCGACCACACTATGGCGAGACATTCTTTCTCGATGGTAGAAAGACTACTTTCTCTCGGCAATAGCTTTTTACTTAAAAACATTACAGGATGCTTTTCCCCATCCTCGTCAGCTTGACTTAAAACCGCTCCCAAACCTGTTTCTGATGCGTCGCACGTTAATATAAATGGACGATCAAAATCTGGAGCTTTCAACACTGACTGTGATGTTATGGTCTGTTTTAACTTGTCCATTGACTCCTGACATTGTGGTGTCCACACTACAACATTTGGACATGCCTTCTTGGTTAAGCCTGTCAATGGAGTCGCCAATTCGCTAAAATTTGGGATAAACCTTCGATAATAACTGGCTAATCCCAAAAGGACCGAACCTGTTTTTTGGTTTTGGGTATCGGCCACTTGTGTATCGCCTCCACCTTAGTAGGTTCTGGACCAATCATACCACTTCCCACCATGTGTCCTAGGTACTTGGACATTCGATTCCCTAAACGACACTTGGGTGCTTCCCGAAATTATTTTTAATTCTCTCTGTCCAGAGTGAATTAAAAATAATGCCGTTAGCAAGACATTATATAATCTTATACATTTCAGCAACTGTCCGCAGATCTGTGGTCGTAAATATGTCATCCATCTCTCCTCTTCAATTTCAAAATCATAGCAACATCTTTCAAAAAGAAACCAAAATTTCTCCACACTATCCCCTTTTACATACTTTGGGAATCTCCTCAGGAGTTGGTCTATAGAACCTTCTGCCTGCACCTCTTGAACTGGCCTGGCACGCTGAGAGGCATTCCCTCTCTCAGACTCCAACCTGGCTATTTCTCTTTGCAACTCTCTCCTTTTCTCTCTCTTCTCTTTCCTTCTCTTCTCTTTCTCTTTGCATCTCTCTCTCCTTTTCTTCTCTTTCTCTTCGCATCTCTCTCCTTTTCTTTCTCTTCCCTTTGCATCTCAAGTTTCATCACCTCAAGCCTAAACCGGTATTCTCCAGACATTTTACTTGACTCTGATTCTGAAATTTCAGAGTCTTCTCCTTCCTGCAGAACCTCAGGCTGCCCTGCTTCCTCCAAAGCCCTCGTTTGTCTCCTGGTGGTCATTTTGCCGAACTTTTACCTCAGAACTTTAAACTAAACTATTAAAGTTCCTACTACCTACGACTTTGGTCAGTAAACTGAGAAATTAAACAAATTCCTCTGGTAGCCTTGCTTTCGCACTGGATCAGTTTTCTTACACGATCCCACCGCTCTGCCGCCAATATGCGGTGAAGCTACGTTCAAATCAACCGGCTGGACAGGGTGGACCCTCTCTTAAAGATCCCACCGCTGCCGCCAATATGTGACCACTCCACTTCTTGACCGGCCTCAGACTGGACAATCTTTCTATGTCCACACTGCTGACCTCCAATCCAAGGAAACCTCGAAGTTACCTCAGCAACTTCACGTTTATTGGCAGGGTACTGTCTCACCCCTTCACCATTTAACTGACTGGAGTTTTAAAACTTCTCAGTGACCACTTGACCACGCTGCCACCATTTATCCGGCTGACCACTGACTTTGAGGGCCACCACCAATAAAAGAATCAGGAGAGGTGTTTTCCTTTTAAGATGCAAACAATTTATTTTGACACAAATGGGTACAATCTTGGTTGGTTTCAAACTTCCTTAGAGGCACAACTTTTTCTGTTACATAACACAATGGGGACCTATTATAGGGTTTCCACTAAACCTCTATAAACCCCTGCAACTTTAACTAGGGTCTCTATACCCTTTAACTGGACTGCTCACTAGCAGACCTTAAGACACACACTAACACTGGACCGTTCTCTTTCAGTCCTTAGGACACTCTCAACTAGAACATAACTCCTCCCCCTCTCATTTGGCAGTTGGCTTCCCGCTCTCTTCCAACTGTAGAATTCAAACCTGAACATTCTACTAGCCTCTAGCCCTGGTTGCCATGGCGACAGCTCTTCTAAGCTTCTGCCATGCCTCCCTTCTGTTTCACCCACAGAAACAAACCATAGAACATTCAAAACAACATACATTTTAACACGTCACACAACATTTACACACAAATAATCAACATCATTACAATATTGTTTGCCATTCATTTAGTTTTATGGGCCTTCCTATATTTTTAGCCCATTTTATCATACATCCTTTTACTATTTCCGTCTCCGTTTCCCACTCTATCAATTTATTATATAATTTTGTTATTATCTTCTGGAATACCATTGTTTTAACTATGCGGATTTTTGTTGCCAGTGTTGATCACTTGGGTATGAAAAAGCTTTCCGCAAGATGGGTGCCGCGTTTGCTCACAATCGACCACAAACGCAATCGTGTGACAATTTCGCAGGAGTATTTGGCGTTGTTCAACCGCATTATGGATGAGTTTTGGCGCCGTTTCGTATCCATGGACAGAACGTGGATCTACCACAACACACCAGAGACCAAACAGCAGTCCAAACAGTGGGTTTTTCGGGGTGAATCGGCGCCAAAGAAGGCCAAGGTGGGTTTGTCAGCCAATAAAGTCATGACGACCGTTTTTTGGGATGCACGCAGTATAATCCACATTGACTATTTTAAAAAAAGGGTAAAACAATCAATGGTGAATATTATGCCAACTTATTGGGTCGATTTAATGAGAATTTGGGGGGGGGGGGGGGAACGACTGCGTTTGGCCAGGAGAATATTTCTTTTGCGCCATGATAATGCAAAGGTGCATACATGTGCAGTTTCCATGGCAACAGTCCATGAATTGGGATACGAATTGCTCCCTCATCCGCCCTATTCTCCGGATTTAGCCCCGAGTGACTATTTCTTGTTTCCAAACCTGAAGAAATGGCTTGGCGGAAAGAGATTTGACTCCAACGATGAAATCATTTCACAAACAAATACCTATTTTGATGACCTCGACAAATCTTATTTTTTGGAAGGGATACAAAAATTGGAGAAACGTTGGACAAAGTGTATAGAGCTCAAAGGAGACTAGGTTGAAAAATAAAATGATTTTTTATCCAAAAAACCTGTGTTTCATTCAAAAAGACTTATTGACCCACATAGCATTTGCCCGTGCCTGCTATAGAATCCGCAGCTGAACATAACCTGAAGCCAAATTGATTACATTTCCCAGTAAGCCCTTTCTGGCGCAAGGGACCATGGGAATCGTAGTTTTCTCCCCTCCAGACATTGTAGCCGCCTTAAGGAAAAGCTTGGGATTTCTCCCGCGTAGCGAGCAGCCCCAGGCGCGCGCAGCACTTGAGCAAGGCGGCGCGCGCCATTAGCCAATCCCATTAGCCCTCGTATGCTCCCGCCCTCCTCCTCCGTGGACCAATCGGAACCCAGTGCCAGTTTTTCCGCGGGTTTTCTAAAGGGAGGGGGCGCCTCTCCGAGCCCCAGCCAATGGGAAACGATCTCAGCATGAGCCGACCAATGGGCGACGGGTGTTCCTTGGCCGGTTTCCCCAACCCTCGCAGCGAGAAGCGCTGTTGCGGGAAGCCGTAAAGATGGCGACCCATGCCAAGCGTAAGTCAAAAGGCGCCGTGGCCGAAGAGAGCAGCGGCGAGGCCTTCGTGGAAGGTGCCATCGTGCGGATCTCTATGGAGAACTTCCTGTAAGTGCGTGCGCGCGCGCGCCGGGGGGAGGGGGGAGTGAGGGCTTGGCACGGGCCTTTCGGTTACCATGGAGACAGCCCTGCGACCAAAGAGGGAGGCGCGCGCTCAGTGGGCTGAGGGTTCTCTCACCACAGAGAGAGAGAGAGAGAGTCTCCAGTCAGGGCGCACTGAGCCAGCGTGGTTAAAGTGGTGTCAAACTGCGTTAATTCTGCAGTGTAGATGAGGCGTGGGCAAACTGCGGCCTTGGAGTAGAGGCAGCCCCTGCTACAATGCTGCTGAGTATATGCATGCCCAGACACACACTACCACAGGCCGCACATTCTCTCACTCTTTCTTTTTTGCTCTCTCTGTATGTGTATGCTTCTATATCTAGGTCTCTCTCTGGGCATTACTTCGCGAACGAAGATTCTTTAGCAAGGACTCATCCCACGCTTTTTACAAAACTAAAAAGGCCAATCTGAGATAGGCAAGTTCGGTTGCAGAAAGCACAGCAGAAAGTCTCCTTGGGTGATGTTGTTTCCAAGTTGCGGTTCTTTCTGCGTTGTCGAGACCCATTCGGCGTGTCTTCTCGAAAGAGGCCGCAGCATTGTGGATAGTGCGTCTCCATGCCTCCCGATGTGAGGCCAGGGTGGACCATTGTTGGTGATCGATCTGGCCGAGCCTGAGATGTTGTTTCAGGGAGTCCTTATATCTCTTTTTGGGGGCGCCTCTCTTGCGCTGACCCGTGGTGAGTTTATTTATTTATTAGACTTATTAGCCGCCACTCCCAGTGGCTCAGGGCGGCTTACGTCATCATAGAGTAGTATCTTTGGGAGGCGGTGGTCCTCCATCCTAGAGACGTGCCCTGCCCAGCGCAGCTGTGTTCTCAATAGCATGGCCTCAATGCTGGTGATCCCTGCTTGCTCAAGGACAGCAACATTAGTCACATAGTCGGTCCAATGTATATTTAGGATTGTGCGAAGACAGCGCTGATGAAAGCGTTCGAGGAGTCGTAGGTGCTGGCGATAGGTGACCCATGTTTCAGACCCACAGAGGAGAATAGACAGTATGATAGCTCTGTACACACTGATTTTGGTGCTTTGCCTCAGGTGCTTGTTGCTCCAGACTCTTTTGTGAAGCCTTCCGAATGCACTGTATGCCTTTGCTAATCTGTGATCTATGCCTTTGTCAATCTTGGCGCTTGAAGAGATGATGCTTCCCAGGTAGGTGAACTGCTGAACGGACTTAAGCACAGATTTGCCTATGCTGACATGAGGGTGATGGTGTTCTTCCTGTGGTGCGGTCTGGTAGAGGACTTCCGTTTTCTTCAGGCTGACTTTGCAAGGCTCCGCTCAGCAAAAGCGGATCAAGGAACAAGGCAAGGTTGCAAGGTCCAAGGCACTCCTTGGCAGGCCACAAGCCCAGACTTGGCTACGTGGGTCTTAGCTCGCTACACGTCTGTAGATGATAGACGTGGCCGAGGTACTGAGGATCCGTTCCCACGGATCCTATACTTAATTCCCTTGGCGAGGACCCCGACGCCTAGGCTTCGCCTCCAATCTGTGCTTCGGGCCCGCCCCTTTGGCCGGTCTAGGCTGTGGTGCCAGCCCCTCCTGCTAGCCTCAATGCTCCGTCTCCTATCAAAGCTTCGACCTTGCCTCCCAGCACCTGGTTCCCTATCTTCGTGAGAGTCAAACTCCCCTTGCGCTTCCATGGACTCATCCTCCTCCATTTCCCACATTCTTTCCTGTGAACCGAGCCCCCCCGGTTTCTCATAGCCTTCGCTATCACTGCTTTCTGAATCCCTCTGACCTTCCACATTCTCGTACGGGTCAGGCCATCCATCATCCCAGGCCAGGCTCTCTGTGGGAGAAGAAGGCCCAGCTAACTCATTAACCCCTTCTTCCAATCCCTCCAAATCCTCCTCAGAATCCTCCTCAGCTGCCGCTGGTTCTAATGCAAGTGGGACCCCCGGTGCTGCCCCTTGCCCCCCAGGCACGAAAGAGAACTGGGTTGCTACAATAATATCACAAAGGATTACCACCTCACCCGCCTCATAGGAAATCTGCTACAAAACAGGAGCTTTTTTGTTGAGTTCCAGGGCCACAGAAGCAGATGGCAAAAACAGAAAAACGGCCTGCTGCATTATCACGGGGTGTCTGCACCCTATACCACTGGAGAAATTACACTGTTTAGCTGGCATTGCACCCTCTGACATCCTCCAGGAAGTAGCAACCAATAGTGAAAGGACCAAGGCAGTGACATCTCCGGCCCATCCCCTGTTTGGGTATCAGCCAGCATGCCAATGACTTAAATGATGAAGTAGTTTTCTAAGATCTACAGAGACACTCGCTGGAACACCTCAGCAAGCAAGAGTCCAAAAGTGGCAGGCTCAACCCCAGAACCTCAATCAATGACTGATGCCAAATGAGAGACTCCTTCCTGGGCTACACAGAAAACTGGGCAACTTGGAAGGCATGGAACAGACTGCGCTCTGGCACCACGAGATGCAGAGCCAACCTTAAGGAATGGGGCCACAAAGTGGAGTTCACGACATGCGAGTGTGGAGAAGAGCAAACCACAGACCGCCTACTGCAATGCAGCCTGGGCCCTGCCACATGCACAATGGAGGATCTTCTTATGGCAACACCAGAGGCACTCCAAGTGGCCAGCTACTGGTCAAAGGACATTTAATATAATGCCAAGTTTGTAAACTTTGTGTTTTGTTTGTTTCTTTCTTTTTAATGCAATACAACTGTTTGGTTCGCTCCTGACTCGATAAATAAATAGTCCTATATTTACTTCTTTCACCTCTCTCTTTGTACACAAGGGACCCATGGTTTTGGGCTGAAATCTGACTTGGCCATGGTAGTCCATGCCCTAGTTACCTCTAGGTTGGATTACTGCAATGCACTCAGTATGGCGCTGCCTTTGAAGACGGCCCGGAAACTACAGTTGGTCCAAAGATCTGCAGCCAGGCTGCTTACGGGAGCCGGTTACAGGGAGCAGTCAACCCCCCTGTTTAAACAGCTCCATGGGCTTCCAATAAGTTTCCAGTCCCAATTCAAAGTGCAGGTGATCACCTATAAAGCCCTAAATGATTCGGGACTTGCCTATCTTCGCGATCGCATCTTCCCCTACGAACTTCAGCATGCCCTGAGATCATCTGGGGAGGCTCTGCTCTCTCTTCCGCCACCATCTCAAGCACGGTTGGTGGAGACGAGGGAGAGGGCCTTCTTGGTGGCGGCTCCTCGGCTTTGGAACTCCCTCCCTAGGGAGATCAGACAGGCTCTCACCTTGTCCTCCTTTTAAAGGGAATTAAAAACCTGGATGTTCTGTTGTGCCTTTGATTAGGCAGTTCACCAGAAAACTATCCTGTCCCTGTTTTAAGTTCTGCACTTTATTTTGGCCCTCTTATTGGCTACCTTGACACTTTCGACAATAGTATTCCCTAGCCCCTGTTCATTTGATTTTGGCACTTTCCATGGGCTCCTTTTAGGAATTATTGCATTCATTGAGCCTGAACTCAGCTATGTTCCCTTTATCTCAGCCATATTGTTTTATGATGTTGTTTATGACTGTGTATGTTTTATTATTTTATTTGATTGATTTTAATTGTGTCTCTGTTTTTATCTGTATTTTTTGCCCTGAGTCCCCTAGGGGAGATGGTGGCGGGGTATAAAAATAAAGCTATTATTATTATTTTAGTTGTAAAATACAATGTATGTAACATCGATGGTGCTATATAAAAACAATGTAGTTATAGTGGGTTGCTGTGAGTTTTCCGGGCTGTATGGCCATGTTCCAGAAGCATTCTCCCCTGACATTTCACCAACATCTGTGGCAGGCATCCTCAGAGGTTGAGAGGCCTGTTGGAAACTAGGCAAGTGAAAGGTTTGGACGAAAAGGTGGGAAAAGAAATTTGAGCACGAGGTCTTAAAACATGCAAAGAAATGTCATTCTACAACATCATCAATTAGGATGGAAGCAGAAAGAAAGAGGGGGAGCGGGGGGAATAGATACATCAACAGACATTCAGGAGAGGGCAGGAAAGGGATTCCCTCAGCCTATCCTAATGCTATCTAGTTGCTTATCATTGAGGACTGCAGACTTGAGTAGTGTGTGGTTGAATTCCAACAGTTAACACATATTTAGGCATCATATTTATTTGAGTAAATCTCTCTCTTGGGCTTTAAATATAATTGATGTTTTTACTCCATGTATTGGGTATATATCTGTATATATACCTGACGTGGCTGCTGCTTCCCTGCTTTAGTCCCGGCTTTCTCTTTCTTTCTTCTCTTATATCTTTTCTCCTTCCTTCCTTCCTTCCTTCCTTCCTTCCTTCCTTCCTTCCTTCCTTCCTTCCTTCCTTCCTTCCTTCCTTCCTTCCTTTCCTCCTCCTCCTCCTCCTCCTCTCTCTCCTCCCTTCACCATTCCTTTCTTTCTCTTTCCCTTTATTCTTGCTTCACAATGAGAAAGCCTACCTCTCAATGTCTCCATGGCAACATGGATCTCTTTGTGGCTCTTTCTTTTCTTCCTTCCATCTCTTCATACACCTGTCCCCCTTTCTTTCCCAGTGATATCACAGAGAGCAACAGCCTTTGTAGTACAAACAGACATGTTTTTACACACACACACACACACACACACACACACACACATACACACAGATTAATGTGTCCCACTTAAACATCTTAGATGTAATCGGTATATAAATATTTGCAAAGAATTATAGTGGTTTCTAGAAAACAGTGCAAAGCTTAAATATAATGTATGACTGCTCTTGTAGTCCAGCTTTTATTCTTTTCCAGTTGCACATCTATATTTTTTTTAAAGGTTAACTTTGTGATGATATTGCTTTTCAGGACATACGATAACTGTGTGGTGTATCCTGGGCCCCATCTAAACATGATAGTGGGAGCTAATGGGACAGGTAAATCCAGCATCGTTTGTGCTATATGTCTGGGTTTGGCAGGAAAACCTTACTTCATTGGAAGAGCTGACAAGGTGAGAAAAGCTCTTTCCAACCGTATACAATGATGCTAGAAATCGACAGTATCTGCTATGGTATATTTGTCATCACTCTATCTCCTATGTGTTTTCAGTACCTCCTTTTAAAACTTTGATATATTGTATCGCTGTGTATTGTAGCACCCTGATAAGAAGACACGAGGTTGCTTGATTATATCTGTAACAGCAAATAAATAGATGAAGCCCCGGTCAGAGGATTTGCTCATAACTTTCACCAAGCTGCCCTAAAAGACTCTACTTAATTTGAGCTTTCTTCTTTTCTCCTACTTCCCTCGGGGCAGGGGGTATCTTGTTTTTAAATCATTGTACAGGTTTCCAGAAATTTTAGGAGCTTTGTTTTTTTTTATAAGAAAAATATTTTTGTTATTATTCAAGAAAAAAGATGAAATAGAACATACCAATGATATATACTGTATATAGCTACATGCATCTGTATAGTATCTACTACTACATTTCAATACTCTTCCGACCTTCAAATACCACTTTGTCGATAGAATGTAATTTTCAAACATGGCTGATTGTAAACCTAAATTACAATATATATTATACTAGCTAACCCATGCACGCATTGCTGTGCCATACGCCATTCTCTCTCTCTGTATCTCTCTCTGTATCTCTCTCTCTGTATCTCTCTCTCTCTGTGTCTCTCTCTGTCTATATCTCTCTCTGTCTCTCTATGTGTCTCTTGCTCTACCTCTCTATCACTATCTCTCTCTGTCTATCTCTCTCTATCATTACCTTTCTCTCTACCTCTCTCTCTATATCACTCTCGCTCTACCTCTCTCTCTGTCTATCTCTCTCTATCACTCTCTCTCTACCTCTCTATATATCTCACTCTCTCTTTCTCTCTACCTCTCTCTGTCTATCTCTTTCTATCACTCCCTCTACCTCTTTCTCTATATATCACTCTCTCTCTTTCTCTCTACCTCTCTCTCTGTCTATCTCTCTACCTCTCTCTATCACTCTCTCTCTCACTCTCTCTCTCACTCTCTCTCTACCCCCCTCTTTCTCTCCCTCCCTTCCTCTCACACTCTCTATCACTCTATCTCTCTACTTCTCTCTCACACACTCTCTCTCACTCTCTCTCTACCCCTCTCTCTCTACCCCTCTCTCTCTATCACTCTCTCTACCACTCTCTCTACCTCCCTCTCTCCCTCTCTCTCACACACTCTCTATCACTCTCTCACTCTCTCTCCCCCCTCTCTCTCCCTCTCTCCCTCTACCACTCTCTCTCTATCACTCTCTACCTCTCTCTATCACTCTATCACTCTCTCTCTTTCTCTCTACCTCTCTCTATCTCCCTCTCTCTCTCTACCTCTCTCTCTATCACTCTCTCTCTACCACTCTCTCTCTATCATTCTCTCTTTCTCTCTACCTCTCTCTCTCTGTCTATGTCTCTCTATCACTCTCTCTCTACCTCTCTCTGTCACTCTATCTACCTCTCTCTCGACCTCTCTCTTTCTATCACTCTCTCTCTACCTCTCTATCACTCTCTATCGCTCTCTCTCTACCTCTCTCTCTGTCTCTGTCTCCCTACCACTCTCTCTCTCTTTCACGCTCTCTCTCTCATTCTCTCTCTCTCTCTCTCTCTCTCTCTCTATCACTCTCTCTCTCTCTGTTTCTCTCTCTCTCTGTCTGGCCAGCCCACCTCTCCCCCGGTCGCTGCATCCTCTCCCCCAGGGCATCCGGCGTGAAAGGCCCTGGCGCTGTCTATCTCCTCGGCCCCTCCTCTTTCTGCGGACTCCCGGTCTTCCTTCCCCAGAGCCCAAAAGGCCCTCGGCTGCCCTGGGATGCGCCTGGAAAAAGGAAGGATCTGGCTGGCTACTTACTTTTTCCAGGCGCTTCCCAGGGCAGCCGAGGGCCTTTTGGGCCCTGAGGAATGTTTTTTAAAATTTTTTGGAAGCGCGCATGTGTGGTGGTCGTCTGTAGCTTGAAAGGGTACTGGGAAATGTCTTTGCGGGTGTGCTTTGTATTTTTTGAGAGGGCGCATGCGCGGTGGCCGTGTTTTGGTGAAATGGATCCTGGGAAGTGTAGTTTAGCATTGCAGGAGGGAAGTTTGGACGTTTGGAGGGAAGATGGTGCCGGCGGAGCGTGTGAGGGATGGTTGGTGTTGAAGGTAAGGGAAGTGTGTGAGTGTCTGGTGTTGCGTGGGAGTTGGAATGCATGGTAGTGTGGTTGTTGTGTGTGTATGTGTAGTTGGTGTAATTTTGTGTGGGTTTGTGTAGGGGGAATGGGTGAAGTGTAGTTGTTGTGTGCTGGTCGCATAGCGTGGATGGGGCGTGTGTGTGGATTGTACAGTGCGGGAAGGAGGAGAGGAGAAGTGTGTATTGGAGATGGAATTGTGGGTTGAATTTGGTAAGAATGGTGTTGGTAGGGAGGCAGGCTGACGTGTTTGGGGGAGTATGTCGTGGATCGGCTGTTCGGGCGCCATGTGTTTGGGGAGGGGGGAGTGCGCGTTGGTATGTTGTTGTGTGGGGGCCGTGGGAAGGGGTGAGGGACTGTGGTGCACATGTGGGTAGATGCTGCTGGGAAGGTTGGGGGCGTTTGTTGCGGGGAGGCTTTTTTTGTGGCGTGTGTGTGTTTTGCGCGGATCGGCTGTTCGGGCGCCATGTGCATTGGGAGGGGGGGCATGTTTGTTGGTTTTGTGTTGTGTCGGGGCCGTTGGAAGGGGGGAGGGATGGTTGTGTATATGTTGGTGGAGGCTGGTGGGAAGGGTGTGGGTTTTTGTGGCGGGGAGTCCTTGTTTGCGGCGGGCATCTCTGTGCTGTGGATCGGCTGCTCGGCCGCCATGTGCGTGGGGAGGGTGGGAGTGTGTGTTTTTTCCTGGTTGTTTTGGGGTCGTGGGTTGGGTTGAGGGTGTGCTGTGTGTGTGTTTTGTTTAGGATCGCGAGGGAATGGTGTGGTTAGGTTTGGAGTGGGGCGCGTGGCTCCCTGTAGAGCTGGTTGTGTTCGGGCTGAGGCACTTTGGCTGGCATGTGCGAACGTTCGAAACGGTCGCGCTGGCAGCGGAGAGGGCGGGGTGGGAGGGGCGCTGTCGGTTTTGAGGGGGTCGTGTTTGGGGGTGTTGTGAGGGATCTAGGTCCGGTTTTTTGTGCCACGAATGTTCCTGTAGGTATGTTTGTGACTGTTGTCAAGTATCGTGGTTCTGGGACTTATAGTTTCTTTGTCTATGAGCGTCAAAAACGGACTCTCTCTTTTTATATATATAGATTATATTTTGGAAAAAACTCCCCAACCCTACTGCAGGATAATACAATATTATCAACAATCTTAACCAACAGTGTAAGAAAGCAGACAAACAGAGATTACTTATAGTAAACAAACAATAATTTTGTTGTGTGCCATTTGTTGTCTAATATTGTTCTTTCTATCATTGTCTTTTAGTAACTAAACAATGTTGTGGACCAATCTTTAAATTCATCTGTTCCACACAGATTCCAATTTTATGGCATTGTGTTGATTTAATTTTAAATTTTAATTTTTCCTATTCCTTCCCATTCATCTTACTTTGGATCATGTTTTTATTTTTATTTTTGTAGAATTCTTTCACTTTTTGCAATGTTGTAATCCAGAATTTTCTATTTTTGAGATGGAAAGATGCAATTTTCTTCTTAAACTTCTCCGTCAAGAAAGAATAGTTTCTTCTCTGTGCCAACATACGTCCTAGGATGTCTTTCTTTATAATAATCTGTGTTCCTTGATATGTCCATTTAGTTTCTTGATGTTTCTGTAAAATTTCATATCTGAAACGTTTCTTGACAAAGTAGACCAGTGTTTCCCAACCAGTGTGCTCTGGCACACTAGTGTGCCGTGAGCAATCATCAGGCGTGCCGTGGGAAATTGGAACCTCCAATACCCTTTCTTCCCCCTCCTGCCGAACACTTTTTCTTCTCCACTCGGACTCCTTCTACCCAGCCTCGCTCTGCTCGCCTTGCCTCGCTTTGCTCTGGGGCAACATAACATAACATTGTTTGAGTCCACAGTGCTCTCTGGGTGTAGGTGAACTACAACTTCCAAACTCAAGGTCAATTCCCAAGCAAACCCTTTCAGTACTTTCTGTTGGTAATGAGAGTTTAATATGCCAAGTTTGGTTCAATTCCATTGTTGCAAGAGTTCAGGGTGCTCTTTGATTTGGTCTATTTTCCCCCAAAGTCCATCTGTGTTCACATTTGGGCATATTGAGTATTCATGCCAAGTTTGGTCCTGATCCAACATTGTTTGAGTCCAAAGTGCTCTCTGGATATAGGTGAACTACAACTCATGGTCAATACCCACCAAACTCTTATAGTATTTTCTCTTGGTTATGGGAGTTCTGTGTGGGAAGTTTGTGTCTTTCTGCCATTCCTGCCAGGATATCTATGTTGTGTTCATCGAAAGAGGCCCAGGTTTCACACTGAGTGTATAAATACATTTAAAAACATATCAACTATATGTATTACTGTGTTAGAGTGTCATTTTGGTTGGTGGTGTGCCCCAGGATTTTGTAAATGTAAAAAATGTGCCGTGGCTCAAAAAAGGTTGAAAAACACTGAAGTAGACAATCACATCATTTGGAGGGTAACAAGAAAGCAATTGAAGATATGGGAAAAATTTTGCAAGATAACCTTAAAATAATAAATGAGACCATGATAAAAATGGGGAAGAGACTGGGAGTTGTAGAAAACAGAATTACAGCTACAGAAAAACAAACAAACGACAACACAAAAGAGATTGAAAAACTGAAAGGCCAACTAGCAGAGCTGTCGTGATTCTTCCTTCAAGCCTCGTATTATGATGCTATGTATATTCTCTCTCCTTAAGGTCTTGTAATGTTAATAAATCCAAGTTCCCTTCCCTATCGTAAACCTTTCCATAATCTGCAGCTTTTATTTTGCTTTGAAGAATATCTGCTTTTCCACTGCAGATTTCATGTTTGTCGTCAATTGAGTCACTAACTTTTTAACCTCTTGCAATTCTGTTTTCAGTGCATTCTTTGTAGTGTCCAGACACAGTAACATGGCATCTTTGTCTGATTTCAGTTCTTTTATTATCCCTTGAAATTCCTCCCACATTTTTTGTAGGAAACTTTCTGTTATAATTTCTTGAGACACTCTTCGGCCTTGAACCGCTTTTGTTTTTGTTGTCATTGCTGTTGTGTATGTTCTCTCCAAAAAGCAGTCAAAATATCTTGATACTTGCTTCGGATTTGTATACCTATTCATCCACTCCCACCAAACAGATTTAGTCAGCAGTAAATCACTGATTTCACCCTTTTGCAGCTGTTCATTTTTTTTGGTTACTCACAGGGGCATGCACGGCATCTTTATCAAATGTCCTTCAGGTCAGCCAAACACAGTTTCACTGAAGGAAACGTTTTCCAGCTATCACTACCAAATGTTCAACAAATAGAAAGTACAAGCGCTAGATTTCAGATTTCAATCCTTGTAGTCTTTTTATATGAGGACGGGTCAATTAGTCCGTGACTTTTTGAATGAAACACAGGTTTTTGGATAAAAAAATCATTTTATTTTTCGACGTAGTCTTCTTTGAGCTCCATACACTTTGTCCAATGTTTCTCCAATTTTTTTATCCCTTCCAAAAAATAAGATTTGACGAGGTCATCAAAATAGGTATTTGTTTGTGATATTGTTTCATTTTTGTAGTCAAATCTCTTTCCGCTGAGCCATTTCTTCAGGTTTGGAAACAAGAAATTGTCACTTGGGGCTAAATCCGGAGAATAGGGAGGATGAGGGAGCAATTTGTATCTTAATTCGTGGATTGTTGCCATGGCAACTGCACATGTATGCACCCTTGCATTGTCATGGTGCAAAAGAAATTTTTTCTTGGCTAAATGCAAAGACTGGCACAAGCCAGTAAAGATTCTCCCGGTGGTGATAGGCTCACTGGGTGCAGTCACTAAAGACCTTGGTCTGCACTTAAAAACAATTGGCGCTGACAAAATTACCATCTCTCAGCTGCAAAAGGCTACCCTACTCATATCTTAAGAAGTGTCTGATGTGTGATCAAATAAAAAGTAGCATAGAGATCTTGTTAGCTGTATACTAATCTTGTTGTATATCAAATAATAATAATACTTACATAATGGTTTGAATGTTTATTTTTTTCATTCTTTTTCTCTTGTGCCAGGTTGGACACTTTGTGAAGCGAGGTTGTAACAAAGGAATTATTGAAATTACATTGTGAGTCACCAAATGTGTTCATCTTTTTATTTTGCGTAAATGTTTTTAATTTTTTCTTTCTGATTAAAGTAAATGGGAAAGTGCAATATCGATATACTGAATGATATACTAGATGAGCATGCATTTACCATTTTACTTTTAGTGTTACCTATTTTATAGTCATGGGTAAAAAAGTCACAAATCTTTTATATATATATATAACTAGGTCTAAAAATCCAAGAAACCTTATTATCACACGGGAAATATATGCAACAACCAACCAATCTTCTTGGTTTATTAACGAAAAGTCATCCACACTCAAAGCGGTAGAGGACCACATCTCGGCATTAAATATTCAAGTAGGGAATCTTTGCCAGTTTCTTCCTCAGGTATGTAAGGATTTCATTTTTAAGAGAATATTCCTTGTAATGCAACTGTAGTTGTAAGAGTTATCTCAAACCTTTTAATAATAGTCGTACATGTAAAGTTTGTTTCCAAAAGGTACCTAATTGAAACAAATTGGAAAATAAGTTACAGGTAGCAGCATATTGGCTAGGAATAGAATATTCTGTACAGATCAGAACTATCCAAATGTATCAAATCACTTGGGTACAGGGCTTGGAAAATTGCATTTTATAGCAAAATAATGCATACCCTCAGCAAGTTTCTTTTTCTGATGCCTGTAAAGTTTGTTCAGATGGATTTGGTACTTGGTACTTTTTGGAAACAAGCCCCACATTATTGTTTATCTCCTTTTTCGAAGCGTTGCTATGTCAGAGCAAGACTTATTCCCTCTTTGAAATTCTTCAGAGCAAACATTTGGGTCTTTTTTGTAATTTCAAAAGGAGCAGTGCAGGCATGGAGAAAGTCTCCAAACATCCCCTATGATGTGGGGGTGGGTGGGTTACTTTGCCCTATTTTTTATTCCTGTATTGCTGCTTGTTAGAAAGATCATTCAGCGAGCCCCCACTTGGACAGCACTCTGAAACTACCCCTACACCCTGTGGGCCTTTGAGGGTCCCTCCCGCCCTCCTTTCCTGTGCTTAGCAAAGGGAGCAACCCTTTCAGATTTTCTAGGGACCAGTAGTTGCCTTTGCCCCTTGATTGTTCTCAACCCTGATGTGAAGCGACTCACTTAGAGTCCTGTGGGGTTAGCATCCCACCACACTGTGACATAGTGCATCTCTTCCGTACACAGTAAGATCCAGTGGGATGATTCAGGAGCGATTAAAATAGTTGCCCAGTAGACTCTCAGTTAACCAGTATTAGTAGATGCCAGATAAATGTACTTCTTGGTTGCTTGAGAGTTACTATTAAAAATGCATGGTGACTAATGCTATACCTGATACTGTAAATTCTGAATTGATTTGATGTTAATATTGAAATTCAGTAATTAAAAGCATATTGAGACTAATAAAGACAAATGTGACTTAATCTCTGTTTTACTATATTATAAAAACAGCTTACCAGTATTTACTCAAATCTTGTGCACCATCGAATGTAATGCATACCTCAATTTTCAAAACCCTGAAACCAAAAAGCATATTTTCTGACAATTTTAATGCACAGCTGCAAAAAATGCACTCTTTGAAATTTGCCAAAAGAATATGTCCATTATAGTTGCTGCCTGCTTAGAACTACTTCTTTAAAAACCAAAGCTGCATTAATTCTGCAGTGTAGATGCATCCTAAGAAGGCTCTGCTGGGTTCTAGACTTTAGCCTCCAAATCTCCTTAGAGCTGCAAAAGGGAACCACAAGCAAATCTCATGGAAAACTCCCCTAACTTACTGGAAGGAAATATGGGGACTAAATATTCCAAAGGCAATCAGCCCAAAAATTGGATTTAGGGATTATGTCTGCAGGATTCTGGGACTTGTAGTTAATGAGAGAGGGTTTCCCATTCTCAGCAAGAGATGTCCTAGGCTCACTAAACTACAAGCCCCAGACCTCTGGGGTTTAAAGTGGGACAGGAAAGTCTTATCTGATGATGGAAACTAAGCAAGGTCAGTGCTAGTTAAAGTTTGATAGGGAGAACCGAAATGGTAGGTTAATCGAGAGTCTGCTGTATTTCTTATTAATGGCACTCACTTGAAAACATTTTTTAAGGTTTCTATGGGTAAATTGTTCCCAGAAGAATTTTTTGCAGAAAAGTTGCTTTCTGTAGATAAGATACCAAGTATGTATTTTTGGGGGTGTATTTTTGGAGCCATCTGTTTGATGAGTGAGAGGCTATTTGTGGGAAATGCTTCATAGTCCTGGGCAGCATGAAGTGTATGCCTTCTAGTTAGCAAATTGTTAGCAAGCTTTAGAAATTGTGTGTTGGAGATTTTTTAATAAAATTGTAAGCGCGTATCAATTGTGGTATTCTTGGAATGGCACAAAGAGTAATCCACTATGGATGGCTTATCCTGTATGCCAACCTGACTGCAAGAGGATAAAAACTCAGCACACAGGATCATCCATTTGTGGTGGATTCCCTCTTCTTCCATCCAAGAATGAACCCTCATGACAAATCCAATCTTTAATTTTAATTAATGCTTTGTAGGACAGAGTTGGAGAATTTGCAAAATTATCCAAGATTGATCTACTGGAAGCCACAGAGAAATCGGTTGGTCCTCCAGAGATGTACAAATTTCACTGTGATCTAAAGAGCTTCAAGAATGAAGATCGAAAGCTTGACGTAAGTGGCTAACTTTTATGGATAATATTTTTCCTCTCTTTCTAACAACCATAAACATTTCAAAATTAATGTGTAACCATGTTTCAGTTTTAGAAGGATGATATATCATTAGAGCTGCCCTTCATTAAGACCAAGAGTTAGGGGTCTTAATGAAGGGTAATGTGTTGCATCCTCACACCTGGTCCTTGGAGCAAGATTTTTTTTGGTGAACGTTCTTTTTCAATTGCTGTTCTGAACGAATTATTGTTAAGATAATGATTTCTTAAATTGACACAGTGCCTACCATTTTAGAAACACTGAACTAATACTAAAAGATAAGTCAGCCCCTGTATAAAGGCAGAAAAAAGTTAAAGGTTTTAGGCAAGGAAAGAACTGGAACAACTGTTCTTTCTTTGCATGCTGGATGGAGTCAAGTTGGTTCTCCCCTTTAGTTTGAGATATATGTGTTTGTTTGTGTGTTACTTTAAAGTTTTTGTTTGTGAGTAGTTTTGGCATTGTTAATAAATACTGTATTTCACTACTGCCCCCCCAAAAACATAATGGCTTATCTATAAACTTACTCTGTTAATAGCTATTTTACACTTCTTTTCATAAGGAAAACTAGGTTATGAATATAATTAACAGTTTTGAAAAGTTATTTTGTACTAGAACTCCCTGAATTCATTAGCTCTAAATTACATTCTACAAGTTCCAGTGATTCCATTGTCAGTTATGGTTCAGGCCAACTGACTTCCTGTTGAAACAAAGTATTTTCTGGTTCCAAATTGTGATCAGCTGGAATCCTGAATCCTCATGTGATGATTTGATTTGTAAATAGGGCATGGAGCAATTATAAAATGAAAACGAATGTTATTAATTCTGACAGAATGCAATAAAAGAGAAAACGAACAACCTCGAAAAAATGAAGCAAAAGAATGCAAGGTATAAGCAAGATGTGGATAGATATTTTACACATAAGCGACATCAAGATAAAATTGCAACTCTTGAGAAAAAAAGGCATTGGGCGGTAAGATACTATTTTTAAAGGCTTCTTAAAATGTTTCTTTAAAATATACAGACACACAAACTTGACATAACAGTGATCGTTGGCTATAAAAGGTAATCAAATAAAAAAAATGATACAGCATGGGAAAACTACATAGAATTATTGAAGAGACTGCAAGGGCCATCCGGTCTGACCCCATGTCATGCAGGAACACACAGACAAAGCACTCTTGACAGATGACCATCCAGTTTCTGTTATTTTCCCAGGTAGTGTATTCCTTGGCCAAACAACTCTTACCATCTGGAAGGTCTTCGTAATATTCAGGTGGAATCTATTTTCCTGCAGTTTGCTCCATTGCTCTTTGTCCAAAGGCACATCTACACTGGCCGTTTAAGTGGATGTGGCTCATGGAGCTCATCTGGCATAAGAAGGGGCAGCCGCAACTGCAAACATTGCCATCCTGTGTCTCCCAGGTTCAGGTAGCCCAGGGACACAGGATGGCACTTACGGTCTCCTCCCGTCCTCTGTGTCATGGTATATGGCTGTGACATAGGTCTTACCTGTGCATACAATGACATGATAATGGTTACAGCAACAAATTCCTCAAGAAAAAATTTGACGTAGGCAAATGATCAAAGATTTGGTAGAAGCTGTTCAGGCCAGTATCAGTTGCCTGTTGTTTACCAGCATGGAGACTTCACCAGGATTTCCAAGTCCAGATCTGGAGAATCTCCCAGTGGCTTTAAGGGTTTGTTGTTGAAGGCTTTCATGGCCGGAATCACTGGGTTGCTGTGAATTTTCCGGGCTGTATGGCCATGTTCCAGAAGCATTCTCTCCTGATGCTTTGCCCAAATCTATGGCAGGCATCCTCAGAGTTTGTGAGGTCTGTTGGAAGTAGGCAAGTAAAGTAAAGTGGGATAAATAATTCTTATCTGTTTGAAGCAAGTGTGCATGCTGCAATTGATCACCTTTATTAGCATTGAATAGTCTTGCAACTTCAAGGCTTGGCTGCTTCCTGCCTGGGAGAATCCTTTGTTGGGAGGTGATTAGCTTGCCCTGATTTTTCTTGCCTGGAGTTCTCTTTTTTTAGTGTTGATCTTTCACAACTGTCCTGATATTAAGAGTTAAAAAAAAATCCTGGTAGCCAGATTTTGTTCATTTTCATGGCTTCCTCCTTTCTGTTGAAATTTTCCACATGCTTGTGAATTTCAATGGCATCTCTGTGTAGCCTGACATGGTAGTTGTTAGAGTTGTCCAGCATTTCTGTGTTCTTAAATAATATGCTGTGTCCAGGTTGGTTCATCAAGCGCTTTGCAGCTCGGCATTAACAGAAAGTCCCTAAACTATTTTGAACACAATGTAATGTCTTTAATAACTGTGCATTTCTTGCCAGGTATACGAATGTGTTCGTAAAGAATATGAAGAAGTGAAAATAAGTCGAGATCGTCAGAAGGCAGAACTCAAAGCTTTAAATGAAAAACTGTCTCCCATGAGGAATCAGATTGAACAGGCTGAGAAGCAATGTCGAATGCTGGATAGCAGAATCAGCGAGAATGTTAGTTTTTTAGATTACTGGTGTCAATTTGCTTGTCTCATAAATAAGATGAAAATCAATGTGCACACCAAATGTTTAGGTTTGTAATCTGAGGTATTACATAAAAAATGAAATGCAAGTTGTTTTAATAATCAGTTTAAACAGAACTAATTGTCTAGGATCATTGAATGAAATGCCCCGTGGGATGCATTCTGTCTGTTCTACAACCTACATTAAATGCCACAGAATGCAAACTGTATTATATCATAAGAATCAAGTAATGTTCTGCGAATGGATATTCTGGATGATTCATTAATCTCATTGAAGGCACTGTTTCCAATTCCAAATTAGGTGCTGCTGCTTGGCAGGCAGTGGTTATGACTGGTTTTATTGGAATTTAGGTTGGAAGGTGCCTTCTCCAGTTCAGAGTCTATGAGATCAATGTCTTGAACTGGAGAACCGGACCTGAAGTACAGCAAATATAATATATTGATCTTCTGATCTGCAGAAGTTCAAGGTCATACTTTTACTTCTAGGTCTAGTCAGAGCAGAAAATTTGTATTATGCAGTTTCTCAACAAAAAAAGAGAGAGACCTATTTGGAAAATAAGCCCTAGCATGATTATTCGGGATGCCTGTAATATAAGCCCTACCCCAAAATAATCTGCAGTTAAGGTCAGCCAGATAGTCGCATTTAGTACGTTCATTGCAACACATGACTGATGTATTCAGCTATTAAAAATAGTATTAAGAGATAATAAAATAAAATAAATAATATTGACAACACATGATGGACATATTCAATTATAAAATAATAATATTAATAGATTATAAAACAAAATACATTATATTATTGACATTAATACTTAAAGATAAAATAAAATATACCATATATATTCAAGTATGAGCCGACCTGAATATAAGCTGAAGCACCCAATTTTACCACAAAAAATTTGGAAAACATTGACTCAAATATAAGGCGAGGGTGGGAAATTCAGAAGCTACTGGTAAATTTCACAATAAAAATAGATACCAATAAAATTACATTAATTGAGGCATTAGTAAGGCAAACGTTTTTGAGTAATTACATAAAACTGTAATTTAAGGTAAGACTGTCCAACTCTGATTCAACCATTATTCTAACCTTCTTCAATGTAAATGTGCTTATGTATAACTCCAATAATAATAAAGAGAGTAAAATAATAAATGTAATAATAGAGGAAAAATACATGTAATAATAGAGTAAATGTAATAGAAATAATAATATCAGTAAAATAATAAATAACTTTGACTCAAGCCTAAAAAAGGGCTGAAAAACTCTGCTTATATTCGAGTATATACAGTAATATAAATTATAGTTAAGTATTTGCAAATACCCAAGCAGCTGCCTTTGGATGAGAAGCTGGGATGTGGAATTTGGAGAGTTATGACGATGTTCCAGAAGAAGATGACATGACTGTCTTTGAAGAAATGTAGATTGTTGTACATGAAAAAAATAAGAAATCCCCTGAAAATAAGCCCTAATGTACTTTTGGAGCAAAAAGTAATATAGGACCCAGATCTTATTTTTGGGAAAATATGGTATGTGTGGTTGGGAAGGTCTGGTATTCTCTTCAGCCTTGAAGCTGATCAAGTATACAAATGCAAGGGTTGCACCGTATTTTGTGATAAAGCTCCTGGTTCAAGCACTTGATGTCCTAGTAAACATGCACAAAACTCATATATCCTGCTCTTTCTAAGCAACTGTTCTCTTTTACTGGCCCAAATTCAGCACTCTTTCTATATTTGCAGCAGTTCATGATGTCCCAAGAAGGGAAGAAAAGGGTTTTTTTTGAGGTTGACTGCAAGTGGCCTATGCACCCCTAATTTTTTTTACAGCCCCATTCTTCAGTACTATTTTGTGTGTGTCAGGAGCAACTTGAGAAACTGCAAGTCGCTTCTGGTGTGAGAGACTTGGCCGTCTGCAAAGAAGTTGCCCAGGGGACACCTGGATGTTTTACCATCCTGTGGGAGACTTCTCTCACATCTATGCATGGGAAGCTGGAGCTGACAGACAGGAGTTCACCCTGCTCCCTGATTTGAACTGCCGACCGGCAGTCCTGCCAGCACAACAGTTTAACCCAGGCATCCTCAAACTGCAGCCCTCCAGCTGTTTGGGCCATCAGCTCCCAGGATTCCTGACAATTGAACAAGCTCCTTAGAGCTTCTGGGAGTTGGAAGCCCAAACATCTGGAGGGCCACAATTTGAGGATGTCTGGCTTAACCCATTGCACCACCGGGGGCTCCTTCACTACTACTTTACTATTACTGAATCAGTGTCACAAAAGGAGGCCATAATTCTCTAAGAAAACAGGGGCACTGGTCATGACTGGTTACTAATGTTTGTTTCATGTTTAAAAGACTCCATATCTTAGAGTGAATTGTCCTATTGAATTTATGCTTAGTTATGTGTTGTTTGATTTATGATTTGTTTTATGTATGTAAGGCTTTGAATTTTGCCATTATTTTTTGTAACCGCTTTGACCCCCCCCCCCCGGGTGTGTGTGTGTGTGTGAGAGAGAGAGAGAGAGAAAAGCGGTATATAAATACTGTAAATAAATAAATAAGACCAGAAATTGTCCAATCCAGCCCAAAGACTACGCGTAGGTCAATCAATTGTATAATATAGTAAAGTAGCACGCATGTGTTCACTATAATTCTTTTAAGTTTGCTAGGACATTTCTTAATTAGGGCTAACTTCTTTTTAAAAATGTTTTGCTATCCAGACTGCAGTTATCAGAGCAGCCTCTGAGAAATGTAAACAGCAACAAGATGCTTTGGAAAGAAAAGAGAGACAAGTAAGACATGCTTTTTTCTCTTTTAATATCTTAAGATAAGTTGTATCTTGACAAGCAGATACAATCCTCTTCTTCTTACGTGTGTTGATATTTTTGAAGCTTTTAGTGTTACTTTCTTTCAATAACATTCATTTTTATTACAAATGTGAATGCAAATAATGAGGATTCTGTATTACAGTTTTGCTTGATGTTGGCACACATCCCACATAATATTGACAGGATGGCTATTTGGACAATTCTGTGTAACTTAAAAATGAAAAGGCCTATTTTAAAGAATTCAAGTAGAAAACAGATATGCATCTTATAAGGTGAAGCTATGAAATCTTCATCGCATTATTTCCCATGCTAAGGGTGGAGGGCTATAGCTTGTAGCCATATTGTTCACACTTTGAATATCTAAGATCACATGTTCAGTCCCTCTTAGAGCAGAGCTTTCCAAATGGTGTGTTGTGACGCGTTCGTGTGCCGGCTGCAGTGTGTAGGTGTATCACACAAATGTAATGAGACATGACAAATAACTTGGGAATGTATGTTATTATCTTACAAACCACATATTCTTAAATAAATGATTAAAGGCTTTCATGAGATATGTTGTTTCCCCAACTGTATTTGTGTCTATATTTCTTATAAAGGATTGGTTTAACCTTGGGTTTGCTAGTGTTGAAAATAATGCATGTCTGGAAGTTGTACCAGCAACATGAAATGTTTGGAAAGCTCTGTATTAGGGAGCTGCAGCCAATCCATATAAGCAATACTGAACTAGAATAACCAAAGGTTTAGCAGCTAATGGCCCTGTGGTCTTAATAAAGCAAGTCAAGCAGTTTATAGGCATGGGCAAACTAACTTGGAGGCTGCATGCTAGCACACCCTGCTAGGAGGACTGGCTGCCTGGTGATGGAAGGAAGAAAGGGAAGGAGGAAGGAAAGAGAGAAGGAAGGAGGGACAAAAAGGAGAAAAGGAATAATGGAAGGAGAAAGAGGGAGAGAAGGAAGGAGGGTGTAAAAAGAGAGGGAAGGAAGGATTAAAGGGTGGAAGAGAAGGATGGAAGGAAAAGAAGGATAAAGGAAAGAGAAGAAAGGAAAAACAAAAGGGAAGGAAGGAGAAAGGGATGAAGGAGTAAGGCAAGAAGGTAGGGGAGGGAGGGAAGAGGGAAGAAAAGAGGAAGGAAGGGTGGAAGGGAAGGAGAAAGGAAAAAGAGAAGGAAGGATGGAAGTAAGAGAAGGATGGAAGGAAGGGAAGGATAAAGGAAAGAGAAGAAAGGAAAGACAAAATGGAAGAAAGGAGAAAGAGGGAGAGGGGGGAGGAAAGAGGTAAGGAAGGAAGTACAAAAGGGAGGGAGGAAAGAGAGAAGGAAGGACGAAAGGGTGGAAGGAAGGGATGGAAGGAAGGGAAATAGAAAGGAAAGAAAGGAGGGAGGGAGGATGAAGGGGTGAAAGGGAAGGAGAAAGGGAGGGAAGGTGGGAAGGAAAAAGAGGGAGGGAATTAGGAAGGAAAGAAAGAAGGAAGGAAGGATAGGCTGGTGAGAGAGAGGAGGGCCTGAGAAAAGAGCCCAAGGGGCTGCATTCAACCCTCGGACCTGGGTTTGCCCATATATGGTATAGCCCTACAGGTAGTGAAGAAATTACCCAGATTTTTTTTATTAGAAATAGAATGATAATGATTATATTTACTTGGACAATAACATTAGTTTATTGTAGCTAGAAAATTGTCAAATCCCCCCTTTTCTTGCTTCTCTGTAGAAGAATCTTGTTTATTGATGATATGTTTGGAAAAATTTCTTTCCTTAGATTGAGGAAGTTAAACTAGCTTTCAGGAATAAGAGAGAGGCAGAAATGGACCGTCAGAAGAGAATGGAAAACACTCGTAAGATGATAGAAGATTGGCAAAATGAGCTAAAAAACACAGAGAATGCTGAGAATATTCAGCCTCAGTTGGATGATGTCAATTCTACCATTAAAAATCTGCAGGAAGAGAGAGCAAATGTTGACGGGAATCGCCAAGAACTGCACAGACAAAAGGAGAATTTGGAGAAAGAAAAAATAGGTAAATAAATTGCATGGGCAGGAAGGAGGTAAGAACAACTTGGCTTCTACAGCATTTTTTGGATCCTGGCATTGGTATTTGAATGTGTTTTTGCACACTAGGATTTACCTAATATTTTCTAATTTTAATCTAAGTCTCCATCGACAGTGTATGCTATTGTGGACATTTATATTAGGATAGTTATAAATTCTGATATGCAAAGTTTAGTTCTTTCATTATTATGTGAATGTCAGGTGAAAAATAAGATTTGTTTTCCTGTGTTGATCCTGGATCTTTTCCCATATATAGTCTCTCATACAAATACTTACTGTCTCCTGTTCTTTTCCCCACAATTTGGTGTATTATCACCTGGGTCTGAAATGGATTTAATTGGCATTGTTATCATTGCATTGTATAGATCTCTGATTAAATACACCAGATTTTGTTGAAAATCCATATCTTGAACATCTATTAAATATGACTTGCAATTATAACTGCTGCCAAAGGTGTTTTTATCGGAGGATTGAATACATAGACAACCAACAATTGCCACCTGTTTTTGGTTACCTAATTTTTGTGCCATAATTTTTTAATCTTCCCATTGTTGAGTTGTGTCTCTGCTTTAAGTGTTGAGAATACCAATTACATTTATTTCAGCTACAGATGGTAACACAACAAAATGTGAAAAAGTCAAAGGATGTAAATATTTCTGCAAGACTTTGTAGATCTTTCTATTGATTGTGCATCAGAGTGATGGGTTCAGCTGAAAGTATTCTGTTTAAGACATTTTATTTTATTACTATAGTAATGAAATAGTGCCTATATTTGTGATTATGAAGGGTAGTAAAACATGACTTTTAAAACTGTGTCAAAATTTCAGGGGTAGCTAGTCGTATTGGGCGGTTTGAGAATTTGATGAATATGAAGGAGGAGACTCTGAGAAGGAGATTCCGAGACACACACGATGCCGTTTTGTGGTTGAGACAGAATAAAGATCGGTTTAAAAGGCCTGTCTGTGAACCCATGATGCTTGCGGTAAGCCAATTCACTTCAATATTGCACAGCTTAATCATCACTAAAACTTGCACGTTGCTTAAGTTACAACCCTAGTTTTAAAGGTTTCTGAAATAATCCACTATTTTAAAATGAATGGTGAAAATTGGCATACAGTGTCTTCATGCCTTCAGTTGATTCTGCAGGTATAATTTGCTTTGTGCAATTGTAAGCATGAAGAGCACAGAATATTATTTTATTTAAAGCCTTTTTTAAATGAAGGAGCTGCTGTGTTACACAGTGTGAGACAACAGACATATGTTCAGAAAAAATCTTTATTGGTGGTCTGCTGTAAGTAAAAACTTAAATTTCCGCTAAGATTTCTATTGCTGAGCTTTTTGTTACTTTCTGAAAAACTGTTGCCTTTTGTGGTGAAACAAAGGCTACGTTTGTTATCTTTATTTCTGCACCAATTCTAGATCAATCAACATGCAACAGATTGTCAGAATGTCAAAAGTTAGAATGTCCAGAGTTAGAAAAGAAATGTGTTAGTCCTTTTCAAACCATTGAATTTTGATTAACTCTAAGTATATAGAGGTGTAAGAACTATTACTTGTCTCCTTGAGACCTGGTAAATGGCAGTAGTGATCATAACCGCCAATGTGTTCTACTTAACACATAAGGTTTTATATGATTCTTGTTTTGGACAGAAGTTTCTATAAATATAGGGGTTAGAAGCCCTCCCCTCATGTGGAACCACAAGTTGGTTTTCCTACTCCTAGAATATTATGGGTGGCCTCAGCTTTTATCAAGACAGAACCGTTCAGGAGCAAATCATTTTACTTCAGCATCTCTAACAGCATAGTCCTCATGTATCCTATGGGATCTGTTTGAGATGTGCCAAAAATTATTCTTTAGCTTTCTTTTCACTATCAAATCATGGGGAACTCTTTGCTGAGCACCTTCCTTCTTTGCTAACAAGATAACACTAGATGTTTTGTGCTGCAACTCACCTGTGCACCTGAATCTGGTTATTAGGCATGTGCATTTCGGGTGAATCTCAATCTCTTTATGCTTGTCAGATACCAGAAGCCCCCTATATCCGTTTTCACACACCTCCTGAAAATGTGCGCGCTTCCGAATGGGTGTTTTTGTTCCTCAGCTGGCCCATTGGCGGCAATCAACGGGCTTCCCTTGCTCCTCTTCCGCTCATTTTTAGGACTAGTGGGATGAAAATCACCACACATGGAGAACACACATTTCATAATGTTTGGTTCATGCTCTGATTTTTAGGAATTTCTTTTCTTTCTAGTAGTAAAATCGCCTTAAAAACATTCCGCAAAAGGTATCCCCCTACTGGACCCTCCCTCTAACTTCTCCAGGAGCAGCAGTAGGGAGGGCACCATTCCTTCCTGCCAAATGTCAAAGTCAGCCAATACTGCTATTATATTTGGAATGCTGCAGGCAGAGAGAGAGAGAGAGAGAGAGAGAGAGAGAGAGAGAGAGAGAGAGAGAGAGGAGGGAGAGAGAGAAGGGGCACATAAAGAGAGAGAAGTGGTTTGAAAAGGTTCTGGTGGGCCAGTGGCCAAGTATCTCCATAGAGTGAAGCCCAACTAAGTAGTGTGTAGTAGTTGTAACTTCTTTGTAGTCAGCCACTTAGGTCTCGGGAAGTTACTGAAGGTACTGCGAGCCCCATCGTCCATGGTCCATCCTCCTCCAAACAGCACCAGGATGTAGAGTGGGTAATGGGGGCTCTGTGAGCCAAGTTAGTCATTAGATGAGGGTCGCAGTGGACTCGGGAAGTGAGTGAAGGTAATTCAAGTCCCATCACCTGTGGTCCATCCTCCCCCAAACCTCACCAGGATCTAGAGTGGGTCATGTGGGTTCTGTGTGCCAAGTTTACTCTTGATCTGTCATTGGTGGGGGCCACAGTGGTCTGTGGTTGCCCAAGCAGTTTAAAGTACTACAAATCCCATAATCCGTGATCCACCTCCCCCAAACCGCACCAGGATGTAAAGTGGGTCATGGGGGTTATGTGTGCCAAGTTTGGTCCAGGTTGGTCATTCGTGGGGGGTCGTCATGGCCTGCAGGAGAGTCAGCCAAGCAGAAAGCTGCAGCATACCCACAAACATACATACATACAAACTTTGTCTATATATACAGTGTATATATATATATATATATAGAGAGAGAGAGAGAGAGAGAGAGAGAGAGAGAGAGAGAGAGATTACTTGAAATGCAACAGGCAGAGCACCCACAGAGAGAAATATTAAGAGAGAGAGAAGTAGTTTGCAAAGGAATAAAATTATAGTTTGTAGGGTAGGTACTAGGTAGGTACGTAGGTAAGGGTAGTAGCTTTCGGAGAATAAGAGTTCTTTTTGTTTGCTGGGATGGTGATAATGATGATGGTGATGATTATTTACCTTTTGAAAGTTTTTGGTGAAGGAGAGGAGGGGAGGAGAAAAAGAGGCTAAAGGGAGACTCAAGGGTCACCCAAACATTTTTAAAGAAAAGAAAAGCACTTCAAAGAGCAAAGAGATGCTGTCATCTCCCAAGCCCCCAAACGCATGTACCCACCCAACCTATCCCGCATATTCCCAACTACCAGTCGTCCCAATAAATAAAAAGAATAAAAAGGAGAAATCAAAAAGATTCAAAAGCCCAAGCCAAAAAATCAAGCTGAGCTAATTTGAGAGTGAGGAAGCAAGGCGAAGCAATCACAATGAAGCACAAGGACACATGCAACTGAACAAATGGAGGCTGAGACTCAGCTTGTGTGAGACACATCGTGGCATTCTTCTCCAGTTGATCCAACAGGCAGAGCTCCTGAAAACCGGAAGAGAAGCAGCAATCAACTGCCATGTGGTCCGTCTTTGTTGAATAGAAAGATGGCAGTGAAGACTTGGCATTGCGGCTTCTCAAAAAAGCCGAAGAATACGAAAAAGCTGAAGGAAACGGATCAAAACAGATCCAAGCTCAAGCCTACTGATGATTATTATAATATTTATTTCTATTCCATTTTATCTCTAAAAAGAAACCCAAAGTGTCTTAACACTAAAAGCAATAGAGCATCTGTTTGTTTCTTGATAAACATCCATTTTATCCAGAATTTTTAAATTAATAAGTAATTAAATTGGAAATTCGCCATGGCAAAAATGAAGTAGGTTTAAAAGACACATATGTGAGTATATGTGCACACCTTTGTCACACTGTTAGTGTCAGACTGTAATATTCCTTCGTTCCTAGGTAATGTTTTTATTATATAGGCATGTTAAGCCAGATTATATTTAAACAGTATAATATTTAGAAATGGAATTTTACCTTTCCTTTGACATTCTTGTATTTTCTAATGTCATGTTGCTGTAGTATGTCACCTTCAAGTGCAATTTATAGTTATTTTTCAGTTGATTCTTTTATAATTGTTTCTAGTTTTCTTCCTGAACAGATCAATATGAAAGATCAGAAGTATGCGAAGTATGTGGAAACTCACATTTCATCCAATGACATGAGGGCCTTTGTCTTTGAAATCCAGGAAGATATGGAAATCTTTCTAAGAGAGGCAAGGACTTAGCCGCATTATTACAAAATGGTTGATGCCCCCCATGTTCCTTTGCCAGCATTTTTTTTAAAAAAAATAGCAGTATAAAAAAGAGCTGCTGATTTTCTTCTCTTTTTTGTAATAATCTTTATTTGGAATTTTAGATTTAGAACAGAACATCAACAGTAAAATTAAAACTAGAATATATATATATATACATACATATATACACACAGACACACACAGACACACACACACACACACACACAGTATATATATGAATGACCACAATTAAAACATCTGCTCCAGTTGCATCCGTACCTTGGGAAGTCAGACTTGGCCACAGTGATCCATTCTCTTGTTACATTTGGAATAGACTACATGTGCAATGTTCTCTATTTAGGTTGCCTTTGAAGACTGTTCGGAAGTTTCAAGTGGTCCAATGGTTGGCAGCCAGATTGCTCACTGGAGTGGCATACAGGGAGCATAGAACTCTCCTGTTAAGTCAGCTCTGCTGGCTGCCAGTCTGCAACCAAGCACAATTCAATGTACTGGCTTTAGCCTATAAAGTCCTAAATGGTTCTGGCCCAGCTTAACTGTCCAAATATATCTCCTTCTATGAACCATCTCTGGGGTTAAGATCGTCTGCGGAGGCCCTGCTTTCAGTCCCACCCTCTTTGCAAGGGCGGTTGGTGAGAACGGGAGACAGAGCCTTCTCAGTGGTGGCCCCTCAGCTGTGGAATTCCATTCGCAGTTATATTTGTTCAGCTCCTTCCTCCTCACCTTCAGAAAAAAGCTAAATCATGGCTGTGGGACCAGGCTTTTGGAGAGTAACTCCAGTGAAATAAACAAATGTAGAATCTGTGCAATGACAACTGGAATGACTCTGGACTACAATCTTGGATGATGTGATTTTAATAATTGGCGTAATTGTCTGATGTTTTAACGCTGTAGTTTTAATGCAAATGTTTATTTAATTGTATGTTTTTATGGCACCCCATTGGGGTTGAGGAGGGTGGAGTAAATGTTGTAAAAAAAAAAGAAATTAGTTTCAAATACAGAAACGCAATAAAAAGAAACCAGAGCTGATGCGGCCTATCCAAAGGCAATTTTCTGATTCAATGCTCCAAGTAACCCCAGGAACAGCCCTAAAAACAAGGCACCAAGAAAGGGTTTTTTTGGTTTGGCTGTGTTATCATTTTGAGATAACTTAAATTTCTTCTCTTCCTTGGTGTTATTTTTCAGATGCGTGACAATCAGAAACTAAAAGTGAATGCGGTGTGTGTACCTAGTGAATCGTGCGCAGAAAGCAAACCTCCAAAACCAATTGAAGAGTTGCAGTAAGTGTTAAACTGCTAGTCATAAGATCTAACGCTAGATTAAAGAGCACAATTTACACATCTAATGATGAGGGAGGATTTCAATCGAACCAAGTGGCTTTTTCTCTCTTGTCAGATGCAGTGATGGCTGTAGGATGAGGAGGATTAGGCTTGGAAGAAATAAATAATTCCAACTGTAAAAGTACAAAGTTTGACTAAAGTTAATTTTTATCTTAGTCTGTATTTCTTAATATCCTTGCTGTGAGAATTATTTATCTTTGTAATGGAAGGGTAAAATAACTGAATTTTCCTTCTTCAGCCGGTATGGATTTTCCTCTTACATGCGAGAATTATTCGATGCTCCTTCCCTTGTGATGAGGTATTTGTGTTCTCAGTATCATGTTCATGAGGTCCCTATTGGAACTGAGAAGACCAGGAACATGATTGAAAGGGTGAGCCATACTATAGAACATGCAGAAGGGGTTGTACTACTTAGAAAAGACTGCTGGTGCTAAGTTTTTGTTCTGAAAAAAAAAAGAAGTAATACTTGTCTCACTTAAGTGGTATTCCCTACTGCTTGTTGCCTTGTCTAAGTTATTTTTATTTTTCAGTCTGTTCATATTGTTTATTCAGCATTGTTTTATATTTATTGTTAGGAGCCTTGCATTCCTGTAATTGGAGAAAGATGCGATTAAAAAAGTAAATAAATACATAAAATATAGAAGTTTTATGTCAAAAGTATAAAGCATGTTAAAACTGAGTTCCTTGCAATTCAGTTTCATGCAAAAACTTAAAATTGCAGACATTGTAATTTCATTTCAATTCCAGCCCTAAAAAAGTACAGCAAAGTTTAATTTTCAAACTTTTTGCTAGTCCTCTAGTGCAGTGTTTTTCAACCTCTTTTGAGCCGCGGCACATTTTTTACATTTACAAAATCCTGGGGCACACCACCAACCAAAATGACACACTAACACAGTAATACATATAGTTAATATGTTTTTTAATGTATACACTCAGTGTGAAACCTGGATCTGTTTAAGTGAAAACAATATAGGTATATCCTGGCAGGAATGGCAGAAAGAGACAAACTTCCCACACAGAACTCCCATAACCAAGAAGAAATACTATAAGAGTTTGGTGGTCATTGACCTTGAGTTTTGGAGTTGTAGTTCACCTATATCCAGAGCGCACTATGAACTCAAACAATGTTGGATCAGGACCAAACTTGGCATGAATACTCAATATGCCCAAATGTGAACACAGATGGAGTTTGGGGAAAATAGACCTTGACATTTGGGAGTTACAGTTTTTGGGATTTATAGTTAACACACAATCAAAGAGCAACCTGAACTCTTGCAACAATGGAATTGAACCAAACTTGGCATATAGAACTCTCATTACCAACAGAAAGTACTGAAAGGGTTTGCTTGGGAATTGACCTTGAGTTTGGAAGTTGTTGTTCACCTACACCCAGAGAGCACTGTGGATTCAAACAATGTTATGTTATGTTGTTGTTTGTTTTCTATCCAGAATCACAATGTTGGAAGGAGGTTCACCACTTTAAGGACCCTAAAACAGGCATGGGAATGCTTTGGCCCTCTGGGTGCTTTGGACTTCAACTCCCACCATTCCTAACAGCCTGAGGCCCTTTCCTGCTTAAGTGGCTGAGGGGGAAAAAGGAAAGGGGCCTGAGGCTGCTAGGAATGGTGGGAGTTGGAGTCCAAAACACCTGGAAGGTCCAAGTTTGCCCATGCCAGCTTTCAACAGAGACCTCTTCCTCCCTCTTCCCCTTCGCACCATTTCTTCCCCCCTCCTGCCGAACATTTACTTTTTCTTCTACACTGCTGCTTCTGCCGCCATTTTGATCCAAGGGGGCAGCATGAGCGTGTTCAGGAGGGGAGGAGGGAGGGAGGAAGACGTGACCCATGCGGGCGCTACTGTGCAGACTCGCCCCAGAACAAAGCGAGGCAAAGCGAGCAGAGCGAGGCTGGGAAGAAGGGAGCCCAAGTAGAGAAGAAAAAGTGTTCGGCAGGAGGGGGAAGAAAGGGTATTGGAGGTTCCAATTTCCCACGGCACACCTGATGATCGCTCACGGCACACTGGTTGGAAAACACTGCTCTAGTGCTGGGCTTTTTAAACTTTTCCACTTGCAACTCTTTCAGCCTGAGAAATTTTTACATGACCCTAGGTATATAGGTATATAAAATAAGTATAAAACCATACATTTATTGATAACAAATCAGTATTTGCAAGGCTTGCTAAATTGACTGATTTTGCTTTTTATGAAGTACAGCTGAAACATTTTTAGCAAAGCCTACTGTAACCCTGCAGATCAGATTCAGGCAAATATTTGAAACAACCACTAGCTGATGTTCAGAAAACCTTTTCTCCTGCCAAATTTTTGGGGCCCCACCATAGAGACAAGGGGACATTTGGGGTTGAGACCAACAGTTTAAGAAGCAGCACTACAGAGAAGTGGTGGGAAATAGGCAGCTCTCTAGGTATTTATGGACTGCAGTTCCAAGAATTCCCCATCATTCCTTTTGATGGCTGCATTCCAACAACACCTAGTAAGTGTTCCCACCTCTGACCCTGTTTTGAAGAGATTTAATTGAAGGAATAAGTCTTTCTACAGTTTCAGTAAAAGTGGGTATAAAGCAGAGCAAGAAGGGTTATGGAGCAAGGCTTGGGCATTCAAGCTGTTTCTGTCTTCTCTATAATTCTGTTTAAAGAGTGGTAGTGAGATGGGATATCTGTGTCTCTAACATCTGTTTTCTGTTATCCAGAATAAAAAAAACGTGTTTGTTGTTTTATTTTGTGATTTCCCCTCATTTGGCTCTTCTTTAAATGCCCTTCCCTTTCAGAATTACTGTTTTATAATTGTGTTGTGCTGTCTGTCCTTCATGCTCAGGTCATAAAAGAAACTAAACTGAGACAGATCTACACTGCAGAAGAGAGATACTCGATAAAAATATCAGCTTACACAAATGAAATTGTATCCAGTAACACATCACTGAAGCCAGCACAATTCCTTACTGTCACAGTAGATGCAGATGAAAGAAAACAGCTGGAAAATAAAAAGACCGTAAGTTGATTTAATTTTCTTTTTTCACAAGAAAATAGATAGCAGCCCATGACTTTAAATGCTTAGGAGTCAATAATTCTGCACTGTTTGGCCTCAGAAATTTGACAAGCATTTTCTATTCATTTAACTCAGTATTACCACTTTGAGGCAACAATGTCAGTGAATTGACTTGCAAGGAGACTCCTGGTAAATATTTTTAGAATCAAGAGTAGTCACACCGGAGTTTTAAGATGATCTGTTCTAAGGGTTTTAAGAAGCTTTTTCTCTCTCTTATTTTCTTGACCTTTGCATAGTTGTCTCTGCAAACCCTTAATTACATTGCTGCTTGTGTATGCTGGGTAATTTTTTGCCCCTGGAAGATTGCACACTTAATTTAGTAACTGGCAATAGGGCAACAAGGCAGGACAGCAACTAGCCACCCCACTGCCAGACTGTCTCATGCTAGAGCTGGAGGTGATCTCAGAAGTGGGGTTAATTTCCCCAAGACAGTTTCTAATTTCACGTTTCTAAGCAAGGACATAGAACAATTGCTGACAACACAACTCCAGGCTTTCTTGGATAAAACAAATTCCAGTCTCAGTTCAGATTTGGTTATGGGACAAAAATAGCCTTGGTTGTCTTGGTGGTGTTTGACAGGAGGTGTTTCATACTTTATTCTGTATAAAACCCCCAGAAAAATAAACCAGACGAAGTCCGTTAGTCACTAATCTAAATGCTCTCTTGGAAAGGCCTTGACTTAGGTTCTAAATGAGCTTGGTAAGCTGGCAATACATGCCTCTCAAATGGGAGTAGTGTCATATGCCCAGCCTAGCCTACGAATGTGGTTGTTGTTGGCTCCCAGAGCAGGAATCTTCTTAAGGATCTTGAAAGCCTTTGGGGGTGGGTGGGATGATATATTATGAAAACAATATTTACTTCAACATCATTTGTATTCTGGCAGCAAAACAGCTTTATAAGGAACTAAAGTGTTAAATATTTGGTTTCTGAGACTCTATAACATTAGAGGAATACACAGTCCCTGAGTTACAAACTTCTGACTTACATATAACTCATAGTTAAGAACAGGGGTAAGATGACAAGAAGTGAGAGGAACTCTGGCTCTAGGAGGGGAAATGCACTCCTGAAAGAGTTACCATGGGGAAAAGGTGTATCCACTGAAACTTTCTCACCAATTCTTGTTTCCATGACAACCTAAAATGTTCAAAATCCAATTGTTACAGTAAGGTGAAAACTTTTGAACAGAAGCACAGATAGCAAAACGAATTTTACAGGAGCGTTAACCATTCCCTATCCTATCCAAAACTTTTTTTTGCTAAAATTAAACTTAAAATGTACCTGTTCCGTCTTTCGTACACATTCAACTTAAGAATTATTTATTTATTTATTTCCGGTATTTCTACCCCGTCTCTTCTCTACCCCTGAAGGGGGACTCAGGACGGCTCACACTTGGCAACGATACTGTTCCGTCCTCCAGACGTTTTATATGCATAGCCCCATAGTTTGGTTTTAAAAAAGGCAGCATTTTTCCTTTTACATCTTTTCTGGGACTGTTCCAGACACACTGGCACCTTGCCTGTTAATTATTAGCAAGGTTGCAGCCTGGTGCAGAATTTGCCACCTAAAGCTCTGCAAATGTATCTTTTTAGTTGGTGTCCGCCCCTTTTTCTTCCTGGGGATTGGCCTCCATTTTAGAAAGTGTTTTAGTTCCTTTCAGAGAGGGAAGGAAGCCAGATGTGTTTTTGGCCAGCCAGGATTGGCTCCGAAAGGGTCACCGTAAGTACTGGGTGCTTACTGGGTGCTTACCTGGGTGCTTACTGGGTGCTAACCTGCATGCTGACCTGCTGATTGCTTTTTTGTGACCATTAGCTGGGGGAGTGCTGGAGCCAGATGAGTTTATGGTACCTTGCAGAGACTGGCTTTGCATGCTGTATAGGATAGACATCTGGTTACCAGCCCAGCTTTAGGTCACCTTTTGGACTGAGCTTAGGTTTAGAGGGGGGAAGGAGTGGTTCCTTCTACCAAACACCTAGGACCAGGGTGGGAAATATCGGGTTTCCTGCCATCCAAAAAGAAGCAGTAGGAATCTTTTGAGCAACAACCCAAGGCATTTCCACTCTGTTTTTTTGCAACCATTAAGAAGCTGTGCCAAGTCCTGCAAAGACTTTGTTATTGAATAAACTGTTTGATTTTCAACTTTATTTTGGAGTGTTTTTTGGGTTGCCAGACCACCTAGCCTTTTCAGCAAGCGCTCTGCAGTCCACCAGATAGAAAGGACAACACATCTGCCAGTTTTAATTTTAAACAGACCTGGTGTGACGGCATAGATACTGGTTGTGGGGGGTCAGGAGCAGGTGAGGGTTTTGCCCTCCTTTCTGCTAGAGATCCCTGTGTACAACTAGTGGGCCACTGTGTGACACAGAATGCTGGACTAGATGGGCTGAGGCCCGATTCAGCATGGCTCTTCTTATGTTCTTATGTTCTTATGCCACTACATAACAATAATAAGCCTACAGAACCTTTCTTGTCAAACCCAAGGATTGCCTTTTTATGTTTTCAATTTATACTGAGGAAGTATGTTTTGTAAGATATTTTCAGCAGGCAGGAAGTTGAGGCTTCTGGCAACATATGTCCAGGAAATTTTTCATTTCAGGGAAGTCATTTGGCAAGCTAATTCAATTAAATATACAACCTATAAATTTGTCTAGGTATAGGTCCTATTGCTCACTGGAACTAACTTCTGAGTAGATATGCAGAGATTTTCACAGTTGACAAATTTGTGGCTAACATTTGTAGACCTCGTTGTTGAAGGTAGAAGACAGTTAATTGGTCCAAATGGTAAATTACTGTTTCGTTCAACAGGATTGTTGAATGAGGAGAAGTCTTGGTTTCAAGCAGCAAGTGACATAGAACTTTAGTGAGATTATGTGAAGAACATTGTAAAATCATATTTTCCTTCTGTGCTGTTTATATTAGGAAATTGAACATCAATTACGGTCATTATATTCCCGTTTGGCTGAACTATCTGAGGAACAGAAACGTCTGGAACACAGAGACAATGAGCTACGACAACAGAAAAAGGAACTTCTGGAACAAAAAAACAAAAGGAAGCAGCTGGAATCAAAAATTAGTGTGAAATATGACAGGTGTGCAATTTTATAATATTACATGTCATTTGTTTAGGATATTATTTTTACATTTTTTATTTAAAATACAAAACTCAGCAAATTGAGACAACTGGTTTTTATGACTTTAATATTAGCGGTCATTAAACAAATTAGGGGGCGGGGAAGATATGTTGAGAAGAAAGAACTTACGACATAGAAGATACAGGTGGGATTTATTTATTTATTTAATATCCCAATTTCACCCAAAATGGGACTCAAAGCCATTTGGAATATAAGATAAAATAAATTAGCTAAAGGCTGAAAATATTAAACAGCTGATCCTATTCAAATATGACTTTAAAGACATCAACACATATTACATATCAAGAAGCGCACATCTATTCTATGTCCTTCCACCCCAACCAGTTAGGGTTGAAATAAGATAATCTGTGCCTGTGGGCTAGAGGGAGCAGGGCGGGGGTCAACAACCTCCCTCCAAAGGGAAATCTATAGCCTAGGAGCAATTAGTTAAAAAGGTCTCTTCTATAGCCTTACCAGATGAACCTGATGGTTTTGGGACACAGAAAGCTCTCCCTCCCCTGGTTTTAAGACTTGGGCAGGCTTTCAGATACTCTGAACCTAAGCTATATAAACAATTGAATGGTCTGGTTTAGAATCTAGTATTTTCACCTTTATTTAGGTCTTCAGTGGTGCTTTATTACAGTGGTACTACATGTTTGCCTTTGATAGTTTCTTATCAAATTTTAAAAATATAATTTGACAACCTGAAGCCCTTCCATTTTGAAATTCCTAGTTGAATATGTTTGCCACCAAATTCCTTCATTTCACTTTCATTTGTCCTCCTTAGCAGTTCTTTCCTACATGTAGTTTTACATGGTTTGGTTCCCTTTGCCCTAAATTTTATTCCCTCTACTATACTATCAGTCTTCTAGCTACTTGGGCTTCAGTAGCAGGTTATATTTCCACTTGATTGGACATAGTCATCTTCCAGGCACACTTATGTTTCCTCTTCGTGGAGTCGGTGAAAGACGCACATATGGGATTTTAGTTCTGCGCCTGCGCAGCTGTTCGGAACATTCTAGAATCTTATAATAGAAACATTTTGGCGGAGGCCCTGCCCACTCTCCCCATGTACTATAAATGCCCAAGGCGGGAGCTGCGCCTGAGTTCCTTTTTCCGCCGCATCAGCAGCCTTTGGAACCTCTAGTCTTAACAACATTTTTTCTCTTACGGACTGACTATCGTTTCGACCTCGGCCTAGTTATCGACTAAGCTGCCTTCTCCTCTCCACCGACCAGATTGCGGATTTCGATTACTCTCCGGCCAGTTTACTCTCAATATGAGCACCACATCCTTTTATAAGAAATGTAGTTCCTGTGTCAGTAACGTGTTTGCTCTGCCTAGGGGAATCCCATTGCCCCCAATCCTGCCAAGTCTGCCTGGGATTCACTGCTAGAGCCCATAAGGATACAGAGTCCAGGCTTAAGGCGCTGCTTTATGAGCGAGCTTTTGCCACAAACGCCACCTGAGCGGAGAAAGGCCTGGCCCCTGAACCGCTTCTCGCTCTGCAAATGGAGCCTATGTTTCCCAATTGCCTCAGCTCATCCAGGAGGCGAGCAGTGGCCAAACCACCCAAACAGGGAAAATCTGCCCCTAAGCAGAAGGAAGCGCTTAAAAAGAGCAAGCAGGGGAGGCAATTCGGTGGCAACTCACCCCCGAGTCCCCGCTCATTGACAGGCACAGCCCGATGAGGCATAGCCCAGGAACATTCTGCCAGCCCCCAACCACAGTGGAAGGCAGGGCAACAGATCGTGGCCCAAAACCTCCCACTAGGTGGGGCCTTAGACCCACCAACTCTCTCTCCTGCGGAGGTTACCCACTCAGGCTGCATGGATTTGGCCACTATGGGAGCGACTCTTAGGCCTCCCATGCCATGGGACTAACTG
This sequence comes from Anolis apletophallus, assembly GCA_030556195.1. Classification (NCBI taxonomy): domain Eukaryota; kingdom Metazoa; phylum Chordata; class Lepidosauria; order Squamata; family Anolidae; genus Anolis; species Anolis apletophallus. The sequence continues at coordinate 95,601,795 of JARBWK010000006.1, read as the reverse complement.
GCATTGATCCAGTGTGCAGAGGGTTCCTTAACCCCATCACGATGGCCCCAGCCAGCCCAGAATGTGCCATCAGCGGCCGGGGCGCAGAAGGGGGCTGTACGCAAAGGCCGCTCCCAAGAGTGCTGCTCGTGCCATGGCTTCGCCACAGATCTCCGTCTTAAGTTCCTGAAGTTCTCGGTCCCGAAGCCCCTCAGGATCGTACTATGAGGATGATTACTCCCTGGAACGCCACCATTCTCGGTATTACCAAGACTGCAGCCAATACAAGTATGCCTTGCACCATTTTGAAAGGGGCTGCTGCCACCATTTTGATTGCTGTCAGTATGCCAGCCATTCCTACCCTCCCCTGGTGGCCATGCCCCCCAACTCAGGACACGCCCATTCGGGAGGGATGACTTCAGCTCCACCCCAGCATGGAACCGGGAAACAACCCTCGAGGCCTGACGCGGTGCCGCTGCAACAAGCTGCACAATCCAGCGCTACCTCGGCTCCAAAAACAGAGCTTTCTCCCCTATATGTAGCTACATAGTTGTATGTTTGCATATCTCTTGTATGGGAGCAAAGTGATTTAAAGATCAGTGGTAAGTAAGCAATATGCACGATTTAATATAATTGTATTCGTTGCCAGTAGGGAAGATTCTGGATGGCTATTGTCTTCAAAAACAGCTGGACACTGCCTTGACACAAGAACTCAAATGCTTACCAATTTACATAAAGTCTTCCATATATCTCTTTCTGTCCTTCTGCCTGCTAGTATGGGATGCCCTCCTTTTCTCAGGAGCCATGAAAGGAAAGTGAAAGGCGGAATAGAAAGACAGTAATGATAGTAAAAGAGGCTCTAGCATTTCCTGCTAAAAGAGGAGTTGTGCAGGCTTCAAATGCCTAGCTTGCTCTTTGTATGTGGGGTGACTCAGAACATCTTTTGTGTATGTTATTAACACATTAGAGAGATGGGTCAAAACTAACAAAATGAAGTTCAACAGGAATAAATGCAAGATACTCCACTTAGGCAGAAGAAATGCAATGCAAAAATACAGAATGGGGGATACCTCGCTCGACATCAGTATGTGTGAAAAACATCTTGAAGTCCTCGTGGTCAAAAAGTTAAACACGAGCCAACAATGTCATGCGGCAGCTTAAAAAGCCAATGGGATTTTGGCTTGCATAAATAGGAGTATAGTGTCTAGATCCAGGGAAGTCATGCTACCCCTCTGTTCTGCCTTGGTCAGACTACACCTGAAATACTGTGTCCAATTCTGGGCACCACAATTGAAGGGAGATGTTGACAAGATGGATTGTGTCCAGAGGAGGGTTACTAAGCCCTGTGAGGAGTGGCTTAAAGAGCCTGCAGAAGAGAGGCTGAGAGGAGACATGATGATCATGTATAAATATGTGACAGGAAGTCATAGGGAGGAGGAAACAAGCTTCTTTTCTGGTGCCCTAGAGACTAGGACTCGGAACAATGGCTTCACACTACAGGAAAGGAGATTACACCTGAACATGAGGAAGTACTTCCTAATTGTAAGAGTTGTTCAGCAGAGGAACACTTTGTCCCAGAGTGTGGCGGAGGCTCCTTCTTTAGAGGCCTTTAAACAGAGGCTGGATGGCCATCTGTTGGGACTGCTTTGAATGCGATTTTCCTGCTTCTTGGCAGGGGGTTGGACTGGATGGCCTACGAGGTCTCTTCAAACTCTATGATTCTATGAAGTTACTGTACTTCCAGAACCTATGGTAAGAAGCAAGAACTGGCAGGTGTGTGCCCCTCCTTTTTTGGTAGCCATCTAAGGGCATTAACTCTGCTGCTGTTGCTGTTTTGCTGTCCCCCTTATTCTCTCATTTCCTTTCTGTGGTCATCAGAGGAAAGAATGGTGAGCCACTACTAGCACTGCCACCATTATTCAACTACATTTCTCCCAAGTGATCTTCCTTTTGGCAAATTGGGTTCAGCCAATCAAGGATTAGAGCAGGCTGCCTCAACCTGTGGAATCCCAGGTATCTTGAACTTCAGCTCCCAGAATTCATGACCATTGAACAAGCTCGCTAGGGCTTCTGCAAGTTGGAGGCCCAAACACCTGGTAAGGCCTAGATTAGAGGGAGGGACATTGGCTGTCCAGCTATGGCCACCCCTTGATAAGTTTGTACTTCTAACATCTCGCTCATGGAAACAAGAGAGGCTAGTTCTATTCTAGTAATACTACTGAAGAGCCTAAAGGCACCAAGCCCATTCCGATCTCGGAAGTTAAGCAAGGTCTGCCCTAGTTAGTACTTGGCTGGGAGACCATCAACAAAGATCACGTAGGCTATATTTCAGAGGAAGGAACTGGCAAAACAACTGAGGATTCATTGCCTGAGAAAACCCTATGTAATTCACGAGGTTAAAATAAGTCAACAAGTGACTTGAAGGCACACACAACACTATTTAAATTATTTTTTTCAGCTGTGAAAAGATCTTTAGAACCTCTTTAGACACCTAAGATTGCTCATATAGCATATTTTCAGTATAATGAAATGTATCTGTCATTTAAGTTGTTGGTGATGTCTATTAATAGTTTCTGGGAATTTTGTTGTAATTCACACAATGTCCACAAAATTTTCTTGCACAGTTTAAGACACATGGAACAAGATGCCATCAACCTGGAAGAGGAGGATGAACAGAAAAATGAGAAAATAAAACAAATTAACATAGAGAAAGTGAAACTTGTAAAAGAAATGACACAGCTAATAAAGGTAAAACAATTTCTAAAGGGCAACTATTGGCACTACTGCATATTATGAAATTATGATGAAATAATAACTCTAATTTCTTCTTTTGAATATGGTGCATGTATAACTACATTGCCTGAATTGATATGCATATTGGTCATGATTCTTAATTGCTTGTCATTCAGTAACAGCCTTCATGTTAGAATAATTTTGCTGAGTGGTATTGGACGATATGAAAGATCAATAACTTATGTTCAACATATGCAAATTATTAGTAGTGTTATATGATGTGCATTAGGTGAATGTACTTTAAATTGGTAGAATTTGTTTATTTGGTATCAGTGTTGTTGTCCACCTATGTGTTCCAGTATGTGCCTCAGGAGTTGTCTAGTCTGCAAAAATATCCATTCAGATCTGTGTTAAAAGAAAGAATAATTATTATATTTAATCTCCTTTGTTTTTGACTGAAAAAGGGGTTGTGACCATGAAAAAAAAATCTGCCTTTGATTCTCCAATTTGTTTTTTAAAAAACCAAAAAAACCCTGCCTTACCTCCAAGACAGGGGGAAGAGGAGGGATGATTCATCCCCAGACAAACAGGTCTGTTTCTGGGTGTGGGGGGGTTGCTGCGCTGCCTCAGAAACAAGGAAGGAGAAGGGAAGTCCTGATATCCAAAGTGCTCTATTTCAGATTTTGTAAATTTATTTATTTATTTATTTATTTGGCTTAATAGACCGCTCTATCAGAAGTTCAGAGCGGTTTACAGCACATAAAATATACCAGATAAAAACACATAAAATGACATTATAAAACCAATTTAAAACCCCACTTCCAACCATAAATTGCCTTACCTTTGAAGCTCCAGAGAGCTCCATTTCAATTTTGTAAACTGTCTTTTCTTTGGAGAAAGAAGGAAGGAAGAGAGAATCTGAACCTCAAAATGCTGTACAACAATTGCATGAATAAAGGCTGGAAGCCAATTTTGGAGCCAAAAAAAAAGGATGCCACTATTATACAGTGGCAACTATTATGCAGTGAATTGCTCTAGTTAACTCACCCTGGGCAAAACAGTTAAAGGAAGGTTGAGCTTATGACATTGTGTTTCTTTTAATTCAGGGATGAGGAATGTCAATTCCCTAGCAAGTCAGTTGTCAGTCCTTGGTAATCCTCCTAGGCCTATCTCTTATGTCCAGCTCCCATGGCCCCCATCTAAATTGGAAGTTGGCTCTTCCAAATGTTACCCAGATTATGTTAACCTGCACTCTTCCCATTCCTCTAACCGCTGGCAGTCCTTCATTTGGGAGGTTGAATGCATAATTGGTATTAGAAGTACAGTGTCAAAGGGGTGTCAAAGGCTTGAAAAAGATAACAGATCTGCAGAGTACTTCTGCTGGAAGGAAAATGTGCACTTACTGATGTTTGCTAATTTCAACATACTCCTCATGAATACTGTCACATTTCCGTCATTTAGATAAGGAGTGCTCCGGCTTTAAATAAATGTTTATAGAGTCAAAATATGGAATAGATACCTTAGGGAGGGTAGAAAGAGGAACAAGAGCCATGTTATTTTTCCTCACTGATGTTGCAGACACCAGTTGCACTGCAGACCGCTCAGATTATGACAAACATTTTAGAAGATGAAATGCATCTTCCTCTGTACCTTAATGCTGTGTTTTACAGCAAGGAAAATATGGTGTCGACGTATTTGATACATTTCCTCAAGACAGTGGTTGCACACAACAACCAAGCAACAGTCAGGAAAAAGAACCTGGAATGGCTCCTATCCATCCCTTCACATACTTGACTGAACATTATTGAGTTGCTTACAGTAAGAGTGGAGGGAGCTTTCCTTGATTCTATTTCCTGTGTACTAAAATGCCACTAGATGTTCCTGGGTTTTAGGTTTAAGACCTAGGCCCACACATAGGGACAAAAATATGTGCCAAGTTGAGGATCATAGTAAAGAAAAGATCCCATTATTGTGATGTCTTGGAAGATACTGTATGGTATAGTATGGCAAAAAGTGGAGCCTATAGAGCAGACATCTTCAAACTTTGGCCCTCTAGCTGTTGGGCCTCCAACTCCCAAAAGCCCTAGCCACCTTGTTTAATGGTCAGGAATTCTGAGAGTTGGAGGCCCAAATTTTTGGAGGGCCACAGTTTGAGGATGCCTGCTATAGAGTCACATAACTGGTCCTATTCATACAAGATGGAATAGCATAATAAAAATCTACAATCCAGTTTGAAAATGATAGCTTATCCTGAACATTCATAGGCTTTCGGTATTAAGCTAGAGGAGACAGATACATAACACTATATTTGAAATATAACTACCCACATTTTAAATTACACTATTAAAATAGAGCTAGCTTATACCTAAGTTCTAAATACTAGGCTTGTTTGATCAAAAAAAGAAAGAATAAAGAAAAAGGTTCAAAACCCTTTTCGGATGTAGGCGCTGGTGGTTCGATTTGTAAATCAATTCTGATTTTTATAGAAAAAAATGTTCAAAATTTTTTGAAACTTTTGAGACTTCTGAAACGGCTTTGTTAATGACAGATACACATGTGCAGTAGGAAAAAAGAGTGCCGCTGGGGAAACTTCAGCGGCTCTTCCACTACAGGCCTGCCTCGGCTGTCAATGCTGAGGAGGAGGAGGCAGAGGCAACATGCCTTTCAGGTGCCACTTGGCTCCTGCTGCCGGGCTTTAGCCTGGCAGCGGGCTTCAGGCTGTTAGGAATAATGGGAGTGGAAATCCAAAACATCTGGAGGGGCCAAAGTTTGCCCAGGCCTGATTTAGATGTGCCATGCCACAGTTCAATGTTATGGGATCTTGGGGTTTGTAGTATGGTGCACTTTGGCAAAGGAGGCTCAAAAACCATGCAAAACTACAGCTCCCAGGATTGTGTAGCATTGAGGCAAAGCAGTTGGCAGTGGTTGTCAAACTTCATGTAAACAAGTTCTTCAATAAGATTTGCCTGATCCGCCTGGACGGGTGGAGGGAGGGATGGAAGGAAGGTGGGGAGGGAATGAAGGAAGAAAGGCAAGAGGGAGGGGAGGAAGGGAGGGAAGGGAAAGGGAGGTGTTTCTGACAGGTTCTTCTTCCTTTCCAAAATTGGTTGCTTTAACCAAAATCCCAATCCACCTTTAGTGCAGCTGATCTCGGTTTGAATGCAAACAAACAAACCCACTTTCTCCTCCTCTCTCATGTCTGGAGGTCTTTAGAACCCGACCCCCCCCCCCCCCAAATCTGTGGATCTTTCTCGAAATGTAGTTTAACCACAGGGCCTTTTGCAATCTCTACTATTCGGGGCCTTCCCATCACAAACTACAACAATGGCTGTGCTTAGCCACGCCCACCTCATCCCTCCCTTGCATCGCCCCAGGAAGGAAAGCATGAGATTTTAAAAGTGTTAGGCTTTACAAAAGTTGCTTAATGCTTGTGAAGATTAAAATAACCTTGGGAGACACCCGAACATTATGGAATATTTACGAATAAAAAAGGTAAAGTGGTTCAAATTCAGAATTGCACCTCCTACTTTTCCTGCATGGTTCAAAATTGATTTAGAAGCCCAAATTCGGTAGGTTTTTTTTACAACTTTTAGGTTTTAACGAAGCGAACCTAAACAAGTCTACTAAATGCCTAAAGGCCACAGATCCTGTCTGATCTTGGAAGCTAAGTAGGGACAGCCCTGGTTAGTACTTGGATGTCAGTGAATATCAGGTAGTGCTGAAGGCTGTGTTTCTGGGTAAGGAGCTCGCAGAACCCTATCTGTGTAAAAAAAAATAATCTGAGTAAAAAAAGTGCCATGAAATGGTTTAAAATTAATTTGGTTGCCATAGGCACCCCTAGCAATAAATTGTTAGCACAAAGAGAAAATATGATGCCTTTGAACATGCAGCAGTTTCAAGCAAGAGAAATGGTGGTTTTTTTAAAGCAATTTCTCTTACATTTTGTTTTTTGCAGAATTGTATCACCCTGAATCAACAAAAAACAGCTTTGGTTCTGCAGAAAACCACAGCTGCTTTTCGTAAGAGCAGTTTGGAGTCCGAATCTAAATCTGCAACTGTAGAAATCCAAACTGTAGAGGTAAGAGTTCCACTTTTCACTGTCTGAATGAAAGGGATTGGAAAGTCTTCTGAAAAACCAGATAAAGTCCTGCTGCCTCTGAAATTATAGTTTTATTCCTGTCCCCCAGAACAGGTAAGTATAGATGGGAAGCTTTTTTGTTTCTTTTCTTTTTTTAAAAAAGGAAAGCATATTATGATCCAGATATGGCGTTGAACAACAGACAAGATTTTATTGTGTATACTTGTGCAAAACATTGACCACTCCCCCCCCCCAACCAACCCAATACCTCTGTCTGTTTTTACCTTTTTGAATACCCACGCGGTAAAATGTTGATGGCGGGGCAGCTCTTTGGCAGGGAGAGCTGAGTGGATTGGTACTTTCTCTACTGTAGTCTCCTCCTGAAAGGGCTACACACTCACTGTAGTCCATCTGGAAGGCACCTTAGAGAAGCGGCGACCCCCCCCCCCACACACACACACTTTTCTTTCATTGTGGCAACAGCTCTTTGGCAGTATGATGCTTTGGCAGGGAGGGCAGAGGAGATTGGTGTTCTTTTAATGATAGGATCCTTCTAGTTGGATTCTTCACTGCCCACCGACAATCATCCACACCCAGCTTGCTTGTCTCCTTCTCCAAGGAGACAAGCAGGGTGGCTGTGGACAATTGAGGGAGAACATATAACAAAGGGGAGCTGAAGAAAGCAGGCAAAATAAGAAATTCGGAGCCTCTTCAGCCAGATAGTTTTCATCACCACTAGTGGTAGTTTGCTCAGATTTAGCTGGATCTCTCTGCCAAGGTTGAAAGGGCTGCTGATTGTTTTTGTTTTCTCTTGGTGGGATGAGGGCTCCCTGCTGCTGCAGCAACGGATGAGAATAAAGGGGGTAGGTGTTTCTTTTAGGCTGTCTCAACACAGACAAAGCTCCAAGATCTTTGCTGACAAATCCTGAAAGAGGCAACAGCCATCTCTGTTCCCTCTGTTTGGTGAGGTTTTCCTCCACAGTTGGCAAGGGTCATTTCTCTACTGCAGTGAGGAAGCAGCAAAGAGTTGCCATTGCCACCATTGCCAGGCATTGGAAAACATCACTGGAGAGAGCAGAAGAAGCTGGTTCTTCTTTTAGAATGGTAGAGTGGCAGGAAAACGTGGCAGTGGTCTGGGGTGGTTGACCATCTGAAGTGATGCTGACAATTTTCTCTTTTTGGAATTAATCCCACGATAAGCTTCAAAGTATTAGCATTGGATTTTCAACAGGTTATATCACAATTCATTATTTTGACCCAAAACTCTATCCTCGACTTATATTTGAGGGTGACTTGTACATGAAGAGTACAGGCAATCCCCAAACAACAAACATCTGACTTATGAAAAGGCAGAAAGTAAGAGAGAGGGAGATTATAGATTCAGTGGAAGGGGAAAGGATCATGGGTTCCTTCTCTGGGACAGGTGCAAATTGATAGTAACCCAAAGGATTGTAAATTGCTCCTCTACACTATCCAGAGAATTGTTGACAGCTAAGCCTGGACATAATGTAAAATTTAAAATCCTTATGATATTTCCTGTAGAAAGAGGAAGACCATTTATTTAATGATGATGATGATGTTGATAATAATAATTTTATTTCTTACCCGCCGCTCCTCATGGCTCAAGGAGACCTCCCTTTTGGACCTTAGGACTAGAACAATAAGTATTAATTCTGAAAGACAGCAGTAGCAGTAGCTTTCCACAAGATGGCGGAATTGTCAGGTTCTAAATAAGGTACCTTGATAGGTTCATATATATCTTCCATAATCATCAGCAAAATAATACGAAGCGGCACAGTGCTTACACAGATTACACAGTGCTTACACTACCTTGATAAAGTAGGTCAACATTTCTCATTCTTTCTGCACATATAAGCAGACATGAGGAGGGGCTAGGAACATTTCCTCTGATGGTTCCTCTTACCTCTTAAATGCATCCAGTGCTTGCCCTTTGAAAGCTGTGGGTTCAGATGAACTGGATTGCAGCAGTTAGTGTCTGTTGCTGTGATATAACCAAGAAAGCTTGAACGATCAATTTCATGATGTCTTGGATATTTTCCTGTGTTGATAGTCTTTCATTGTGTTGATTGTCTTTCATAGTGCTTTGAACAAGCTTGTGGCAGAAAGGTAAAATACAATCCACTTTTTTCTGTGGGAGACAAATGCCACATATGTGCCTTCTGAGAGCTTAAAATAGGGATTCATTGGGAGTAGCACAACATTGTTCCTTGGATTACAGTATGCTGCCCTTGTTAACATATTGTTAACATGCATGCACATTTTTAAATAAAAATGTCACATGAATGTTGGCAGTTTTTGTGTGTTTTTTGTATTCAACATTGCTTTAGATCATGAGCTCAAGTATTATCATAAGCAACTACAGTTATTTGATTTGCTTAATGAATATGAGTAGCAAATGTGTGTTTTTATGACCCATATGGAACAGTCAGGGGGATTGTTAGCCCCATCTGCTCATTAGATAATTGGCACTGTCACCTTTGTGTTTGACAACTGTTTTGAGAGAGACTTGTTAATTGTCTTGCTGAGTGTGATATTTTTTTTTTGGTACATGTGCATATTCGGGGGAAAATTCATAAAGTGCTACTCAGAACATACATCACAGTATTTATTTTAGAACACCTTTCAAGAACATAGCAGTCCTGTTTCCTTCTGTCTGTATTGTTTATCTGTAATAATTTGGGACAAATGTGAGCTTGTGTGTTACTTCAGATCAGTATTCCAAGAAATGCCGCCCCACAATTAATCCCCTGTTTCTCTTGATGAGAGTGGAACAATTCATGATTCAAAAATATGGGAAATATCAATGTTGTATAGAATATCTATTTGAGATTACAGGTAACAAGTATCAGATAAATTGCAAATAAAGTGCGTAATAGTTCCAAGGTTGCAAAGCAAGGACAAAGTTTATTATTCTTTCAAAGCCTTAATGTAACTATGCCTCATGTAAAGAAGCTTTTTCTTCCAGGAAGTTGTCTTTCTGATTGATAAGAGATATATGTATTTACTTGCTGGTTTCCAGTAGTCCTACTAGCTTAGTAGATTATGATAGAACATCCGGTGTGACCTAAAATGATTGCCTGGATTAAGTCTCCAGAAGTTATGATCCACTTTGTGAAATGCTGTTAATCTCCCATGTATGTGGACTGCTGGATATTTGCCACCCTCCAGTTGTTGCAGTCCGAGACTGGTAGATTTGTTGAATTCGTGGCTGGCCATCAGATATCATCATTGGCCTGGTTTTTTTTCTGGCAGATCACCGTTTCAGAAGGCCACGTTCTTACCATTTTTGTTTGAAGTCAGCAAGGGGTTTTTTTTACAAACAGAAAGACTGTCCTCAATTTGCATTGCTTCTATTTGTTATAGCACCAGGTTATGCGGTTGGAAAAAGAGAAACATACACTTTTGGAAAGGTGTAAAGAATTACTTCGGAAAGCTGAACAAGCTTCTGGTCTCCGAGCAGGTGAAAAGGTTCCAGCAACATTAACTGAAGTAAGTACCACAATAGAGGATATCTTCTCCCTCCTTCCCCCCCCCCTCCAAATTATCAAGTTCAATGTTTTTCTGTAAGACTAATAACATCTCTTCCTTAAAATGCTTATAATATATACAGATAGACTGTCCGGTCCAGATACTTTGCCAGTCTTATTCTTTATAATTGTTTCAAATCTCTCTCTTACATTATAGAAATAGCCAATATCTGTTGCTATGAACCTGAATTTACAGATAATCTTGTTTATCTAAATATTCTTCCACCTTTGCTGATGAAATTTGTTGTTATTTATATGATGAGGAATACTATTAGTAAAACCACTTTAAAATGTTCACATTATTGATTATGAATACTTCCCCCTCTTGTATCTTAAAGATTTTTCTCTCTCACTTTACTCTCTCCATTTATAGGCTGGCCATCTACTTGTGTTATTTGCAGATTTAAAGTTCTTTTGCTTTGCATATTGCATCTTTTTTCAGTCTCACAGTTGCCATTGACACCCATGTCCGTAAAATCTTTTATTTGGTTAATCACTACCATATTCACAAGAAACATTTTAAATGCCTCTTTTCTTCTTTTTATTTCCTCCAAGAGTAACTGGATTTTTCTCTTTTTTGCCTCTCTTTTTATAACTGTGTGCTGCTTTATAGAACATCGCCTCATAAAAGCATTAATAGCATCTATGTCATACTAATATCAGTACATTTATCCAAATTATTTTCAATTGTTTCACTTTTCATTTTCATCCTAAATAAGGATTCCATTCAATCTACAGTTGACAAAATCTCATTTTCTTTTTGAAGTTAAAGACACTGGATTATGGTCAGAAAAAGTCTTAGGCAATGTCTCAATTTTTATGATTCCATTAACGTAAGTCTTTGAAGTAAAAAAAAATCACTTTTTAAAAAGAGGACAAATTGCAACAGAAACAGTGAAATTATGGAGGTAAAGAATAAGATTAGTTGATCCAGGTGAAGGTGATACAAAAAAAGGGAAAGGAATAGGGTTTAAAAAAAGATTTTTTTTAAAAAGGGATTTGTGCTTTTTTGGTGTGTATATTAGCATATCCATATTTAAATTTCCATACATCTATGAATCTATAATTATTCATTAAAATTGATATTTGCCTTGTTGGATCTATTCTTTTCATGAGGATCCTGTCCAATTGAGGGGAAATCACTCTATTCCAATCCCCCCAAAATAAGCTAATTCTCATATGAATAACTTAAAAAATATCCATTAAATTTTCATTAAAAATACCCCCATTTTCACAGGGGCATAACCCTACTTCACTAAGTTTTAAATCCATTTTTCATCAGTCTAGACCCCCCAGATACCTACCGTATTTGTCTTCAGTTTTTTTTCTGTTGCCAACTATGTTTTTGCATAGATGACAACCCAATTTTTCCTTTATCTGTAACAGAAATATGTTCTTTAACCCAGTGCTTCTTAAACCTTTTCCTCTCACAACCCTATTTCGCCTCCATTTTTTTAATGCAACCCCCGGTTATATAAATATGTAAAATATATATAGAAATCGAATGTTTACTGATAGTAATTCATAAAGAAATTTATTTTAAAACAATTATTTGGTATGCATATCTTTTTACCATTTATTAAAGATGAAAGTAAATGTGTATACTACTGAAATACATGTTTGTTTTTTTGTTGTAAAGAATTCAGTCTTAGGTGAATATTTGATACTGCAGGTCAGAACAACTTTTTTCAGATTTGATCAATATTTTCATTTTATCATTGTCAGTACTGCTTTGCATAAATACATAGTACAAACTAGCAGAAGAATGTTTAAAGCTATTTTAGAAATTGTTGGAAATTCTGTCTTAATACCAAATCAAAATGTATTTCATGCATTTCCCCCCCAAAGAACACTAATTTTATATCTATATCACTTGATAACATGGCAATACTTTTTGAACTTTCAAAATGGCAAATGATTGACATCTTTTATTTAAATTAACTATAGTTAATGAACCCAATTTAGTTTTTTATAATAAAAAATGTGAAGTATTTCTGAAACTGTCTTCAGGCACTTCAAATGCTCAATATTACTGAGTGTTTTTGGGTAATTGCTTGTAACTCTTACAATTAAATCTTTACGGAGGTCATTTTCAATTATAAATCATCTGTAACTGTAGACATTTCTCAGGAACTGTTTTCCACCCTATTCTTCCATATGCTATTTTTTAAAAGTAAAACTATGTATTTTATCTTTTTAGCATAAATATGTTACATTTTATTCCTTGGAACATGTTTCATTGAGTTTTTGAAAATATCTGACAAATAACACAGTTATGAAAGCTTCAACAATTTGAAAAATTAACAAAATTGGATTTTCCTTAGTCATAAATATAGTCACCTTTCAATTTGAATAATCCATTTAAACTTCACCCTCTTGAGAGCTACTTTACCTCTACATGTAATAATGTATAATAAAGCTTTTGTAATGGGGGTCCATGTCTTTGCAAAGTTTTCAAAACAAATTTGAAGCATTCGTGGACATTTTTGAAAACCTATTTGGCATTAAGTACCCATATATACAGTATATATATATACTCTGTGTGTGTGTGTGTGTGTGTGTGTGTGTGTGTGTGTGTGTGTATATATATATATATATATATATATATATATTTTCTTTTACATTACTGGCCAAGGTAAATCTTATATCTTTATTCCACATTTCCCTGAAGCACCCATTTGTATAATTTGTATATTATGTTCAAAAGGTTAGGCCGACCTTATCATATATTCTTTTACAGATTCATCTTCTGATTCTAATTTCAAAAGACAATTGTATCCTTTTTAAATTACATGATTATATAATTACACACTTCTAAATACAAATAATTTTCTCCGCCCTTTTTAACAAGCTCTTACTTTGTTTAACTCTCTTTTAAGTTATGAATAAACTAACTAACTAACTGAGATCTGTACCCTTCTACCTTGACAAAAATCTCCTACTTCTAAATACAAAATATAGTTCCCTTTTGATAAACACTTCCTGTGTTAAGGTAAATATTAATATATTAGGGGAAAGCCATTGCTTTTATATCACATGAGAGCCTTTCTGATAACAGGATTTTTGGACCCAGCATGTACTATGCCTTAGTCATACTAGAGATAACCATACCTACAAAATCTTGCATAATGACCCTCCAGATCAAAAAGTCTCTCACCTCTAAGAAAAAAACCATGCTTTCATCCACACAAAACAACAACAGGCCTCATAATACAATTTAATACTGGGGATTCCTAAACCACTTCTAAATGCAATGGATTTTCACAGGATTTCCATTGCAAGTAGGGATTTCAACACTGTTCTCCAGAGTGTCTATGGGTACAACAAATGTAGGCATAACTGGAAGAAATTCTCTCATACTTTTCCCCAGCCCATCTTCTCCTGATTTTAAGTACTAAGTGTTTTCTGGTATTAAAAGCACACACATGCATATATTCAAGATTGGGTAAGCAAGCTAGGTTCAGAAATGGGTTTAAATGAACTGTGATATTTTTGGAGTCTTGATTTTTGAGAAAGGAGACGAAGATGGTCTTTGGAGTGGCAGGAGAAAGAGTCTTGTCAGTAATGTGGCTCTGATCTTGAGAAATGCTTGGGATGAGCCCATCAAGGCCCATCCCAACTATGAAAGGCCCATTTTCTGTTCTTTTTAAGCATGTGGTCATTTTCAGTAAGGGGTATCATCACACTTGCACTGAAGAGCGGAGAGACTTGCCAGCTAGACATTTCATTGTTTTTCAAGTGTCTGTGCAAGATTTAGGAGGTTTCAGAGAAGGAGAGAAACTGTTGCCAAAGGTCGCCCCCCCCCAAAGTAAACTCTACACCAGTGAGTTGGAAAGCATACCTTTTGTGTCCCTGTAGGTCCTGGAGCAAAAGTTTACATGAAGCAAAAGCAGAGCTTCCATGCATACGAAAAAGAAGTATTTCTACAAAACCTGACATAAATGTTTGCATTGCCATTACCATCTCATTTGACAGAAGCTTGATACAAATGTTCTTTTCTTATAGGGACTCAAAGGTAGTCCAAATTCAGTGGAAGAAATTGACGCTTTGCTGAGTGAAGAGAGGTCTAGAGTTTCCTGCTTCACGGGCCTCAGTGCTTCTGTATGTATTTTCAGTGTTTGACTCCCACACTGTACTAGGTTGCTTGGTGATAATAATAATACTAAACTAAGCAGCAGGAACAAAATGTGTTGTAAATGCCTGTATATTAGAATTTTTAAAAGTCTTTTTTAAAAATTAAGGACCAGTGTGTTCTATGCGGCTTCTGTTCTTTAAAAAAAGAGGAGGAGGAGAGAAGATGTGAAAAAGGAGGAGAGAGAAAAAAAATTCACTCTGGCTTTTACAACAATGTATAGAAGCAGATTTGTTTCTTTAATACTGGGCTGCAATGTATCCTGTGTAGTCTATTTACCCACATGCCCCTTTTGCTTATAAAATCAGGTTCTGCTGTTTGCGTAAAATAAGAATTAAATATTTAACTGTATGCTGATCTATTTTAGTAAGCCTGCTAAACTCCCTCTCGACAGAAGTTTTTGTGTCCGCCCCCCCCCCCCAAAGGCCTGTATTGTTTGCTGAGTTTTATCATCTGTGTCACACTAGAAATGTTGTAATTGCAATATCATGTGTCCAGGGCTAACAACCCGATGCAAAGGTTACATGCAATGCCAGAACCTGATAATATCCTCTTAAACAACAAAAATGGTCTGGATACATTCTGTGCTGGTCACATAGACCAGTGTTTCCCAACCTTTTTTGAGCCGCGGCACACTTTTTACATTTACAAAATCCTGAGGCACACCACCAACCAAAATGACACAAAATTACACTCGAACACAGTAATACATATAGCTAATATGTTTTTAAATGTATTTATACACTCAGTGTGAAACCTGGTCCTGTTTCGATGAACACAACATATATATGACTTCCTCTCACATATATATACAAGGCTATAATGTCTTATCTCAGCCTTCTCTTCTTCAGGCTAAACATGCCCAGCTCTTCAAGCCACTCCTCATAGAGCTTGTTCTCCAGACCTTTGTGAAATTTCACCCTGAGTGAAATGGATGATCACCAGTACCTTAGATATTTCTTATGAGTACTTTGCTGTTGCCTGTGTGTATCTATAAAATATTGATGCTTAAAATAAACTTTATCTAACTTGACCAGTGCTGTGTGTAGGTTGGACTGAAAGTAGCACTGGGACTTGGTAGATTCTTTGGGAAAAGTTATTGTCTGTTGTCTTTTTGCCTTCCTGCTCAGTTTCAGGGTTCATTCACTGCTACTGCTTTCATTTTGTATTTAATCAGAGTGGGTTCCATTTTAAACTGATAGGTTTACCACTCTGGCATGTAATTTGAGTCTGTGTTTATTGGAACTCCAGAAGTGCCTTGGATTTTTGTCACCTAAGCTAGAAATGTATTCGAGATTACGAATAAACGATGTATGCATTACTAGCTCATGTTAATATTGTAAATGAGCTGTCCATAGAAGGGTCTGGACTGTAAGTAGGTGCGCTCAATTACTTTCCATCTCACAGTCTGACAAGGACCCACACCCATAGCCCGCTTCTCTTGAAGTCATTCCAAATGAAATGTTTTTTTGGGGAGGGATACATTGGGACACAATCAGGGTTAACCCAACTTCCCAATTGTAGTCCAATGAAAATGTTTTACCTTTTTGGGAGGTAAAAAGTTAAGCCATTGGCCTACCCCTGAATATGTTTCAAGTTACTTAGGTAAATATTGAACTGAATACGTTTGCTCATCCTAGGTAGAAAATAAATCCTTGAATCAATTGGATTTATGTACCTGTCAATTCAGCTGGACTCTAGTTGAAACTGACCAACAGGATCCATGCTTTTGGCAGCGCATGCTCTGGGCAGTAGCCAAGGAAACAACGGAAAGATTAATCAGAAGTAATGAAGTTAACGTTGGCTGACTTACAGTTCTTTTAAAAAGACAAAAAGACAAAAGATTTAACCTTTTCTTCTAAGAAGGCTCTTTGTGGTTTTAAACTTGTGTCCTAAACTCCGCAAAGCAAGTAGTAATGAGTTTTAAACTTTGAGTGGGGGAAGGTTTATCAGAGAATGAACTTCATGTCTGTAGGAGGGCATTAATGTTCACTCCTGTGGTCACAGAGCAAGTTCAGTGATCTTTCTCTTAAACCAAATTCCTCATGGCACTGCTAGTCATGGTCTGCTCATGTGTGGCTTGTACCTCTCATTGAACTGAGTATATTTCAATCCCCATAACTGTGGGGATACGTTCTGAGACTTTGTGTGGATATGTAAAACTGCAGATAATTATGGGCCTTATTGAAATTATGGCCCTCTGGCCTAAGAATACCATAGAGTTGCACTAGAGGCCCTAGAAAATGCCTAGAGAGGACATTTTGTTGGGCATTGATAGATGAAACCACAGATCCGGATTTTTTGTATATGAATAACTAATAGAAAATACGGTATTATCAGGATTGATGAGAGGATCAATCTACAAAGTCTGAGTTTTCCATGTCCCAAACTGAATTGGCAGGAAATAAAAAAATAAAGACTTTGTGAATTGTTCCTCCCATCATCCCAGAATGAGTATTCTTGCTGAGTATAACTTCTCATTTTGCATGACTTGCATTATACTGTCCATTTGGAAGATTTTTTTTCAAGGAAGTTCCCTTCCTCCTACCAGGTTGTTGAAGAATGTAAGAAAAGGACAGAAGAAATCGAACAGATGACACAGGAGCTAGAGAAGGATCAAAAAGAGTTGGAGAATTATAGGAAAAATATTTCACAGGTATTTTGCATGGATTATTATTTCCATTAGTTTCACTGGTATTTTTGTATTAAAAGAAATTCTGTTAAAAGTACAATAGTGTATAATGACCAAATTCTGGTACCAAATGCTGTCAGTTAAGCATCCCTGTGAATGCAAACCAGGTTGCAAGAGTTAGAGTGTGTATATGCAGGAGAACCAAAAACCATGGGCATATGTTTATACCAGTCTTCTCCCTCCATTGCTACTCTGATGTAAAACAATCCACAATATGATAAAGCACTATCCATACTTCAAATGCCAGGGATTAAGAGGTGAAGGCAATGGCAACACTGAGTGTAAACATGAGCATGATGGGCTCATACACATCTCTAATCTGAGTGACAAAAAGTGTGAAATTGGTTGGCTGTTACTGCGCAAGTGTTTCATCTGTACAATGGCTTTCGGAAACCACTGTTTGATGATGACTGTAGTTCATGTTTATGCATGCTTCATGGATCTAGGACAGGGCTGTCAAACTCATTTTATCAAGGGCCACACCAGCTTTATGTTGCTGTCAAAGGGCTGTTGAATCCATGGACAGAGAATCTATGCCTACAGAAGGCCAACTATAATTTTTTTCCAGATAGTGGTCGTTGCCCAGATGTTATTGAATGACAGCTCCCGTCATGTGGATGCATCATATGGATTGGAGATGATGGGAATTATGACACGAGAGCACTTGTGGCTCTGAGGTTGGGGAAAGTTTAAAGAGCATTTTGAAGTCTAACATCATATCCACAAGTGTTGTATCTAAATTCAAATCCCCCTATCCTGAATAAACAGAACAAATTGCAGCCTTCCAGATGTTACTGTATCCCAACTTCTATCAGCTGTAGTTATGATGAGGAATCTGGAGAGCCACAAATGACATCATGGGGTGGATTTGGCCCGTGGGCCTTGTGTTTGACACATGTGGTCTAGCGCATGGTGAAATATCAGATGGTGTAGCACAGCACAGGCTCCCATGTTATAATAATATAATAATAACATAATATAGTTTATTTATATTCTGCCCTATCTCTCCGATTACAGTACACCTATGCAGCAAACATCCAATGCCATTACACAATTAACAAGGACAGACAATGTATAAACAGAGGTATAGGTATTCCCATTTTTTCAATCTTTGGCATCTGGAAGCTGTGCTCGACTCCAGTCTCAGGGTGGTGCTGTTGCTCCATCTTCCATGCTGAGGAGCTTTGTTGTCCTTTGACGCTCATATCACTGACATGTCTGCGTGGGTGCCTTTTATTAATTCCCCACCAAAGTGGTACCTATTTATCTACTCACATTGCTGTTTTCAAATTTCTCGGTGAGCAGAAGCTGGGCTGACAGTTGGGAGTTCACCCCAACCCAGGCTTGAACTGTTAACCTATTGATCAGCAAGATTTTCTGCAGCTGGTGGTTTAACCTGCTGTGTTCATGCCCGGTACTGCAACTGGATACCCCCGGGTAATGCAATGGGTTAAACTCTTGTGTCGGCAGGACTTAAGACTGACAGGTTGGAGGTTCAATTCTGGAGAGAGCAGGTTGAGCTTCCTCTATCAACTCCAGTTCCCTATGCGGGGACATGAGAGAAGGCTCACACGAGAATAGTAAAACATCAAACATCCAGGCATCCCCTGTTGCAGATGGCCAATTCTCTCATACCAGAAATGACTTGCAGTTTCTCAAATCACTCCTGACACACACACACACACACACCTGCAACTGGATGTGCAGTGTGCCATCTTCTCTTTGCCCTCTTGCCCACCTCCATGGCCCCAGTTTACATCTGGCATAGCTCCTTGGTGCACCAACATTTTCCCACACTGCTGCCAGCGGGGAGGGTGGTGATTAGGGGCATTAGCAATATATTACATATTGGAAACTTCAGTTGAATTGTTATTCAATCACTGTGTGTGGAATCCTCAGCTTTGATATCCTATTAACATGTTATGAGTCTCCTTTATTTTTAGGTTAAGGAAAGATGGCTAGATCCTTTGAAACAGTTGGTTGCCCAAATCAATACAAGATTTAGCAGCTTTTTTAGCTCTATGCAGTGTGCAGGGGAAGTGGATCTTCACACAGAAAATGAGGTATGATTATCTGGATTATATATTGTTTAACGAAGAGAAGTAATCTCTCCCTTGGGTGCCTGAATTTTAACACCTCAATTAAGAGAGGAGAAATAATCTTCATATCTGATTGCTTTTGGATATCATTGCTTCGGAAATAGTTATGGGAAGGTTGTAGCACACTTTCTTGATAAGTATAAACTGTTTTCCCCTGAATGGGATTAGCAATAGCATACACATCTCAACACTTAAGCTTTATCTGATGCAAGATTACTAGCAGTTTCAATTGCAGATCGCAAACATTACAGATTTGTTCGCAATATTTTGTGTTTAGTTATTATGCTAAGAAATGGCACTCAAAATGATGAAAAGAGCAGAGCTGCGCAAAGGCTATGGGACACAGTTCTCCATAACAATGTTGAATTTGACAATGTAAAACAAACAAGAGTAGACTGCAATCCCATTGTCACGTTGCACGGACTGACCGGCCCCTTAATCACACACACAGAGACGGACTGAAGGCTAACTACTTTATTGAGTATAAAACCAGTTCCAAGAGTGTATAGTTCATAAGAGTAATAATAATTCAAAAGCTTGAAGCAACAGTGTCCATAAGTAGTTTAGCAATATAATCCAAACTGGAGCAAGGCTTGAAACAACAAGGTCCAAAACAGCTTAACAAGGCAATCCAAGGACTTGAGCAAGATTCCGCATTGACTGCGGATACAGGAACAAGGCAAGGCAGGATACAAGGCAAGGCTTGAAGGCCACTAGCTAGCTTAGCTCCGTGGACCCACTTCGCTAACACGTTTATCCCAAAAGAGACGTGGCCGAAGCACTGAGGATTCGTTCCCACGGATCCTTTACTTAATCTTTCGGCCGAGGTCCCCGACGCTCTAGGCTTCTTTGTCTCCAATCCCTGCTGACGGACCTCGGCCGGTCTAGGGCCCTGGACCACCCCCTCCTACTAGACTCGATGTTCTGTCTCCTATCAAAGGTTCGACCTTGTCTCTCAGCAGCTGTGTTGCTATCTCCCTGAGAGCTTTCCTCCCTGGAAACTTCCCAGCCGCTTTCTTCCATGTTTTCACTTTCGGGCTCCTGAGAATCTC
The DNA here is from genome assembly GCA_030556195.1 of Anolis apletophallus. Lineage (NCBI taxonomy): Eukaryota > Metazoa > Chordata > Lepidosauria > Squamata > Anolidae > Anolis > Anolis apletophallus. Next base: position 95,581,482 of record JARBWK010000006.1, on the reverse strand, counting down.
TCCCACCCGGATGCTCATAACTCCCAGAATCACTGTCTTCCATCTGCACCTGGTTATCTAGGTCTTCACCAGGGCCAAACAACATTTCTTCCCATGCCAAGCTCTCTGTGGGCGAAGGAGGCCCCTCGGAGGGAATCTGCCCTTCACCCCAGTCATCTAGCTCATCCTCTGAATCTGGATCTGCTGCTGCAGGCCCTAATGCTAATGGGACCCCGGGTCCTAGCCCCTGCCCTCCAGGCACAAACGAGAACTGCTGTGCCACACCCATGCACACGTATCTAGGCCTAAGGCCCTTTGAAAACAATACTGCTTTCCTTTGAGTATATAAGCATACAGCTGTAGTAGCAGTATAAAATACAAGTGAAAAGAAGAAAGGCCTGGTGAGTATCCTTAAAACAAGGATCAGCAAGGACAGCAACCTCCAGTGAGTTCAGGGATCTATTTGCTTTACTCAATCATATATTGAAATTAATATCTTCCTGTTTACTTCAGTGGAAATAAATAAAGTGCTACTGTTCGTAATACTTCTGTGGTTAGGTAAAATCTGTCTTCAGCCCCAGATACTTGTGCTGGGTAATTTCAAAAAACATTTCTAAAGTAAAGCAGCAACAACAACAGTAGCAGTAGTTTAGCAGATCAGAAGCTTCTTAAGCTAGCACTAAAGCGAATGAGCTTCAGCAATACAGGAGCAGAGTCAAGCTTTAAAAGTTATAAAATACTTTATTCAAACAACTACATGACTTGATTGGAAAGTAAAGGCCTAGTTATCTTAACTATGTAACTCTCTGGAGACATCTTGCCTCTCTCCATGTTCACAGGAAAAGAACAAAATGAGCTTGCCATGTTTTCAGAAAAGAGTCTCTGAGAAGTATCAGCCTAACAAACGTGATAGGAGGAGTGGCAGGCAGACAGAGAGGGCAAAAAAAATTATTTCAAGACCACCCCCTCTCCCAAACGGACTCAGCTGTTTACAGGCACAAAACAAAAAGGCAAGCATTCAGTGCCTCAAATGAATAAAAACACATCAAAATAATACAAATAATGCACAGAAACAACAGTGAACTTACAACAAAGAATTAAGCATTGAGATGAAAATAATAAAAAAATCCAATAAGACATATTAAACTAAAACATGAGTAAAATATTCCAAAATATACCCTAAAAGCAATTAAGATACAATTACAGTAAAATGGCTTTAAAATGGCTAACGCCAGTATTCATTTAAGATGTATCGTAGCAGTCATAAAGGACTCTCTCTGCCAACTAACTCACCTGCCTTTCTAAGTTCTTGATGAGGACTGTAAACTTGTGTAGGATATGATTGGGTTCCAACACATTGATGGCTTAATTGATGGTGCTTAATAATGGAAATCTGGCAGGATAGTCCCTTAGCACAGAGATACAGTGCTTTTCTCAGTGTCTCTTTTTCTCATGCTCAGACTCAACATGCACTGCCCCTGGAAAGTTGTTGCCCCTCGGCATGTGGTTGTTTGCATTCAATTATTGTGCAGTGTGACAAAGCTGTCTGCTTGGCATTAGTACTACATTATTAAATTAGTAAAGAAAAGTAGTGCATAGGTATGACTTGAGGGTTCTAGAGAGTCTGGAAAATATATGTGTAATTGTTCCCCCATAAATTTTATGGCATCTCATAGCAGTTCTCGTGCCATACTGAATTTGGTTTTGAATGCTAGTGCAAGGCTGCCTGTTCTTTCATGCTGGCTGCAGGCACAATCCTCTGAAATGCTGCGCTTGTGAAAATAATTTGGATAGTTTCATTAGATATGAATTGACAAGCCTATGCTATGCAGTGGAGATTGCCCAGAAGAGCCAAAGAACCTACCTAAACAAACTTTCAAAAAGACCACTGGGCAGAATACTCTTCATGACAGCCATGTGTTGGCAAATCCACTACTGTATATCAATCCATGTTTGATATAGAGGCATCCATCTTCCGAAATGTGTTTTGAAGTTGCTTTTCAAACACAGTATAGTGGGTCCTTTGTTTCTGCTGGGGTTTGATTCAAGATTCTAAATATCTGGATGCTCAAGTCCCATTAGAAATTGGTGCAATAAAATGGCATCCCTTGTATAAAATGGCAAGATCAAGGATTGCTTTGAGGGAGATTTTTTTCTAGATGTTGATGGTGGAATTCATGGAGACAGAGTCCATGGATATGGAGAGGCAACTGTAAAGTATTAAAAAAATACTTATAAACCTTATATTTATTCCAGTGTACTGTCAACATTACTTGCTTTGAGGTTGAAAGTGTATTTGAAAACGAGTCTCCAGCTACTTCACTACATTGACATAGTACAGTTTAAGTTTAGTATGATCAGTGGTTCTCAACCTGTGGGTCCTCAGGTGTTTTGGCCTACAACTCCCAGAAATCCCAGACAGTTTACTAGCCATTAGGATTTCTGGGAATTGAAGGCCAAAACATTTGGGGATCCACAGGTTGAGAACCACTGGTTTGGATGTAATGTCTGAATTGACAAACTGAAGGTTTTGATGCAATGGGTAGAAGTTAGGCTGCAGATCAGATGTATATGTTATCATGATGGGCAATCACTCATGGCCGAGTATGATTGTGCTGAACCCTCTGGATGTGGCAGTTCAGTCAGGGATAATTAAAGAGGCAGACTATGTTTAGGTCACCATTTCTAGCCTCCTTCCCATATGGGGTTAACAGAGTGGATCCTAAATAGAGTTGCTCAGACAGGGATCAATTGCTGCTCAATTGCTCAACTGCCTCGGACCTTGAGTTAGAATGAGTGAACCCATATCCACCGCTCACGTGCTGCCCATGTTATATTTTAGTGTTAAGGCAGTGACTCTGGTTTTGTCTTAATGTTTTGCCTACAGAATCAGGAATAAGTATTAGCCTCTAGTACTAAGCAGATGGGGTATAAAAATGAATAAATAGCTGTTGTCTGTGACTTCTCTGTTGAATATTTAGAAGCTCAAAACATGGCTGTGCTGCCTAAATTGGCCACTAGAATTTTCTGTTTTCTCATTTATTCTCAGTGGTCATATAGTAACTTGTAGATCTCTAACACTAATGTATTTTTGTGACAGGAAGAATATGATAAGTATGGGATTCGGATAAGGGTTAAATTTCGCACCAGCACGCAACTTCATGAACTGACTGAACACCATCAGAGTGGAGGGGAGAAAAGTGTTTCCACTGTGTTGTACTTAATGGCTTTGCAGGAACTCAACCGATGTCCCTTCAGAGTGGTAGATGAAATAAACCAGGTATTGTTTTCATCATTGTTATGCATATGAAAATGGGACTTTTTTTCAGATGTAAAATATTAATGTATTCATTTCTTTTAAAGGGAATGGACCCTGTTAATGAAAGGAGAATCTTTGATGTAGTGGTAAAAACTGCCTGTAGAGAGAGCACTTCTCAGTACTTCTTTATTACTCCAAAGGTGTGTATCTACAAACTGTTTACCTTCTCTGCCTTCAGTACTTTGGATTTCTTTCTTAACAGATTAAAAAAAAGGAGGCCTAACAATAAATGTTGTCTGAAGCATTTAAAATCCAGCTTTTTAAAAAACTACTACATTGGTTCTCAAATATTTATCTTCCACATGTTTCAGCCTTCAAATCTCATAAGACCCAGTAAGCAGTCAGTGATCTAGAATTATGGGAATTGTTAGAGATTGAGAACCATTGCTATAGTAAAAATCGAACACAGGAGAATACAAATATTGGATTTCTTTCAATGCAGGAGTCATAACATGCATCTGCTACAATACTGGAGTAACCCCTCCCTTCTAGGTGAATGGGTTAATATCAAGGCTTTCAGGGCTTATTATGGCTAGTAACAAATTAGCATAGAGAATGAAGAAAATAATTTCTAGAGGTTTAAAATTTTTTTTTGAAAGAAGTTATCTTTGAACTAAAATTCCCAGAATGCTACATGTAATATGACAATTTTCCTAATCTGTTAAAAAGCAGAGGTAGAAAACAAATTAGATTCAGGAATCCTGTCGTATGTCTACTCCCACTGTATAAGGTTGTGTCTCTTCCTAATGAGCCTTACTGTTTTTTGTGACTTCCAGGGAAAAGCCCTGCTCTCCACCTTCTTGATAAGTAATGAGGTCTTCAGAAAGGTCTGGGCCTTTTTCAGTTGTGGCTCTGTGGAAGTTTGTTTAAGACAGATCTGTGTCTTTGAAATAATAAAGAAAATGACACACATACTTTTATTGAAAATTAAGTCTCCCAAAGGCCTTTTTCCTCATGTAGCAAGAGTTCTCCTGTGCAAGGACTTCTTCCACTGAGATAAAAATACTTTTACAGTCTTAATCCATTGTGAATCTTGTGCAGGTAAGGCTTGAAAGCTTTACAATGATGAGTAAGGTTGAGTTGGATTTCTAGGGTTTTATAAATTTTGGAATACCTGTATTTGCACACACTGATCGTAAGATATCTTGGAAATGGGACACAAGCCTACATATGAAATTCATTAATGTTTCAAATATACATTATAAACATAGCATAAGGTAATTTTATTCACAATATTTTAATAATATTATGCGTGAGACAAATTTTGTGTACATTGAACCATCCAAAAATAAAGGCGTCACTATCCCAGCCAACCATAAGGATAGTTTCAGATTTTGGAGTATTTTCAGATAAGATGTGCTCAACCTGTGCTCAGTAATGAAGCTTTAGCTCTATAAAGAATAATGCTGAACATGTAGCAGCTGATGTGCAGTATAGAGGCACAGGAAGTTATTAGAGGTTTTGGTAACAGTGAATGGGTTGATGCTTTGCTATTTGTCTCTGATACAAGCCCCTTGCCTTGAAGTGAAGGATTTATCGGAGAGTTTGTGGGCATTTCTCAAAGCTGGTGTAGGCCCAGAGGAAAATCCTATGGCGGTTCAGTTCTTTTGAGGCTAGGTTATTTTGACTATGGTTGGTCTTCCACTGAGTAATATTACGCATTGCATTATTTAGTGATGTTGCCTTAATGCTCTTTGACAACTTTTTTTTCTAAAATATCTTTTAATATTTACCTCTTTCCATTATCATTTGCTTTTCTTGAATGTCATTCAGCTTTTACATAGATTGCGCTAGATCCCGCAGTCTTGTCAGTTGCAGAAATCTGTTGGGTTGTACCCATTAATAACTTTCATGTTGCGATGCTTATGTAGCCAATATGAGTGTAGTGGAGCCTTATAATAATAATGGAAGATGAATTAAGATCTTAATTTAGTCAGTATGTGTTATCTGTAGGATATTATCCACAGGATTTTCCTCAGGTTTGAGACATCCCCATAAGCTCTCCAGTAAGTGGGAGGCTACAAGACAACAACCTAGTATGAATAGGGTTCTGATGGACTAGCCAGCTAATTGGCCCAATTGATTGGAAACCATTGACTGGTAGGATGTGTTAAGTATTTTGTTTTGTTTTGTTATTGTCTTGTGGTAAAAACAGAACATTGAGTGGATACTGGTCGTTCTAGTACTGTTATACCAGCTGGTTGTGAAAGAGCCAGCTGAAGGACTGGATAATAATGAGAGGACTAACCAGAACCATCTAGTTGGGTGCAAGGCAGTCCCCTTGTGGGAGTAGAGTGCTGCTGGACTAGCTAACTATTTATTATTTATTTATTAACTGTATTTATGTACCGCCTTTCTCACTCCTGGGGGGACTGAAGGTGGTTTGGAACATGTTAATGGCAAACATTCAATGCCAACATACAAGTAAAACAGGAAATCATAATAACTAACCACTACATATGACTTAACTATGACTTAATTAAAACCATTAAACATACTACATAAAATAATATTTAAACATGAAAAGAAAGCATTAAAAACATCCTGGCATAAATATTCAAATCACATCATCCAGAAATCATACACCATAGCCATTCCGATTGTCATTGCACATGTTCCTTTAATTACTCTTTGCACTGCATAATTTTACTGGCCAAAGGCTTGATCCCACAACCACATCTTTGTTCTCTTTCTAAAGGCCAGGAGGAAGGGTGCTGATCTAATGGTCTAACTAATTGTCCTGGTCAATTGAGAATACATCTATTGACTGTGTGTTAAGTGTTGTTGTATTAATGTCTTATAATTTGTTTTATACATTTTCATTTTTTTTGTTTTGGTTGTCTCTTTGGTCTTCTATTTGTTTATTTTTAATTCAGTGTATTCAGAACTTTGGGCAGCGATACAAGTCATACAAGGCAGAGGGAGATATGGTAATATCACGATTCCCAAGAATTTTGCACTGAGAGGAATATCTCAGTGATCTCTGGGAGGGGGAAGTATGACGGTAGGCACAGGCCGAATGCTAGAGGGAGATGGAGTCGACAAAAGACTCGACCCCCCTCTGACCTGCATCCTATCCCCAGATACACCTGTGACAAGCATCCAGTTTCTTCCTCTCCAACTCTGGTGTTAATAAACGCAATATCTATTAGGAATAAGACTGCAACCATCAGAGATTTCCTCACTGACCAGGGAGCAGACCTTGTGTGCATCACTGAAACCTGGTTGCAAGAGGGCGATGAAGTCCTACTACAAGAACTAGCATCTCCAGGATTTGTGGTTGCTCACCAGATGCGGACAGGAAGGGGGGTGGGGTGGCAATGCTCTCCCGAGATAATTTTTCTCTCAGGGTGGTCCCCGGTCTGATCACCTCCGGCATTGAGTGTCGGCCTCGTGTGGGATTCCAAAGAGAGCATAGCCTTTCTGTTGGTGTACCGTGCGCCTAGCGCACCAACAGAGAGCCTATCCTAATTGCTAGAGACTGTGTAGAAGTGAGCCTTGAGGTTCCCCAGGCTTATTGTCCTGGGAGACTTCAATGTCCACACCGACTCAGACTCTTTTACATCAGCAGCAGCGGACCTAGTGTCCTCCATGGAGACTCTAGGACTCTCACTATGCAACACCGGTCCCACACATCAGGCCAGTCACACGCTGGATCTGATATTCAGCACTGGAATCCAGGTGGCCCTAACCTCTACCATCGAGGTTCCATGGTCGGATCACCATGCCCTGAGAATTCGGTTAGAGCAGACCCACCCTCCCTGCAAGGGCGCTGAACCGATTTGGGTTCACCCAAGGAGACTTATGGAACCCAATAGGTTCCTGAATGGTCTGAGGGATCTGGAGCCTGTCAGTGACTCGGTCAAAGTGCAAGTGGATACATGGAACATCAAGTTATCTAATGCACTTGATGAGATTGCCCCTAGACACCCTCTCCAACCCCGCCAAAACGGATCTCCTTGGTTCACCAAGGAGCTTCGGCTTTTGAAATGGGAGAAGAGACAGCAAGAGGGCATGTGGCAAGAGATCCGTGACGAAGCATTGAGATCAGCTTATAAGGTATTTATGGAAACCTATGAGCATGCTATCATCGAGGCAAAACAATTATACTATGCCTCTTTGATAGCGTCTGCAAACTCACGCCCAGCTAAATTGTTCAAAATAATTCGCTCTCTGACGACGGTCCCTACTGTCCCAAATCATGATGAACAGGCCCTTACAGCTGAGGTTTTCAGAGTTATTTTACAGACATGATCTCAGTGCTCCGCTGGGAACTCCTTGCCACAATTGATACAGTTAGAGAACGTGAGACTCCGTGGTCAATGAACTCCTAGCTGCAGCTAGACTTACTACTTGCTCCCTCGATCCGTGTCCCTCTTGGGTAGTGAAATCTTGCTTAGAGAGACTATGTGACCCTCTGTTGAAGATAATAGACAGCTCCCTTAAGCAAGGAGTTTTTCCAGAGGGTTTAAAATAGGCAGTGGTCTCCCCGCTGCTGAAGAAACCGAACTTAGACCGATCGGTTCCCTCCAATTACTGCCCAGTTTCGAACCTTTTGTTCCTGGGTAAGGTGATTGAGAGGGCAGTAGCGGGGCAGCTGCAGCAGTTCCTAGATGACACTGCCAGATTAGATCCCTTCCAGTCCGGCTTCCGTTCAGGGCATGGGACGGAGACCGTCTTGGTCGCCATTTCGGATCAGCTTCGATGCCAGCTGGACAAGGACGGATCAGCGCTGCTTGTGTTATTTGACCTCATAGTAGCATTTGATACAGTTGATTACAATATTTTGGCCCACCTCCTTGCCGTTGTTGGAGTCAGGGGGACAGCCTTAAAATGGTGGTTATCCTTTCTGTACAACTGAGGACAGCAAGTGGAAAGGGGAGGTCTGGTTTCTGAGAGGGCCCCTCTAATTTGTGGGGTCCCTCGAGGGGCTATACTCTCCCCTTTGTTTTTTAACATATACATGCGGCCACTTGCTCAACTGGTTCGAAGTTTCGGGCTGGAATGTTATCAGTATGCTGATGACATCCAGTCTGTTCTAAAGATGGAAGGCCGACCGGACTCCGTACCCTCAAGTTTCCATCAGTGCCTTGAAGCCGTTACTGGATGGCTGCGAGCCAGCAGATTGAGGGTGAATCCAGCAAAGACGGAGATACTGTGGCTGGGGCATCCAGATAGTGGGGTGGTTCAGCTGCCTATTCTGGATGACGAGGCACTACGCCTGTCATCTTCAGTAAAGAGCCTTGGGGTTGTCTTAGACCCATTGCTGACAATGGAGTCTCAGGTCTCCACTGTTAGCAAAACTGCCTTTTTCCATCTGTGGCAGGCTAGGCGTCTGGCCCCCTATCTGTCTAGAGACGACCTAGCCACAGTGATCCAAGCCACGGTCATCTCGAGACTAGACTACTGTAACGCCCTTTACATTGGCCTGCCCTTTAGGTCATCCAAAATGCTGCTGCGCGACTTCTCGCTGGGGTGCCAGTGAGATGTCATATAAGTCCCATCCTTCAACAGCTTCATTGACTTCCGGTCGAGCACCGGATCACCTTCAAGGTGATGGTGTTAACTTTCAGGGACTTGTATGGTCTGGGGCCGATGTATCTGAGGGACCGTCTCATCCCCTACCAACCCCAGAGATCACTCCGTTCTGAAGATCTGAACCTTCTCGAAGTGCCTAGTTTCAAAACCATTCATTTAACATCTACTCGGTGCAGAGCCTTTTCTGTTGTGGCGCTATCTATTTGGAATACTTTGCCAACCGAAGTTCGTGCCTTGCAAGATCTTTCCGCAGGGCGTGCAAAACCTATTTGTTTCGGTTGGCATTTGATTGTTGAAATTCGTAATTCTGTTTTAGTTTAATTGATGTTTTATCTTTGTTTTATGCTCTTATGTGGACTGTGAGCCGCTCCAAGCCCTCGGGGAGTGGCGGCATACAAAACCAAATAATAAATAAATACCCTTATAGAGTAAGGAGAGAAAGGTGTTTAATACCTGTCTCACCATCCAGTCACTCTGCCAGCCTGGGGAACTTGGAGAGTGAGCCAGACCACTCACAAAACCTCACCTTGCTCTTAATCAATGCCTGGTCAGTGAAAAATGAGGTTCATATCACCTGTTATCTCCTCAAAGATGAAGGAGCTCACCTGGCATGCTCCAGTAAGATGATAGTGCTCCAACCTGGGCCCAGGCCCTCACAGACTCACTGGCTGAGCACATGGAACTGGTCTCAAAAGTGTTTTTGGAGTCACCCAGGATTTTGCTTCTAGGCCACTTCAACATACCACTGGGGTCCAGTTTGTCAGGTGCAACTCAGGGGTTCATGGTATCCATGACAAACATGGGCCTATCCCAATTGGTTTTTGAACTGAGACATTCAGTAGGTCATAGCCTTGATGCGATTTTCAGCTAGAAACATATGGATCTAAGGGCAGAGTGATCAACACCTCCAAGCTGTCACGGACAGATCACTTTCTGGTCAGGCCTAGTATCACAGCTACAACCTACTCCTGCAGGGGATGCAGGAGCTATTAAAATGGTCTGCCCTTGAAGGCTAATGGATCCTCTGAGATTTCAGGAGGTTTTGGAGGGTATTGTGGCTGGCATCACCAATGATCCTATTGCATCCCTTGTCAATAAATGGAATCGAAATCTAACTAGGGCTATTAACATTATCGCCCCCAAACGTCCTCTTCAACCTGTTACAAATCAGGCTCCCTGGTATATAGAAACCCTCAGGGAAATGAAGCAGGAAGAATGATGACTAGAGCCCAGATGTTGGAAAACCCAACTTTTATATGACAAGACATGGTATAGAAGGCACCTCTATAGAAAGCTTTATACTGTTGAAGGCTTTCACGGCTGGATTCACTGGGGTGTTGTGTGGTTTCGAGGTGGTATGGCCATGTTCTAGCAACATTTCTTCTGATATTTCGCCTGCATCTGACTGGCATTTTCAGAGGATTTGATGGTGGTAAAACAAGTCTTGGAAAATGAACCAATGTCTGTTAAACTAGTGTAAAGGGTGGAGTTAAAAAGTTTGATTTGCAAGTCTTTGAGTAGGATCCATCCACTAGCATGTGAGGTAACTAGTTGACTAAGTGAGCCCTCACTATTGGAGTATGTGAATCTTTTAGTTACTCACATGCAAATGTATGTATCCCAACACTTGCAAATCAAACTTGATATTTTTTTTAGATGATGGTGTATTTTTGGCAATGTTGTAACCCACTTCAATCAACAAGGAGAGGTATGTAAGAAATAAAATGATGATGATGATGATAATAATAATCTTGCCCACCTGGCAAAAATGCCTGACTTTGGTGAATCAAAAAAGGAAGCATAGAAGAGCATAGGTATTTGAGAAATAAAATATAGGTGCTGTATATTGACTAAGGCACAACTGTCCGTGGTGTGTGTGTGTGTGTGTGTGTGTGAGAGAGAGAGAACTGATTTAATTGAGTTATCTTCCTTGCTAACTTCACAGCTGTTACAGAACCTCACTTATGACAACAAAATGACTGTGTTGTTGGTCAACAATGGATCTTCTATGCTCGAATCAAGAGAGTGGAACCCAAAAGCTTTCCGTAGGAGACGTCGGCGAATTCAGCCATGACTAATCAGCAAAGACCATTCTGATGCCTTTTGGAACCAAGGAGGAGAACAGTTGGTGCAAGCTGAAGAACTTAAATTTCTTCTAATATTTAAAGCACATCTCTTGAAGAAGCTGTTGATGGTCTCATTTTAAGTGACCATATGTTTCCGCTTTTATGTTTATGTCTTCTGGAAGACCACAAGTATGATTTCTGAGGATAATTTTTTTTGTATTAGCAGTCATCCGGTGGTGCATTTTGGGTTGAAGTCTTTTAGAGCGTTGATGTATTTAGATCCTTTTTATGTGAGTTGTAAATGTTCTGATGAAACTTTTGCAGGTATTTGTGAACTGGTAAAGATCTCATTTGAGCAAGACAGTTTTAACTTGTGTTTCAGTCCAGTATTGTGCACTCAAAAGAGACTGTCCAAACTGTTTAATGAGAAATTATATGTAATTTATGGAGGACTTTAAAAAGTGCTTTCTCTGCTTGCCCCTAGAGCAGTGGTTCTCAACCTTTGGTCCTCCAGGTGTTTTCGACTTCAGCTCCCACAATTCCTAACAGTTGGTAAGCTGGCTGGGATTTCTGGGAGTTGAAGTTTAAAACACCTGGAGGACCAAAGGTGGACACTGGAGGACACTGCCCTGAGTAACATCTTAATTGTGTTTTAGAAGAGGAAAGGTTTCAGACAACTGCCAAAGATCTAAAACATGTAGTATCTTCTTATTGAAAACTCAGTAGGAACTATTGGTTTGACTTGTGCTTGATAATTTTATACCAAAGACCATAAGATGGGACCTGTTTAAATTTTTCCCATAGATTTGTTGTTGGAAAAATAATCTTACTCCATGCGATTCAAAAAATTTTGTATAATAAATTTATACTGGAATTTTTTTTCATTTGTCATATTTTCAAAACATGCCTTGGTTTTTAGATTATTCCTTTGAGAGAAAAATGTAGACATTCCACAATCCTCAAATCATATTCACCTTTGAACTGTTTTCCTCAACACACTACTATTAGGACTGGTGACTCCACTGAATTTTTAGAATTAAGTATACCTAACAAAAGTTAGGGAGATGAGAAAGGGAAAAGGGAAAGAGAAGAGAGGTGACTTATACTATACTTATGCAATCTTTTAATCAAGCATCTTCTGGTGAGATGTAGAATTAGTCTCAAATTGATGGAAGGGGAGATGTTTGCAATCCCCAATAATAATCATTTGGACCAAAGGTGTACAGCCTTTTGGCTTGCCTGGGCCACATTAGAAGAAAAAGAATGGACTTGGTCGCACACTGCCATAAAACTGAAGCTACAGTTTTGTGTTAGCTGCATTCATAGCTGTTCTGGGACACAGATAGCAAGTGTATACTGCACGCAACAGCACTGTGCCTAATGCAAAATACATTGGGTTTTTTTCACAATTCATTTTATTTATTTATTTATTCTTTCAGCTTCTAGACTGCTCCCTCTAGAAGCTCGGAGCGGTTTACAACAGTTAAAAAGACAGGCGTAGAACTGACATTATAGAACAACGGTGTAAAAGCAGATAAGCAATGATTTAATCTAAAACATTACTAGAGCTAAAATAATTCTAAAAGTAAGCTAAACTACATAGAAAGCATAACAGTTACTCAACTGGAAAAGCCAGGCGAAAAAGAGCCGTCTTGCAGGCTCGGCGAAAAGAGGACAGTTCTCTGATACCCCTGACTTCCTCAGGTAGGGCATTCCATAAGGTTGGTGCCACCACCGAGAATGCTCTTTGTCTTGTTGAGGACAGGTGGAGTTGCCGGATGGAGGGGACGTTGAGAAGATTTTGTACACCGGAGCGTAGGGATCTCTGGGGACAATATGGTGAAAGGCGGTCCCTCAAGTACACTGGCCCAAGACCATACAAGGCCTTAAAGGTTAACACCAATACCTTGAAGGAGATCCGGTGCTCGATGGGCAGCCAGTGCAGTTGCCGCAATTTTAAATGACATTGTGATAGACTCTCTTGCTCTTTATTTTATTAATTAAATTTTAACAGTTTTCATGTCTTCTGGACAAACAATTTGCAGTTATAATGTGAATTACTGATAATATTCTAATATTTGTAGATGTAGCATACTGTGTTTATTCCATTCCTTTCTGTTGCCGTGAATAGAGTTTGTGCTTGAGCACTGTATAATCAAGTTACAAAAAAATCTGAACGATTTCAGTAGGTTTATGGTTTTATGTTGGGCCTCATTCATCGATATCCTGGGCTGCATGCAGCCCATGAGCTGCAGGTTGGACGGCCCTCATTTTTAGGCCATAGTAATAAAGAAGAGGGAATTTGAAAAGGCCCATTGAATACAGTGATATTGCCAGCTAAACATAGAATCTATTAAGTATTTAATTCTGGAGTGCAATAGATACTCAAAATTGTGCTGCATATGTACGTTAAAAGTTATTGATCTTCATTGAGATACTACCAAATTGGTTTCCCCACTGTCACATATGCAATGCTGTTATCTCTCCTGCAAAAATGAATATTATAGGTCATGCCTGAATCAGTGATTTTCAGACAAAAAGTTTAATTAATAAAAAGGGCACACGGATGTCTCATCTATCAGACTTTTTAAAGTACTTTGCTTGACAATGAGCATTTAGAGCAATGGTTCTCAACCCGTGGGGCCTCAGGTGTTTTGGCTTACCACTCTCAGAAATCCCAGCCAGTTTACCAGCGGTTAGGATTTCTGGGAGTTGAAAGCCAAAACAACTAGGGACCCACAGGTTGAGCACCACTGATTTAAAGGGTGGGGAAAGGTGAAGTGGAAGGAATTATCTGTTGTACCACATTTTGCCAAAAGCTACACATCTGGCTGTAACGACAACTTTATTTTGCGGCATCTTTCCATTTTCTGGTTTTAAACATTTACCATCTTTTGGGATTTGGGAATTTCACTATGCAAACAAAAACATGGTTTGGTTTGATTAGATCCAAATGGTTAATCATATAATTGCTTACTGTGATTTTTAGAGCTTGGGCATGACCAATCTTTGTTTATATTGGGGCCACTAGCACTTCTTTAGTCATTATATTTTTTGGCTACTATCAGAACAACTATAAATCTGATGTCGGAGAGAGAGATTAATTGGATTGATGACAAAAGAAAATAGAAGTTATTCCACCCTCCCTTAAAGGATCAGCCATGCAATTTCCCTTGCAAAATTTTGGGAGTGTGCTGAATAAAAGTTCACACTCTCTATCGACACCGACATGGTCATGTTTACTGTTGTTTTCATAACTTCTTTTCCCTGGAAACTGAGAATGTTTCTTAGGTCCATATATACACAAAGACACTCTTTGTGGAGGGAAAGGTGTGCCATTTCAATTACGGATTTGCTTGATTATTCTTTAATCAAGCAGCAACACAACTTGGAAGGAGAATCTGCTTAAGAATGCAATACTAGCCAAATTATATGGTGTACCCCAGGAAATCTGAGATTTGGATCTTTACCACCAGAGGCCACTCTAATACCAACTGCTGTGTGACTGCCTTGCCTTGAAAAGCAGTACTTTGCACAGAAGGGGAAATAATGCCTTTCATTTTCAATTTGAATAGGTTGTTTGGGCTCCTTCTCTAAAATGTTCTGTTTCCTTGCAAGCAAAATTTCTTTATTAGCTGGGTAGGAGTGAAAAACAGGTGTGTGGCAAGCACATGAAGGCAACAAGAGTCAGGACAAGAGGAAGTCGATACTGGAGATGTGGAGATGGTTGTGCCCTGATATATCACAAAGTTGCTGATAAGAGGGGAGCCGACTTCAATCAACATTTGAACCTGTTTGTGTTAGCAGGCTGATCGTTTTGCTTGAAACAGATAAAGAATGAATGTGTGAACTGAATACAGCTTACCAGACAGAATTGTTAGTTATACAGTCCAACACACAGGACAACAGCAATTTTAGTGCTAGATCTTATTCATTTATTCATTCATTCATTCATTCATTCATTCATTCATTTATTTATTTATTTATTTATGACAATTATATGCTGCCCTTCTCACCCCAAAGGGGACTTGGAGTGGCTTACAAGTTATCTTCACAGTATATACATCCAATGATGTATATATGCAGTTTATCATATTTATTTACTACAGGGATCAGGAACTTTTTGACTCAGAGAGCCATGAAAGTGAAATATTTGGAAAAGAAAGGAAAGGGAGTGAGGAAAAAGTAAAATAATGAAGGGAAAAGAACAAAAGAAAGAAGGGGAGAAAGGGAAGTGAAAAGAAAGGAAGGAGAAGGAAAGGAAGACTTGGGGGAAAAGAAAAGAAGACGAAGGAAGAGGGAGGCAGGGAGCATGGAGAAAAGAAGGAAGGGGAGAGAGGGAGGGAAAAGGAAGGAGAGAAGGAAAGGGTGAAGGGGAGAAAGGAAGGAAGAGAGAATGGTGGAAAGAAGGGGAGAGAGGGAGGAAAAAGGAAGGAGAGAAAGAAGGAAAGGTTGAAGGGAGAGGAAGGAAGAGGAAAGTAGGAAGAATGGAGGAAAGAAGGAAGGAGAGGGAGGGAAAGGGAAGGAGAGAAGGAAAGAATGGAAGAGGAAGGAAGGAATGAAGAGGGAGGAAGGAAAGAAGGTAGGGAGAGAGGGAGGAAAAAGGAAGGAGAGAAGGAAAGAATGGAAAAGGAAGGAAGGGGAGGAGGGGGCGGGGCCAAGGCGGACCTTGGTGTCGACATTGGCGAGGCAGTCACTCCTCCCTGCTGCATGCTGGGAAACTGAGGCCCGGGCTGCTCTGGAGAGCCAGATGCAATCATGAAAAGAGCCACATTTGGCTCCCGAGCCATAGGTTCCCTACCCCTGATTTACTATATTGTTATAAGTGTTTTAGAGCCCCCAGTGGTGCAGTGGGTTAAATTGCTGAGCTGCTGAACTTGCTGACAGAAAGGTTAGAGGTTTGAATCCGGGGAGCGGGGTAAGCTCCCACTGTTAGCCCGAGCTTCTGCCAATCTAGCAGTTTGAAAACATGCAAATGAGAGAAGATCAATAGGCGCCACCTTGGTGGAAAGATAATGGTGCTCAATGTAGTCATGCTGACCACATGACCTTGGAGGCATCTATGGACAATGATGGCTCTTTGGCTTAGAAATGGAGATGAGCACCACCCCCCAGAGTCAGACATGACTAAACTTAAGTATTTTATTTAACTTAGTGTATAGAGTGTAATCATGTGTTATCAATCTTTTTTATGTTTGGTTTGGTATTGTGATACGGCCTAAGGGCTAATCAATAACATTTACTACTGCTAATAAGCCTGTGTGATGTTAAGAGCATAAGAATTTAAATGGTGGATCATGCTTAGGTTTCGTGGTTATTTCAGAAATTGGCAGTGTTTTGATGTACAATCAAGTGTTCTTCCCAGTCCTTGCCCCTGGTATAACTCTTAGAGCCAAAAAGCAATGATCATTGTGGCTTCATCGCTAGCTACTGATGCTTAAGAACTTCCTGCAGTCTAAAGTCTGTTTCATTTTTTCAGAACTTGTATTTTAACTGCTAGCAAACTATTTATAGAAATATGGGAAATAAGGTAGGCAGAATGTGCATAACAGTTGACATTATGCTTTATATAAATATATATGCCCTTAGATAAAAACATACACTGCATGCACACCTATATCAAATTAAAGTTGTGATAAGGACACATGCACACACAAATATCCATATCTATATCATTTATATCTATAACGTATTATGTATGCTTATTTTTCCATCTCACCATGGCAGAACCTTTTTCACATTGGTGAGTTTGTGTGTTTCTCTGAGGCAAGAGGCTATGCTGACAGTAGCAGTGCTGCTAGTAGGGTTTCTCATGTCAGATAGGATTTGTTGAGTCAGACTAAATGTGCCAAACAACTACTAGACAGCAGCAGTCGTGGAGGGTGACACTGGCAGAGGATTTCTCAGAGACAACAGCAGTGGCACCATGGCTAACACTAGTTAGTACTATATAGAAGAATGCATGGCAACGCATGGCAATGCAGGTTCGCAGCTTGGGTGTGATCCTGGACTCATCGCTGAGCCTGGAACCCCAGGTTTCGGCGGTGACCAGGGGAGCATTTGCAGAGTTAAAACTTGTGCGCCAGCTGCGCCCGTACCTTGAGAAGTCTGACTTGGCCATGGTGGTCCACACTCTGGTTACATCCCGTATAGATTACTGCAATGCTCTCTACGTGGGGTTGCCTTTGAAGACTGTTCGGAAGCTGCAACTAGTCCAACGGACAGCAGCCAGGTTGATAACAGGAGCGGCATTCAGAGAGCGTACAACTCCCCTGTTGTGCCAGCTCCACTGGCTGCCAGTTTGCTACCGGCACAATTCAAAGTGCTGGCTTTAACCTTTAAAGCCCTAAACGATTCGGGTCCTACTTACCTGTCCGAACGCATCTCTCCCTATGAACCATCGAGATGTTTAAGATCATCTGGAGAGGCCCTGCTCTCGGTCCCGCCTTCTTCACAGGCGTGACTGGCGGGGACGAGAGACAGGGCCTTTTCAGTGGTGGCCCCTCGGCTTTGGAACGCCCTCCCTAGAGACATCAGATAAGCCCCCTCCCTCCTGACATTTCGCAAGAAAGTCAAGACCTGGCTGTTTGAACAGGCATTTGCTGATGAAATATAAAGGTTTAATTAGATATATGGAATGACAACGATGTGACAGAAACTGAATTCAACATGACACTGAGACTGCAATGGTATGTTTTTAATTGTTAAATTGTTGCTATATGGTTATTTTTTCTTTGTTTGCTTGTGTTGTATTGAGGGCAGAGACTGCCTTGTGTAAACCGTCCCGAGTTGCCTTCGGGCTGAGAGGAGCGGTATAGAAACGTGACAAATAAATAAATAAACCCTCTTTTGAATGGCTTTTATTACAAACACCCTATGATGAGACAATCCAAAATGAAAAAAAGAGATAATGCCAGATGACAAACTTGCCAGATCGGAGACCTCTTCCACAAGATCTGAGAAATCAAAAGGAAATTTGAACCAAAGGTGGCATAAACACTTTACATGACTAAGTAGAAATATGATGACAATGCAATGAAAAACTATATAAAAAAGATAAAGGAATGACAAATTCATTGAAGGAAGAACCATTTGAAGCTGAACCTACAATTTTAGCTAGAAGCTGTACTTGGAGCACTTGGAGAAATAAATCAGCATGAACAGATGGCGTATCAATAGAGCTACTTCAAGCTACAGGGACAGAACCTACTCTAGTTCTAGGTAAAATCTGTCAACAAATATGGAGGGAAATAGACCACAGATTGGAAATGCTCAGTAAGTATTCCAATTGCCAAGCAAGGAAACACAGGACAATTGCATTACTTTCACATGCATACAAAGTGATGCCCCAAATTCTACTACAATTTTTACTACATAAATGACTCCACAATGACCAAAAATGTGAGTACCACAGAAATAAGTTGGATCTCTTTTTGCGTAAGTCCCCAGTAGGATGCCACCCCATATTTAAGACTAATCCAATGACAATTCCACCAAACACTTAGGTCCATTGCAGTCCTAGGAGCCCCCGGTGGCACAGTGGGTTAAACCGCTGAGTTGCTGAACTTGCTGACCAAAAGATCGCAGGTTCAAATCTGGGGAACAGCATGAGCTCCCGCTGTCAGCCCCAGCTTCTGCCCACCTAGCAGTTTGAAAACATGCAAATGTGAGTAGATCAATAAGTACTGTTCCGATGGGAACGTAACGGTACTCCATGCAGTCATGCCAGCAACATGAACTTGGAGGCATTTATGGACAATGCCGGCTCTTCGGCTTAGAAATGGAGATCAGCACCAACCCCCAGAGTTGGACACGACTGGACTTAATGTCGGGGAAAACCTTTACCTTACTAGTCATTCCAGTGAGTATAGTGTTAAGCAGAACTATCATCAGATTTAGTCCTTCAGCAGCAATCCTGGTCCCATTTACTTGAGGGTGAACCCTATTCAATATATAGGATTTACATGCTTAATAATAGTTTATGCAACCACAGTGAAGGTGAAGCAAATGGAAGCACAGGATCATGCTCGGTTATAAACAGGAAAAATAAAACCTGGTAAGATTATGCCAAATAAAGATGGGTTTGAAGAAGAAGCAATTAATTTTTAAAAAAGACAGAACCATATATAACAGGCATTGGCAAACTTCAGCCCTCCAGGGGATTTGGACGTCAACTCCCACAATTCCTAACAGCTGGTAATTTGGGTGGGATTTCTAGGAGCTGAAGTCCGAAACACCTGGAGGGTCGAAGTTTGCTCAGGATATGCAATAACTCACCAAATGTGGGTTGACTACAGGTAAAGTGGAGGAAGGAAATAGAATAGCAAGTATTATGTTGTAAACATCCACATTTGTTCTTTGCCAAAAATTTGCTTCTTGAAGAAAACCTGCCCATTGTGCCTTTTACGGTATGTTTCATTTACTGGCTGTGATTTTGGGGAGGGTTTGGTCACCATCTTCCATCCAAGCCTTGTAAGCTTTAAGACTGATGGAATGTGTGTGTGTGTGTGTGTTTGTGGGTATATACACACAACAAACACACAACATCAGAAACTTGTCTGTTAAACTTTCAGAAAAGTCCAATTAGAAATAGATTTGCGGCCAGGTAGAAATAGAGATAAGGTGAGGATCAGATAGAAATGGATTACATCTTGAGAAGATTTGATAAGGCCAGTTAAGAAGAAAGGTACTGATGTGATCTGAATAGGGTTAGTTTGATGGGAGCTGAAAGTATGGGAAAAGTTCAGGAATTTCAAATTTAACTTACCTGATGAACACAATGTCCAAAATTGAGGCCCAGATACCAGATCAAGAAAATAATCCTGAGCATAAAAGGACAAAGTGAATAATGGTTGGAACTGTGGAGCCAACATGAGGAGTGGATTCCTATGCTCAGGAGTGATGGCCGTCATTGATCAAATATTTTGTTAGGCCAGGTTGTTTTATACTAAGTGTCCTCGCAATAGTCCTTGCCTTAGAAAACCATATGAAATGCATGGAGCCTGGAGATATCATAAACTGACAAGTGACTTAAAGGCACACACACATGCATCCTCTGCATGCACTACTGAAGAGGAACATGTTGTCATGCATTAATTATTCATGTGGCTGGTGATGGTAAAAACCAACTGTGCTGTACTTAGCTTTTGAAAGTTTGTGTCTCTATGCTTGTAGGATAATACAAATTGCTTGATGACCAAGGTCTTGAGGAAGGGAGCCATTGGGAAGGGTGAGTTTAAGAGCTTTATTTATTTATTTATTTATTTATTTATTTATTTATTTATTTATTTATTTATTTATTTATTTGACTTATTAGCCGCCACTCCCAGTGGCTCGGGGCGGCTTACAACAAAATCGTAGCAACAACAATCGACAACAGCATTAAAATCGGAGAATAAAACAATTTCTAATAGAGAATAAAACAGTTTCTAGAAAGAACAGAGTCTAAAGATGGCATGTCACAGCTCAAAGGCTTGGCGGAATAGGAACGCCTTACAGGCCTTCCGGAAAGCCAGCAAATTGTGCAAAGCCCTAACCTCTGGGGGTAATGTGTTCCAGAGGACAGGGGCAATTATTGAAAACGCCCTTCTCCACGTTGAGGTGAGCCAGAATTGCTTGACACTGGGCACAGCTAAGAGGTTCATCTTTTCGGATCTAAGTGTTCTCATGGGACAGTATGAGGTTAGGCGGTCCCTCAGGTACACTGGCTCCAGACCATACAAGGCCTTGAAAGTTAAAACTAGCACCTTGAAGGTGATCCGGAACTCAATAGGGAGCCAGTGCCGTTCCCGCAGAATTGGTGTAATATGGCAGCTCGCGGGGACTCCCGTGAGCATCTGGGCTGCGGCGTTCTGCACCAGCTTAATTTTCCGGGTCACCGACAAGGGCAGGCCAATGTAGAGAGTGTTACAGTAGTCTAGCCTTGAGATGACCGTAGCTTAGATCACCGTGGCCAAATCGTGCCGATACAAGTAGGGGGCCAGCCTCCGAGCCTGATGAAGATAGAAAAACGCCCCTCTGCTGATGGCGGAGACCTGGGCCTCCATCGTCAGCAGAGGGCCGAGGATGACTCCCAGGCTCTTTACCGAAGGCAATGGGCATAATGCCACGCTGTCCAGGGTCGGAAGCTGGCCATCCCCACTGCCCGGACGACCCAGCCAAAGGATCTCCATCTTCGCTGGATTCACCTTCAACCTACTGGCTCGCAGCCATCCAGTAACAGCTTCGAGGCGAAGATGGAAATTATCGGCTTTGACACTTTGGGGGGAGGAGTGAGAAAGGATGGGTTGGGCTCTTCAAAAAGGAATAAAAACCAATGGCTCATAGTGGTTGGCTCATCACAGAATGAAGAATAGCATCCTGAGAACAATGACTATTAGTAGTCTAGAGAGGAAACATGGAATGAAATGAATTAAAAGGACATTAGACAGAATGAGTGAGAAAAACATTTCAGAACAACGTGGAATGCAACAGTTTAAAGACAACCATCTGGTTTCAGTCCTAGAAATACTGCCTTGTAAACGGGGACTGTAATATCACAGAAAAGGCTGTCACCCTCAATTTCCACGTTTTATTCCATTGTTTAAAATCTCGTAATTTTTCATCCAGCTGAGAGGCCCTACATCGGACTTTATTATGAGACAGGATTCTCTTGCTGTCACCAAGGCCAGGGATGTAGCTGCAGGAGGGAGGTGTGTGGGATGAAGGCATTGCCCCCACAATTTGAAAGTTGCATCTCCCAAGGAAATTTTCCACCATTCTCCGAATTTCTAGCATTGCAATAACTTAAAACTTCAACTGCGTATTTAGGAACAAAGTTTAGTTTACCTCCCCAAAAGGCAGGCAGAGATACCATGGAGATGTGAACACAGAAAATATGAATTCTAGGTGTGAACTATTTCAAGTGTCTCACTTTGCAATGCTGAAAATTTGGGTACTGGAGGAAAATGTGATTCAGGGGATAGAGAATGCATTTTCATTTGAAGGTGTGAAATGGTATGTCACTATTAACCTTAGAAGACTATTCCTAAAGATGTATTTTTCTCAGAAGGAGTTTCATGACAGGGGCTAGATCTAGGCAAAGACTGAAATAACACATTTGGACTACCTGGGAGTCTTAAAATTTAAGTTTCCTAAACTGTTTTTGGGTTGCACTTCTGTGCAGTTATAGGAGAGCGAAAGACTCTTTCTTTCTATAATTTTATAGTTCGTTTTATTTATTTATATTTATTTATTTGTCACGTTTCTCAGCCCGAAGGCGACTCGGGACGGTTTACACAAGGCAGTCTCTGCCCTCAATACAACCCAAGCAAACAAACCATTTTTTTTCATATAACAACAACTTAGCAATTAAAAACATACAATTGCAGTCTCAGCGTCATGTTGAAATCAGTTTCCGTCACATCGTCGTCATTCCATATATCTAATTAAACCTTTATATTTCATCAGCAAATGCCTGCTCAAACAGCCAGGTCTTGACTTTCTTGCGAAATGTCAGGAGGGAGGGGGCCGATCTGATGTCTCTAGGGAGGGCATTCCAAAGCCGAGGAGCCACCACTGAAAAAGCCCTGTCTCTCGTCCCCGCCAGTCGCGCCTGCGAAAAAGGCGGGGCCGAGAGCAGGGCCTCTCCAGATGATCTTCAACATCTCAATGGTTCATAGGGAGAGATGCGTTCGGACAGGTATGTTGGACCTGAACCGTTTAAGGCTTTAAAAGCTAAAACCAGCACTTTGAATTGTGCCCGGTAGCAAACAGGCAGCCAGTGGAGCTGGCACAACAGGGGAGTTGTACGCTCTCTAAATGCCGCTCCTGTTATCAACCTGGCTGCTGTCCATTGGACTAGTTGCAGCTTCCAAACAGTCTTCAAAGGCAACCCTACGTAGAGATCGTTGCAGTAATCTATACGGGATGTAACCAGAGCGTGGACCACCGTGGCCAAGTCAGACTTCCCAAGGTACGGGCGCAGCTGGCGCACAAGTTTTAACTGTGCAAATGCTCCCCTGGTCACCGCCGAAACCTGGGGTTCCAGGCTCAGCGATGAGTCCAGGATCACACCCAACCTGCGAACCTGAGTCTTCAGGGGGAGTGTAACCCCGTCTAACACAGGCTGTAACCCTATGCCCTGTTCAGCATTTCGACTGACCAGGAGTGCCTCTGTCTTGGCTGGCTTCAATTTCAATTTGTTCGCCCTCATCCAGTCCGACACAGCGGCCAAGCACCAGTTCAGGACCTGAACAGCCTCCTTAGTAGCAGGTGGGAAGGAGTGACAGAATTTTGGCCACTTTTTTGGACTTCTTATTAGTGCTATTTTAAAATTTAACATTTAATTGATAATCTCAGTCCCATTTCCAAGTGCATGCTGTATTAAAAAGTTGCACTTACACCTATAACCATCTAAAATGTTACAATCACTTCTGCGGCAAGAACGAAAAGAAAGAAAAAGAAGTAGTTGGTAGTATGTTATGACACACTACAGCATAAACATGAAACAATATAAACTTTTTTCCAAGTTGGATTTGACAATGCTCTGCCAAATTCTTTCCCTCTCTTGTAAATGGCCAATGTTGGAGAATATTGATATTTGGGAAGTTACTAGATTTTCAGTCTGCAAAAAAGGCCCAGGAATTGCATCTATGGTCCAGTAAAAAATGTACATCTTCCCTTGGCAATAATTTATCAAGATCAATGTTCATTCTTCTCTTGAGCTCAATCTAAGAAGAAGTAATAACTTGCATGTGTATTTGCCTTCAACTTGCCTGTTCAGTTATGTCAACTGCATGGATTTTGAAGGGTTTTCCTAGGCAGGGAATAAGAGGAAGTTTGGCCTGTTCCTTTTTTTTGTAACAGAGCCTACATGGCACCTGGTATTCCTTGGTGGTCTCCCATACAAGTACTAATCAGGTTTGGCCCTGATCAGTTTCCAAGATCAGATGGGATGTGGTGCCTTAAGGTATACATAACCATAAAAGATGTACAAGATTGTTTCCAACTATGACCATCTTCACCACCAACCAGTGGCTTCAGCCCCCCCCCCCCCCAATTCTCAGGGTGGTTTGCGAGAAGGCCTTACTGGTACATTATTTAAACTGTTATGTTTATTGATATCATGATCTGATCACTATGCTCAATATATTCCATATGCATGGGGGTATTGGGATAACGATACAAAAGGTTTACTTGGGTAGATCCTCTCTCACTCAGACTTAGCCAGCCCCCCCCCCCCCAAATCAAAATCCTGGCTACCGTACTGCCACCAACCAATAGCTGAAAACAACCTGGTATCCAACATGTTGGGATTAATAATAGGATTCTGGCTATTATCTTATTTATTTAGAGCATTTACATCTAACCGTCAGCTAAAGCCTCTCAAAGCGGCTTACAAATGGTTAATTTAAGTTTCCTGCCCTTACCCTTACAATCTAGACACAAAAGGAAAGGGGAATACCAGTGGAGGAAGGGACTAAGTCTCAGAAATGCTGGCTGCTCTACTCTCAAAGTCTATAGCAGTGGCAGCTGGTTTGAAATAAATTCAATATAAATAAATTCATTTTAGGCTATTGAGTCAAATGATGTATTTATTTACCTACGTTTTCTAACCAATGGTTTTGTGAGCGATGAGAACGTGGGGATTGCCCTATATAGTGAAGTGAGATAAGCCCAGCTGATACAAAGTAATTTCAAGTGTCTCATCTAGTGGCCATCAATGTAGGTAGGGTCATAATGTGAGGAGTAAGAAAGATGCATTGGGCCCAAGCTGTCCAATTCTTCAATGGAGCTATATTGTTACATGCTACAAGTTGTATTGGATTTATGGTGATAAAAAAACTTTACTATATCCCTTTGACACATTAAAGGCACTGATATGCCTGGATGATCTAGATTCTCTTACTGATCCTCTTCTAATGGATGTCACTAACACTCCGTGTATTAATGATGATGTCTCTGCTTAGTTACAGGTGTGATGTCCTCCAGCTTTATAACTATCTTATTGTCTCCTTCCATTTGAAATTTGGCCTTGATCTTTTTGACAGGAGTGTCAGTTCAGCATCCCCTTCACTTGCAATCTCATAAATCAGCACTTCGTAGCTGTTGTCACGGTGACTTCTTACCATCCTGTACCATTTCAGAGATACTTTCATATCCTTGCCTTTTTCAATGAACTCATCAGAAAGTTCAATTGCCTTCATGAATGGTTTCAATTTTCATGGCATTGGACCATTGAGTCACACTGGAGGATCTAGGGATTCCTAGAGAGTACATTTTAATCAGATCCGTAAATAATCAAATTTGCAAAAGTCAAACTTGGAAATGTTGAGGGATGACTAAATTGCACTTTCAATTCTGTTTGCAATACAGTAATTGATGAACGTAAATTGAGGACAAATGGGCAAAGTGAGAGGAGAAATAAACCAGGATATTTGAAAAGCAGCTGAAAAGGGGAAGAGGATTCATCATGCTTGCTCTTTTCCCAAACTGGGATGATCCCTGACAAAGTGGAGGTTTCATGTGACTCCCTGTAGCTGATGTCTGGATCCAAGTGAGGTGTTCGGCAATCACAACAGACACAAATCATTTCAGACATTGCTGTTTCTTTCTTTTTATTTATTTTTTTAATTATTATCTGGACAATTTATATACATATGTACAAAAACACCTATGCCTACTTTTTTCTTTTTTTACAATTTCATGTGATTTACAAAACAGGACAGCAAAATAACTTAGAAAGGATACGAATACTGTACAAAAATAAAATGGATTAAACTTGTAAAGGTTGGTATTTTACAGTGTTACAGATTTGTTAATCTGTCATAAAACAGCATTTGAAGAGCATCTGAAGTTCTGGTGCAGACTGGACTAATTCCATCAGCAAACAGAAAAGAGACCTATATAGAGGCCCTCAGAGTTGTTCACAAAAGATGTTGTATAGCTATAGTTTTAAAGCCATGGCTTCTCTAGGAAGGTCTTTCAGAACTGAGGAGAGGAGCCGCCTTCACATCAGCACTCTTTTAAGAATTTGCAGAGTAACGTGGCAAGTATGTTCGCAGAGAACTTGATCTTTCTTTCTTCTCAACATTTGCAAACAGTCGCCTCCTAAACTCCCTTTTCTTAAAAAAGATTACAGCTGATTCTGAAGTTTGCACATAAAATTCATTGACTGCTTTGACACCAAGAGACAAACACATTTTACTTTGATTTTTGTTGTTGTCGTTGTTAGTAGTCGTTAATAAACTTTGGGCAGCTTCTGATGTTACTTTTGGAAGACCCCCTAAGAAGCCTGGTTTACACTTCAATGCTGATCAGATTTATTTGGAAGCAAGTCTTCCGAAACTTGCCTTCAAATAAGTGTGTTGAGAATTACAGCCAAAGAAACAGTCTTCTGCTTCTAAGAGTAGAGTCATGACCCTCCTTGAGACGTGTCCTATATACATATCTCTTCTGGGGGCACAGGCATGTAAGTTGCTTTTCCAATAATACATTTCCATGAATACACCTGGGCCTATATACATGTTTGGGCCTGGGAACCCTTGTCGCCAATTCTCTGCTGCAAAGCAGTGGGGAGGAATAGCTTGTAAAACAGAAGCAGCTAGATTACTGCCCACTCATGGATTTTCCTTCCACTCCACATTCCTCTGCTTAACACAGTTTGAGTAAAAGGCGGTGGTTGGGTGGGAAAGGATCAAGTACCACCCCAGGTATCATTCCTCTCCTGAAAATACTTTTTTAATCCCCTGAATTACTTTTACAGAAAAGAAGTGGCCAATATTCCCAATCAGAGTCTGAATGGTTACTTTTTCAAGTTCCATTGAGGACTGCAACTCCCCGAATCCTCCATCTCTGTACAGTGACCAAAATCAGAGCAGGATTATGAGAGTTGCAATCCAGAAAAAAAATCACCATTTCAAGCTCTGTCCCGACATGATCATTGCCACCAAACACATACAGCAGCCTTTGAAAACCTAGTTATGCACACCCATATCTGCTCAACGTAACATAGGAAGCAGTCCATTGACACTCTGTGGCCAAGGGCTGGTGCACAAGATGTCTCCACTCATGGTGGTACTTCTCCTTCCATCATGCTGTGACAAAGCCAAGAATGCTGGGTGTAGTGAAGGAGTTGTCTGACAAGCTAAACCAGCCACACACCTTAGTGCGAAGCTACAAGTAAGGCAACTATTCACTACAAACCGGTGGCCATACTTAAAACACCTCCACCATAAGCAGAGCGGTCATGTGCACCTCACTATAGTGACAATTAAGAGCAGACTTTCCCCCACATCCTAGTGCCACCGGGTCCGCTGAACTGCAGCTCCTATCATCCGCAGCATTGGCTGGATATAGGAGTTGTACTCCAGCACACCGGGAGGG
This sequence comes from Anolis apletophallus, assembly GCA_030556195.1. Classification (NCBI taxonomy): domain Eukaryota; kingdom Metazoa; phylum Chordata; class Lepidosauria; order Squamata; family Anolidae; genus Anolis; species Anolis apletophallus. The sequence continues at coordinate 95,554,215 of JARBWK010000006.1, read as the reverse complement.
CTCTCGGTTATGGGAAGGCTGATTAAGAGTTTCACAAATTTGAATGTTAAATGGTTTTTGGAAATTTTGGCTGTTTTTGGAATCTTTTAAAATGGAAGATCTATTAGAGAATAAACCTAAACATTAAGTTAATACATTCTGTGATAGCCTTTGCACATTAAGGATGTTTTAAAGAGAGGAACAACTCACATGATTATTTTGATTTAAACGATATTCTGCCTACAAGCTGTGCGTAAATGCAGTGTTAGGGCACAGCGAAGTGTTGTTTCAGGCCGTTTGGCTGGTCGGGTTAAGGCAAAGCTATTCCTTTAGCCTACGGTAGACAAGGAAACAGAGTGGCTGGCACCATCGGGCCACCTTGGGCCTTCTAACCTGAGAGGCCAGATGATGACTTCCCAGCTGGGAGTGGAGGTGACCACATCGTGTGGAAATCATATCCATCAGGAATGCACCTGGTGCCACACCTCATTTTTTTAAAATGTGCCTGTGTCTTCCATCTGACCAGATTATTTGCCAAGGTGGTGTTGTTCATTGTGCCTGTGGCTTGCCTTCCGAAAGCTGTAGTTAGATAATACTGCACTTGTTGTACATCAGAGCAACAGTATTGTTCTAGTTGAGTGAGCAAGACTTCCTCAAAAGTTTAGGCTCTGACAAGTTGGTATTTTATAGCAGGGGAGGACAGTTGGAACGATAAGACTTTGTGAGTTGCTGGCCTACCTCAAGGTCCTCACCCTAGTCACACAAGGCAGCATTAACAGTACTGGTAAAGCAGAATACTTTTTACATGAGAGCGATAGAAATAGCCAGGCTACCTATTTATTTATTTTATATAAGGAAGAACAAACGTCCCTACAACTTATTTTGGACACCAGAAATTAATTTTGGTTTTATCATAAAACAAACGTTTCAAAAAGCTGAAACGGAGGTAGAAAGTGTGCTTGGTTTCCTGACATGTCTTCACTGAAGAAAACTCATCCCTTTTTGCTTTTAAAATGCCATAGATTGTTCTTTGCCCCTAACACCTTTATTTAGAAGCCGTTCTCTTCGCATAGACAGATTTTTTTTTAATATAATGAACCACACAGGTAAAAATGCTAGATGCATACTGAGTTCTAGTGCTGGAAGCCACAGACAATTGTAGAATACTCTACTCTCTGAGATGTTGTTTTATTTTTTTTCTAGGAAGCTAGCTTTTTCTCAGGTGAAACAAAGATACTGTCATTGCAGGTGTACTTTACAAGAGTTGTATATGTACAGTTTCTTTACAACGATGGGGCAAATTGATCCTGGTATAATCCCATCATCTGCAATGGGATTATCTCAGGGATTAATTTAGCCCTATATTTAGGACAGTTGCACCTCGTCTTCCTTCATGCGAAGGAGGAGTAAAGAACATACGACCAGGAGAACATTTCTGGGGTTGGATGGGGTGGGTGTCTGTAAACATAATGCTCCACCATTACAAGAGATGGGGGAGGGAAAGTCTGTGATTACAACCTCTGTAAGGTCCATGCTTTTAACATTAACAAAGATGACAGCTTGGCTAGATGAGAGAGAGACCCCCCCCCCCCCGACAATGTTGCGTCTGCTCCTGTTCGAACGAACAAACCTTAGAGTTGAAACAGGTGAAATATTGCCATGGTCACGGACTACACCAAGCCTGCCACACAGAATGAGGCTGCAGAGTACATCAGGGCAAGGCTTGTGTCGTCGAGAAAGATTCTGACGTACCTCCTGCGGCGGTTGTTGTTATTGTTGTTGGTTTCCCCTCCCTGTACTCTGTACAACAGCTGCAACTTATGAAAAGGTAAAAGTCTGTCGAAAAGTTTTTAAAAATGAGTAGTAGTTGCCTCTGATCGAGCAGAGAGTGTTTTGTGGGTGGGGGGAAGATACCTTGTTCCCTCCATAAATGCACATAGTTCCCGTTGGCTGATACAGGAATCTGGCAAGTAGATGAAAAGAATGCACCATTGAGAGAGAGAGAGAGTGAAAGACAGTCAGTCATAAGGAAAAAAACCCTTTACAAAAGTGGTAGCTTATCAAGATGGTAGCTGCTGTTATGCATTCATTCCAACAAAACACAGCAGAATAAAGCACTGTTAGTGGTATTCATATAGTACAGTACGGTATACACTTTTCAGATGAAAGTCTAAGAACAGCTGAAAGAAGGAAAATGTTACGATCTCATACTTCTGCCACATTCTTTAGAGTGGCTTGTTGCAGTGTTGTTATTTTTCCCCCAATGGCAAGCCAAAAACAGAACCACATATGTACGATTCTAGCTTATTTCTCGTTTTCCATTTTTGTTCAGAATTTTTCACCAGAAAAAAAAAGGAGCAGCTTATAGGCCAAAGTATAGCTAATTTAAAAACAAAGAACAAAAAGACCCCCAAAAGACCTGGTTGTACCCAACAGGTCTTCCTGAGTATAAATTTCAGCTTCGCTCTTCCTTTGTTATTTTTTCGTATACCAATCCGCTAATAAAAACAACAGATGTAATGGTTTTTTACCCTTTAACAGTCTTGAATGGTTCATTGAGAAAGAGAAGTGAACCTTCTTCTAACGATGTGCTATGGAGCTTGGTTTCTTTTTAAAACTTAAGAAATACTTACGTGTGTTGGAAAGTGGTTTTCCTAAACTTTTTTTTTGTTTTGTTTTGTTTTTTTAAATACAAGCAGCATTACATTAGTCAACAAAACATGTCCATGACACAGCAATCACAAAGAGCTTGGAATCACTACTGTGGTGTCACAGGTCAAACCACCCAGTCGGACATATATACACCAGTGTCGATTCTTTGAACTATATATAAAAAGTTGCATTATTTCTGCGGATCCCCACACTTCTTTCCACTCCCCTCCCCACTCCCACCCAGCAGCCACTGATTTAAGACTGTTGTTGGTAGCATAGCAGGGGTGGATGGGACAAAATATTAAATCTTTTGTTTTCAAACTTCCAGCTACATGTGCTTTAAAAATGCATGTCGGGGGAATATCACTGTACAGTGGCGGACGTATTTGTGCTGATCAGTTATGCCCCTTTTGATGGTGGTGGTGGTTTCCCCCTCCGTCTCCGCCAGTCATTCCTTCAAAAGGAGGCCGAGCTGGCCTTTTTAGACCGCTTGATCATGCTGGGGTGGAATTCGGTATGGCGGCGGGCATGCTTTGTCAGGTGGTCGCTCCTCATGAACCGCTTCTCGCAGAGTGGACATCGGAACTGCTTCTCCCCGGTGTGGGTTCGGTAGTGCCGCGTTAACTCATCAGAGCGAGAAAACTTTTTAAGGCAATCTGGCCAAGTGCAAGGGAATGGGCGCTCACCTATGGGGAGAAAGAGAGAAGCAGTGGATTAAGGCAGTGTTTTTCAACCTTTTTTGAGCTGCGGCACATTTTTTACATTTACAAAATCCTGGGGCACACCACCAACCAAAATGACAGAAAATGACACTCTAACACAGTAATACATATAGTTAATATGTTTTTAAATGTATTTATACACTCAGTGTGGAAACCTGGGCCTGTTTCAATGAACACAACATAGATATCCTGGCAGGAATGGCGGAAAGACACAAACTTCCCACACAGAACTCCCATAACCAAGAGAAAATACTATAAGAGTTTGGTGGGCATTGACCTTGGGTTTTGGAGTTGTAGTTCACCTATATCCAGAGAGCACTGTGGACTGAAACAATGTTGGATCAGGACCAAACTTGGCACGAATACTCAGTATGCCCAAATGTGAACACAGATGGAGTTTGGGGGAAATAGACCTTGACATTTGGGAGTTACAGTTTCTGGGATTTATAGTTAACACACAATCAAAGAGCATCCTGAACTCTTGCAACAATGGAATTGAACCAAACTTGGCATATTGAACTCTCATTACCAACAGAAAGTACTGAAAGGGTGTGCTTGGGAATTGACCTTGAGTTTGGAAGTTGTAGTTCACCTACACCCAGAGAGCACTGTGGGCAGGAGGGGGAAGAAAGGGTATTAGAGGTTCTAATTTCCCATGGCACACCTGATGATCGCTCACGGCACACTAGTATGCCACGGCACACTGGTTGGGAAACACTGGATTAAAGGAAACAGAAATAGGAAGGCTAAGGTTAGTAGTATTTGACTGTTTGGAAATGGAACGCTGCATTATTTGGGTGCAGAGACTATTTTTAAGGAAGGCTATGGTTGCTGTGAAGGAAGTAACTCAAGCCAGGTTTGTCAGTATTGCAAAATATCTCACCAATATCAAGGTTTCAAATCCTAATACACCAATGGCATCAATGAAAAAACACAGAGATAAGGAAAGTTGCGGTGGTCTCTTTTTTGGGGAATACAGCTCCCAGGTTCGCCCAGGCCGTATGTCCACTGGTCATGCTTGTTGAGGGATCTTGTGAAAAGTAAAGTTTTCCCAAGCTCTGGGAAAATTTCTTGTACAAATCCAGTTTAGGCATATGGCACTATTCAACAGACTAGATGGCCAAATTCTGGCAATAGATGTCAAATGTAGTTTTCTGGACTCCTCAACGCAGAAAGGTTTCCTGCTTCGTAAGACAGTGAGTAGTCAAATTTTTTATCCGGGGTTAAAAGCACAAGTTCTACTCTTGGGCCACTGGCTCTGGCTCTCATCTGTACTCAGATGTAGCTTGTAATCTGCAGAGAACAAACTGATTAAATTAATTAACGCTATTAGTCTTAACAGCATCAGTGCCAGCAACAGGAATTTCCAATACTAAGAAAAACCAAAAGTAATACCTTCAACGAAGATTGTCACTTTTTAATCTGGTTAGGTTAAGAGCATGAAGAGAAGACATCAAAGATCCAACTGCCAGCTTACTATGGGTGGGTATTTAGTTATTTTATTAAACATTATGCCAACATATATCACTAACAGGATGGCTGCTAAAATGTGGACACAGATAATTAATAAAGAATGTAGGAAAACTCATCCTGAAATCAATACCAAATTTGTAATACTTTTGTACAGCACATTCATCTTAAATCGCATAATCTCTCAATAGATCATTATGGTCATCATCCTCATCTTCAGATTTAATTTGTTTAAATAATTGTTGTTGTAGTTGGCCAGAATCCAATTGGGTTGTTACAAATGCATACCAAGTTACACATTCATGGCAGCTTCATATACATACATATAGGGCAAGGGTGGGCAATTATTTTTTCCAAGGGACCGTATGAGAGCCAAAAATATTATGGAGGGCCGCACCTAAAGGCTGAACTACATTCTAATCTACATAATTTATTTTATTTATTTATTTACTATATTTACTATATATTACACATCATTAATATTAACATATTAATATATCAAGAAATATTCATATATTATTAGTATTAATATCATAATTATTATATTATAGTATATATATAGACATTATAATATATTGAAATTATAATATAATATAACATTATATTATATCATTTATTATATTATTATAATAAATTATTATAAAATAATAATAAAAACCACTAAAATAAAATAAAATGAAATTCAAGAAGACAAGGTGCGAACCAAGATAGAGGCTGACATCCTCAAGAGAGGAAGGATCCCAAGATGGAATGGCCCAATGGACCCAGCCCAGAGGATGACAAAGCAGACCCAGCCGCTGCCGCAGCAGAGCACAGCAGAGCAGCAGACGATCGGAGGCTGCAGGCCTCTGCCCGTTCTCGCCCCCAGCCATTCCCCTGCTGATCACCCTGCCATGGAATGCCTGCCATCCCGGCTTTGGAGTGCCTGCCATCCCGGGAGGCGATCCGGGCCTGCAGCGGGAGCAGTTGGTGACCTGAGGTGGCTGATCGCCCTGGCGACCCAGAAGACGATCAAGTCTTCCGGGTTGCCAGGGCGATCGGCCGCCGCAGGTCGCCGACTGCTCCTGCTGCAGGCCTGGATCGCCTCCCGGGATGGCAGTTACTCCAAAGCCACCGCTCCTCCGATCGTTCTCAGGAGCGGCGGGCTGTCTGCCGACACAGGCCCCACTGCCTGTGATGGAATGGCGGCAGCGGCACCCCTTCCTCTTGGCCCTGCCTTGACGCCCTTCTCCCGGGTCGGTCAGAATTGGCTCGCGGACGGCCCACAGGCCATAGGATGCCCAGGTCTGATATAGGGGATTCAATGGGAGCATGGAAGTTTGCCAATCCCTACTTACGTAGAGCTGTTCAGCAGTGGAACGCTCTGCCCCACAATATGGTGAAGGCTCCTTCTTTGGAGGCTTTTAAGCAGAGGCTGGATGGCCATCTGTCTGGGGTGCTTTGAATATGATTTTCCTGCTTCTTGGCAGGAGGTTGGACTGGATGGCCCACAAGGTCTCTTCAAATTGCTCAGGAAATGGCTGGTCCTACACGCGGTGAGCAATGTCCTCTGTGAGCGGGGATTGTAACAGTTACGCTGTTTCTGCCCTCGTGACACAGATTGAAATCTAGTGCGAGGGATGGAATAAAAAGTTTTCACCTGCTGACGGAAGGGCAAGGAGGGAGTCTTGCTAATCTCCCTTGGGAAGGAATTCAAAAGCCTAGAGACAGCAGCTACTGAGAAGATCCTCAATCTCTCTCTCTCAAGTGCAGGTTAGCCAAATAGTATAGGTGACTTATGCACCATCATTCCACATCAATTGTGTCAACAGTCTTGATTTCAACAACTGGATCACAATCTATTTGAGATAGATTACATATCTTAATTAAAGTGTGTATTGCTATGTACTAGTATCCAGCTGATCTAAAGAAATAAATGTAGCTCTACATGAACTACAACACTGAAGAATAATCTGAAGCATTACTGCTTTGGACTGGACCTGGATTCTGATGAACTATTTTCATCCTTCACCCCAGAGTCATGTGCAAAGTCCAGATTGTTACTAGATGGTCACCTTTACCTGAGCCATTCTTTGTGTTCACGGCAGTCGTTCAGGGAGCTCTGGAGAGTTTGTGGACATTGATTGCCTCTGCTGACATCAGCAAAAGAGCAGTATGACCTGGAAAAAGGAGGGGGCAAACAACCTCCTTTCCTTAGGACATGTGGATGCCTTTGCTGACCTCAGCAAAGATGTGAGTGACGGCTACAAGTTCTCCAGAGCTCCATGGCCAGCTGCTGTAGTGACAATGGTCAGCAAAGGTAAGATCCACCCCCCTTTCCTTGTCATGGAGCACAGGGAAATAGGGACTGCAGGACTGGCCCATGTGGATAGTGGACTGGTTCAAATTAGAAATTAGCTATCTACACCATCCCCAAAGTGCAAAACTTTGGAGCATCCCCCGACTTCTGCTAATGCAGGGCAAAACCAAGTTAACCAGTTTTAGCCCACATTACAGCTCAGAAGTGTGTCTGTTCAGGTCCACCTTCTGGACTGTTTTGGGGTTTCTGGCCAGTGTAGGCAAGCCTTCTTCATGTGGCTATCTGTCATCTAACACAGAAGAGCTTACTCAAAGCAAATGTGCATAGGATTGCTCTCTGCAGCATGAATGGTTCAGATAAATGTACTGTTTAGAAGGGCTCTTTTGGGGGGAGGGTTTACAGAAGCAAGAATCCTCTAACCAACATGGTCAGTGGACCATCGTACTCCAAATAATCAATGGTATAATCCTCATCTTCATCATTGTCATCATCATTATCTATAGCAGTGGTTCCCAAATTTTTTTGGCCTACCGCCCCCTTTCCAAAAAAATAATTACTCACTGCCCCTCTAGAAATTATTTTTTAAAAATTTAATAGCAATTAAACAGAAAGATATAGCCTATGTATTAATGCAGTGATCCTCAACCTTTCTAATGCGGTGACCCCTAAATAAGGTTCCTTATGTTGTGGTGACCCCCAACCATATTTTCGTTGCTACTTCATAAATAATTTTGCTACTCCTACGAATTCTCATGCAAATATCTAATATGCAGGAGGCATTGTCACTGTTACAAATTGAACATAATTAAAGCATAGAAATTAATCACAAAAAACAATATGTTTGGGGGACTATGGACAACGGATGATGGGATTTGCAGTACCTTCAATCGATTCAGCTCTGACTTCCACAGACCACTGAGACCCCCACAAATTACAGAACTGGACCAAACTTGGCACGGAAAACCCCCATGACCAACAGAAAATACTGGAGGGGTTTGGGAGGAATTGGCAGTGATTTAGGGGACATGTAGTTCACCTACATTTGGAGAGCACTATGAACCCAAACAACTATGGATTTGGATGAAATTAGGCACAAATATTCAATATGTCCAAATTTGAACACTGTGGTGGAGTTTTGAGAAAATAGCCCTTCTCATTTGGGCATTGTGGTTGCTGGGATTTATAGTTCACCTACAATCAAAGAGCATTTTGAACTCCACCAACAATGGAATTGAACCAAACTTGGCACACAGAACCCCCAGTCGTTCACCGCCCCCTTAAAGGGGTTCACCGCCTCCCCAAATTCCTCTAAGCCTCCCACCACCCCCTTGGATCGCCTCACCGTCCACTGGGGGGGGGGGTGGAACCACCCACTTTGTGAATCAGCGATCTATAGCAAACTCTGAATGAATCAGAGAAAGCCTTTTATCATAAAAATTTTCCCAGGAGGGCAGAAAGTTGGTGGCTAAGACTAAAATCCTTCCATGTCCTACTGACTTTTAGGTGCTCACCTAAACAGAGTGTTATTTTCCTCAGTCACTGCCAACGATGAGTGTTTTTTGTGTTGTGAAGTGCAGAAGTAGACTGGAATGTTGGTCAGAAGAGCTTTTGCTGCGAAGGTCTTCAGACTGTTTCACCTGGACAGTTGCCATGTAGCATCAGGAGCCAAGGAACGAGAACAAGGAGAGCTTGGTTTTCTATGAATCATCTCTACAAACCTGTGTCGGGTTTCTTTCCCCTCTTCTCTTTTACTGGCACAAGCAGCTTGTAAGATGTGATTAATTATTTTTGTATCTATGAGCCTGCTAAATCTCTCACACATGGCATTTTAATTGAGTCAACTGTAGCTTAGAGGAACGGGACTAAAAAAAACCCACATTCCAAATAAATAGAGAAAAATACATCTGCTCTATCTACTACTTTGGCTGATTTGATTAAGAAAATTCCACTCCATTTCCCCTTCGAACCTTCGACAAGGACTGATGTGACTGAGTCAAAATCTACCATTCTCAACGCAAAATTCAGATAACTAATGACATATGCTATCAAAGCCATTTACCCTGAGCAAACAACCATTAAGAATCACTTTTACTCCTACAGACTGCTTTCAGTGAAACTAACATCCACATTAGAGATCTGTGAGGTTGGCATAATCTGCCAGATCCTCATACCCTACCCACACGTGGCCTACAGTCCTCTCAAACAAAACACATACGACAGGATTTCAACAGAAAATGCCAGCCCTCGAGAAAAAGCAAACAAAACTTACAGAAAGAAACTGTACAAACTCAAGAACACCAAAAATCCAAGCTCTGTTGCAAAGCAGGGGATTTTAGCAAGAGCATAGTGCCCTAAAGGCACAGGATCTCATGTGATATTAGAAACTAAGCAGGGTCAGTCCTGGTTAGTATTTGAATGAGATACTGCCAAAGAATCAAGGCACCAGATCTTAGAAGCTAAGTGGGCTCAACTGTGGTCAGTACTTGGATGGGAGACAGTCATGAGTATCATATGTTCATTTATTATTTTATTTATTTATTTGCGATATTTGTATACCACTCTTCTCATCCCCAAAGCTAACCCAGGGAGGTTCACAGTGCTGGCAACAAGTCAATGTCATAGGTGTTTTACAGTGTATGTACACCGTATATTTTACATGGGATATTGACCCCCTGTTTTACAGTGTTTTATAATGTGTTTTTAGAGTATTTTACGGTGTTTTACGATGCTGAAGTTCTGTAAGTCGCCCCGAGCCCACTGGATGGGGCGACCAAGAAGTCTAAATAAATAAATAAATAGAAACAGTATAAAACATTAAAATTGACCCTCCCCTAATAAAGCATTAAACATTATTAAATACATCACCTAAAAGGCCTCTTTCAGAAGGCCTTTAGTCTCTAGTTGCCTGCGCGCACAGCCCACCGAGGTTGCTGCCCCCACTGTATTTTGCTGTGTTCGTACAGCATAGTGCATTTCAATCTGATGTTTTTATTGTGTGATTTATTAAGTGTGCTATTTTAATGTGTTTTTATTGTATTTTTTATTTCCTGTGAGCCGCCCCGAGCCTCCCGGGACTGGCGGCCTAGAAGCCCAAGAAATAAATAAATAAATAAATAAAATAACATCACCTATCACACAGAGACTTAGCTGTTGTCTTAAACAGTCCTGGGTCATTGCACTTTCTCAACTTTCACTTTAAATATTCCTATGATGGGCTGAACCCTTGGTTCCACAGTCAGGTCTTTAGCTGTCTCTTAAAGTCAGGAGGGAGGGGGCGGACCTGATCTCACTCGGGAGAGAGTTCCACAGCTGTGGAGCCACCACCGAAAAGGCCCTGTCCCTCATCCCCACCGGCCACTGGGGCCGAGAGCAGGACCTCCCTGGAAAATCTTAATTTATGAACTAGTTCATGTGTTGTAGGTTAGGTTATATTTCTCCATCTCTGGGTATTCAGTGTCTAGGAAAACCCTATGACATTCAAGGGATTGCCACAGGTTCACAGGTGGTTTGAAGACACACACACACAATCACAAGCTGTATTTCAGAAGATGGAACTGGCAAAACCACCCCTTGTTTATTCCTTGCTTAAGAAAACACTATGAAATTGATAAGGTTATCATAAAGAGATCTGAAAGCTCATACAATGACAAAGCAAAATAAGGTATGTCCAAACCAAAGCATATATTTTCTGAGCTCTGTGAAATTCAAAGTGTGCACACATCCCTTTCTTTTGATGTAATTGACATTTGCATGTATGTCAATTGCATCTGGAAAGAAGGCTCATATGGTCATGGGTCAAAACCAGGGAAAATGTTTTTGACCCAGTTTTGAGTGTGTTTTTGGAGCCCTTTCACCAGTGTATGTGCAGAATTTCAGAATAAATAGGCTTTCCTATTCAGTCCATCAGATTTGTATTTGTTTAAAAAGGTAACTGGGTGGAGCTGCAGCTTTTTAGGAAGAGAAGCTCTGCCTTGTACAGTGGGGTGAGGGTGCAGGTGACCATCAGCACATCAGATTCTGTATTATGTACTGGATCTACTCTAGGTGGATCTACTTCAGTTGGAGTTAACAACAGGATTATTTACTGTTGTTTGGCCAGATGACTGCATATTCTCAGATACAGCTTCACAACCCTATAGCCTAGAAACCTATTTTTCTAAAAATAAACTAGAATGAAAGTTGCAATGAGTATGAATCAAAATATTACACCAGTCAACCTACTCCCTAAGTAAAGCTTCAGACTTGCAGTCTGTTACTAGCCAGTCATGTTAATATAAATGGATACTGCGGCTTTTATGCGCCCTCTTAGAAGTCTCATGAACAAAGTAATATGCACAGACTGGGATACTGGTTCTTGATTGTTGACAATCACAATCTTAACTAATTTTGCATTCAGTCCCAATAACTGTCTTGTTCAAACCTACTGGGAGTAACAGAGGGGAGATATTTTTTATTGTAGTTTCAGCATGACATTCAAAATAGGAGATAATTGCTATTTGTAAGTGAAATTGTAAAGCAACAGTTATTATTATTTATTATTTATTTATGTCATTTATATTCCACCCTTCTCACCCCGCAGGGGGCTCAGGGAGGATCACAATGCACACATACAGGCAAACATTCAATGCCTTTGACATACAACACATATAGACAGACATAGAAGCAATTTAACATTCCAGAAAGCAGTTAAATTTAGCCTCCCCACAACGTGGTACCTAAATTTCCTACTTGACAGATGCAACCGTCTTTCGGATTGCAAAGGTCGACAACAAGCTACATATGTGTATAATACAGTCGAACCCCCTGTTAATCAATGGATATAAGAACAAAGAGGCAATGCGATGGGCAGTCAAACATAAATCAATATTGTATTATAGACATCAGCATTGTGATACACAAGTATCCAAACATGAACAAATAATATGGTGCAATCCTCTCACTTTAAGGAAATCAACGGCCGTTGCATGCAAGCGTCCCTCTATATATAACAAAGCAAAATACAAACAGATAGTACTGGGACTTCCCAGCAAAGCAGTCAGTGGCACTACAGGACACCAAATAGGTCCTCACAATGAAAATGAAAATAAGTAAAGCCCCCCGTGTGACTTGTGGCTGAAAAGCCTTCAACCCGGGATTCCGGGCAAGAGCGCAACAAACAGGCGCGTCGGTCGGGACGTGTCTCCGCCCTTCCAAAGGTGGGGGCCGGAGTGCAGTTGACTGTAAACAAGGATGCTCGTGAGCGTTGCAACGGCCTGGCAAATGCAGCGTGGAGAGGTTCCCAAGTAAATAATACAATATTGATTTATGTTTGACTGCCCATCGCATTGCCTCTTTGTTCTTATATCCATCGACAACAAGCTACACCAATTTGTAGAGAGCTCACCCCGACTCGGGCAGGCCTCGAACTCATGACCTTCTGGTCAGTAGAGATCTTATGCAGCTGACACCCAGCCAGCTGCGCCACATTCCTGGTGCAAACAAGAATTTTGTCAGATCAACTAATTAATTGATGTCTAAGCAGCCTTATTGTCTTTTCCATATAATAAACTTGAGGTATGATTTTCAACAACTGTCCCAAAATTTGAAGCCTCTTCCCAGTAGTTATGCCTGATGTTGCTGAAATTTCAAAAAAAAAAGAGTAAACTTTGCAAGTCCATTAAGCATTCAAGTGAATATTTACGTTTTCTAAAGCGGCTTCTTTGTATAATAAGGAGCAGCTTTAGGACCTTTCCACATAGCCCTATATGGCCAGGTTGGCTGTTGATAGTCAACAGATCTGAAAGGTGCCAGATTGGTGGAATCTGTCCTAGCTAGACCTTTTCAACTTTCAAAGTTTAGATATTGAAGTACTGCCATCTATAAAGGTAGCATACAATTATTTCTACAGTGGTTGAACAAAACATAGACAAAAATACAAATCCTCAATCTAAAAATCTGCAATGCCCCCAAATCGGATATAATTTTGCTACCAGCGGCCTGCTTCTTCCTTTGAAGTGGCAGCTGGGGCATTCTTGTTCATTCATTTACAATGCAAAAGTGGGTGGCTAGTGGACTCCTCAGAGATCTCTTGTACTCTACTGTATTCCTTGCCCCTCCCAAATATCAGGTCCTTTATATCCTCAGTTTCCCTGCAGACTTACATCTCATACGCATGTAGTGAACAAACAAGATGAGGCACTGGAAAGAGATACTGGGCTGGACAGAAGCCTGAGGATCTGTGTAATGGTGGGAGGTATGGATTTGAACTGAACACTACATTTAGATTCCAGCTATTTCACAGATGTTCTAAAATAAAAGAATAATAATCATAAATCATAAACACTCCAGTTCCTAAGCATTTTGGATAAGGGATACACAACCTGTATTATAATTAAATGATAAGGGATACACAACCTGTATTATAATTAAATGAAAATGGTGGGTGGAGTGTTTAATATTTAATAACTGTCTCGAGTCCTCATAGGGAGATATAAAGTTTTATCATTACTTATTATTATTATTGCTAAGGTCTGAACAGGGGTGGAAGGGTCAAGAGAATCAATATTGGGACATGCATGCATGCATGCATATCATCTATCTATCTATCCATCCATCCATCCATCCATCCATCCATCTATCCATCTATCTATCTTGGGAGAATAGCAATGACCAAGCTCGATAAAATAGTTAAGAATAGAGACATCACACTGGCAATGAAGATCCGCATAGTTAAACAATGGCATTCCCCGTAGTCACCTATGGATGTGAGAGCTGGACCATAACCAAGGCTGAGCGAAGGAAGATAGACACTTTTGAACTGTGGTGTTGGAGGAAAGTTCTGAGAGTGCCTTGGACCGTGAGAAGATCCAACCAGTCTATACTTCAGGAAATAAAGCCTGACTGCTCATTTGAGGGAAGGATATTAGAGGCAAAGAAGAAGTACTTTGGCCACATCATGAGAAGACAGAAAAGCTTGGAGAAAATAATGAGGCTGGGAAAAATGGAAGGAAAAAGGAAGAGGGGCCAACCAAGGGCAAGATGGATGGATGTTATCCTTGAAGTGGATGGCTTGACCTTGAAGGAGCTGGGGGTAGCAACGGACAACAAGGAGCTCTGGCATGGGCTGGTCCACGAGGTCACGAAGAGTCGGAAGCGACTGAACTAATAAACAACAAATATATTTAACAGTTTTGGTTTTGATATGAAGTAATAATTCTTCTAACATGTGTATTAACAATATAGATTTGAAATGCAGGACAATGGAGAGTAATGGTGGTGACATAATGTGAGTACCTTCCTAAGCTACCTATAACCCAATTATGAGATGATCAGTACCAAAACTATATTTATGTAAAACGATGTACAACTTTATGGGCTAGCTCCAAGGAGCTGTGTGTGCACAAGCAAAACAAGTGAATGCTACTACAATGTAGGAAACATAAGATCCCGTGAGATACACTGTGAGAAGTAAATTATCTGTTTCTTAGAAGAGGAAGATTAATCAGTGATTTTAAAAAGGCTATAAAAGCCCCATAATAGCCACAACCATTCTGTACCTAAGTGTATTTTTGTGAAGAAGCAAGACACCAAGTTGGGTACATTCTGTCGTGTTGTCCTCTTGATACCCTCATGAATTCTAACAGTGTTCCTAGCATGTTTTTCTCAGATTAAAAGCAAGGCTTTCTATTTCATTCCATTGAACTTCACCACATATTCAGTCATAAAAGATGACCTTCATTTCCAATGGGAGAAGTATGTAAGGATGTCCCTTCTTTTCCTGGAATGACAACATCTGGTGCATATACTCAAGATTAAGGTACATTGAGTTATAAGTTGGCCATCCCCACTTTGTCTCTCTGTACTTGTATAATTATAATTTTACTTGGACTAGATGTATACTGTATGTTGTGTTTATGGGTTATGGAATTTACTTCCAGAAGAGGTTGTGACAGCTGTCAGCCTGAACAACTTCAAGGCAGGATTAGACAGATTCATGGATACCAAGTGTATCGGTAGTTACTGAAAAGGACATTCAAGTGCCACCTCGGAGTTGGTTGAGGTAGGCAGGATTTCCCCAGGTACTGGTTGTGGGGGGTCGGGAGCAGGTTAGGGTTTTGCCCTCCCTTCTGCTCGAGATCCCCGTGTACAACTAGGGGCCACTGTGTGATACAGAATGCTGGACTAGATGGGCTGAGGTCCGATTCAGCATGGCGCTTCTTATGTTCTTATATTGTCTGTTTTGAGAAGGCCAATTGGCTAATCAATAAAACTGTTTTGACCCTTCTTTCCCCACATGATTTTAGGGTAAAAGTGCTGTCTATAATGAAAAATATTAACAGTAGGTACACGTGTTATAAATACATGCAGAAACATTTCAGGAAAAATTAACATTAGTCACCTCACTGCAGGAAGCCTTATGGGGTAAATAATGGGTTAAAATGGGAAATGACTATTTTATGATGATTTTTATATTTTGAAGAAGGCAGCTGGGAGTTTTAAATCACGAGATATGCTTCTTAAGAAAGGCTTAAGTTGCTTTTATGCAACTTAAGAATATATTTAATCAAGATAAGACAAATACAGCAATCGAGAGCTAAAGAAAATGAATGTTATTTACAGTTGTGCAAAGATTATGAATATGCCTATAAATGGTCTTTGAAATTAGAGACAGACGATGAGGCTATACAAGAGTTAAAGCTCAAAACTTTTGATACACTATCCAAATGGGATATGGGAAATATGGAAAATGTGATCTAAAAATACAAAATTTGTGTAGTAATTTAAAAGGAAACAGGTATACGTATGTAGAGATGGTACCTAACTCCAAATAGGCTTTACAATGTCTCAGAATATTTCAAGTCAATGTTGAGGATTTCAAGATAAGGAGGCCAATTTTTCCATATGTGGGGTATTTGTAAGAAAGCAAAACATTTATTGGTCTAAGACAGTGTTTCCCATTTTTTTAAAAACCAGGGACCACTTGACTAGGGACCACTATGATCTGGGACCACTTTGACCAGGAATCATTCTCCAACCTTAGTACCAAAAGGGTTACAAATCAGTCAACGTTAGATTTGGTTTGGTTATTTGGGGTGCTGATTCAGAAATTTGTATTGGATAGACCACATCAGCTCTAGTCTCCGATATAGAACATATGCCCCCCAGTAGTCTCCATCTGCTCGCCCACAGAAAACTATATTTAAGAAGCCTTGGCACTATAAGGGTTTTGCGAGATTAGCCACTCTTGTTGCAACAGTGTAGTAACGGTGAGGCCGTGGACCGTATTTTAGTTCTTGTGGACCATTGGTGGTGCATGGACCATAGGTTGGGAACCACTGGTCTAAGATTTATATGTTAATCCAATGTATGTATGTATGTAAAGATCCATTTTGTAATATCAACATAAATGTTTCTGCTGGATATTATAGATACTAAAATGGACAGTAAATATGGATTACTTCTTCAATAGAGTTGAAAGAATACTGTTTTCTCAAACCTGTCATTGATTAAAGCATCAGTGACACAAGAATGGATTGTTAAGGTGGCCGAGTTAGTCCAATCGTTTCAGTAATGGGGATTTTTAAGGATACGTCAATTGAAGATTATTTTTTTTTAAAAAGATTAGAAATCATTTATGAACTTTTTGAGGAATAAGAAATCTATTGATGCAATAATATGTAGTAATGCTTACCAGTAGTTCTAGTAGAAATATGGTTACTAGTAATTCTAGTAGGATTATTTAGTTGGAGCTATAATGGTAGAATAATTATTGTTACTATTATTTTAATTATGTTTGGGATTGAGTGTCAGAGCCCTACTGTGTTTTAGCTACATATCTTTTCCCATTTCTTTTTCTTCTTTTCCTCTCTCACTTCTTTTATCTGTTTCATTTTGTAAAATTCTTTGGCTTTGACTCCAATTTAGATTCTTAGTGTTAAAAATCAATACAGAATATATATATATATATATATATATATATATATAGAGAGAGAGAGAGAGAGAGAGAGAGAGAGAGAGAGAGAGAGAGGAGGGAGGAAAAGGCAGTTGAGAGATTATGAATGGCACTCAGTCATATGGAATCCAATGAAATGTAATGACTCGTGTTCAGAGTCCTCCTGGGCACATAAGAACCTGATAAAAAGGGTTCCGGTTGCACCGACAGTTCAGCTTTTGCAGAAGCAAAACAGACCCAGTGTGGAAGCAGAAGAAGAATGCAGAAGAAAGATAATGGACCAACCTTGGTATTTTTCAAGGCAATACTTTTAACTGGGAGCTCCAGACAAGACAAGAAGGAAATACAAATATAGTTTTAACAATTATACTTTCTGAATAGAAATGAATGACAACTAGGATCCGCATATGAACTATAAAAAGTTCAGCAAGGGTAGCTGCTTGGGAAGACTAAGGGCCCTTCCAGACAGCCATATAACCCAGAATATCAAGGCAGAAAATCCCACAATATAGGCTTTGAACTGGCATATCTGAGCCCACCCTACCATATATTCCAGTTCAAAGCAGATATTGTGGGATTTTATTCAGCTGTGTGGAAGGGGCCCAAGTTAGCCGTTAGTAAAAACCTACAGAGATTGCTCCAGAGAGCGGAGGTAAATTCCTGGCGAAGAAGATCGGTTGTTCCTCTTATACTCTGCTGTCCTGCACTTGCTGGCTGGCTTTGGATCTACCTACTTGGCAATGGCTTTAATAGATCAACTACACTTACGCTGAGACTTGTACTTTACAGACAAGAAAGCAGGCAGAATAAAACACCAGTGTAAACAAATGTCTGCCCTGGCAATGTGTGTAGTACTGCTAAAATAGCCGACATCTATTTTATTGCAACAGTTCATTGTAAGGGCTCGGCACATAGCTTGAAAACAGACCAGAAAAGTGGTTTTCCTACCATAAAGTGCCTGTTTTAAAAATGCACTATGTGTATACTGTTAACATGTTTAAATTACTGACTTTTATTTTCTGCTATGGAACCCAAACTGTCAACACCTTCCCCTAGAGCAGGCATGGGCAAGCCTTTTTGACTTGACTTTTTGACATTGTGGGAAGGCCAGACTGGGAAAGAGGGTAGCCAGACACACGCTGTGTGAGATGGACCAGGGAAGGGGAGGGCTTGGGAGGGGGTGGGAACAGGAGGGGGAGGGTCATTCTCAGGTTGTCCTCCTGGCATAAGGATGGGGCTGCTCACCTTGCGCTGGGAGGAAAATGAGACATGTGGTGACTCCCCCATTCCTCCTCCCCAATACACTTCGCTCGATCTTCGGGCTGTCCTCTTGGCATTATGCTGGGAGATGGGCAAGACAGGCAATGTTTGAGAGCGCATCGGAGGGCTCTCAACTACTGTGTGCCTTCCTCAAGCCATCCTCCCAGCATAAGGACAGGACTGCTCACACTGTCCTTATGCTAGGAGGAGGGCAAGACATGAGGTGGCTGAGAACACTCCAGAGGGCTCTTAGCGGCTGCGTGCCTTCCTTCCCCATCTTTTCTACATAAGAATGTGGCAGGCAGCAGCAGCTTTTTACCAAGAGGACAGGGAAAATGAGAAGGGCCTGAGGTAAGCGCCTATGGGGCCGCATTCGGCCCCCAGGCCTTAGTATGACCATGCCTACCTTAGAAGCCCAATTGGTGCCAATGCTGGTGACATTTTACCTCCAAATAAATATATGGCTTTTGGGATCTAATTTATTTCATTTTTAAAACAAATGTTAACGATGTCAAATTGTTTAAAACTTTTTTATTCTGTTTAAGCGATTTCTTATTTTTATTCCATTTAAATTAGTTAAACGAGTGTTTCCCAACCATTGTTCCGTGGCACACTAGTGTGCCGTGAGCGATTGCATGGTGTGCCGCGGATAAACATCTCTTCCCCCCTTTCTTCCCCCTCCTGCCAAACTCCTGCTGCTGCTGCTTGGGGGAGGGGGAGGAGGAGGAAAAGGAGGAAGGGCCGGGCAGCGAAGAAGGGGCCGGGGTGCCGCCTCCTTCAGACGTTTCCCCAGCCAGCCAGCCTCCTATCGAGGGAGGGTGGGGATTGGAAGCGGAAGTGTGCTTGTCTGGGCGCATGCGCACTAGGTCCTGGGGGTGGCAGACACATTCACCTTCCTCCTGCGGTGGTGAAGGAAGCAAAGGAGCCAGCTGCTTCCGGAGGCACCCCGGCACGGCCCTGCTGTGTCCCAGGTGAGGCCCCTGGGGGCCCTTCCCCTCGGCCCATCCCCCCGAAGCCCCTAGGGGAGGAAGGGCCCCAATGAGGAGAAGGGACCTTCCTTCGCGTGGGGAAAGGGTTGGGGCCTGGCAGGAGGACCCTCGGAGGAAGGAAAGGCAGGCGGGATTCCGTGAGGGACTCCCTCGCCAGCCTTCCTCCCAAATGTCAAGGTCTATTTTTCCCAAACTCCATCTGTGTTCACATTTGGGCATATTGAGTATTCATGCCAAGTTTGGCCCTGATCCAACATTGTTTGAGTCCACAGTGTTCTCCGAGTATAGGTGAACTACAACTCCAAAACTCAAGGTCAATGCCCACCAAACTCTTATAGCATTTTCTCTTGGTTATGTGAGTTCTGTGTGGGAAGTTTGTGTCTTTCAGCCATTCCTGCCAGGATATCTATGTTGTGTTCATCGAAACAGGCCCAGGTTTCACACTGAGTGTATAATTATTTAGAAACATATTAACTATATGTATTACTGTGTTAGAGTGTCATTTTGTGTCATTTTAGTTGGTGGTGTGCCCCAGAATTTTGTAAATGTAAAAAGTGGGCTGCGGCTCAAAAAAGGTTGGGAAACACTGAGTTAAACTGACTGTATTGTAGCTTGGCCTGTGCTTATATGATATAGAGCAGGAGGTAAACTATTTGTACTAGTCTATGATTCCTAGTTGTTACTGACCATGCTGAGTCCACACAGCAATATTGTGTGTGTGCATCGTCCCTTTTAACAAAATACTTATTTGTATATTTTTCAGTCTCTTCCAACACACCCCTCATTGCTCAGGCACTTCATTTTAATTTCTGTCTATCTGAGTTTTCTATAAGAAGGAATATCCAATTTTGAAAACAAAAAATTCTATAATAAAGCCACAACCAATTATTATATTAAATATTAAACATATTTCACCAGAATGGAAACCCTTAACAGAGTTCTGAACTCTAATAGAGATGGACTTCTGTAAGAAATCATTGAAGTGGAAATATTATGGAATGGGAGCTACTCCTGAAAAAGCCAAGCGTCTGCAGCTGCTCTATCCATGGACATAGTTTTTCATTGCTTCTCCCCATCAATGGTTAAGAGGTATCTATGGCAATAGCTGTGGAAAGTGTACATCCATTGAGGGGGAGAGCACAGAGAAATGCACATGTTCATTCATACCCAAATCCAGGGGGGGGGGGACCCTTAACCTGTCTCCACACCAAGAGGGCTCAAAGTACAATTGGACCTCCACATCTGCAGGTTTAACTTTTATGGATCTGATTATTCGTGGATATTATTTCCATTAGGAATCATTCCAATTTACCTTTCTGATCAACTTCCACAGGTTTTTCCTTTTTCACCGGGATTCAACATTCTAACTCCAGTGAATGTGGAGGGCTGATTGTAATCCTAAACTCGGGTCACTTGGAGTACATAAGCATGTTCTGAATATATTATCCATCAGTTACGAGTCACAATAGCTATATAGTATTAAGCTATGATCTGGATCATAGAGGCAATGACCCCTTCTACGGTGCCATATAATCCAGATTGTCAAAGCAGATAATCCACATTATCTTCTTTGACCTGGATTATATGGTTCTACACTGCCCTATAATTCAGTTCAAAGAAAACAATCTGGATTTTATGTGGCAGTGTAGATGGGGCTAATGTGCCACTGAATGAAGTCAAGAGTCAGCATTCAGAACAGAGCATCCTGTCTGTAGGAAAGGGAATGTTAGACTGTAGATAGTCATGTGGTTGGTCAAGCAGAGCTCTTCTTAGGCCTTTTCTGCACTGCCAGATAAAATCCAGATTATCTGATTTTGGCAGTGTAGACTAATATAATCCAGATCAAAGCAGATAGTGTGGATTATCTGATTTGATAATCTGGATCACATGGACATATACTTTAGCCCTTTGGGTGAGTGTAAGCAACCTAGCGCCCTTCAGAGGTTTTGTACGACAATGCTCATCATCCCTAACCATCTTCCTGGTAGTGCTGATGGCATTTGTTAATCCAGTTGGAAGATGGTAAGCATATATAATACAAATGGAGTTACACACACAATGTTTCACCATTAGTGTGTGCAATGTCTTACTCCTTAAAAAAACAGGATGAATGTAAAGAGTCATTTAAGAGTTTAGGATTGCATCTCCTTCTGGAAAGATCCCCCACACACACACACACCTCAAAAGCAAACAGATTTGGCATATGCATCCTTGCTCCAAGATGAAGAAATTATTAGGAAAGGGATTGACAATAAAATGGCCTAAAATAAAAAGCAGCCATAATGACTATTTGAACATATGATCATTTAGAATACAGTTTGCTTTTTGCCTCATGTGAAAAAAAGGCCGAAGTTTTTGGAATGTTGCATGTTTGCAGATTGGGGGTGGAAGACATGAACAGGTCGTACATGATTTAAAGGATTCTGATTGATACAAAGAAGAGAGATAACCTTCTGGCCTCCAGAAATCAGGTTGTTACTTCTTCCAACAGAAGGGCTCCACTGACAGAAGGTATATCCACCCAATTCTATGGATCTCTCTGCATCTCTCTATTAACTGCATTCTGCAAGAACTTGTACACCCCCCCGCCCGAAAAACCATTTAAGAAAGCTGGGAAGATCTATGCGGAAAATGAAAACTCCCCTTCTGCCAGTCCAATTTAGAGAAATAACTATTGATCATGATATGGTGAAGGACAATAGATTATATAGTTTAGGAAAAGATTAGGCATATTTGTGGAAGAGATCTCTCTTCAGGGCTGTAGCTCCAGGGAAGAATACAGGCCCGTCCCAGGAGCTACTATAGCAAACAGGAGAGTGGCCAAATGCCGTTCCCTGTAAATGCAGAAGCAATAGCTACAAATGGCAAAAAACGCAAGCTTTTCACGTGCAGGAATATCCCGGATCTGAGCTGAAAATCTGCATCTTTGCATTCCTGCAATCAGATTTTTTAAATCTGGGGTTGTTCCCAGGTTTTAGATATCTGTTCCTGATTGGTGGCTTGCTAAAAAGATTACAGTTGAATAGAAGGCGAAGACTTTGTTTGTGTGCCAGAAACTTCATGAAACATGCAGAGGGCACATTTTCTCTGGCCAGGACAAAGATGTGGCCCCCTAATCAATGATGTGCATCTTTTCACAATAAGACCAATCAGAAACAGACATGTATAACCCAGGAACAACACCTTCTCTGCACAGATGACCCTGCAGCCTATATAACTCAGGAACAGAACTTATACAATGATTCACATATTCACATCTTCAGTTTTTGTTTTTAAAAAATCTGCTGACATTTTCGGTGGAAGTCCCGCGACGGCCATCTTGGGAACCTCTAAATCCCACAAAAAATCAGCAAGTGTGGATGATGGAGGCTGAAATCCTGGGATCAACAGGTCTGTATCTGGACATCTTCTCAGGTGCCAGGTTTTGTTTTTTTTTACCCCTGACTATAGTTCGCAATTTGGTGCTGTCTGGAACTGCCCGAAGTAATGGCTCTGCAATAAAAACTCTTTTGTCCCAAATGAAATTCTATGGCAGAAAACTTCCCCAAATTTCTAGCATTGCAGTAAATTAAAATTCCCTCTGAGCATTAAGAAATATAGTTAGACATCCCATGAAAGGGGAGGGTAAAGTTACCAAGGGCATGTGAATGTAGCAAATATGACTATTTGGTGTTCGGTGACTCAAGAGACCAGGGTCGAATCCTTATTTCACCATGGAAACCCACTGGGTGCCCTTGGGCAAATCATTCAACCTCAGGAGAAGGCAAAGGCAACCTCTCTCTCATGAAATCTTGACAAGTAAATCCCACAATAGAGTTAACAGATGTCAGGAATTACTTGAAGGTACACAACTACTTGAGTACTGGATGCGGCAGCAGACATTCCATCACAAACGCAACTGTGGCCTAAATGTCTGGCTATTGTTGTAAATTAATGCCGGATCAATTGGACTTTACAGAGGAATTCATATTCTTAATGTTTATATTTTAGTTTTCAGCTACTTTTACCTAATGTGTGTGGGGACCTTGCTTAAAAACAAGACAAAGGTGGAGCTTTGCACATGCTCCATGAATAAAAGCATATACTGGATGGAGAACAGATGAACAGATGAGCATGTTCTCACAGTCCAGAAGAATGAATATCCAGTCCTCACAAAGAATAAATACAAAACAATCCAAGATGCCATGCATTCTTCTTTGTCTCCCAAGGCCTCTGGAATTTGAGCATTCCTCTTGCATCCAAGACTGCTTAGAGCTTTTGTGTTGCCCAGGCATACAGTACATCCCCTGTCTTGCATTAACATTAGACCATCATCCTCACCCTAAACTTTCTGGACACCTATTTAAGCCCGTTATATGTCAGAATTGTCCAGAAATTATTATTACGCTTCTGTGACACAGCACCAAAATGTGTTCAGGTTAGACTTTCTATTCCATATTCCATATTCCAGAATGGCTGCTCTTATCTCTTTGGGCTGTTTCTCTTCTATCCTTTACTTTTCTTCTTCTTCTGGCATTGATTATCCTGAACAAATTATTACTGGCCAGCCAACAGAGTCTGAACACCCAATTCCAAGGACTTGATCTCAGAATTAAGGATCCCACTCTCACTGAATCCAGATGTTCACATGCGGCTGGATACTTCTTGCCAGCTGGCAACTTGAAATAATACTAATGCTAGAAAGAATGAACATAGATTCAGGTCAGTCCTCGAAAGTATTGAAAATATTACTTTATAGACGGTAGCTCTCTCAAACTAGCCGAAATATTTTGAGAGTTATAGTCTAAAACAGTAGCTTCATAAGTTCTATTCAGGCTTAAGGTTGATGAATTGAAGTTCTATCCTCTACAGATAAGAACACAGAAGGGAATGCCTGGTATCCTTTTGGGCAGTGCTGACACACACATGGCTATCTGCATCAAGCTCTCTGTGCTAATGTGCCAGGCACAGTAGGTATGGGCAGCAAATTAGTTGTTCTCACTTGGAAGGAACAAATGTAATTTGAACTGCTGCATGGCAGAACAGTTCTCAGCGCACCAGTTAAGCAGCAAGAGTGGGAAGCAAGATCTCCAGATTAACCCAGTGCAGATAAGAAGTGTGAGCAAAATATCTACTTGTCTGTACAAGATATTTTTCTTGCTGCATTGTATAACTTATGCAAGGCACCTGGCATTCCCTGTATTAAAATAATGAATGCTGGGACAGATATTTTTCTTGGAAAACAGTGTTTTGCATTCCACCCCTTCATATGTGCCCCCCCCCTTTACTGTGTCTTGCTGCCCTGCAAAATATAGAAACTTGCATCCTTTTTTGTTTCTTTCTGAATGGGTATAGGGATGGGAATATGCTTAGTTAGAAGAAATGTGTATTTTGCAAGTTGCCTCCTTCAATTAGAAAGGCCTGAATGACATTGGTTGAATAATAAAATGTCTGCAGGTGTTCAGGATGAGCAAGAGAGCAAGAGCAAGACCAGATATTTGAGTTTTCTTAACCTGGATCCCATAACCAGCTTGATATGAGTAAAGCAACACTTTTCTGTGATTGTGCCATAGGGAAAAGTGTACATACCCAGAGAGCTACATGTGGTCATTTTTTTCTAAGTGGCACACAAGTAGAGTTCAAACTCTAAAGGGGCATAGCTTCCCTAGTCACTATTCCATGATATGATTTGCAATAACAATTCATTAACTGCAATTTCTTGACTGATTAGAACCACTGATTTGAACATCATTAGTCTGTGTGTGTGTGTGTGTGTGTGTGTGTGTGATGTTTTTCTTTCCAAGAAGCTCCTGTGGTTTTCCTGGACTCTGCTATGGAGCAAGAAGAAGCTTGGTTCATTGGCTGTGTGTGGGGGTGTGTACAAGTGAAGGCTTCATCCTGGTTATGGTTCATATAAGATGCTTATTACAGTTAATTGAATTTAGTTGTCATCCTTACTCACCCATCCCTAAGTGTTTGGGGTTCTGTATAGGACCAGTTGTTTTCCTCTAGATCAGTGGTTCCCAACCTTTTTTGACCAGGGAGCACTGTGACCACTGACCACTTGACCAGGAACCACATTGACCAGAGACCACTCTCCAACATTAGTACCAAAAGGGTTATGAATCAGTTTTTGGTCAACTTTAGATTCAGTTTGGTTATTTGGCGTGCTGGTTCAGAAAATTGCACTGGATAGACCAAATCAGCTCTAGTTTCTGATACAGAACATATGCCATCCAGTAGTCACCATCTGCTCTCCCACAGAAAACCAGATGCTCTCGTTGCAATGGTGTAGTAACAGTGAGGCCGCAGACCATATTTTAGTTCTTGCAGACCACTAGTGGTCCATGGACCAAAGGTTGGGAACCACTGCTGTAGATGATTTGGACTTCAGTCCCCAAAAACCCTGACCTCTGAGCAAGCTGATTCTGGGAGCTAAAGCCCAAAATTTCAGGAGGACCAAAATATGAGTACCATTGGCATAGTTAATGGTATGACCCTGCTAGTACTATCACAACTTTGCTGTTTTGGCATGGGACTGGATCCAACTTAGGATATTTTATAGTACTGTAGGTGGTTTCCTTAAGGGACTTTTGGGTGTAGGCAACCAGGTCAGGGGCAGATGGCTTTTCCTTACTTCCAGGTGGAAAGGAAATAATGTAGAGCTACCCAAGAGGCATGTTTTATGAATGGCTTTCCAGCTTCCAACAGAAAGCTCAACTAATGAATGGGCCACTACTGGCTAGTAGGCAGGCCAATTGATGCTTACGGCAGTGGGACAAGCCAATTAAGCTGTAAGTAACAATATTTTGAACTTTCCCATTCCAACAAAATGTGTGTGGTGCTGATTCTTGCTAAAAGTGAAGCACAGAAATCTGGGTTTTTTTCCTCACTGCCCATTACTAGTAACCAAGGCTACCAGTCTTTCAGAGCCTGGATTACTCCCACAATCACCCTGCCAGTGTGGATTCTGACAACTGTAGTCTGAAATGTGAGTCTCCTAAGCTTCAACTTCTTGGTATGAAAGGAAGAAACTGATAAGTAAGTATGACTTGCTGCTTTCCATAGGTATTTTAATTCTTGAGCTAAAATATGACAGTTTTCTAATTTAGGTGAAGAAGAAGAAGAAGGGGCAAGGAAAAAACTTCCACCTAAACATTAAGAAGACATTCCTGATGATATGAGTTGTTCAGCAATGAAATAATTGTTTTGGAAGGGGATGGACTCTCCATCTTTGGAGACCTTTAAAACGAGGTTGGATAGGCATCTTTCAGGAGTGCTTCAGTTGTGTATTCCTGCATGGCAGCAGTTGGATTAGTCAGCCCTTGTAGTCACTTCCAAGTCTACGATTCTAAGAAATAAACATTAGATAGCAATAACTGTAAATAATTTCAACGAAACTAGTCCACTGTACCCTGAAATCCTGCAACCCGTTATACAGATTATATTTAAAATCAAATAGAGTGTATATATCACTAACGTATGCATTAAGTACCGTAGTAACAGGATTCTTGCAAAGGGAAATCCTTACTGCCAAGCCAGTAACTTCAAGTAGCCATTTTGTTCACGAGACTATATCCATGAGCCATCCATTCACATATCATATTTCTCCCTGTGAGTAAACAATAGAGGAAGAAAAAAGGTGGGACTTCTGATGTGAAAATACAACACCAGACGGTGGCTCAGAAGGGTGTACAAGGACAAACAACCCACAGCAAGGAGCTTGTTCCACTCTCCATTTCTGCACTCATTTCATTACTTAAGGGAAAGACATTTTTTTAACATATATGGATGTATTCATATATTATCTGGGTATAGCTGAACACTGGGTAAAATGCAACCTTTGGGTTGCTCATATCCTGTAAGACCCCTTGTGTTTATTTATTAATGACGCTGCCATTTGCTGCCTATGGAGCACATAGCCTCCCAACCTCAAAATGGACTTTGCTCCTTCTTTGCCCTCCTCTCAAATTCTGTTATGCTACTGCCACAACATACTGTGAGAGTCCTCTATCTGTAGATAGGTTGAAAAGTCCTTAGGTAATTCTCATCTTGTCTTCACCTGCAATTGCAGCACTTTAATGTTAATTACCATTGTGGACTTAAGGGGTGGGAAATATGCAGCCCTCCAGATGTTGTTGAGCTGCCACTCCCAGATTTTTTCACATTTTCCTATGCTGGCTGGAGTTGCTGGGAGTTCGAAGTCCCGTGGAATTTGGAGGGCTGCATGATTTTGGATCAAAGAGCTATTAAAAATGTAAGCTGATATTATTTGTGCAAGAATGCTGGAACTCAGACCATGAAACATGGGAAGGACGCATTATGCAACCATTAAATCCCCACTTTGCAACTGAGACTCTGCCTTATGGCAACCCTTGCAAGATTGGGTTGTTGTAGGTTTTTGCGGCTTTATGGCCATGTTCTAGAAGCATTCTCTCCTGATGTTTTGCCTGCATAAGAGATTGTGAGGTCTGTTGGAAACTAGGAAAATTGGGTCTATATATCTGTGGAAAGTCCACGGTGGGAGAAAGAAATCTTGTCTGTTGGAGTTAGGTGTGAATGTTTCAATTGGCCACCTTTCTTTCTCCTATCCTGGACTTTCCACAGATATATAAACCCATTTTTACTACTTTCCAATAGACTGCACAACCTCTGAGGATGCCTGCCATAGATGCAGGAGAAACGTCAGGAGAGAATGCTTCTAGAACATGGCTATACAGCCTGAAAAACCTACAACAACCCAGTGATTCTGGCCAAGAAAGCCTTTGACTATACCTTGTAAGATTTATTCAGAGGTGGTTTCTATTGCCTTCCTCTTAGGCTGAGAGAATGCAACTTACTAAGGGCATTCAGGGGTTACTATGGCCTCCTGTAGTCCTACTCCAACACTCAAAACACTAACAATGGCAGCTCCCAGGGATACCAAGTGAGATACTGGGGAGGAGCAAACACAGGAAGTACAAATCCAGGACTTTCTGGGCTTTGAGAGTTGGGCCAAATCAGACTCCCATAGCCCCAAAATTACATTGAAACACCCTGAGGCCGTGGAAGCTGGGGCAAGGAATCCCCCTAGTTACTGACCGACCCCTCCTTTAGATTCTATTGGGGAAGATCTTTTGGAGCTAACTCGGGAAAGGGCATAGTGCCACTGTCTATATTATCTTGTTTAGTGTAAATTAGTATGTAGTTAAATTGTATTGTACTGATGTTTGTATGCTTATCTTGTTTACTATATGATGTTTTATTCTTCAATTCTGTCAACCGCTCCGAGCCCTCGGAGAGTGGCGGTCTAGAAATTTGAAGTATAAATAAATAAATAAATAAATACAGCATGACTCCTGTATCTGTGGGTGGATATTTCTGGTCCTTACTGAATTGAAGGACTTCCAGCCCAAGAATATCAAGGAATTGTACTGGAAGATCTAGAAAATGCCCAGTGAGGGCATATTTTGTCAGATGTACAGTAGATAAAACATAACATGCCCATCCCTCACTGGGCATTTTCTAACCCCTAGAGTACAATTCCTTGGTATTTTTGGGCTAGAAAACCTCTGAATGAAGAAAAAGCTGGAGTGAAAAATGATTGTAATAATCTAATAATTAGACTTACACACCACAGCATTTTTCCCCTCCATTTTCATCCTGATCTTCCACTACCTTCACGATGTTCATGGTTTGGGCTATGATAGATTACTCTTGCAGGGCGAGACCAGAATAGACATGGGTTGAGGTTCATACAGCTGTGCATTGGCTTTCATGCTCCCATCCTATACATTCACTGGGTCAGACCAAGCCTATACTAAATTTGAGGATACAATGATTCCTACAGCTGGGAGATCTCACTAGAAATGCTTTGTGGCAAGGGTACTGGAATGGCTGAAACTGCCCGTGTACTCATACATCTTAACAATTATAATGAATCAGAGCTCAGTGAAGAACATGTTGCTCAAGGAAAATGAGTAGGAGGGGAACACGGGTGCCAAGAGCAGAAATTCAGTCCCTGTTCTTCAGAATAAAATTCAAGAGCATGCGATAGGCATTAAAAATGTAAGACAAAAGAGTAGCTAAAGGCGAACACGCATTGTCTTTACACTGAGGCTGTGAGAGACTGCATAGTAAATCAGACTGATGGCCCAGAAACCAGTTGCAGAAAGGGGCTATTATTGTAATTTTAGAAAAGTTACTTTTTTCTACTGCAACTTCCTCTGCCTGAATGAGTCTGGGAATTGTATTTCCGACAAATATCATTTCCAGGTTGTTTTGTAAACTACTGGAAGAACTAGAGATAGGAAAAAGAGATGTCCTGATGAAAAATGAAGGGGGCAGGGAGGAACACTAGAGTCAACAACAAGATCTGACAGAAGAATATAGTCAGGAAATGCCACCGTGTAGTTGTGGAATGCAACAAGAACCACGAGTTTTCAATCTGGCTGGCAAGGTTTATATTTGCATGTAGAGCTCACATGTTCATTCCCTCTGGACACCACCATATTGATCTACTGGATCAAGCTCTGCAAGACTCCCTTGATTTTCTCATTTGCATCTGCTGCACTTCTGCTATAGTAGTATTTCTGAAGGGTATGGGCTTGAGGAAGGGTGTTGAGGGGTCAACAGGGGTCTTGAAGGGAATGGACTTGAGGAAGGGTCTTGAGGGGTCAACAGGGGTCTTGAGGGGCTTGACGAGGGGTCTTGAGGGGTCAACAGGAGTCTTGAGGGGAGTATTTCTGGTTCATACTAGAATCAACTGTGCCTCTTCAGATGTTGTTCTGTTCTAGTACAATTCCCATTGATCCTGGCCATGCTGGTTCGACTAATAAGCTCACAGGAGCTGGAATCTAACAATATCTGAAGGGCCTGAGGTTCATTTAACCTTTACTCCAGCACTTATTTGAGAATGTTTCATCAGTCATTTGTGCCATTTATAAATGCTGCAAGCAATCATCTAGTAATACATTTACTTATTCTAAATTGCTGTTATTTCAAATCAAATCTCAAAGTATTGTTCAATAATTGCCACCCAGAGCACCTTTCTTGGTAGAAGACACATGGCTAGATTCAATTGTAATTCCCAACTGCAATCAGTTCAAGGTATTGTCGAAGGCTTTTATGGCCGGAATCACTGGGTCACAACCTCTGAGGATGCCTGTCATAGATGCAGGTGAAACGTCAGGAGGGAATGCTTCTAGAACATGGCCATACAGCCTGAAAAATCTACAACAACCCAATCGGTTCAAGGTTGGAAATCATGTGGTTGCTGTTGGACTGCAAGTCTTAGCAGTCCAATTTATTAATTTAGTTATTTGTTTACTTCATTTCTATTCCGCCCCTCTCACCCCGCAGGGGACTCAGGGCGGATTACAATGTACACATTACATTTAGACACACAAACACACAAGACAGACAGAGGCAATTTAACATCTGGCCACCAGGGGGAGCTGTCGCAGTCCTTCATTCCTCAGCATGTTTTCTGGATATCTTTTTTATGGCCTCGTAAATCAGTTAAATTAAGCCTCCCCACTAAGTGGTCCCTCAATTCCCTGCTTGACAGATGCAGCTGTCTTTCAGGTTGCAAAGGTCGACAACAGGCTACACAATAGGTCGAAAGCCCACCCTGACCCGGGCAGGCCTTGAACTCATGACCTTCTGGTCAGTAGAGATCTTATGCAGCTGACACCCAACCAGCTGCGCCACATTCCCGGTGCCAAGCCAACGAGAAGGAATTCTAGGTGTTGTAGTTTTCTGAAGGGCTGCTCAGTTCCCACTCCTGAGTTAGATCACTTAATTAATGGGACAATGGTAAGTCAACACTTACAAATGTCCTAATGATTCTGCCCGTACACTCTGGTTAGGATTAACAACTGGATTTAGTCTAGAGTTGTTAAACTGAAGCTATTCATTGAAATAACTAAAGTCTTGAGCTCAGAAATCATTTGAAGTAGTATGTAAGTGGGCGTATATATAAATATGATAGGTCAATGAATAATGCAAGTACTTTACATTACTAACTTACAGAAGGGCCTTAGTCAATAGTTCTGAGGAATAGTGATCAGATGCTCTTATCAATAGAATATAGACCAGTGGCAGGAAGCAGGAACATGCCATGGTATTTTTGATACTGCAGCAATTCAGACAAACTGGAAGCTTGCTCATGCTGCTTCTTTCTGTCTTGTAGCTGAAAGATTAGGCTATTCGTTCTAACTTAGTGAAAGTCAATGCAGTTCTACCACATTAGGTATCATGCTTCCTACTACCCATGTGGGTCCTCTCTTCCCCCTCCTTTTCTTGCTAAAAGGAAACAAATCTCGCATAAAGACAACTGGTGTGGCATTTCAGGCAAGCAAGCACGACTTCTGTGGCTTCATAAATGAGTGTACCAAGCAAGCGGGCTGGTGCTCACACACAGTCTTTTCCTTCCTGTGTTCTGTGTTTGTAACCACAGGAATCACTGCTGCGTGACACACGACACTCCTTTTCCTGTTCTTCTTCCATCCTGCACAGCGCACGATGCCAGTTCCGTGAGCAGAAAAGCAGGGCTGGGATTCTCTCCCGGGTTTCCTTCCAGAGCAGTGAGAACTAGGCCAGAACGACACTTCAGCGGGAGTTCAGCCAGGATCCATGTTTTGCCACTCCCTCCTGGAGGGAGATGCAGCTTCGTACACAGATGCCTATACACTATCTTTTACTGGCTACTAAAATGAACTCCTTTCTCCCTCGGTCCAGTTTTATTTTAAAAGACACTAGTAATCTGTGCTGTTTCCCCAAGTGTTTTTTTTACAGAGATATTTTATGCAGAAATATTAACACTGAGCATTGTAAACCTCTCCTTTCCTCCTCTCTTTCCCCCACTACATTGGCTTCCATGTGCACTCATTTGAAATTGCTATGTGAGTTGGGTATGTCATCAACCTCCAACAAGAGCTTAAAAAAAAAAAGACTGTTGCAAGAATCTGAATGATCGAAATAGATACATTTCATATGTTACTGAGTTAACATTCCACCGAACAGTTGTATCCTCTATAATTCATATTGGCTACATCAGAGCATGGAATAGCTCTTAGGGCTAAGCTGATTTATAGATAAACACTCAACATTCACTTTGGCTCCTTGTCCCATTTTTAAATCAAGGAAATTTATGGAAAAATCCTTATTCACAAAATGTAGAAGGAAAGCCGTTCAAAACTCAACCAACCCTGTATCAAGGTGGTATTGGGAATCATCCTCATTTTAGATCACTGATTCTCAACCTGTGGTTCTCCAGGTGTTTTGGCCTATAACTCCCAGAAATCCCAGCCAGTTTACCAGCTGTTAGTATTTCTGGGAGTTAAAGGCCAAAACATCTGGGGACCCACAAGTTGAGAACCACTGCATTAGATCATCTCCAAGCATACAATCTCTAGAACAGCAGGAAGAATCAATTTATCCTACTGAGTTTTCCCACCAGACTGTGTCAAGACAAGCATCAGATGAACATTGGTCACACCCATCTCCAAGAGCAACCAACTCAAATGCAGAGACCTGATTTCTTGGCAACTGTGGCTACCAATACATAATCTCATAACAATCGAAAAGTCATATTATGGCAGTGGTTCTCACCGAACAGCTGTATCCCCTATCATTCATATTGATCAGAGCATGGAATTGCTCTTAGGGCTAAGCTGAGTTAAGGATAAAACGCTCAACATTCATTTTGGCTCCTTGTCCCATTTTAAAATAAAATGGAAAAAAATCATATGCACAGAATGCAGAAGGAAAGTCATTCAAAAATCCATAAACTCTGTATCAAGGTCGTATTGGGAATCCTCATATTAGATCATCTTCAAGCATCATATGAACATTGGTCACACCCATCTCCAAGAGCAACCATCTCCAACTCCAATGCAGAGACCTGTTTTCTTGGGAACTGTGAATACTAAGACATATTTCATAACTACCGCAAAGTCATATTATGGCAAGGGGTTCTCACCGAACAACTGTATCCTCTATCATTCATATTGGCTAGATCAGAGCATGGAATGACTCTTAGGGCTAAGCTGAGTTATGGATAAACACTCAACATTCACTTTGGCTCTTTGTCCCATTTTTAAATCAAGGAAACTTATGGAAAACATCGTATTTATAGAATGTACAAGGAAAGCCATTTCAAAATCCATAAACCCTGTATCAAGGTGGTATTGGGAATCCTCATCATATTAGATCATCTCCAAGAATGCAATCTCTAGATCAGCAAGAAGACTCCATTCATCCTACTGAGTTTTCCCGCCAGACTGTGTCAAGACAAGCATCAGATGAATAACAGTCACACCCATCTCCAAGAGCAACCATCTCCAACTCAAATGCAGAGACCTGTTTTCTTGGGAGCTGTGGCTACCAATACATTATCTCATAAAAATCATATTATGGCAGTAGTTTTCACCAAACAGCTGTAACCTCTATCATTTATATTGGCTAGATCAGAACATGGAATTGCTCTTAAGGCTAAGCTAAGTTATGAATAAACCCTCAACATTCATTTTGGCCCTTTGCCCCATTTTTAAATAAAGGAAATTTATGGGAAAAATTGTATTCACAGACTGTAGAAAGAACGCCATTCAAAAATCCATAAATGCTGAATCAAGGTGGTATTGGGAATCCTCCTCACATTAGATCATCTTCAAGCATGCAGTCTCTAGAACAGCGGGAAGACTCCATTCATTCTACTAAGTTTTCCCATCAGATTGTGTCAAGACAAGCATCAGATGAACTTTAGTCACAACCATCTCCAAGAGCAACCATCTCCAACTCAAATGCAGAGACCTGTCTTCTTGGGAATTGGCTACCAATACATAATCTCATAACCATCAAAAAGTCATATAATGGCAGAGGTTCTCAACCTGTGGGTCTCCCAGATGTTTTGACCTCCAAGTCCTAGAAATACTAACAGCTGGTAAACTGGCTGGGATTTTTGAGAGTTGTAGGCCAAAACACCTGGGGACCCACTGGCTGGGAACCACTGTATTATGATAATAAAACATGTTCGTCAATATAAAACTACAGGTCATCATTATAGTTTACCCACTATTTCATACTTGATCATGGATCATATTGAAAAGATACCTATGCAGTGTGAGCAGATACTACGGGTTTTGTGGGAAAAGGTGGCAAAGGTGGCATTCGCCCATCGCTTGGTCCTTCACAAAAGCTCTCCCTAGCTAAACCCACATGGAAGTGAGCTGTTTGCTCTTTCAAGGCATCACATTGCCATCTGCTAGTGATGCGCATGCAGTGACTGCAGCATACTACCAGCTGTACTCAGAATCAGAGAAGGTAGCCCCACATTACGGATTGAGGTTTGACCGAGGAATAAGCAAGCATACCCTTGGAAAATATCAATTTAGATTCAATACAAACAGATAAGGCAGTTTTCTGAAATTCGAATGGACCAAAATGAAGACAGACGCCATTTTTCTCAATGTTAATGCTTTGAAAAGGACATGTGTTCTCAGATTGCATTAAGCACCTCCAACTGAATCCTATGGGAAGGTTCAACATCAAATAAACACTCTGGTTTGCCTTGCCTGCCTTTTTGCTCCCCAGCTAGCGTTCTGTTCCCAGGCAGTTAAGACATTAGGAGCATCCACGTGTTTCTTCATGAGATTTCGGAAAATACGTCATCAATTCACGCCGACTCGTGTAAACCTGGCCACGCCCCATGACTTATAGAGAGACAAGATGTGCCAGAAAGGCTAAGCCAAGAACCGCTCTAAGAAAAGGCGGCTACTGCAGCTACAGAAGCTAAAGGGGAAGAATCGTGAGGTTATCTCACTGTGCCACATACTTATTTATGTTGCTGCATTTACAATGCTATGTCATGTTACATAAAATGGGTGGGAAGGTCTTTGGAGAGAGATAAAAACTTGCCCTGGCAAGAGCTGGTCTGAATCGATTGAAATCCCTCAAAGCTGTGTGCCTGGCATCATCTCAAGCCATCCACATAGGTCACTGGCTGTCTCTCTCTCTCTTTCCCCCTCCCCCAAAATATGCACGCAGATTCCTTTTAGCTTCAAATAAGCACTTTTTTTCTGAACCAAACAGCTCCTCTACTGGTCTGACATTCTCCGTGTAAGCAGTCTTCAGCAATGTGCAGAGAAGGAGGAGAGAAGGGGGGAAATGCAAGATTGAGTCGCACCAGAAGCAAGCGAAACGCTCTGCCACCCACCCGCCCGCCAGTCCCGACGTGCCATTTGCCTTCACGCCCTGTGTACCCACATGTACCCACCCGCCTGTTTGCCTCCCCCCCTTTTTTCTTAGAAGCCTGGAAGAGGGGAGCCCTTTCTGTGGCAGCAGAGAAGCCGAGCCAGTGAAGGAGAGACAAATAAGCAGCGCACGCAGCATCTTGAAGAGAGGAGTTCAAACGAGGACAACCGACATACTGAGGAGAAAAAAATAAAAAGGCAGAGATGGAGAGAAGCAAGAGCTGCAGAAGCAGCAGCAGCAGCAGCAGGAAGACTGAAGCCTCGCTCGCTTGCCTTTATATAACTGAAGCCATTCTGTAAACAGGTTGGGCTTCCCTGGCAAGGTCTCCGCCTGCCCAACGGGGTCAACCCCCGGCTGCACCTCTCCACCCCCTGCCTTATGTCTTTTAACTCTATGTTCTACCCTGCAGGGAGAGGAAACACATAAAATACAGTATATTATGCCTATTACAGTAGACTCAGTTAACCCATGGGGATTGGTAGGTGCTGGATAAATGTCATTTCTGGCAGCGTGAGTTATGATTAAAAATAGGTCTGTTACTGTGTCCAATGCCACGAGCTCTGCACAGACTGGGTATTAATACTGAAATACGGTAATCAGAAGGCAACCGAGACAAATGTAACTGAACGTGACACCGTTTGAATGCATTATCCAAACAGCAGTATTATTTCTTCGAAGAAGACCAACCTAACTGAATGTAAGACAATTGTACAGTATGATCAAAACAGCTTTGGGAATGCAGTATGATCTTTTGCTCAATCGGTGAATTGATCATGGAATCATCATAGAATGACAAGAGTGGGAAAGGACCACATAGAGTAGACCATCTAGTCCAACCCCCCTGCCCTGCAACTGCCAGTCTACTGTTTATTAATTATTTATTTATTAATTATTGCAATCGTTATAATTAAGCCCCCCCCCCAATATTCTTACGCCGCTATTATTATATTTCTCCTATGATTTTTCAGCTGGTTGCTTAAGAGTTCTAGTTAAGTGATCATAGAGGCCTAGAGCAGGAAGGGAGCACCAGGGCCACCCAGTTCAACCCCCTGCCATGCAACTGAGAGTGTACTGCATTATTCATCAACATCATTATCTCTCCCTCTCCCAATGTATCTTCTGGTTTCTTGAGAGTTCCAGTTAACTGAACATAGAGCTGGAAGGGCCATCCAGTCCGGCCAACTGCTATACACCTGAGAGTCAACTGCATCATCATCATCATCACATCTCCCTCACCCAATATTATTGCTTCCATTGCTTAAGAGTTCCAAATAATTGATCATTGAGCTGGAAACAAGCACCAGGGCCATCCAGCCCAGCCCACTGCCATACAACTGAGAGTCTACTGAATTGTGTATTATTATTCATTATTATGCATTATTATTATTATTACAGCTCCCACTCCCAATATTATTGTTTCCATTGCTTGGGAGTTCCAGTTGATTTGATTTATTAGATTTATTAGCTGCCACTTAACGGATCATTGAGGGATAGAGCGGGGAGGGAGAACCAGGGCCATCCAGTCCAACCCCCTGCCATGCAACTGAGAGTCTACTGCATGTATTATTATTATTACGTCTTCGTCTTCTAATATTTTTGCTTCCATTGCTTGGGAGTTTCAGTTAACTGATCACAGAGCTAGAAGGGAGCATCAGGGCCACCCAGTCCAACCCCCTGCTATGCAACTGAGAGTCTATTACATTATGTATTATTATTATTACATCTCCTTCTCTCAATATTATTGCTTCCATTGATGAAGAGTTCCAGTTAACTGATCATTGAGGGATAGTGCCGGATGGGAGCACCAGGGCCATCCAGCCCAGCCCACTGACATGCAACAGATAGTCTAATCACCACCACCACCATCATGCCTCTGATTATTCTCCGTGCTAGGGGTGTGTGCATTATTATTATTATTATTATTAGTACTACATCTCCCACTCCCAATATTATTGCTACCATTGTTGGAGAGTTCCAGTTAACAGATCATAGAGAGACAGAGCTGGGAGGGTGCACCTGGGCCATCCAGTCCAGCCCACTGACATGCAATTGATAGTCTACTGCATTATGCATTATTATTATTATTATTATTATGTCTCCCTCTTCCAATATTATTTCTTCAATTGCTGGAGAGTTCCAGTTAACTGATCAAGGGGTGATAGAGCTAGGAGGGAGAACGGGGGCCATCCAGCCCAGTCCACTGACATGCAATTGAAAGTCTACTGCATTATTATTATTATTATTATTATTATATCTCCCTCTTCTAATATTATTGCTTCCATTGCTGGAGAGTTCCAGTTAACTGATCGGGGGGGGGGGGGGGATAGAGCTAGGAGGGCGCACCAGGGCCATCCAGCCCAGCCCACTGACATGCAACTGAGAATCTATTACATTATGTATTATTATTTTGCATTATTATGTATTATTGTTACATTCCCCTCTCCCAATATGATTGCTTCCATTGCTGGAGAGTACCAGTTAACTGATCAAGGGGAGACAGAGCTGGAAGGGAGCACCAGGGCCATCCAGCAGGGCCAATGCCATGCAAGTGAGAGTCTACTCATCACCCCCCTCCCCCCCACCCCCTGCCTCTCTCAGCGCCGGAGAGAGGGAGGGGGGCGTGCGCGCGCACGGGCTCACCTGTGTGCACTCTGTAGTGGGCTTTGAGGTGGGAGGACTTGCCGTAGACCTTGCCGCACCCGCCGTAGGGGCACTTGTGCCTCTTCTCGGCGGCCAGCTTGCCGGCTTTGGCGGGCGCGGCCCCGTCGAGGGGCGCCGCGGCCCCCTTCTTGCCGCGGCCATGGAGGAGGGCCAGCGGGTCCGTGTTGTCGGCGGGCGTGGCGGGGTGGGGCTGGGCCTGCCCGCCGACCTCGGGGCTGGCCCGGGCCTCGCTGTCGGAGGAAGAGGAGGCGGCGTCCTCGTCGTCGGGGCTCTCGACGCTGTCGCTGCAGACCGAGGAGGGGGGCGCCGGGGGGAGGGGCCGGTACTTGTTGAGGTCCAGCAGGCTCTTGGCGATGGTGACCAGCGTGCAGTAGTCCTTCCAGGCGTCGCGGGGGTCGCCCATGTCCTTGGTCAGGGCGCCCGCCTCGTCCTCCTCCTCCTCGGGCAGCTTGAGCAGCTCCTCGCTGCCTTCGGGGCCGGCGTCCGTCGGGGCCAAGGAGCGGTTGGAGATGGAGACCAGGCACTGGGCGGCCACGAAGTCCATGTAAGCCACGGCCGCGGACATCCTCCCACCCTCCCTCCCTCCCTTCTCTCCCTTGCGGCAGAGGAGGAAGAGGAGGAGAGGCGCCCCCTCCTTCCTTCCTTCTTTCCTTCCTTTCCCCAAACCCACGCGGGTGGGGGCGCCTCGGAGGCCGCTCCAAGGGCAAGCCCAAGGGGCCCGATCCGGGAATAAGCAGAAGAGTAACCCCGAGGAGAAGGATCCAAAGGGAGAGGAACTTCCTGGCTGGTGTCTCTCGCCTGCCGCCGCCCTCTTTCCCAGGCTGGGTGGGCGGCTAAGCGGCAGGCAGGCAGGGAGGTGTCGCAATCGCACCGAGGGCTGCGGATGGTGGGCGGGGTGGGCTGCCTCCTCCTCCTCCTCTTCCTCCTCCTCCTGCGTGGACGGCGTGGGCTTTACATAACCGCGACGACCCTCCCGCGACGGGCGGCGCCTCTACCTCTTGACCCGCGCCGCCGCTGCTGCTGCCTGCCCCGGGGCCACCACGGCGCCCTCCACGCGCGCCAGAGCGGCGGGGCCCCCTCGGGCATGCAGACCCGCGAGTGGGCGCCCAGCCTTCCTCTTCGTCTTCTTCCTCCTCCTCCTCCTTGACCCGGGTCACCAAGGGCGGCTGCAAGTCATCCGATCCGCGCCTCCGCTGGGCTTCAGCGCGCCCCTCTCTGCCCCCGGAGCCCCCTCGCCCTGGGGCCGGAGCCCGCCCCCCCACGCAAGCCCTTCCCCGCCCGCCCCGCAGAGTCGGCCCTAGGACGCTTGTCGCTGAAGCCCATCCCGCAAAGCAAGGCAGGCAGCGTCCCACGCCTCTGCCCTGCTCTCCTTCCTCCTCGCTCGCCCGCCTGCCCGCCTGCCTGCCTTCCTTTCCTTTCCCCGCGAAGAAAGCACACACCCCCGCGGGCGGCGCGTCTGTTTACCTTCTCCCCCTTCCACTCAGAAGGGCCCTTTTGGCGCGGGGGGCGTGTCCTCCCAGCCCGGCTTCCTCCAATCCCGAGGCTCCCTCCCCGCGCCGCGTGCGGCTCCGGGCCCCCCTTTTAAAAGGGCGATGCGGGGAAGGCGGGGAGGGGGAGCGACCATCGAGGGGGAAAGAGGGGGAAGGAGGGGACGGAGCCCGTAGGCATCACAAAGACCCCCCTCAGAGTCCGAGCGACCCCCAAGCTCTTCCCCTCTCCCTCCCCCACTCGCCAAGGAAGGGATCCCGCCAGAGACCGGGTTC
The DNA here is from genome assembly GCA_030556195.1 of Anolis apletophallus. Classification (NCBI taxonomy): domain Eukaryota; kingdom Metazoa; phylum Chordata; class Lepidosauria; order Squamata; family Anolidae; genus Anolis; species Anolis apletophallus. The sequence goes on along the minus strand of JARBWK010000006.1, from coordinate 95,514,277 downwards.
AGAGGCTCCCCCCAAGCCCTGACAGTCCCAGCAACCCAGCAGCCAATCCAAAGTGATGGGGCTGATGTCACTCGCCCGGGCTCCGCCAATCAAAAATACATTCCGGGCAGGTTTCAGTGGTGGAACCCAAGGAAATAGGGAGCCCAGGCCAGGAGGCCAAGGGGGGGAGGGAAAGGTCAACCCATCCATCCATCCATCCATCCATCCATCCATCCATCCATCCATCCATCCATCCATCCAACACTTAATGGTTTCTTTGGGAAACCTACTTTCTTGAGTTACAAGGAACTTCACCAAGTCCTTTCTTAAACTATTGATAGTCCTCCTAAGTTCTAGGTATGGACGGAAAGTAGGCCAAGTACCCTAAAGCAGTGGTTCTCAACCTGTGCCCCCCAGGTGTTTTGGTCCACAACTCCCAGAAATCCCAGCCAGTTTACCAACTGTTGAGATTTATGGGAGTTGAAGGTCAAAACATCTGGGGACCTACAGGTTGAGAACCACCACCCTAAAGGCACCAGATCCCATCTGACACTGGAAAGTAAGAAGGGTCCACCATGGTTAGTATTCAGGTGGGAGAACATCAAGAAATCCCTGTGTTGCACTGGAGGCCTGGAAGAATCCCTCAATAAACCACTTGAAACCAGCTGAGGTTAAATGCTTTATTTAGAATAAGGAAAACAGCAAAGAAGATAGAATTATAGTCCAGGGATGCTCTCAGGCATCAGATTATTGCAAAGCAATAGTCCAAAAGCAAAATAAAGTTCCACTAAGTAAAATAGTCTTTATGCCCCGATGGGCCAGATCCAGGGATAGGTACTTGGCACAAGACTTGGTAGACAGAGTCCAATGGCAGGATGACACAATGGCCCAGGTGAAGTTCCGTGAAGACAAAGCTTGAGACTAAACGTTGGCAAGAGATAACACCCATCTCTGAGACCTGGCTTATATAGGTCTCACGGGCTTTGATAGTTACGACGTACCAGTGCGTCAGAACTAGTTCTCATAACAGTTCCCCGGCTGGTCCTTCTCAAGCCTCCCATCACAGAATGGTATGTAAGCCCAATTAGCACTGGCACCTGGATGGACGGGAGTTAACCCGTCTCTGCCTTTCCCTCGCTACTTATCGGCTCGGGATGGAACTAGGCTGTTTTTGTCCTTGAACGTTGAATGAACTGGAGGCCTTTGCAGCCTTTCGCTTTTAGGCCTTACAGGCCTCTCTGAGGCTTTGGATTTAACATGGCGTTGATCTTGCTGAGGGCCAGGGGCAGGCTGGGGTGTGACACCCTGGTGCTATAGACTCTATTTTAGAGGAAGGACCTGAACAACCACCCCAAAGGATTCCTTGCCAAGAATATGCCAGATAATTCATGGGATCACCATAAGTCAACAAATAACTTGAAAACACAGACATAACTTCTAGGTGTTGTTGTGTGCCTTCAAGTTGTTTCCAGCCTATGGCAACCCAAGTTATTACAAGATTTGTTCAGTAGGGTTTTTATCTTTGGCTTCTCTTGAGGATATGGGTGCCCAGGATCATCCAGTGGGTTTTCATGACTGAGTAGGGATTCAAATCCTGGTCTACAGAGTCATAGTCTAAAATTACATCCACTACACCAGTGGCCTACAGGTGTGTTGACGGCCTACAACTCCCAGAAATCCCAGCCAGTCTACCAGCTGTTAGGATTTCTCGGAGTTGAAGCCCCAAACATCTGGTGACTCACTGGTTGTGAACCACTGCACTACACCATACTGGCTCTCTCACATGTACGTTCTAGGTGCCTCTTAACATATAAATATTGTAATCATTGAAAACATCTTTGTGTGTTTCAAAAAGAGAGACTAACCAAAATTGGAAGTGAAAGTATCTACTGTAGACCATCATGAAAAAGGTCGTTTTCATTGACTTCTGCAAATTGGCTAATGGATTTAAGACAGGGAAAGGAGTTGCAGAGCCAAATAGAGCCGTGTAGCCGCTGGAATGGTCCTCTCCCTAATCCCAAGACAATGTATCTTTGGAGGACCTCACAACCTCTGAGGATGCCTGCCATAGATGCAAGCGAAACATCAGGAGAGAATGCTTCTGGAACATGGCCATACATCCTGAAAAACTTACAGCAACCCGGTGATTCCAGCCATGAAAGCCTTCAACAATATCTTTGGAGTTGTTGGCATCTCTGGATATTATCTCAATTGGTGGACAGGTTCATAGAGAAGGTCTTTCAGAAGTTTTTCTTCTAGATCAGTGGTTTTCAACCTGTGGGTCCCCAGATGTTTTGACCTTCAACTCCTTGAAATCCAAACAGCTGGTAAACTGACTGGGATTTCTAAGAGTTGTAGGCCAAAACACCTGGAGACCCACAAGTTGAGAACTACTGTTCTAGATTAATAAGGCTCATTGAGGGAGTCATACATGCCCAATTCACAAGTATTAACATCTAAGACTAATTATATTTTGGGTTATTTTAAACACTGACTTATATAGAGCACATATATTTCATGGATTTCAACATTGTGCTTGGACTCTGGAGACTAGGGTTCAATCCCTCCTTGGTCATGGAAACCCCCTTTGAGTGAGTCATACACTCTCAATTCTAGAAAACCTCATATTTGCCTCCCCGTCATAATACTTTGGAAAGAATGTGAAGGCACACAACATTGTTGCGATGAGAGCATTTGAGGTCAAGGCCAGGTACAGGAGAACCTCCAAATGTGTTTTCAAAAGGAGTGCTACTCAATGAACCTTACTCTGTAGTTGAGCTCATAACATACTAATGAAGGAAAGGGGCACACAAAGAATTTGAGTCAGAACCTCAGCAGAAGTATAGAAGATAAAAGAGTGTTAATTATGATTATTATAAATAAACACAGCCATTTGTTTGATGTGCAGAGGAGATCATGACTGGCAGCCACTGGGAATTAAAATAGGAAAAGGGAAGAGAAGCGAGTCCTCTTGGGGAGATGGGTGTGGGGTAGAAATCTATCTATGTATATAATAAAAGTCAGTGTTTGCGGGTGGTGGTGCGGTGGGAGGAATATGTGCCAGCGTTTCGATTGGCTGCCACTGTGGGATTATTTGCATAAAGGGCTCTGATTGGCCAGCCTCAGAACTCCAACATTCTACGGCCCCAGACAGAGGGGATTGGTTGCCACTGAAATGGAATTTGCATAAAGGACTCCGATTGGCCAACCACATTCCAACATTCTAAGGTGACTCAGAGGGAAAGGAAAAGGCCTCAGTCAGCCAGCCACTGTGGCCCACAGCAATGACGGATCAGGAACACACTTGGCAAACAAGGGACCAATGGCCCACTTCACAACCTGGTGTGGTTTAGGGCAGGATGGGCCACAAATGATGGGATTTGCAGTACCTTCACATCATTCACTTCCCAAACAACACTGTAGCCCCTATAAATCACAGACCAGGCCCACAATTGACAGCAAGGCTTCCTTATCTTGATTTTCCTGACTAGGCCTCAGCTCGTGGGATATTGTTAGGCTTCCTCAACTTGATTTTCCTGACTAGGCCCCCAACAATGACAGAACAAGACCAAACTTGGCACACAGACCCCCCAAGATGCACCCTACATCCTGGTGCAGTTTGAGGGATGGTGGGACTTGCAGTACTTTAATTCACTTCCTTAGAGCACTGTGGCCCACACCAATGACAAATCAGGACCAAACTTGGCACACAGAGGCCCAATGGCCCACTTTCCAAACCTGCTGTGGTTTACAGCAGGATGGATCACAAATGATGGGATTTGCAGCACCTTCACCCAATTCATTTCCCACAGAACATTGCAGCCCCTACAAATCACAGACCAGGCCCAAACTTGGCACACAGAGTACCCATGACCCACTCTACATCCTGGTGCAGTTTTGAGTTGGACGGACCACGGATGATGGGAGTTGAAGTACCTTCACTCACCTGAGACCACTGCCACCCTCATCCAATGACTGATCTAGACCACACTTGGCACACAGAGCCCCCATGACCCACTCTACATCCTGGTGCAGTTTGGAGAACGAGGGACCATGGATGATGGGACTTCCAGTACCTTCTCTCACTTCCAGAGACCACTGCAACCCTCATCCAGAGAATGATCAAGACCAAATGTAACACACACAGCCCCCATGACCCACTCTACATTCTGGTGCTGTTTGGAGGAGGATGGACCATGGCCAATGGGACTTGCAGTACTTTCACTAAGTTCCTGAGACCACTGCAAGCCACATAAACATCTAATAGGAACCAACCTTGGCACACAATGCCTTCCTCAAATAACCCGGGCACCACCGAGTCCCCAAGCTAGAGAAGTTAATAAAATAAATAAATAAAATAAATAAGCGACTCATAGCTATGTGCTTTATCATGCATATCACCAAACACTCCCCACCCAATACCGGCACAAAGGAGACCAGTTGTCCTATGACAAATTCACTTGCTGGATGATCTCCAACATGAAAAGTACCCCCACCCACCATCATAGCATGCCATATCTATCATCATTATTCTCTCATTGCCAACTGCACAGTCCTGTGACCAACAGTCCCTGGTGTGGACACCTGTCTGGAGTTCTCCTTAATAGTGTGGTGAGAACAACTGTTGAGTATGGAGAAAGAGATATTGAATTCTCCTTCTACATACAGTTCTCTGTCTTCTACACATGCTTCTCTCTGACCGAAGAGAAGGACCATTGCTACAGAACTCATACTTTTTGTTCATTAAATTTTACTCCAACTTCCTCATTGGAGGTTCTGTTATAATCATAATTAACTTCACATATGTACATCTCTCTTGTTACAGTTCTCGTGCCTTGGCTTATGAATGTCCTGGGTGATGAGCTCACTACATTCATGCAAAGCAATCATTCCTGGCCCTTGATCAACACTTGATCCTCTATGACTGCTGAATATTTCTTTACATTTGAGATGGTATCCTCTAACAGAGTACAATATTTGGATGGTGTTAATCCAGCAGCACACACACTCCCTGTGATGAGAAGCCTAAGGCCCTGGTCTCCCCACATCCTGCTCTGTAACAGAGAGATAGCTCTTAATGGGCTGATATTTTTGTAAGTTCCAGAGACAAATGTTCAGAAGGGAGTATACTGAAAGCCTCACTTTCCACATGTGGTTTTCCATGTCCATAATATATAGCAGGGACAGAGAAATTATTGGGCCATCATATATTTTGGACTCTAATTCCCACACACTCTCATAGTCAACCATGCTGGATGAATGTGATGCTTGTGGTACTTGTGGTAGGCCAAAGCATCTGGAGCCCATGGCTTAGCTTTGACAACACAGTTATTTTATTGGCAGAGGCTAAAGGCAAAATCAACAAGAAGAACGTGGAGTTGGTAGTGACAAGGAAAAAAGATAAACCTCTTGCAACAACCAGAGAACCTGCTGTCTTTGAGCCATCTGTTCCTCAAACAGAATCTGGCTTTTGGCAGGGTCAACATCACCAAAGTAGAATTTTAAACTCTAATTCCCACATGGTGTCATAGTCAACTATTGCTGGGTAAGTGTGATGATTGTGGTAGGCCAGTTCACCAAATGTCACCAATTGTTACCTCTCCTTGGGTGAGTACAGAGAAAGTTAGATCAGCACTTGTTATACAACCCGTGTTCCTCTGTAGTTCATGTAGGGTACTGGTTGTGGGGGGTACTGGTTGTGGGGGGTCGGGAGCAGGTCAGGGTTTTGCCCTCCCTTCTGCTCGAGATCCCCGTGTACAACTGGTGGGCCACTGTGTGATACAGAATGCTGGACTAGATGGGCTGAGGTCCGATTCAGCATGGCTCTTCTTATGTTCTAGCCAAAAGGTGACCCTGGCACCTTCCTGGGCTAACCTGGGCTACCCCTTTTCTGGCATACAGGAGGTTGAATGACTTCTGGAATGTTTTCCTTCTAAATAGATTGCAGGCCCTTTTTTCAATACTAAAAGTAGTCTTCTGGCTACTTCACTTTCAGCTCCTCCTCCTCTTTTTGGCATTGTTGGCAGTTACCAGTCCCGGAGAACACTTTCTCCATCGAGGTCCACCTTAGTGCAATCCTGAGTGCATTGAGATGCTTGGGAAATTATTTATTTATTTATTACAATATTTTTATCCCGCCCTTCTCAAGCTTGAAGGCAACTCAAGGCAGCTTACAGATTGGCAGCCATTTCATGCCATAACAGTCTACAATGTATAGTTAAAACATTTAAAACAACAGTATAAAACAATATAAAAACCATTAATTCATATAGTAACCAATGTCTTCCTGTTTTCCAGTAGCATTGTCTAGGCTGTTCCATGTTTCAAATTTACATAATTCCGTGTTTGTCTATTGCACTGCATTTCCAAAGGTTTGTTCAAAGACCCAGGTTTTTACCTTTTTTGCAGAAGGTCAGGAGGGAGGGGGCCGATCTAATATCCCTAGGGAGGGAGTTCTACAGCTGAGGGGCCACCACTGAGAAGGCCTTGTCTCTTGTCCCTGCCAGATGCGCCTGCGAAGAAGGTGGGATTGAGAACAGGGCCTCCCCAAATGATCTTAAATTCCTAGATGTTTCATAGGGAGATATACATTCCAATAGGTAAGCTGGAACTGTTCAGGGCTTTATAGGCTAAAGCTAAAGCCATCGCCTTGAATTGTGCCTGGTAGCAAACAGGCAGCCAGTGGAGCTGGCGCAACAGAGGAGTTGTATGCTCCCTGAACGCTGCTCTGGTTAGCAACCTGGCCACCGCCTGCTGGACCATTTGCAGCTTCCAAACTGTCTACAAAGCCAACGCCACATAGAGCGCGTTACAGTAGTCTATACAGGATGTAACCAGAGCCTGGACCACCGTGGCCAAGTCAGACTTCCCAATATACAGGCGCAGCTGGTGTGCAAATTTTAATTGTGCAAATGCTCCCCTGGTCACCACCGAGACCTGGAGTTACAGGCTCAGTGATGAATCCAGAATCACTCCCAAGCTGTGAAAACTCTTTGTTGTTTCCATAAACCCCCTGTGAAACGTGGACCAGAGCTTTGCTTTTGCCATCCCCTGCTGCTTAGACTTGGCTTCCTTCTATTGACTTCTGTATTTCCTTTAAAATACATTTATTGGAATTATGCAGGTTGTAACTTTAGTTTCCACTCTTTATTTATTGGACACATACCCAACTTTTCTCCTGGGAGGGAATCCAACATTCAACTATATTCTAATTATTTTGTTATGTCTACTGTTGTTCACCCTTTTAGGCTTTTTTTTGGAAGACAAGTGGATTACATTGCCTTAAAACAAAAATAGAAGATAAATATGTTGCAAAAGCAAATCTCTTTTATTCACTTTCTCCAGATGACTCACTATGCACATTGGATGAGAAGGTGGCACACAGATTCTCTTACACGAATGAAATCATGATTCATGTACAAAAAAGCATTTGTAACATTCAGGAAACAGCTCTGTGATTTTCCATTGAGCCCTCTTCTCCAGGAAAGGTCACTACTCTTGAAAGGTTCTGAAACTGTAATAAGGGCAAATGCCCACTGCATTTTGGACTTTCGTAAATTTCATTACAAGCATTTTGATAAAAAATAAACAGAAGATGAACCAAGTGATCTTTTGTCTCTAGTCATGCCTGGAAACAATTTTCTATGCTTCTTTGGTAAGTAATCCAAGGCTATATCCACACTGGACAATTACAGCAGCTTGACAACACATTAAGTGTTATTCTTCAATATTATGGACTTCTGGGATGTGTACTTTTAGGAGATATTTACCTTTGTCTGTCAGAGCACACTGTTGCTACTATCACAAATTATGACTCTGGAAACCAGGGTTCAAATTCCCATTCAGCATGGAAACCTATTGGGTGATCTTGGGCAAGTTGCACTCTCTAAGCCTCAGAGAAAGGTTTAATAGTAATAATAATAATACACTTTATTTATCCCGAAGGGGACTCAGAGCGGATTACAGGTACACATACTTAGCAGACAATCCCTGCTGTTTCCACATACACACATATAGACAAAGAGAGGCAAACTCTGGCCACCAGGGGGAGCTGACGCACTCATCTCTCAGCGTTCCCAGCATCCCTTGTTGTTCCTTCCACATTCCTCAGCGTTCCTGGAGTTCTTTAATGGCCTCATAATTCAGTCAAAATTTGCCTCCCCACTTAATGTGGTCCCTTTATCACCTTCTTGACAGATGCAACTGTCTTTTGGGCTGCAAAGGTCGACAACAGGCTACACTTAAAGGTGGAGCACCCACCTCAACCTGGGCAGGCCTCAAACTCATGACCTATTGGTCAGAGAGATCTTATGCAGTTGACACTTTTAGACCTTTTGAATATTTTTTGCCAAGAAACTTTATGATAGGATCCTCACGAGTCGGAACTGTCTTAGAGGCATGCAGCAGTAACACCAACAACTATTGATCTGTGCTTCTTTTATACTTTGTTTATATTTTATTATACCATTATCTTATGCTGTATTTTATTTAATATTCTATTAGATCCCTTAGGCCTCATTATATGGAAAGGCAGAATAAGGAATTAATAAATACATATTAAAGGGTGGCACCCAGGAAAAACAGACTGGCTCAGGGGAAATAAAGGGATTGATTAATTATTTACATACTTTATTTATTTTTATCCCACTTTTCTCCAGATTAGGGATTGAAGGTGGCTATATAGAGGGAATCAAGGCAGATGGAGCAAGTTTTCTGTTTTGAGCTATCCAAGGTCCTGCAGTCCCAGTCAGACTTTACTTCTCTAAAGTCTGGTTTAAACAAACAAACAAACAAACAAACAAACAAACAGGTTCTGTTGCACCTCAAAGATTAACAAATGTATTACAGCATCAGTTCCACTTGCAGCTTCTGAAACACCATAGTACAGACCTTAACAGTGGCCATAATGGAGAAATGAAACTCCAAAGGGAGATTAGACTGAAAGATTGCATTCTTCAGAAAGTTCTGCTCTGTCATGAGAAGTCTGAATCCAAATAAAAGTTTATTATCACACCATGTGTCTTACATAGTACCAGAATGTCATCATACAAATTTTATATTACTATCAATATTATTTGCATTTAACCACCCCAACCATCTGTAGTGAGTGTGTGTATGTGGGTGTATGTATGTACTATCTATCTATCTATCTATCACCATCTATCTACATACACACACATACTACAAAGGGTTGGGCTGGTTAACATTAGCAGGAAATTAAATGCAAATAATATTGATAGTGGTATAAAATTGGTACAATATTCTGGCACTAGGTGAGACACATGGTGTGATAAGAAACTTTTATTTGGATTCAGACTTCTCATGACAGAGCAGAACTTTCTGAAGAATGCAATCTTTCAGTCTAATCTCCCTTTGGAGTTTCATTTCTCCATTATGGCCACTGTGAAGGTCAGTACTCTGGTGTTCCAGAAGCTGCAAGTGGAACTGATGCTGTAATACATTTGTTAATCTTTAGGTGCAACAGAACCTCTTTGTTTGTTTTTATGTACACACACACACACACACACACACACACGCATATATATATGAGAGAGACATGTAATGGTCCACAATCAGCAAAAACATTTTGTTGTTTGGTTATGGAAGTTGCTTGATGAAGCCACTTCAGTCATTTGTCATACTCTTCGGATTTTTACTTCTGATTCTGTCAGGACATTGGTGGAAGATTTCATAAAAAGTAGACAAAAACTATACATGGATTAAGTGGCATTATGGTGTGGCCCTAAATGGGCAACTCAGTTTCAGAATGAAAGACAGAATGTGCTCGAACATGTTTTACGATAATACGCTGATCGTTCTTTATCTGCTCTATTTTTTCCTTAGACAATAAAAGTTTTTATAGACCTATGAATCTTTCCATCTATGGTGCAAGGAACAAAGTTTCATAAGCTGACTTTCCTTTCACTTTACCATAACTCTTCTTAGGCAGATATTTCAGAAGAGAAGGTACACATAAAACAATAGTAATAATGTTCATTTACAAGGCTTTTTTTATTTAAAAAAAATCAAAACAGAACAATGAAATGATGTTCAAATTATTATTTGGATTTGTTAAATAATATAACAAGATATGGAGGTTATCAATTAAATACTAGGATAAAGGAGAGTTTAGAAAGAGCTATAGAGCAAACCTATATACCCAGGTAAGCCCTCTTCAGTTCAGTGGGACATAGGACTTACAGCATATTTACACTGCAGAATTAATGCAACTGACCATGGAACTACAGACTGGTTCAAGATTGGGAAAGGTGTACAGCAGGGTTATATACTCTCACCCAACCTATTCAACTTGTATGCAGAACACATCATGCAATGTGCGAGGCTTGATGAATGCAATGTGGGGTAAAAATTACTGTAAGAAACATTAACAACCTTAGATATGCAGATGATACCACTTTGATGGTCCAAAGCGAGGAGGAGCCGAGGAGCCTTCTAATCAAGGTAAAAGAAGAAAGTGCAAAAGCTGGGTTGCAGTTAAACATAAAAAAACCAAGATTATGGCAACTAGGCTGATTGATAACTGGCAAATGGAGTGAGAAAACGTGGAGGCAGTGACAGACTTAGTATTTCTAGGTGCAAAGATTACTGCAGAGGCAGACTGCAGCCAGGAAATCAGAAGACGCTTCCTTCTTGGGAGGAGAGCAAAGCCCAATCTCGATAAAACACTGAAGAATAGAGACATTACACTGGCAACAAAGATCCGCATAGTAAAAGCAATGGTATTCCCTATAGTCACCTATGGATGTGAGAGCTGGACCATAAGGAAGGCTGAGTGAAGGAAGATAGATGCTTTTGAATTGTGGTGTTGAAGGAAAGTTCTGAGTGTGCCTTGGACCACAAGAAGATCCAACCAGTCCATACTTCAGGAAATAAAGCCTGATTGCTCATTGGAGGGAAGGATAGAGGCAAAGATGAAGTATTTTGGCCACATCATGAGAAGACAGGAAAGCTTAGAGAAGACAATGATGCTGGGGAAAATGGAAGGAAAAAGGAAGAGGGGCCGACCAAGGGCAAAATGGATGGATGGCATCCTTGAAGTGACTGGCTTGACCTTGAAGGAGCTGTGGGTGCCCATGGCCAACAGGGAGCTCTGGTATGGGCTGGTTCATGTGGTCACGAAGAGTCAGAAGCGACTGAACGAATGAACAACAACAGTATTAGTCGAATCACATCTACACGGGATCTGACCAACATATTTGCTTCAATTATACACTCAATCCAAACCTGAGAAATGTTTGGAAGTATTGTAAAGTCTATTTATTTTATTTGATGAAGTGGGGGAAACTTGGAAAATGTAAATGAGCTACAGCACTGGTTCCCAACCTGTGGTCTGCAAGAACTAAAATATGGCCCATGGCCTCATGTTAGTACACCATTGCAACAAGAGCAACCGGTCCCGCAAAACCCTCTTATAGTGACAAGGTGTTTGGCCTGTGGCTTCTGTGGCTTCAGGGGGTGTGGGTTGTGGTGGTGTGCAGGGATCTGTGTGATTTTCAGTGCAGGGCCAAGGTGATGAAACTCTGGAAAAGCAGTTAAGGGAATTTAGTTTTTCTGAGAGTCCAGTGGGCGGGAATTGAGACACCTGGCTTGCTGATTCTAGCCGCAGCTGTTACTTTCCCAGGAAAAAGGGAGGGAAAGGTTAGAATGCTGAGATCTTGTTATTAGCCCTGTTAAGGTTGAAATTCAGTTCCTGGTCAACTTTCGATTTTACTGCAAGCAGTTCCATGAACTCCTGATTTCATGATTTCTTGGTCATTCATGACAGAACTTTGAGCTTGCCTTTTTTGGGACTAACCTAGTTTTAAGTTCTGTTGCTTCTTAGTGGATTTATATTCAGAGACCTTACGACTTAATTAGCCTGAGGCTTTGGGAACATTTCCTGGGATTTTCTCGAATGCTTTTTGCCTTGGTTATTTTCATGTTTACTGTTATTATTTTGGACATTGTTTACTTCAATAAATAGACTGTTATTTCCAGCCGTGGTTGTGTGAATATTTAAAGGGTCCTGGTTCCCGGCCGGTGTGCGACACAAGGCTTATTAAATATGGTTTTCTGTGGGCGAGCAGATGGCGACTACTGGATAGCATATGTTCTGTATCAGAAACTAGAGCTGATGTGGTCTATCCAATGCAATTTTCTGAAACATTAAAATAATCAAACCGAATCTAAAGTTGACCAAAAACTGATTTGTAACCCTTTTGGTACTAATGTTGGGGAGTAGTCCCTGGTCAAAGTGGTCTCTGGTCAAGTGGTCCCTGGTCAAAAAAGGTTGGGAACCACTGAGCTACAGTTTTAATAGTTCTTATGGACATTATACTTTCATTGTCTACTGAAGCCTTCAAAATAAGTAAATAATATAAGAGTGGATTGTCTAAATATTTGTTTCTATTCTCTACACCAGTGTTTCCCAACCTTTTTTGAGATGAGGCACACTTTTAACATTAAAAAAATCCTGGGGCACACCACCAACCAAAATGACACAAAATGACACTCTAACACAGTAATACATATAGTTAACTGACCTTGAGTTTTGGAGTTGTAGTTCACCTACATCCAGAGAGCACTCTGGACTCAAACAATGTTGGATCATGACCAAACTTGGCATGAATACTCAATATGCCCAAAAGTGAACACAGATGGAGTTTGGGGAAAATAGACAGGGAGCCTGAGGAAGGACAAGAGCGGTTTCGCGCACACCAAAGAGGGGGGGGCGGGGCCCTGTGGGGAGCCATTCTCCTGGTTTGCGACTGCGCCAGGCTTGGTGAAGCCACGGACTGGGAGAAAGGATCCCCACAAGGAAACTGAGGAGATGCATCTTGGGCCCTGGCACACCAGATGATCCATCACGGAACAGTAGTGTGCCGGGGCACAGCGGTTGGGAAACACTGCTCTAGACTACAGGTTTAATTCATGAAACTTGTGGCAACATCTAAAACTGACACCTGAAAAATGCAAAGTAGGTTATAAGAACCAGATGAAGTGAATGGTTCATGGCAAATATATACATTTAGATTATTATTTGTGCTGGAGTTGCAGATTTTCATTTATCAAGTGGCATTTACGTTTCAAATTCACAGTAAAGGTTTTGAGTATAAGCTTCTTTGCCATGTTAGGGCTTGGGAATGTTTTTCCTTACCTTACTTTTAAATCATTTAACCAAAATTGCATGAATGTTCTTCACTCAATTTATTATTAATTGCAAAAGAAGCAAAACATTATTTCTCAAATGCTTTCTAGGAGTCACCGAGCTAGCTATGAAGGAGATTTATCTCGATTTGGGAGCATTCAAAATAGGTCAGATGAATCAGAGTTCAGGATGCCTTCAGTGTTGTTTAAATATCAATGTGATCTACGTGTGTCCCTGAAGAGAAACTGCCTTTAACAATATAGTACATATGAAATTTCAGCTCACCACCTGTAAGAAAAAGTTTACAAGGATGTAAAAATAAAAGCTGACTTCATAAATGTGAGGGGCAACAGATCACAGTGAAAATGAAACAACATGAGTAAAGACATTGTTTTTTTTAACCTGAGAGAACACCTCGCTAGGTATTTCTAAATGAACCTGTCTTTCTTCATTTCTGGGGCAAAACTAGGTACATGAATACTGTGCCTGGTATCCACATCCGAGGTCCAGAGGTTTAATTTCCACTGGGTCAATACTATGTGTGGACAGGGGTGGTCATGAACACTTCTTTCTCTAGCTATAATGAAGCTTGCACCTCACACATATTTCAGTAAATGATAAAAAATGGATTTAATCTGACATCAGAGCAGATTCTAGGCCAATGGATACCCTAGACCAGGGGTGGGCAATTATTTTTTCCAAGGGGCCACACGAGCGCCAATAAATATTATGGAGGGCCGCACCTAAAGGCTGAACTACATTCTAATCTACATTATTTATTTATTTATTATATTTACTATATATTACACATCATTAATATTAAAATATTATTATATCAAGAAATATTCATATATTATTAGTATCAATACCATAATTATTATATTATAGTATATGTATATATATAGAGACATAATATATTGAAATTATAATACAATATAACATTATTATATTATATTTATTATATTATTATAAAATTATTATAAAATAATAATAAAAACCACTAAAATTAAATTAAATTAAATTAAAGAAGACAAGGTGCGAACCAAGATGAAGGCTGACATCCTCAAGAGAGGTAGGATCCCAAGATGGAATGGCCCAATGGACCCAGCCCAGAGGATGACAAAGCGGACCCAGCCGCCGCTGCAGCAGAGGAGAGCAGAGCAGCAGGTGATCGAAAGCTGCAGGTCTCCGCCCGCTCTCGCCCCCAGCCGTTCCCCAGCTGATTGCCCTGCTATGGAGTGCCTGCCATCCCTGGAGGCCAAGAGGAAGAGGTGCCACTGTTGCCATCCCATTGCGGGCTCTGTGGGGCCTGTGTCGGCAGACAGGCTGGAGGAGTGGTGGCTTTGGAGTGCCTCCCATTCCTGGAGGTGATCCGGGCCTGCAGGGGGAGCATTCGCCGATCTGAGGCGGCTAATCGCCCTGGCGACCCGGAAGACGATCAAGTCTTCCGGGTCGCCAGGGCGATCAGCCCACGCAGATTGCCTAGTGGTCCCGTTGCAGGCCCGGATCGCCTCCAGGAATGGGAGGCACTCTAAAGCCACCGCTCCTCCAGCCTGTCTGCCTACACAGGCCCCACAGAGCCCGCGATGGGATGGTGGCAGCAGCACCCCTTCCTCTTGGCCCCACCCCCGATGCCCTTCTCCCCGGGCCAGACAGAATCGGCTGCCGGGCCGGATCCGACCCATGGGCCGTAGGTTGCCCACCCCTGCCCTAGACCAGTGGTTCACAACCTTTGATCCATCAGGTGATTTTGACATCAATTTTCAAAAATCCCAATCAATTTACCAGCTGATGGGAATTGTGGGAGCTGAAGTCCAAAACACCTGTAGGACCAAAGGTTGAGAACGCTAGAGAAGAAGATTCCTTCACATCAGCCTTACAATTTTGAATACTTTGGTTTTACATTGCCCATGTAACTATTTCAGATCCCAGATCAGGGCAAGCAAAGTGTAGCTACTGAGCTTCATGGGGCGAGCAGGGATGTTTTTGTGGATTCCCAAGTTCCTCTTCTGGTACAAAGATGGTGGAAATGTTTCCATGCCTTCTAGTGGAGCTTTTTGGATCTTAAGAACTATATTAAAGATGGAGGAGCCAACACTGACAATTAGGTTGTTTTTGCTTCCCTGTAGATATATACCTTGTGGGTATCTTTCAAACTTATCCTTAAATATGAAGACTCTCACAAGCATAATGTGAGCTTAGAAGTGTTCTCCATGTTTTTGGAGGAGCTGACTTTCAAGCAAATGCCCATAGGATAGAACTGCAATCAGCCTTTGTTATTTCTGGGAGGGCTCAACGTTAATCAGTCTTAGTGACTGAACATTTAGTACACTTCTGACTGGTAATGCCCAAGAAGGCTGAATTACATTGAGGTCTTGGTGGTCCAATTTTGCCAGTTCATTTCAGAAGTGTTTCAGTCACTTCTGGATGGGAGCTTGAGCGCTTCTTATCAGCCCATTCTTTTCTAGGCCCATACTCACCTCTATTTCCAAACCTGATAAGAAGTATACTTGTATTTATAGTTATTTGTGCCACATGAACTGCTTATTTAGTACACCTCTCTTATCCTCAGATTCAGTATCTATGATTTCACTTACCCATGCTCCCAAAAATATCCCTGTCAATATGTTTGTGGGTATCACTAGGCCTTCCGGTGCAATCCTATGGTATATTTCCAGCCGAAGTATAGTCAAAATACTGTGTTTGCTATTATCCATCATTTCAGGTCTTGGAATATATCCCTGGTAGATATGGGGACCATACTGTATTATTTCCTTTTGGTACAGCATACAGTTTAGTGGCATTTGGGACCCAGGGCATTTATGGCCTGTATTATGGGTGATCACTTTGGGTTGCCTCTCTGAAATCCAGCCCAATCATCCATACTGCCAGCCAAACTGCATCAATGTCTTCAATTCCCTTTCCCCACCCTGCATTCCTTCAGACACTAATTCCATATCTTTGTTAGTATGGAAACACCCTCCAACAAGGAAGAAAAAACAAATAAATCTAGTCTATTTAGGAAAACACCATGGAAAAGAGGGTCTTCAGGAAGAAACTGAATAATAAGTGGGTGAGGCCTTGTGAATAATTATTGGAAGAACATTCCATGCCTTGGGTGGGTGGGGGAGAATTGGATAATGTGAAACAGAGACAAAGAGGGAATTGATACTGATGTCAGTGCCGACCCAGCAAGGCAGCATGCGAAGGAGGGAAGGAGGCAAGACCTTTTCTTCCAGGTTGTCCTGATGTTAGAGCTCTCCTCTTCATGGAAGGGCATTTTAGGGAATGCACTCTTGAACAAGCGACAAAACACAGTCTAAGAGGTGGGAGAACCAAAGTTGTGCTTTCTCTCAGGGCCCTTCCACACAGCCATATAACCCAGAATATCAAGGCAGAAAATCCCACAATATCTGCTTTGAACTGGGCTCTCTGAGTCCACACTACCATATATTCCAGTTCAAAGCAGAAAATGTGGAATTTTATACAGCTGTATGGAAGGGGCCTCATTCAATAGAAATTATTATTTGCGGGGGCAGGGAGGAGAGAGGGACGCAATTCAGCAGACTGTCTGGTAACCTTCACATTGTTTCTTCCTTTAAAAAAGATACAGGTTGAGCACTCCTTATGTGAAATTCCAAAATTCTCCAAAATCTAAAACTATACACATTGGTGGCCAAGATAGTGACACCTTTGCTTTCTGATGGCTCAGCGTACGCAAGCTCTCATGCTATGTGTATAAGGCATATATGAAACACACATAAATTCTGTGTTTAGACTTGGGTCCCATCTCCAAAATACTTCATTATGTGCCTATACGAAAATACAGATGCTCCAAAAATTCTGGTGTCAAGCATTTTGAATAAGATCCACTCAACCTTTATTCAGCCACATAACTTTGTAAAGGCTTAGGGTCCTTTAACAAGAATACCAAAATCCAAAACACCACAAAATCCCATCTCCAAGGTATCTCATTAAGTATGTATATGGAAACACAGGTATTTCAAAATCTGGAATCCAAAAAAATTCTGGTCCCAGGCACTTTTGGTAAGGCCTACTCAACCCTTACTCAGCCATAGAACATTGTAAGGTTAAGCATCCTTTACCAGGAATTCCATAAACAAAACACCACAAAATGTCATCTCCAAGATTTATCTTACTATGCACATATATGTCAATATAGGTATTCCAAAATCCTATAAAAACTTTGATCCCAAGAATTTTGAATAGGGACCAGAAAACTAATTTTAACTGGCACCTACCAATCTTCACGCGTGCCGGTTAACCGAGAGTCTATTGTATAGGTGTTCCAAAATGCAGAAAAATATACATTCCAGTCATAGGCATTTTGGATAAGAGATTCTCAACCTTTACTCAGCCACAGTACATAGAGGTTAAGCATTTTTATCAGGAATTCCAAAACCTGGAACACTACAAAATTCCATGTCCAAGGTACCTCATTATGTACAAAAATAAAAATTACATTATTGTTATTATTTGATACACAAGATGAGTTCACACCAAACAAGATCACTCTGTTGGCTTTTGTATTTGATCACACACTGGACATTTCCTAAGTGTCTAGGACTGTGTGATGTATGAGTGAATAAGGCGTGCAGATCCGAGTAGCTTGGCCTTTTGCAGCTGACAGATGGTAATTTTGTCAGTGCTGATTGTGTTTAAGTGCAGGCCAAGGTCTTTAGGCACTGCACTCGGTGTGCCGATCACCACTGGAACCACCTTGACTGGCTTGTGCCAGAGTCTTTGCAGTTCTGTCTTTAAATCCTCTCATATCATGTAAGCTTTTTAGGTATTCTCAACTTTTATTCAGCTGCTGAACTTTGTAAACCAGTGGTTCTCAACCTGTGGGTCCCCAGATGTTTTGGCCTCCAACTCCCAGAAATCCTGACAGCTGGTAAGCTGGGGGTTCTCAAGCCAACCTGTGGCAAGTTCACCATAGAGACGCTATCGTACTGATGGTAGCTTGTTCAACTTAAGCCGCCTGAGAGCTCGCACTAAGATTCTAAACTATCTAGTCCATGAGCTGCTTTTTGCTGACGATGCTGCCCTTGTTGCCCATTCAGAAGCAGCTCTGCAGCGCCCAACATCCTGCTTTGCAACAGCTGCAGAGCTGTTTGGGCTGGAAGTCAGGCTGAAGAAAACGAAAGTCCTCTACCAGCCCGCACCACAGGAAGAACACCATCATCCCCACATCAGCATAGGCAAATCTGTGCTTAAGTCCAAGGGGGCGCCAATGAAGAGGATATAAACATACCTACCTACATATTGGTCTCAGTCATTTTGTATAGGTGATGGAGGTGAAGCATCCTTTACCAAGAATTCCAAAATCGAAAAACCACAAACTACCATCTCCAAGATTTATATCACTATGTGCACATATATGCCAATACAAGTATTCCAAAATTACCATCATCATCATCATATGATTATTATGATTATTATTTTACTGACACAAAAACACAGTAAGAACTATATGCTGGATTTAGTATCACAAAATCACAAGTCCAACACTTCCCAAGCATCTATTATTTATTTATTTATTTCCATCATTTCTACCCCGCTTCTTCTCAACCCACGAGGGGGGACTCAGAGCGGCCTAACAACGGCAACGATTCGATGCCACATAGTATACATATAATAAAAGCAAACAGTTAAGAATAAAATACATTAAAATACAGCTAGAATTAAAATACATTAAAATACAATTAACATTAAAATGCATTGTGTACATTCACAACAGTTAAAACAGTATTCCATCCATAAGCATTAGGTCTTGTCCACCAGATTGCCATCTCAATCCAATCAAAGTGCTGTATCGTGCTAAAGTGCAAACGCTTGGTCCCATAACCAGGATTTCACTTTTTTTCTGAATGCCAGGAGGGATGAAGCTGATCGAATATCAATAGAGTGTGTGTTCCACAGACGGGAAGCCACCACCGAGAAGGCCCTATCCCTCGTCCCCACCAACCACATTTGAGATGTAGGCGGGAGCGATAGCAGGGCCTCCCCGAATGATCTTAAGGTACAGGATGGGACGTAGCGGTTGATGCGTTTGGACAAGTAAGCTGCGCCAGAACCGTATGGAGCTTTAAAGGTCAAAACCAGCACTTTGAATTGAGCTCAGAATTGGACAGGCAGCCAGTGGACACAACAGGGGGTGGTATGCTTCCTGTATGTAGCTCCCGTTAGTAGTCTGGCTGCCGCCCGTTGGACTACTTGCAGTTTCCGAACTGTCTTCAAAGGCAGCCCCACGTAGAGTGCGTTGCAGTAACCTATTCGGGATGTGACCAGAGCGCGGACCACCGTAGCCAGATCAGACTTCCCAAGGTACGGGCGCAGCTGGCACATGAGTTTTAACTGTGCAAAAGCTCCCCTGGCCACTGCCAAGACCTGGGCTTCCAGGCTCAGCGATGGGTCCAGGATCACTCCCAAGCTGCGAACCTGCGTCTTCAGGGGGAGGGTGACCCCATCCAACACAGGCTGTAACCCTATGCCCTGTTCGGCCTTTCGACTGACCAGGAGGACCTGTCTTGTCTGGATTCAGTTTCAATTTGCTAGCCCTCATCCAGTCCGACATAGCAGCCAAGCACCGGTTCAAAGTCTGGACAGCCTCCTTGGTGACAGGTGGGAAGGAGTGACAGATCTGGACGTCATCTGTGTACAGATAACACCTTACTCCGAAACTCCGAATGATCTCTCCCAGCGGTTTCATGTAGATGTTAAATAACATCGGGGGCAATACTGAACCCTGAGGGACTCCACAAGACAACGGTTGTGGGGCTGAACAGGTGTCACCCAATGACACCTTCTGGGTACGACCCTCCAGAAAGGATTGGCGCCACTGCAACACAGTACCCCCAAGCCCCATATCTGCAAGGCGATCCAGAAGGATACCGTGGTCAATGGTATCGAAAGCCGCTGAGAGGTCCAGCAGAACCAACAGGGACACTCCCCCTGTTGAGTTCCTGCCGTAGATCATCTACCAAGGCGACCAAGGCTGTTTCAGTACCATGTCCTGGCCTGAAGCCAGACTGTGCCGGATCAAGATAACCAGTGTCTACCAAGAATCCCTGGAGTTGCGAAGCCACCACACGTTCCATGACTTTGCCCAAATAGGGGAGATTGGAAACTGGCCGATAGTTCACTAATCTAGGACTGTGTGATGTAATTAATATTCTTTTTATTATTATTATTTCTGGTCCCAGGCCTATGGATAAGGAATGCTCAACCTTTACTCAGCCACTGAACTTTGTAAAGCTTTAGCATCCTTTATCAGGAATTCCAAAATAATGACCTCAAGATGCAATATATACAATGACACACACACATATGTCATTGTGTGCCTGCCTATATGACAGACAATACAGGCCTTTCAGAATCCCTACAAAAACAATACTGCCTGTTCCCAGGCATTATTGGATGAGACCTGCTCAAGCTGCCCCTAGTTTTCAAACTTAGTTGGGCGAAGTTCCTCCTCCAATGCAGAGCGAGCGAGGGAGGGAGCGAGCGGCGGTGGGCCCCACTCCCCCGCGCACTGCAGGCTGCAGAAGTACGTGCAACGGAGCCACACGCTGTTCCGGCGAAAGTACAAGCGTCGCCCTTTTAAGGCCGTTCTGCAGGCAGCGGAGGGGCGGGGGAGGAGGCGAAGGCGCCCGGGTTCATCTGAGGACACAGTCCCAGTTCTCAGAAATCCCTTCGCTGCTGGAACATCGAGCTCCCTTTTTTTGCCTCTTTTTTTTTTTTTTACTGCAGTTGAACAAACTGCCCTAGATCGGGGGCTGGCTGAGCCCGCCCCCAGCTCTCCTCTCTCGTGCGGGGAGCTCAGGGCGGCCGGGCCCACGTGAGCCGCACTGAAATTAGCACCTACACCTCGCAGGGAAGGAAGGAAAGAAGGAAGGAAGGAGAGAGAGAGACAGAGAAGCAGACAAGGGCTGCGGGGGGGAGGGAGGGGGGGGGAGAGAGGGGAGGGCCGGCTTCCCTTGGCAGCCAAGGTGGCTCCTGCTCTTGCTGCTCCTCCTGCCGCCTGACTCCTCGCCCGGGGCGTTCATCAGGGTTCATGCCATTCAGTGCAAAAGGCAGGGAGAGAGAGAGAGAGAGAGAGAGAGAGAGAGAGAGAGAGAGAGAGAGAGAGAGACCCCTCCTCCACTTTCCCCCCTTGCTCTCGACCCTTCCCAAGCTCCCCCCCCCCCCCCCATGGCAGGCTGAGGCTGCCCAACCCATGATGCCAACACCACCACCACCATCCACGCCCTTTTCTCCTGTGAATTGCAAATATTTAGGGAGATGCTAAGGCATATTTTGGAAGGGGGAGGGAGGGAAGAGAACTCCACCCTGGTGCTTGCTTACTGAACCCACGCGGGATCCATAAAGAGGGGGGGGGGGGAGAAAGAGATTGGAGAAGGTATAAATAGGACCATTCGAGGGAGCAGCACACGCTTGGGGGCAACCGTGGAAAAAAAAGGCAAACTAAAAAAAGCCACCACCCTTAGACATTCCCATCCATTCCCCCCCCCCTTTGGAGTGGAGCATGGATGACACATTTGCAGTGATTCTGTTCCGTGGGGTGTTTCTCTCTGCCCCCTCCCCCCCCCCGCTCTCTCTCTCTCTCGCCTGTAGCTTTTCCCCGTGAGTCAGAGTGATGCGTTTCCTGTAGCTACTGCTTTCTCTCTCTGTTTTGAACAGTGTGTTCCCTCCTCCTCCTCCTTCCCCTCCTCTATCTTCAGCCCTCCATGATTTTTGGGGTGTCCAGCAGCAGCAGCAGGACTCGTTGCCTCACCAATCTCCCTCCTTCTCTCTCTCTCTCTCTCTCTCTCCCCCTCCCCACCATTTCTTTTCACTCTCTTGTCTTCCTTGACCTCAAACGTGCCAGAACACATTCACACGCACGCGTGCACACGGCGACACGCGTGCCCCCTGGCCTCGAGGAGACCTCAAGGAGAGTGGGCAGCCCCCTCCCAAATAAAATAAAAGGCGAAGGGGTGAGGTATCGCAATCAATCAAATATCTAGCGTTGAAATAGAGGGACAATTGTAGCATCATAATAAGGTGTGCTGGCTGTCAATCAGAAAATCCCACCTAGGGAGCCCCTCCTCATAAGGCTCGTCTCCTTAACCCTCCCCATAAGGCTCAATGATACAGTGACCCCCCTTAACCCTCCCCATAAGGCTCAAGGATACAGTGGACCCCCCACTCCTTAACACACCCACAAGGATCAAGGGTACAGTAAACCCCCCCAACCCTCCCCATAAGGCTCAAGGATACAGTGGACCCCCCTTAAGACACCCACAAGGATCAAGGGTAGAGTGAACCCCCCTAACCCTCCCCATAAGGCTCAAGGATACAGTGACCCCCCTTAACTCTCCCCATAAGGCTCAAGGATACGGTGGACCCCCCACTCCTTAACACACCCACAAGGATCAAGGGTACAGTGAACCCCCCTAACCCTGCTCATAAGGCTCAAGGATACAGTGGACCCCCTTAAGACACCCACAATGATCAAGGGTAGAGTGAACCCCCCCTAACCCTCCCCATAAGGCTCAAGGGTACAGTGACCCCCCCTTAACTCTCCCCATAAGGCTCAAGGATACAGTGGACCCCCTTAAGACACCCACAAGGATCAAGGGTAGAGCGAACCCCCCTTACCCCTCCCCATAAGGCTCAAGGGTACAGTGGACCCTCTTAGCCCCCTCCTTACCCGTCCCCATAAGGCTCAAGGGTATACTTGGACCCCCCCGTTATTTTTAAGTAGAGCAATGAATGAAATCTTGGGGGGGGGGGGAGATCCCTTTATGACAATCCTAATCATACCCTGGGTTTTGCTGGTTGTCGCCAGAGAATCCCACCCTCATTGTGGACCCCCCCCCCAAAGGGATTCGCCCCCCCCCCCAGATAAGGGATGATAAGTAGAGCAATCAACATGGGGAGGGAGATCACCTTCTGCTGCTTCAGTTCTCACAGCAGAAGACCGTCTGCAAGGAGACCAGGCACACGCCCCCCTCCCAGGCTGGCCTGACACACCCCTCCGTCTCTCGAGCTCTCAATCCCCCACCCCACCCCACCCCCCAGTTTTCTGAAGACCTTTCTATCTCGGCTGCTCACCCCACTGCCCCATATTCGCCCCCACGCCCCCTCTCCGTGGCACTTGCTCGCCCACCTCCTCCCTTTCCCCCTCCTCTCTCTCTGCCTCCCTCCCAACAGCAGCTCCTCCTCCGCCCCTCCTCCCTCTTCCCTCCTCTTGGGCCCGCCCTCCCGCCTGTCCATCAAGCGGCCGCCTCCCTCCCGGGCCCCGCCCCCTTTCACCTCAAATAACCCGCCGTTCCTCTCCTTCGCCAGCCCTCCTCCCTTCGCCTCGTAGGCTCTCCTCCTGCCTCCATATTGTACACACGGAGAGAGCGAGCCAGCTCGCGCGCGCTCTCGCGCTCTATAGCCCCCCCCTCTCTCTCTCGCGCGCGCCCCCCGCCCACCCTCTCTCCACCCCCGCAATTGCAGGAACAATACACACAAGAGTTGCCTAATCTTTAGAGGGGGGGGGGCGCTCTTTTCTTCCCTCCTCCCTTTGCAATGCACATTGTCTCTAGCATCACTCCCCCCCCCTCCCTTCCACCTGCTGAACTCATTTTGCACTTGGAATTGGGGGCAAAGGGTCGAGTTTCCCCTCTTTCCCTGGACACCCCCCAAATAAAAAGCATACTAAAAGGACAAGGCTGGATGTACACTGCCATAACTGGATGATAAGGTCGGGGTGGAGTATAGCCATACAATGCACTTTCAATGCAGTCCTACATGTACTTTGATTTAAAGTATGGTTATTTATTTCAGCTCGTGTAGATGGAGCTGCCTTATAGGATCAGTAATTTGGACCTTCCAGGTGTTTTTGGATTGCAACTCCCACCATTCCCAATAGCCTCAGGCCCACTCCTTTCCCCCCTCGGCCACTTAAGCGTATTTATTTCAGCCTCAGGCCCTGGGCAAATTTGGACCTTTCCCCCACCATTCCCAACAGCCTCAGACCCCTTCCTTTCCCCCCTCGGCCACTTAAGTATTTATTTCAGGTGGTGTAGATGGACCAGAGCAGGCCTGCATTACCTTCCAGGTGCTTTGGATTGCAACTCCCACCATTCCCAACAGCCTCAGGCCCCTTCCTTTCCCCCCTCGGCCACTTAAGCGTATTTATTTCAGGTGGTGTAGATGGACCTGCATTATAGGACCAGTACAGAGCAGGCCTGGGCAAATTTGGACCTTCTAAGTGTTTTGGATTGCAACTCCCACCATTCCCAACAGCCTCAGGCCCCTTCCTTTCCCCCCTCAGCCACTTAAGCGTATTTATTTCAGGTGGTGTAGATAGAATTGCTGTATAGGATCAGTACAGAGCAGGCATGGGCAAATTTGGACCTTCCAGGTGCTTTGGATTGCAACTCCCACCATTCCCAACAGCCTCAGGCCCCTTCCTTTCCTCCCTCAGCCACTTAAGCGTATTTATTTCAGGTGGTGTAGTTAGAATTGCAGTATAGGATCAGTACAGAGCATGGGCAAATTTGGACCTTCCAGATGCTTTGGATTGCAACTCCCACCATTCCTAACAGCCCAGCCCCCCCCCCCAGCTGCTTAAGCTTATTTATTTCAGCTGGTGTAGATGGACCTGCATTATAGGACCAGTATAGAGCAGGCCTGGGCACATTTGGATTGCAACTCCCACCATTCCTAACAGTCTCAGCCCGCTTCCTTTCCTCCCTCAGCCGCTTAAGCTTATTTATTTTGGCTTGTGTAGATGGAACTGCATTATGGGATCAGTATAGGGCAGGCACGGGCAAATTTGGGCCCTCTAGGTGTTTTGGACTATAACTCCCACCATTCCTAATAGCCCCAGATCCCTTCTTTTTCTCCCTCAGTTGCTTAAGTGGCTGAGGGGGGGGAAAGGAAAGGGCCTGAGTCTGTAGGGAATGGTGGGAGTTGCAGTCCAAAACACCTAGAGCAGTGGTTCTCAACCTGTGGGTCCCCAAGTGTTTTGGCCTACAACTCCCAGATATGCCAGACAGTTTACCAGCTGTTAGGATTTCTGGGAGTTGAAGGCCAAAACATCTGGGGACCCACAGGTTGAGAACCACTGACCTAGACGGTCCAAATTTGCCCAGGCCTGCTGTAGAGCCATGCAATGCACGTCAATACAGTTATACACATATTTTAATTTGTTTTTAAAGTATTCATTATTTATTTCTCCAGGTGTAGGTGGATCTGCATTATAAGGTCATTGCAGGCCCACTTCAATGCATGATATGGGTCAACACTGACCCTACAATGTGGTTCCAAACAGCATTGTATGCCAGTATAGATTCAGGCTCAGATAAAAAGAGGGAGAACCAGGAGGGCATCTGTTGCTCCTCTCCTTGAAACTGGCACATTGCAGACACTCTGTGCTGTTTACTTCCCTCCCCTCCTTTGACTGGGTGGGGAGCCCCAGTGCCAAATATTCACAGCAACAACAGTCATGAGATTTCCCTGGAAAGGATGTTTATGAGGCCAGGCTTTTCTTTTTATAAAAATAGGAAAGGGTTGCGCCACTGCTCTGTGGAATGGAGGGGGGCTTTGGGTGAGCCTGGCTTGGCTTCTTGTGGGAATTTCTTCTCCTCTGACTCTCTTCTGTGCTTCTCACACAGGCAGGCCACCAGTGTGCCCAGTATAGAAGCTGTGATGGGCAAGGGAGCCTCCCTGGGGATGGGCATCACCGCTGTGCTGTTGCCAGGAGCCCCTTCCTCGCCTGGAATGTCTCTCATTCCAGCACATCAAAAGCTGCATAGAACATAAGGAAGATCCCTGGGCCACGTAGAGAGCATTCCACAGAACAGGCTGTTCCCCGCCACCCGTGTGTGTATGTGTGTGTGTGTGTGTCCCTTATCTCTGACATTTCTGGAAAAGATACGGCTCAGTGCTTGGCAATGGCCAGCCCTGCCACTGCTGCAACCCAGGGAAGCCGGATGGTTGTAGGGGGCGCTCCTAAACCATCCTCCATCACAACCTTCCAGGCAGGCAGCAAGAATGCATCTGTTATCTTGGCTGTTTACAGACTCAAGGACTGGTCTGGTGGGAGTTGAAATCTGGGAAGGAGAAGGAGGTCACATGAAGTTATTATATGTTTTGGGGGGTTTAATTTTGGTTGACTGCCTGGATACACTTTTGTGCATCTCTCTCTATATAAAAGTCACATTTTATTTGGGTTGTTGTGAGTTTTCCGGGCTGTATGGCCACCTTCCAGAAGCATTCTCTCCTGATGCTTCGCCTCCATCTATGGCAGGCATCCTCAGAGTTGCATGGAGCCCCCAGTGACTCAATGGGTTAAACCCTTGTGCCGGCAGGTCTGAAGACCGACAGATCGGAGGTTCGAATCTGGGGAGAGTGTGTCGAGCTTCCTCTGTCAGCTCCAGCTTCCCATGCGGGGTCATGAGATAAGACTCCCACAAAGATGGTAAAACATCAAAACGTCTGGGTGTCCCCTGGGCAATGTCCTTGCAGACAGCCAATTCTCTCAAACCAGAATCAACTTGCAGTTTCTCAAGTTGCTCCTGACAATAAACAAACAAAGAAACAAACAAATAGATCCTCAGAGGTTGTGAGGTTTGTTGGAAACTAGGAAAATGGGGTATATATGTGGAATGTCCAGGGTGGGAGAAAGAACTCTTGTCTGAGGACGGTGTGAATGTTGCAATTAGCCACCTTTATTAGCATTTATTTGTATGTATTTATATGGAGCCCCCGGTGGTGCAGTGGGTTAAACTGCTGATCTGCTAAAGTTGTTGACCAGAAGATCACAGGTTCAAATCCGGGGAGTGGCATGAGCTTCCGCTGTCAGCCCTAGCTTCTGCCAACCTAGCAGTTTGAAAACATGCAAATGTGAGTAGATCAATAGGTACCGCTCTGGCAGGAAGGTAACGGCGCTCCATGCAGTCATGCTGGCCACATGACCTTGGAGGTGTCTACGGACAACGGCAGCTCTTCAGCTTAGAAATGGAGATGAGTACCAACCCCAAGAGTCGGACACAACTGGACTTAATGTCAGGGGAAAGCCTTTACCTTTACTTTATATGTATGTTTACATTGGCCTACCCTTGTCAGTGATCTGGAAACTTAAGCTCGTCCAGAATGCCGCTGCACGACTTCTCGCTGGAGTGCCGGCGAGATGTCACATAACGCCCATTCTCCAGCAGCTCCATTGGCTTCTGGTTGAGCACCGGATCACTTTCAAGGTGATGGTGTTAACCTTCAAGGCCTTGTATGGACTGGGGCCGATGTAACTGAGGGACCGTCTTACCCCCTACCAACCCCAGAGATCACTCCTTTCTGAAGATCTGAACCTTCTCGAAGTGCCCAGCTTCAAAACTATCCACCTGGCATCTACTCAACACAGGGCCTTTTCTGTGGCGGTACCTATTGTTTGGAACACCTTGCCAGCCGAAGTTCGTGCCCTGCAGGACTTGTCTTCCTTTCGTAGGGCCTGTAAGACCCATCTCTTCAAGCTGGCTTTCGATTGTTAAATTCTCTAATCTTGCTCAGTCTTGTTTAATTTTAGCTAACTTTTACTATTGATGTTTCACCTTGTTTATGCTTTTATCTGATTTGTGAGCCACTCCGAGCCCTGAGGGAGTGGCGGCATACAAGAGTGAATAATAAATAAATAAAATGTTTGAACCACAAAGGCTACTACATGGTTTTATGGAATCATAGTGTTATAGAGTTGGAAGAGACCCCAAGGATCACCCAGTCCAACCCCCTGCCCTGCAGGAACGCACAATCAGAGCACCCTGACAGATGGCCATCCAACCTCTGCTTTAAAACCTCCAGAGAAGGAGACTCCACTGCACTCCGAGACAGCATATTCCACTGCCAAGCAGCTCTTACCATCAAGAAGTTCTTCCTAATGTTTATTTGGAATTTTCTTCCTTGCAATTTGAACCTGTTGCTCCGTGACCTAATCTCCCTCATAGGTTCCAATCCTTTGATTATTTTGCTCGCCCTTCTCTGGACATGTTCCATCTTATCAATATCCTTGAATTATGGTGCCTAGAACAGGACACAGTGTTATTCCAGGTGAGATCTGACCAAAGCAGAATAAATAGAGTGGGACTTTGATTTCCCTTGATCTCAACACTATATTCCTATCGATGCAGCCTAGAATTGCATTGGCTTTTAAAGCAGTTGCATCACACTATTGATTCATATTCACCTTGTGGTCTACTAAGACTCCCAGATCCCTTTTATATGGACTGTTTTCGAGCCAGAAATCACTCATCCTATATCTGTGCATTTCATTTTACTACCTACATATCTCCTTCTTAAAAGTCATTTTGTTAGTTTTGGCCCAAGTTTGAAGGACCAAAATTGGCACACATACCCATCAAGATGCATTGTAAAACAATTGAGGGGGAGAGGGCTGTTGTTCACTCACTTCTAGAGAAACATGTGAATCCTACAAACAATGGATCTGGCCCAAATTTGGGACACATAACCATCATGGCCAACTTAAAACACTGGTGGGTTTGTTTGGGGGTGGCGGTGGATTGACGAAGGATGATGGGAATTGTAGCACCGGGAATGTGGCGCAAGCACCGGGAATGTGACGCAGCTGGCTGGGTGTCAGCTGCATAAGACCTCTACTGACCAGAAGGTCATGAGTTCAAGGCCTGCCCGGGTCGAGGTGGGCTCTCGACCTATTGTGTAGCCTGTTGTCGACCTTTGCAACTCGAAAGACAGTTGCATCTGTTAAGTAGGAAATTAAGGAACCATTTAATGGGGAAACTTAATTTAACTGATTTACGAGGCCATAAAAAGATCTCCAGGAAACACACTGAGGAATGAAGGAGTGCGGCAGCTCCCCCCTGGTGGCCAGATGTTAAATTGTCTCCGTCTGTCTTGTGTGTGTGTGTCTAAATGTAATGTGTACATTGTAATCCGCCCCGAGTCCCCTGCGGGGTGAGAAGGGCGGAATAGAAATGAAGTAAATAAATAAATAGTCCACCCACACGCAGAGAGCTGTCCCATGGCTACAAAATACTTATCCTAGGCAACACTGGGTACAAGGAAACATATATACACACACACACATGCAGAGTAGACTCTTAGTTAACCAGAACTCATGCAAACAGAACTTTTAAGCAACTTGCAACCCCCCACCTGAGAAATGATACTTTAAAGAAAAATGAAGATACATGTATAATACAATACAACTGTGTTACATTAAATTTGTCTTTATTTGTCTTTGTTTGCTATTAATTACTGTATTTCCATATTAATGTCAAGACATGAAATAGCATGGGGTATAAGTATTAGTTAGGCCTGTTTTTAATAGTAACTCAAGCAACCAGAAATGACCTGGCATCTGGCAATCCCCATGGGTGTTGATCAATTGTATATGAGTGGTAAATTGCTCATTTATTTTAGCCAACTACAGGGTACTTCAAACCAATAACAAAGCATTTCTTTAAAAACAGACCTGCTTAATTTAAAGTCACCAAGTTCTAACCAAATAAGGAGATCTTGTGACATTTTCAGAGTTCCCTTTTAGCAGGTCTCCAGGAGAAGATAGTTGTTAAGATCATGTCAGTGCATGCACTTCACATATGGATTCGGGTAACTGATAACGCTAATGACAACATCTGTCTTGGATATGGCAAAGGCAGCAGGTGGCCTTTTGCCTGTCTGATTTTCAAAACATGACTACCAAAATCCATATTAGGACAATAACCTTTAATAGGCTAACCCAAAGATCACAAACAGTGTGTGGGCTTCTCAAACTCTCTTCATCGGGCTAGATGGTAAACAAGCAACGGGTGAGGGGGATGACTTGTGTCGAAGCCAGATAATCTGCATTTAGTCACAGTTTTAAAAGGGAATGTGGAAGATCTTGTAGGCTTTCAGATTAGACTGTGCTAGGTGCTGAGATAGTTTATAGTAGCAGCTAAGAATATTCCTAAGGCAGCTGGGTTGAGATAACAATGTTTGATCCTTGTTTCTAAAAACACAAAATGCAGCTGTTACTTTTATTCCTCTAAATCTTTTGACAAAAAAATGCAGGTTTCTTGGTTGGTGGAATATAGAAAAGGAAGACTAGAAAATTTTTATAACAGCCACGCCGGAAATTGTTTCAGATGGTATATTGGGTTTCAGAAAATTAGTTTAGTGACATTACTTATTGGTTGCAGGAGGGCTGTTCCTTCAGAAAACAATGTTTCTTCTTCAAGATGGTATAAAAATATCTTCTTGCTGTGTTTGCTTTTTGTGTCTTTAGTTGCGTCCAGATAAGGCTTTGGTTGTGATGCGTGTCCAGATGCCACCTTCAATACATAACCTTTCCTTCCATTTTTTATTCTTCTTACCACAGAAAACTATCAAGAGCGAAAATATGTAATAGCTACATGATGCCCTTTGACTTACAGATTGTTTGTCTAAAAACATTCTATATCAGCAAGGCCAGGGCAAACCTCCTCTGAACAAATTCTGCCAAGAAAACCACTCTGGATCACCCTAAGTCAGAAATGACTTGAAGGCAAACAATGATAACAATCCTAAATGTGAGATGGAGCTTCCAATTCACCTTTGCTCTCTTTCTTAACTGGAGTCATGTGTGTTATGGGAAGTGTTTTCACATTGATATTTTCCTAAATTGGAAATGGGGAGGAGTGAGGGACAAGTGGCATGTTCCCATTGTCTCATCAATGATCAGAGGTTAAGAAGGGATCCTTATTGCATATGTCTTGCTAGCCAATAGTATGGTAAGGGAAAATATTTTGATTCTGCAGAGGCATGGGCAGGCCCGGATTACCCATAAGGTCAACCTAGGCTATGGCCTAAGGGCGCAAACCGAGGAAGTGCAGATCACGGACCCAAAAAATTAAAAAATATGTCAAAACAAATAAAAACATCAAAAATACACGTGCGCTCACTCACGCACACAAACGGATGGAAGTTCTGTTGAAAAGGCAGACGCGTGCTCGTGTGTCCCCTTGCCGGAAGTTATTGCCCTCTCTCTCCTCCTTCCTCCTCCTTTTGACCCCTCCCCTCTCTCGTTCTGAATTGTCCATAGAGAGAAAGAGAGCACGCAACGTGCCAAAACTGCAACCACCACACCCGTCCTCCTTTATTTTCTCTCCCCCCTCTGGTGGGCGGAGCTCGAGACGTTAACAAACCTTGGCCCTGCCCCCTTCCACTCCTCCTCCCTCTTCCTTCCCTCCCTCTCCCTTTCCTGAACCCTGTCACATCCGGGAGGTGAAGGTGCATTGAGGACATCAGATACCTTAAAAAAAGAAAACACCTCGAACGCTCCTTCGCTCCCTTCCTTATGCAAGGCACGTTTACGGAAATTGCCGAAAAGAGCTGAAGGGCTTGGCTTTGGTTTCTTCGGAGGGGGAAGCTCTCGGGAGAAGACTCTAACCTTCCAATACCATTTTTAAACCTCAGGAATGAACTGCTGAGTAGCAGAAGTGTGAAATATTGACTGTTATAATTGGGGGGGGGGGGGGACACAAATATGTATTGTTTCCAGTTGAAATAGAATACATAAAATTAAAAAAGGGTGTTTCTGGTATATCTACACGGTGATCAACTGAGATGTATTGGGCTACCTGAGTGAATTTGAGGTAAGTGGTATGATATGATTTATTTTTAGTGTGGGTCTGAGTGATGTGTGTGTGTGTGTGTGTGGGGGGGGGGGTGCAGTAGAGGTTGGCTTAAAGGGGGCGTAATTCCAAAGTGTGGCCTAGGGCGCAAAAAGGGGCGCAAAAATCCGGGCCTGGCCAAGGGACTGCATATTCCCCTTTACATTGAGAAAACAACAGTGGCCAACAGAAGACATGACATGAGAAGCAATTTACCCAATCGCTATCTGCCCCACTGAACTAGTCTTAAAGTGAAAGCAAGTTGCCCTGAGGACCCAGTGTCAACACACTGTAGGCTTAAAAAATGAGATGCAAATTTGCTCTTATAATCTTCTCTATTTTGGGATAGCACCTCGGGTTATGCACCCAGTTGTATGTGCTGACTAAGCATGGGGAAGAGCCATCAATGTGCCTTTGTCTTTTTTTTACAGGTCTCCTTCCATTGTCTTTCTCACTGGACAGTGTAACTCAGAGATACTAAAAGGCCTTCACAACACATATTCCTGCATCACAAGGTTAGGAAAGCCTTACATAATTTTTGTTTAAAATTTAGAGCAGAAAGAAATGATTATAGACTTCCCAGTAGACAGTTTTCTTGGTACCAACGCTTTCTGACATTTATGCAATGCTGGACATAAAAACATCAGTTTGAAAATGCCCCCCAGACTTGATGTGGAAATGCACAACTATGGATTATAGTGAACCCTATTACATTAAATGACTTTTGATAGACGTATATTGTAGAATTGTGCTGGAGGACCTAAAAAAATCCTAGAGAGAGCATCTCTCTAAAAACTATATGAAAAGATGGAAAGAAAATATTGGAAGAACAATAAAAAAGAAGAATGGGGAAAATGTGGAAAACAAAGATTAAATACACAGATGCAACAGACTTGAAAGAAAATTGGATTAAGATAGCACATAGGTGGTATATGACCCCAAAGAAATTAGGGAAATGTTATGTTACAAAAAATATGAATATAAAATGCTGGAAATGTGGAAAGGCAGAGGGATCATACTTCCACATGTGGTGGTCGTGTGAGAAATCAAAAATATATTTGGGAAAAAATCCACAATACATTACAGGAAATTCTAAGTACCCGTATAAGAATGCTTCTAAAACCAGAGCTATTCCTCTTAGGGATAATAGATCGGGAAGCCAGCTGCGCCACCGGGAATGTGGCGCAGCTGGCTAAGTGTCAGCTGCATTAGATCTCTCTGACCAATAGGTCATGAGTTTGAGGCCTGCCTGGGTCGAGGTGGGTGCTCGACCTTTAAGTGTAGCCTGCTGTCGACCTTTGCAGCCTGAAAGACAGTTGCATCTGTCAAGAAGGTGATAAAGGGACCACATTAAGTGGGGAGGCAAATTTTGACTGAATTATGAGGCTATTAAAGAACTCCAGGAATGCCGAGGAATGTGGAAGGAACAACAAGGGATGCTGGGAACGCTGAGAGATGAGGAGTGCATCAGCTCCCCCTGGTGGCCAGAGTTTGCCTCTGTTCATCTATCTGTTGTGTATGTGGAAACGGCAGGAATTGTCTGCTAAGCATGTGTACCTCTAATCCGCTCTGAGTCCCCTTCGGGGTGAGAAGAACAGAATATAAATAAAGTGTATTATTTTTATTATTTAGATCAAAATTTCAATAAGAACACTGATAAACTCCTCTTCCTACTAACTACAGCTGCAAGAATTTTTATATGCTAAAATTTGGAAAAAGGAAGAGATCCCAGAAATAGATGATTGGATAGGGAAGATTACAGAAATCAGAAATGTGGACAGATTACAGTACAGTGGAGGACCTAGGAAATGCCTAGAGAGAACATACTTTTTTCGACATGGGCAAATGCAGATACTGGTCCAGCCATTACTGGGTGGTGGTGGTGTCACACTGTAATTGTAAATAACAAGAGCGTGCTTAGATAGTTATGGGAATTTTTACACCTTCAGGTAAAGAGGTAATAATGGAAGACCCAGCTCAAGTATCCAGGACCAGATGAGCACCATCCAAGAGCACTCTGCTGGCATGGCGCGCACACACACACACACACACACCTATTGCAGTCAATAGACTATTAAAACAGCATGTTAAATACATTTTTAATCAGCACATTAAGACATTCACATTTAAAATTAAAATATAGTTTAAACAAATTGATAATCATAAGAACATAATATATTAAATATAGTAATGCTACAAGAACACTCCGATATTTTTTTTTAAAGGCCATTTGTTGAGTGAGTGATTTGTCTGAGTCCCAAAGCAGGATAACCACTAGATATTTGGCGGAGTGCCCAGTGAAATGTTGCTTGATGGGCTACAACAGGTCTTCCTTGGCCCTTTGGTAAAAAGTACATGAGAAATTGTTTCCAATTTTTGATTATCACATGGGCAGCATCTTTTACTCAATTTAGTTTGATTAATACTGACAATTATAGGTTAGAGGAAGGACATTACAGCTTGCATGGGGAAAACTTTCTATATTTTTGGATAGTTACCCTGCCTAGATAAGGCATACTAACCTTGTAACTGGGGCTGTACCCCAGGATTTTGATTGGGGGGGCAGGGTGGGGGGCTGAGTTTGATTCGGGGGAGGAGCTGAGTCTGGGTGAGAGAGGGTCTACCCTAGCAACCTTTTGTATTGTTATCCCGATACCCCCCATGCATATGGGATATATTGAGCATGGTGATCAGATCATGATATGAATAAACATAACAGTTTAAATAATGTACCAGTAAGGCCTTCTCGTGGACCACCCTGAGAATTTCCGGGAGGGGGGGGGGGGGGTTGAAGCTTTGTTTTTGACAGAAAGCAGACAGGGGAAAGATGACCTAAAGAGTTAGGGGAATCTTTGTAATAGAAATAGGACAATCAACCAGGGAGGAGCACTGAATAGGCTTTTGGGGAGCTATGAACAATTAAATAGTTTAGGATTAATGTGTGATCTAACTGTTTATTAATAAATATTTACTTATTATTTTCCCCCCACAATGGTGTCTGGTTGTTCCTGTTAAGTTTTGATAGAGCCTGGTCACGTGTACCATGGCGAACCTACAAAACAGAACACTGACTTGTCTGTAAAGGGATCCCTGTAAAGGGATCCAAGACAGGATCTTGAGAGGGCCTTAAAATTAATTTAAAATTATTTCTTGCCTGCTTTTCCTCATAGCTGACTGATGGAGCCCAAGGGTTTGGAGCTGCAGGCCAGTCTTCTGAGGGGATCCATCTAACTCAGGGAGCTGGGTATGTTCAGAGAGGTGACATGATTTGTGTGGTGTATTGTTGTGTACCTTCAAGTTGTTTAAGACTCATGGCAACCCTTAGATGGCTCAGCCAAGTTCTTTCAGTGGGTTTCTATGGCCGATTAGGGAATCGAACCCCAGCTCAAACCACTATACTGTGCTGATTCTCCAGTGACATGATAGCCATTTTTGTCATGTAGATGATGTTGAAGATGAAGCAAGTTTTTCTGCTTCTCCAGAGACTAGAAAAGATATTCCATTTAAACATTAGAAAGAACTCTTTTTTTTTTTTTTACTGTAAGAGCTGTTCAAAAATGAAATACCTCATTGGTTGGTAGGCTCTCCTTGTTTGGAGGTCTTTAAACAGAGCAGTTGAACGGGCTTTTTTTTGGAAGTGCTTTGGCTATATGCCAGGAGGTTGGGCTAATTGGCCCTTGAGATCGCGTCAACTCTAGGATTCTATGATTCATTCTGTTCTGCAATTATGGTCAGAATCCAAGCAATAAGCTAAAGATTTTTTAACAGCTGGGTTTCTGTGTAACTACAGTCTCTTACACATTTTGAACAAAAGGAGATGGTCTGGAATATGATCGGGTGGGGGTTACAGGGAAAGACAATCAATGTTCTATTGTTTAGGATATTCCAGAAAAGAATGGCTGAGACTTCTCCAAGGACAATATTATAAATACTCTCTGTTACAAGAGTCTCTGTGTTTTACCTTCCACAATTCCATGTTAGTTCTCATTTTCTGTTTAGGGAGTTTATTGCTACACATTACTGGGATCACCCTGTAACCAATGGTGACAGATCATAGAGTTGTAGATTAGTGACATCTGGGGCTTATATGCTGTCCATCTTTGTTTCCCGTCCATGGGAGAGAAAGTACCCATTTGAAATACCCTTGCACAAAACTGAATGTCATCTGTATCCAATGTAATCAGGCCCTGTTTTTCATATCAAGAGCAAATGTGAAAAATAAATTATCTCAATGATTACTGGAAGGTGAGTTATACATTGCATTGTCTCCTATAAGCTCTGGATGTGGACTGTCAATCATGACCATGAACGTAGTTCCATTGCTTCTCCTGTTGCTTGTCTCATTTTTGCCTCACTTGCAATGTGTGCAAGGATATGTGGGGTTCAGGCACATTCGTGCATTTGTAGGGATGCCACTGTAAAACTTATCTGCCTTGTACAGAAAAAAAACAGAGTTTCAAAATGTAGTGATGCCAGGCAGAAATTATGCCAATTACAAAACATTTCAAGAGGAAGGTATGTCAAGCAAACCTTTGTCATGGCTGCCTTCCATCTGGAACTCTGTGTCCTCAATGTGAAAGTCACAACAAAACAGGTAGTGGTTCCTCTTTCTACCAAAAGTCTCCTTAAGAAGCTCCAAAAAGTCAATATTCCACAAGTTTTAGTTAATAAAATAATATTGTATTCAATTTAGCACGACTCTGTTTACTGGTTATTATCACCTTCTTTCATAATAAACAAAGTTCAATTGGTTTGCCCCTCAACTTGATATAGTTCGGGGATCTCTCTTCCGAGCGTACTCACACCGAGCGGTCCCTGTTGAGCATCCAAATATTCCCACTGTAATGTTCAATTAGTCCTCTGTGAGTCTCCAAAAATAGTTTAAATCAACAGGAAATATTTGTAATCCACATTTATGGTGATGCTCCATGCGGTCAACGATCAGATGGTTATCTGCGCTGAATCGTTTTGTCCTCCTGGGCTTCTTCTGGACCGGGGACTACTTGGATCAATGTGAAGGACCATGTGGATCCAGAAAAGGTCTTCACAGTTATTTACGGATCCTCTGCCAAGACTCTACCTCTGGAAGCCAATCATACTTGGCCATGATGATGACGACAATGATGATGACAATCATATGAATGCTAACTCAAAAATAAGTTCCATGGCATTTTACAGAACTTATGATGAAGTAGGAGTGTACTAAGGTGCATCTTCAACAAACATCCTATCTAGCTTGCCTAGTGTTTGATATTAAATTCAAGTAAGGTCTTAAGAAGGGGCCTAAATACTCTAAAAGAGAATGGATTCTGTTAGATCTTGGTTTATAGCTTGATCTACTCATGTGTAAAGTGAGAGCAAAAACACATTTTACTGTTCCCCAAGGATAGACATGTCAAAGTGCTGAGTCTTCCCCAAGTCTGTTTGTCATCATGCAATTCCATTATGCTTTGGATGGGAGAACACCATGTGCTGTGGGCCTTATTTAGGAAGGATCTAGCAACCCTACCTCTGAGTATTCCTTAAGATATGGTCTCCAGGTGACTTGAAAGCACATAACAGATATAGGATCTTAAGAACATTGACTTAGACCATAACTGACCTAACAAGGTAAAATACAACAGAATTTCTCCCCCAATAGCTCCTTCCATCATGGTTTAAAATTGTTTTAAGATTCTGGGTTGTTCCAAAAGTTTTTAAGAAAGTTTCTCACTTTGGAAAATGGGAAATAATAGTTAATTGGAGGTTTCTCAGTATAATTGCACCTCACATGAAGGTAGAAGTGAAAGAACTGTATGTGAGACAGATGTGTAGCTGATATCTTAGATAGGTAAACTAATATATGATTACCTGAAGGGAGCTTATGTCCATAATGCAGTCCACCACCAGGAACATATGCTCTTTATCAAGTTGGACAATGTGACTGTAATTTGCACTTTTGGATTTTGTACTCAGTGTATTGCTGGCTTGACAACTCTGCAACATCTTATCCTCTTAAAGCTTTTTTATTAATTAGCTCTTATTGCAAGAGCACAGGCACAAAATCCTGTTTTTGTACATGTCATCTCTAAATGAAATGTGCAGTCTATTGTGCTCTCTTAATCAGTCAACAGTGAAATGGCAAAGCTTAATCTATACTCCTATGGTTATTTGAAATCTGGAACTTCGTTGTACTCCACCAGTCTTAATTAGGTCAACACTGCATGGTTTTTTTTAAAGCACACCTCATTTTACATACACAGCTGAATTCTGAGGCTGGATTGCAACAGGGATCTTGTAAGAGGTATCATAAAGAATTGCCAGGGATTTAAGAATATTCATTGTTCAATTTATGCTAGTGAGGGAAAGCCCTCAGTGGATTTTTTTGGGCAATTAGCAGCAAGATACATTGACTATTGACTTCCATAATGTATCATGATTAGGCTACTGTGTTGAGCAAGAGTTTGTTTGCAGATTTTTGTATTGATTATAGTAATGCCACACTCGTCAGACCTATTTCACTAGCATTTTCCAGTCTCAGTATCCTCAAACACCATGGGAAGCTTACAACTGGGAAGTCCATGTTCCCTAGCAACTTGCACTGATTCAAGTCCAAGCAGCTGATTTGACCATATATCTCTATATGAGCCTGCTTGTATCATTTGCAGTGGGGCTTTCTTCTATCCCAAATGCTTCACAGATACATCTAATGGGGACACAGGAGAGGCCTTCTTAGTGGCTACTCCCAAGCTCTGGACCTTCCTTCCTAGAGACACTAGACTGGCATCTTCCTTGCTATCCTTTTGTATGCAGATGAAAACCTGTTTGCTTTAGTAGGCCTTTGAGGTCTGACTATTCAGGGGGAAAGAACTTTTCACATGCTGTGTTGTTTAGATTTGTTATTGCGTGTGCAAGGGTGACACACCTCGCGCCAAGAACAATAATGCAGACACAATTGGTTGGATGAAAATGGCCACAACTACTTTATTGAAAACAGGAATCAAGGGTTGGCGGTCATGCATGGCTCCAGGATCAGGGTCGAACAGCCCCCACGAATGTCCAAAGGCATTTGCAAGCCTGGGGTGCGAGCGGCCCAATGCCTGTCCATGGAAACTCGGTACCCCAGGGGTCCTGGGCATTCTCCCCCTACCAACCAAGGGGTGGTCAGCCAGCCTGATCCATGGGCCATGCCACACGCCAAACACGGAGTTGCGACAAAGAACATGAATAACGTATGACCATGAACAGAGCAACAATAAAGTGCAGAGAAACAAAAAGGACACCAACAAGCAATGCAAAAAGTAGGGAGGGTGGGAGGAAAAACAGGCTGGCTCCACATGTGGCCTGGCAGTCTCGGGCAGCCTTAAGTAAGCTGCCTGGGCGGAAGTGCAGGCTGGCCGGAAGCAGGGAGGGGGTGGGGGTGGGGCCAGCTCCCACATTGGCCGGCCAGCATTGGTGGGAGGAAGCCTTCCCGCCACCCCAGGGGCTTCTGGGGAGAAGAAGCCCCCTCTACACAATCAAGATGGCACGAGGGCAACGCTGCCCCGCAACCCGCTTGACCGGCAAGCCCATTCTTCTTTGTAACACTTTGTTTTTAATTGTTTTTATTTTACTGATAGATTAAATATTTTTTAAACTTTTGTGCAATTATTAAGTCCCAGACTGGAAAACTAAAGGAGCATGAGAATGGTGCTACAGAGGCACACTGTTGCTAGTATGGAAGGATAGAGCCAACATACCTTGTGGACATTGGTTAGCCCATTTTCTTTCTCTGGTACCTTAGTTCTGATCAGATATTGGCTTGATTGGTCTAGTGGCCATTTTTCCCTTCTCCAAAACCTTGTCATGCACATTCATCCACTTTTCGAAACCTAAATTCCCAGGGGGGATTTGGGGAGCGGGGAGGCATAAAGCCTCTGAGGATGTAACTGGCCAATTTTAAAGACCCAGATCTATTCTATCTCAGAAATACTGTAGCCCTTTGCTAAGAAACACAAGTGTTTAGAAGGGGCTTTTTTTGGGGGTGAGGTTTGGAGTACACAGGGTCCCTGCTGGGTTTTCCCATCCATGTGGCCAACCTGATAATTTGTCCATCCCTGTTTGAAGCAATTTTCATTCCATCTTATTATTACAGTCATTCCACACAGACATTATAATGCAGTTTGAAGCTGGCTCAAGGGCGGCATGTCCACAAAATATACCTCCTAATGCTCACTGTAGTGCAGATCAAGCCAGAATTAGTTAAACCTCCCACCAGAAGCCTGGAACAAACCAAATAATGCACCCCAGCCAATGAGAATATATTGCATGCAAGGCTCAAAACCCAGTCGATCGCAAACAGACATGGATATGTGCATCAGTGCATCTCAGCACAATCAATGGTTAAGGAAAAATGAACCCATTTATTTCCTGTGCCTATCTAGCCATGAATACTGCAGTTCTGGGTCTGGCTCCTCATTCAACAAACACGGTGTCCACTGTCCCAGTCTGGAACCCATTCCTGGGTTGATTGTGTAAGTGCTCCACCACAGCAAACCAGCTCTCTTTAATTCACTTCCTAACTTCGTTTAAGTTGCTGTGTAGAACTGCCCTTATTTCCATCCCATGCTTCTTTATCTTGTACATCCTGGGGCAAAACTAAGTATGGCCTACAATTAGGAGGTAAGAAGAATAACTCTTTTGGTTTAGACTGAAAAGACAGAAGCTTGGCTTTTTTAATTTAAAGGGGAGAATGCACCTCTTAAGGAGATCATGTAGTGCACCATCCTCCTCCCCCCCAAAGTGGCCAAGCATTATGCTGCCAAAAAGCCCACAAGCTGGCCCAGTCTGGAATGCAGCATTCTTCATACAAGATCTGTTTATGGCATCTGTTTGTTTATAATGATACTAGCTGAGGATCCGGTGGTGCCCGGGTTATTTGAGGAAGGCATTGTGTGCCAAGGTTGGTTCCTATTAGATGTTTATGTGGCTTGCAGTGGTCTCAGGAACTTAGTGAAGGTACTGCAAGTCCCATTGGCCATGGTCCATCCTCCTCCAAACAGCACCAGGATGTAGAGTGGGTCTTGGGGGATGTGTGTGTCACATTTGGTCTTGATCATTTTCTAGATGAGGGTTGCAGTGGTTGCAGTGATTTGTCATTGGTGTGGGCCACTGTGCTCTAAGGAAGTGAATTTAAGTACTGCAAGTCCTATCTTCTATGGTCCATCCTCCCTCAAACTGCACCAGGATGTAGGGTGCATCTTGGGGGGGGGGGGTCTGTGTGCCAAGTTTGGTCTTGTTCTGTCATTGTTGGGGGCCTAGTCAGGAAAATCAAAATCAACAATTGAGAAAGCCTAGCTGTCAATTTTGTGCCTGGTATGTGATTTAAAGGGGCTACAGTGTTGTTTGGGAAGTGAATGATGTGAAGGTACTGCGAATCCCATCATTCGTGGCCCATCCTGCCCTAAACCACACCAGGTTGTGAAGTGGGCCATTGGTCCCTTGTTTGCCTGAGCCGTCATTGCAAGGTTGGTTACTGTCAATTCAGGCCTTACACAATGTCCCATGAGCTGAGGCCTAGTTGGGAAAATCAAGTTAATGAAGTCTTACTGTCAATTCATGCCTTAAACAGTATCCCATTAGGTGAGGCCTAGTCAGGAAAATCAAGTTAATGAAACCTTACTGTCAATTTTGGGCCTAGTCTGGAAAATGATTTGTAGGGCTTTTGCA
Source organism: Anolis apletophallus (assembly GCA_030556195.1). NCBI lineage: Eukaryota > Metazoa > Chordata > Lepidosauria > Squamata > Anolidae > Anolis > Anolis apletophallus. The sequence goes on along the minus strand of JARBWK010000006.1, from coordinate 95,472,802 downwards.
GTGTTTTTTGTGAAATGTGTTGGGTGGAGGTATTGAACATTCCATTTCCAACGGGAAAAACTGTCAACTGGTTAACTTCAACTCCAGCCATTTATGCTGCCTCAGGCCCTTTTGTTTCCCCTCTGTGCTGCTTAGGAGTGGTGGAATGTTGGGTGGCTGGCTATTCAGAGGCATTTATGCAAATAATCCCACATTGGCGACCAATCAAAAAGCTGCCACATATTCTCCCTTCCTCCGCACCTCCCGCCACACCTCCCACCGCAAACATTGACTTTTATTATATGTATAGATAAGTGGGAGAGTTAAATATATATTTGGGTTTGCTTTGGTTCACCGTACCATCACAGAAGAAATATTGGTCTGAATTCTTTTAAACATATGGTAGTTACTCTGCAAAGGTACAGGCAAACTGTAAAGGCAATCAAATGATTATAATTTCATAGAGGTGGAAGTTTAGCCAAGGACCATTTTGTTGTTGTTATGCCTTCAAATCATTTCCAACTTTCAGCAGGTAAGATGGGAGTTGCTTTTGTCTGTCCCTGATTTGCTGCAATACCGTGGTCCTTTAGTCTAGCCCCATACCAGTACTGGAAACTATACCAAAGGAATTGCTCATTTATAGAACTTCCGCTGGGAAGTAGAAGCCAATAATGAAAGGACCAAGACAGTGACATCTCCGGCCCATTCAGTTTTCAGATATCAGCCAGCACACCAATGTCTTAAATCAAGAAATAGTTTTCTAAGATTTACAGAGATATTCGTAGGAACACCTCAGCAAGTGAGAGTACAAATATGGCAGGCTAAAACCCAGCATCTCAATCCATGGCTGATACCAAATGAGAGACTCTCTTCTGGGCACACAGAAGACAAGGCAACTTGGAAGGTGCTGAACATACTGCACTCTGGCACCACGAGATGCAGAGCCAACCTTAAGAAATGGGACCAGAAAGTGGACTCCATGCGAGCGCGGAGAAGAACAAACCACAGACCAGCTATTACAATGCAGCTTGAGTCCTGCCACATGCACAATGGAGGACCTTCTTAAAGCAACACCAGAGGCACTCCAAATGGCCAGCTACTGGTCAAAGAACATTTAATATAATGCCAAGTTTTTAAACTTTGTGTTTTCTTAAATACATCACAACTGTATCCTTGGTTCACTCTGGATACGATAAAAAAAAAATCTATGGAACTCCCTCCCTAGTGAAATTAGATCGGTCCCCTTCCTCCTGACTTTCAGGAAAAAGCCAAGCTTTTGGTCAGTAAGCAGTGCAGTAAGTGCAGCAAGAGACTACAAATAACAGAATGATGACTTGGAGTGGCCCTGGAATATGATTTGGATTTTGTCATTTAAACGGATATTTTAATGTTTCTGTTTTTAATTGGGTTGATTTTAATGCAGTTGTTGTCTACCGATATGTATATATGTACACACAACATTGAATTTTGCCTTTTGCAGGCTGCCCTGAGTCCTCTTCGGGGTGAGAAGGGTGGGGTACAAGTGTGGTAAACAAACAAAGTGAACTAACTCTGTAAAGATGCTTCTTTACTAAAAAAAAACCCTACTCATTTAACCTGACATATATATATGTTCTATGATGCAAACACTTGGGAGTAGATAGTAGTATGCTGCAGCAAAAGAGGGGAAACTGCTATAATTTGACATATATTGCTTATTTCTGCATTGGTTACCTCCTACATTGTCCTTATCAAATATTTCCTCATGTTTTAAAGGCAGCATGCACAGCAAAATTAAACTATTATTATAATCTGCTGCATTTTCCACTCTGTTCCTTTTATGCATCATAATAATGCAAGCTTGCACATTTACTGGCTGAATCTTCATGGCAGAAATTGGTCCTTCATGGGTGTCATTGTTATAGGTGTATTTGGAAGATTGGGAATGACGATATTGCACAATTCTTGCATAAAAAGGTTACTACTGTATAATTCGAGATGTTCAGACAATGAGTTTCAAATGAGGGGAAAAATGGGATGCAGTACAAAACACATGTCTAAAGCAGCTGCAAGTAACCAAATGTATTTGGATAACAGGACACAAATAGTTGTTTGAAGGTGTTTATATTAGGACTGGGAAATGGGTGGATCTCCACACATGTACTGCTGCACTGAAGCTCCTATCAGCCCCAGTGTTATGGGCATTTCTGTCCATCAATGTCCCATGTTTTCCATGTGTGTGTGTGAGAGAGAGAGGGGGGGGGGGAGGGAGGGATGATTTTCCTAAAACATGTATTGCCTGGGAGCAAATTATGAATTGGAAGCTATAACTATGGAGGAAAATGTTCTCTCTCTCTCTCTCTCTCTCTCTCTCTCTCTCTCGCATTTTCCTCATAACTTCCAACTCATAATTTGCTCTCAGGCATACTTGTTTTAGGAAAATAATTGAGGACAGCCTCCAATGGCTGTCCTCAATTATTTGAGAAAATCGTGACTGGTATGAGCAGGAAGGCCATTTACTGTATGAATATAAGGTACTTGCTTGTGTGGATTACCTTTGAGTCACTAATTCCATCTACTTCTAATACATGAGAATCTGCGAGATGAAGTTAAGTAAAAGGTAAAGGTTTCCCCTTGACATTGTCTAGTTGAGTCTGACTTCTGGGGGGTGGTCCTTATCTCAATTTCTAAGCCGAAGAGCTGGTGTTGTCTGTACATGTTCCGTCTCCCAGGAGTTTGATTTGCATTGCCCCCATAGTTATAAGAAATAGCATCCGTTTGCATTTCTTTCAGGGCTGTTACAAACTCACTGGGACCCTGATAGTTAACCATTAACAGAGGCTTGCAGCCAGCTTGCAAAGCATGTTGCTGTTGGCTTTCAAAAGTATCTTTTGGTCTGGAGCCCGCCCCTTTTTCCTGGGGATGGGATCTCCATTTTGAAAGTCTTCTCAGTCTTCACCAGGCAAGGGAAGGACTCAGATGTGCTTGTGTGGTCAAGCCAGGCCAGCTTAGACAAGCCATCGTAAGTACTTAACCTGCTGTGTTTTGTTGTAGTTTAGATTGCTAGTTATATCTTGCTGTAGTCTTGCACTACCCTGCTGTATTTTTGGGCTACCTAGCTGCAACTTTAACAGCTTCACCTTCAAACTGGTTCTGAATTAGAATAGGGAAAGATCTGCTCTTTCTAAATAGCAACTCAGAGCCAGGACAGAGAATATCCCCGGATTTCCCTGTCATTGGAGGAAGCTAACGGGGGATTTTCCAATCCTTGTCCCAGCAACTAAAGAAGAGAGTAAGGACCACCAAAGAAACTGCTGCATCTTTCTGTGAGTTGAGTTATATGTTTGCTTTTAAACCTTTTGAAACTGCCAAGATTTGTACCAAATTCCTCCAGGACTTTGCTCAAATAAAAGACTTTGTTTGACTTTAACCTGAAGTGAGTTTGTTTGCTGGGACCCCTGAGCTTCGAGGGAAGGCACCCGCGGTCCCCCAGGTTGTAGAGAAGCACACCGTAGTTTCAATTTTTGAGTGCCTGGGCGTGACGGCACAGTGCACCTCCAAGGTTATGTGGCCAGCATGACTGTATGGAGAGTTGTTACCTTCCCTCAGAAGTGGTACCTATTGATCTACTATCATTTGCATGTTTTCAAACTGCTAGGTTGCAGAAGCTGGGCCTAACAGCAGGACCTCACCTCCCGGATTCGAACCGCCAACCTTTCGGCCAGCAAATTCAGCAGCTCAACGGTTTAACCCACTGTGCCACCAGGGGGCCTAGGGGAGATAAAGTACCATCTGTAAATAATATATACCCACACTGATCCCAAACAAAAATTTTAAAATAATACTACAGACAAAAGTCTCTACAAATTTGTAAGACATTTGATGTGAGCAAACAGTATCACATCTATATCACCTGAATTATATTGGTCACTCCCAGTTAGAGCAGACCTACTCATATTGAATCCATTAATGAATGGTGAGCCCACACATAGCTAAATCCCACTGGTTCAATGAGTCTGTTCTTGTTCGGAAGTAAAATATAATTTCAGGAATGTATTCTGTAAGTGTTCATTATTTTGTATGCATGTCTTAATATGCTGACTAGTTTACTCATGCACCATTCAATTTGTCTTTGCTTAACCAAACCATACTCTAAGGATTTATGAGGACTAAAACTGTGGCTATGGGGTGATTACTTAAATTAGCAATTGGATGATTTTTGTTAATCATTTCTACCTGAAAAAAAGAGAGAGACACTTTAATACTTTCAAAAATCTTCTTTGTAGCTCATATTGGTTATCTTACAGTTCAGACAGATGAATTGCTCTAATTTTGTTCAGAGAGTGAAACATGGCTTTGGGCAGCTGTGATGAGCGGTCCTGTTCTTGGTGCTCAAGCATCCGTCTTAGCAAGTTGGTAGGAGGACATTATTTTGTTCTAAATTTAAATCTATTAAAACTTGGGTGTTTTTATACCCGGCATGGGCAAACTTTTTTGCCTTGGGGCCAATATTGGGCCTGGCCAGGAGGAACACCCTGGGTGGGGCTGGAAAAGACAGGACCAGGAGGGGGCAGGAGAGGGCCTGGGTCATCCTCAGGTTGTCCTCCCAGAATAAGGACAGGACCGCTCATCCCATCTTTAAGCTAGGAGGAAGGTGGGACACGCAGTGTCTGCTCTGATCCTCTTTCCCATCTTCCTCCCCCGATCCTTGGGTTGTCCTTATGCTGGAAGGAGGGCGAGACAGGTGACAGCTGAGTGTGCTCCAGAGGGCTCTCATCTGCTGCGTGCCTTCCTCAAGCCAACCTCCCGGCATAAGGATGGGATCATTCACACCTTCCTTATGCCGGGAGGAAGGTGAGACACTGAGTGGCTGAGAGTGATCCAGAGGGCTCTCAGCTGCTGCATGCCTTCCTCCCCCATATTTTTGACAAGCCACCATGCCAAGAGGACAGGGAAAATGAGGAGGACCTGAGATAAGTGCCCAGGAGGCTGCATCCGGCCCCTGGGCCTTAGTTTGCCCATGCCTGATCTACTCTGTGGAATGAATGCAGTTTGACACCACTTTAACTACCATGGCTCAATGCGATGGGATCCTGGGAGTTTTAGTTTTACACGGTATTTAGCCTTCTCTGCCAAGGAGTGCTAATGCCTCACCATGTTACAAATCCAACAATTCAATAGCATTGAATCACAGCAATTAAAGTGGTGTCAAACTGAAACTATTCTAGAGTGTACTTTTACTTACTTAGATGATCCCTCGTAACTTGAGGATGATGGTCTTTCAGATGTGGTGTCTTAGTGGTGGGTCCGTAGGTGGCTGTGGAGCCCTATTCGCCTGCAGAGAGGACATCGGTTTCCAGATGGAAGGTGGTCCTGGTCAGGGTTGGCTTAATGTGCCTTCCTCTTGTTGTGTTTCTTCCTTTTGCCCTCCATTCATGCCTCTTTGAATTCTGCAGCACTGCTGGTCACAGCTGGCCTCCAGTTAGAGTGCTCAAGGGCCAGGGATTCCCAATTCTCGATGTCTATGCCACAGTTTTTGAGGCTGGCTTTAAGCCCATATTTAAATCTCTTTTCCTGTCCACCAACATTCCACTTTCCATTCTTGAGTTCAGAGTAGAGTAACTGCTTTGGGAGATGGCGATTGGGCATTCGGACAATATGGCCAGTCCAGCGGAGCTGATGGCGGAGGAGCATCACTTCAATGCTGGTGGTCTTTGCTGCTTCCAGCATGTTGACATTTGTCCACCTATCTTCCCAAGAGATTTGCAGGATTTTTTGAAGGCAGCGCTGATGGAATCGTTCCAGGAGTTGCGTATGACGTCTGTAGACAGTCCACGTTTCGCAGGCATAAGCAGGGTTGGGAGGACAATGGCTTTATACGGATATCCCGGTCCTCAAACACTTTGTGCTTCATTTGGAAGAATACTGTACTTGCAGAGCTCAGGCGGTGTCAATGTTGACTTTTGTGGAGAGGTGGCTGCCAAGGTAGCGGAAATGGTCAACATTTTCTAATGTTACACTATTGCATTGGAGAGGGATTGGCTGGTGACTGCTGGAAGTGTAGATGCAGGCTCACAAGTATTAGACCTGTTATTTAAAATCTATCTGTTCATTGCTGCTTGGGCAAATCACACCATCTCAGCCGCAGAGGAAAGCAAAAGCCGTTCCCCTTCCCCTTCTGAATACATGATAGGAACCATATCTCGCCAATCCTAAAAGCTCTTCACTGGCTCCCTACAGAGTTCAGAGTGGTCTATAAACTCATGGCGATAACTTTCAAAGCACGACAAAGAACCGGACCAGCCTATCTGGGCGACCGGTTAATAGACCAACACAGTGAAAGACCATCGCGTGAAATAAATGGTGACTGTATAGTTATCCCAGGGGTGAGAGGCCGGCTGACAAAGACCCGACGGCTAGCTTTCTCTGTGGTGGCTCCTGTAATCTGGAATACACTTCCGCCTGCTCTTAGGGCCATATCGGCCCCAGCCAGATTCCTGTCCGAGCTGAAAACTTGGCTCTTCCGCCAGGCGTTTGGGGATTGACTAATCTTGGGGATTGGGCCCTTTGTGATTCTTTGAACCCGTGTTTTTAATTAGATGTATTTTTTAAATGATGTAAGTCGCCCGGAGCACCATCGGTGGAGGGCAACTCACAAGAAATAAAGTTATTATTATTATTATTTATTATTATCTTTCTGTGAACATCTGTGACAGGCTTACCTTGGGGTTGCCATAAGACAGGAAACAATCTTTAAAGGCACAGAGCAGCTAAACTTCATTTCAATGCAGGGCAGGCAACCTATGGCTCTTGGCTTACTTCTATGCAGCCCTCAGCCTAATTTTGTCAGGCAATCAATTGTAGTTCTCAACAAAGAGTCTTTCTGGGGAACTCAATTATGAAGAGGAAACAAGTTGGAAGAGAGAAAGGAAGAAGTAGTCCCAGCCAGCCTTGGACTGAACCCTGTCCACTCCCAAATTGCTTTCAGGGAATGCATCTGTCCCTTGGAGAGAGAAAAAAGGTACTCATGTGCATTGTAATGACTTAAGGGTAAATGGTCTCAAGCCACCTAATCAATCCAGATCATCATGGTAATTGAAATGGTCTATTCATACTCATTGGTGGGTAGGTTAGAAGCGGCTTGTACATTTGGTTTGTCCAATTTGAGTGGAGAGGGAAGATTAAGGGACTTAGTACATGGTTAGTTATGAATCTGACCAGAGAAAGTGAAGTATATTTGGAGAAAGATGGAAAAGTGTTACCAAGAGATTTGTGGTTAACAGAACAAGGTCCTAAACTTTTGGATTTCCCCCATGTTATGCCTGTTGAAACTGTGACTGTATGCCTTCTTTTTGTACCAACCCAAATGGTGTCCCTATTACATTTGTTTGTGGCACACTCTCACCCACCCACCCACTCACACAGTAATGTCAAAATCAAGTGGCCAAAAACCACAAAAGTGGGTTATGGGTAGGTTTTGTAGTATATAACAGAACCCCCCCCCCCCCCACATATAGCACCACCCTCTCAAACTGTGCTCTTCCAGATGTTTTGGACTTCAGCTCCCACAATTCCTAATAGCTGGTAAACTGGCTGGCATTTCTGGGAGCTGAAGTCCAAAACACCTGGAGGATCACGGTTTGAGAAACCCTGCTTTATAGCTACGTGTAGCATGATTTCATATGGCCATGAGTCTGTTTTCCTGATTTTCTGTCATGTCAGAATGACAAAAGTTCTGGCCAAGCTTACCTGTCTGAACATATCTCTCCTTATGAATCATAGAACAGTGGTTCTCAACCTGTGCGTCCCCAGGTGTTTGGGCCTACAACTCCCAGAAATCTCAGCCAGTTTACCAGCTGTTTGGATTTCTTGGAGTTGAAGGCCAAAACATCTGGGGACCCACAGGTTGAGAACCACTGATCTAGGAAATTAAGATCATCTGGGGAGGCCCTGCTCTCAATCCCGCCTTCCTCACAGGTGTGTTTGGAGGGGATGAGAGACTGGACCTTCTCAGTGGTGGCCCCTCGGCTGTGGAACCCCCTCACTAGCAATATTAGATTGGCCCCCTCCCTCCTGACTTTCCGAAAAAAAGCAAAAACTTGGCTTTGCGAACAAGCTTTCGGTAATGCAGCGTAATACCGTAGATAAACATGAAACTATGAAGAATGAACATGAAATGGCTAGATGATGCTATTGGAAAATGAGCTTAACAGGACGACACTGGCGATTATATGTTTTGAATGGTTTTTTAAATATGGTTTTTATATTGTTATGCTGGATGTTTTTAATTGTATTTTCATGAATGTGTGGCATCGAATTGTTGCCAATCTGTAACCCGCCTTGAGTCACCTTTGGGCTGAGAAAGGCAGGCTAGAAATACTATAAATAAATAATAAATAAAAAGTCCCAAACACACTGAGCCAAGACTTGATTTATCTCCCTCATCATCTGAGGATTTGATTTATGTAATTGTAATGAATTTTACTGGCACACTTCAGATTCTGCAATGAGATGTGTTTTGGCCCCCACTGGGCCTGTTTGGCACTACGTTATGTACCTGTTTGCCCTCACCTGCAAGGCCTTTGTCCTATGGTTCAGCCATGTAGACTGTGATGGGAGGAGTTGTGTTTGGATCCATACATGACATCACCACCCTAACTCCTCCCCCTTTCTGAGGTCATCTGAGGGGCAGGACTTCCTCTCTTTGGCCATTCCAAGGAAGAGCACATGGACAAAGCAGGTGGAAATCTGGAGCTACCGCTCAGACAAAGCACCTTTGTTCACGTATAGCCTATCCAACGCTCTCAAGCCAGGATTGCAGCGATAGGAAGGCCAGCCCTTCACCCAAAGACTGTAATCTCTGGGGACCCACGGACTTCGTGCGCCAGAGGACCATTTGAGGAGCAACAGGAAACCTGGAACCAAAGAAAGGAACCTTCACTCTGCAAAAGGCAATCCCTTTTCTCAAAGGACCTTTTTTAGCAACCAACAGCAAGCTTTTTGGGCCACCAGCACTTTTACTGGTTGTTATTAAATAAACTTGTTTTGAGTTCACCCTTTTTGAGTCCTGAACTCATTGCTTAGAGCAGTGTTTCCCAACCAGTGTGCCGTGACGGACCTCCTGCTGTGCCGCGAGAAAAGCTCTCTGCCCCCTTCCTTCCCCCCTCCTCCTGCCGAACTCCTGCTGCTTGGGGGAGGAAGAGGAAAGGCTGGGCGGTGGAGAAGAAAAGGAAGAAGGGGCCAGGGCACCGCCTCCTTTGGCTATTTCCCCAGCCAGCCTCCGATCCGCCATGACTCTCGCCCCTTGCTCGCTGAAGCTGCGTGGCGGAGGAGCCCCGCCCATGGAAGCCCGTCCGCCGCGAATGCTCCTCCTCTGTGGGAGAGCTGAAGCCAGGGGAGGGGGCGGGACATGGTGTGGCCTGGCTCCACCCCCTCCCCCAGCTTTGGCACTCCCAGCAGCTGCTCCAGCCTTGAGGGGGCAGTGCCAAGCCAGCATTGTGCTGGCTCTGCCACCACTAGCTTGGCACTGCCCCATCAAGGCTGGAGCAGCTGCTGGGAGAGCTGAAGCCAGGGGAGGGGGCGGGACATGGTGTGGCCTGGCTCCACCACCCTCCCAGCAGCTGCTCCCAGCAGGCCACCATCCCCCAGCCGTTCTTTACTGTGTTAGAGTCTCATTTTGTGTCATTTTGGTTGGTGGTGTGCCCCCAGATTTTTTTAATGTTAAAAGTGTGCCACGGCTCAAAAAAGGTTGGGAAACACTGGCTGAGAGAACCTCCAGGTCTCTTGTATATGCAAAGGCTAGAACGCGACCCCCAGGGCCTATAGAGTTCGTCCATCCTTTTAAAGTCCCTTTTTTTGGCCCTGGTGGGACGCAACAAAATGCTTACATGTAAGGTTTTTTTTTAATGCAATAGTGTCAAAACCAAATGAACAACGAAGAAGAGGACATGGGAACGCTTTCCCTTGAATGTTAGAAAACAGATCAAACCTACCCGTGGTCCACTGTACATGAACATGCCATGGCCACAGAAGAGGTTAACAGGTTAGCATTGCAAAACCTTGACCCTTTCACCTCTTTTTTTTGTTAACTGGGTGCAATATACAAAAACATGGTTCTGCTAAAGCCCTCAGGATAAGAACAACCTCAAGAATACTTGGCAAAGAACACTTCACCCTGAATCCTCCAGCCTTTTGTTTTGCAGTCTGCAATCTTTTGATCGTTTGATAAACTTGGGTTGTTATGTTGAACTTGTTTTGCATAGGCTTGGTACTTTCAGCGCAGTCAGTAAAGACTTCTAGTTTGGTGGGTGGAGATGGTGAGGGGGAAGGTGTAGCAAAGCATAGATTAGATCCTACATACGTTTCCTACTATCATTCCATTCTCCCTGTGAAGCAGTCTCATGACTTCATTTATTTTTAGGCATCGGAGGCAAATTTCTTGCTTGGGAATAATAAACAAAAATGCCACTAACTCAGATTCAGGGTATGTGGGAAAATCCACCCAATCGCTTCAGCAGAAATGCTAAAATCATTGTTTTATGAACTTTAGACCTTAGTGGATAATCCGTCACTCTTAAAAGATTGTTCCTGTGTCAGTAGCTAGCAACAGAGTACAGCAGACTGGAAGCTTCAGAACTTGGGATCATTTCAATGTTTGTGTTTGTATCAACTGTGAGTTGATATTCCTGGCATTGGATTTGTTCCTTTACTTAGCACATGCCGTGGTATGGAAACAAGAATCATTCCAAACTTTGCTTTAGCAAAAGAAGTGATATTTTAATATTAACTTATGGGATTTGCCTTCTAATAAACAAAACGTGTTGATATATTGAATAACTCAGATCTATGATTCTAGGCTTGGAAGAATGATTTGTGCTAATGCAGCTGTAGCAGCTACTGGTGCAAACCATATGTAATAAAGCTGGTCAGCTACTTTGCTTGAATGTTATATTTGTGAAATGTTACTACAGTATAGGAAGAGAAAGTAAGCATTAAATATGATCCTGCCTAAATAAGTAGCAATTAGAGGAAGTACAGAGAACAGGGCTCTGAACAGTGAGTGCTTTTTGCAGTGACTTCTCGCTTACAGGGCAAGGCAGGAATGTATAGAGCAGGGATCAGGCTGTTCTCTGTTAAGAACAATTTTTTAGATAACAAAACAAAATTGGTTGTGTACTCTAGAAAAAAAGACTTGTGGAAATTTAAGACTAACACATGCAAAGTGGAATACATTTTGAGTGGACTCTAATGCACAGAATTGTCCCTCTTAGGCAATCCCTCATTGTCCGAGTATGATGGCCTTCCAAGTTATACATATCTTGGTGGTATGTATGTATGTATGCATGTAGTATGTATGTATGTATGTATTTGCTGCATTTATATACCACTATTCTCACCACTGAGGGGACTCAAAGCGGTGTACAACAAGTACAATGGCAATATGTAGGTGACTGTAGACTGTAGAATCCTATTCTTGATCCGCATTTTCTGCCACAGTGAGGGCATCAGTTTCCCGGTGGAAGGTGGTCCCAGTCAGGGTTGGCTTGACACACCTTCTTCTTGGTACATTTCTCCCTTTCACCCTCTCATTCGTGCCTCTTCAAATTCTACAACACTGCTGGTCACAGCTGACCTCCAGTTAGAGTGCTCAAGTTCTCAGTGTCAATGCCACAGTTTTTAAGGTTAGCTTTAAGCCATCTTTAAACCTCTTTTCCTGTCCACCAACATTCCATTTTCCATTCTTGAGCTGGGAGTATAGTAACTGCTTTGGGAGATGGTGATTGGGCATTCAGACAACGTGGCCAGTCTAGCGGAGTTGTTGGCATAGGAGCATCGCTTCAATGATAGTGGTATTTGCTTCTTCCAGCACGCTGACATTTTTCCGCCTTCCCAAGAGATTTGCAGGATTTTTCAGAGGCAGCGCTGATGGAATCATTCCAGGAGTTGGGTAGACAGTCCATGTACGCTATAACAAATCTGTAAAGTACTATACAATGCTGCCCTAAGAAATTTTGTCAGTTGAAGTGGAGACTCTTGAAACTTGGAAAAATTACTTGCTTGGATGACATCTCCCAGATCCTTCTTCGTGGTCTTTATGAAATCACACATATTGGTCTTGTGCGCAGGTGCAGGACAGCTCAGAATTCGCTATAGCTTTAAGAAAAATTTTGGTGATAGCCCCAGCCGCTCTCCCTTGGAGGATATATAGCTATCAGGTGGGTTTAGCACCTCAGTTCCTTTCACCTGCAGTTTTAGCAGCAGCAACGACATTCCCTTTTTCTCTCCAGAGATATTTTGTAACTTTTTGGTCCTCATGCTGCACCCTGCATATGAGTATGTCTTGAATTTGCAGACTGCGCAACCACAGCCTCCCAGCCAGCAGCAGGCACCAATGTCAACAGTGGTGCTACTGTTGCCTTTCTTGTTACAATTGGTTAAAGGCCCAGGCTTGCCTCCGGTCTTAGTACCGTGATGTTAAGGTGGTTAGACAACCTCTACTGCATAGACCTCTCACAGGTGGAATGGCTAGGGTAACATTCCAAGCCCAATTCCATAGTAGTGGATGTGTCCGAGTCTTGGTCTTCGCAGATGATTCAGGCTACTTCAACTGGCAGAGAAGGAAAGGAGTTGGATTCTTTGGGGCGTAAATCTATTCCTCAGCAGGCTATGGTGCATATATGGGGGCATACCAGACATTTCTATGGAATAAAGTTGTCCCATACTTAGACCATCTGCCAGAGCAGCCTGGCAGGAGCTTTCAAGGAGTAGGCGCTGATTCTCGCAAGTCTACAAAAGGACCTGGCTAAGCATATGGCCAATTCAGCGGGAAAATTGTTCACAACAACAGTAGTCCTCTGCTGCCATGTCTCTATGTTCATCAAGGTTCTCTTTCTTGGCACAAGGTGTTATTGAGGACCTCCCAATGCATGAGTTGGGGCTGTTCAAACCAGATTCATAGCCAGAGCATCATCAAAATGTGACACTGTGCATAGGTTTGGATTCCAGCCCTCGTGTGCTCTAGGGAGCACTTAACAGAGGATTCTGGTAGGTACTATAAAAAGTAACATTTGAAAGCTTAGATTTTTCCTTATTATTACCAATACATTAAAAAAAATCTGACTGTACCTGAGAAGCCAAGTTCAGCTTTCATCTACCCCCTTCCCACCACACTGCCTCATGAACAATTTAACATAGTGGAGCCAATCTTCGTGCCATAAGATTGTTTTCTCCCATCATAGGTTAAACTTCTTTGACAGTTTCAGCCCAATAAAAAGCTACAACATTCATTTCTACTGGTGGTAGTTATCGGATGTGTTTGTGTGTCTATCTGTCTGTGTGCCTTCAAGTCACCTGTCAGCTTATGGACACTTTATGAATCTCATAGGGTTTTCTTAGGCAAGGGACGCTGAGAGGTGGTTTAGCCAATTCCTTTCTCTGAAATATAGCTTACGGCAGGGCTGCCCAGGAAGTCGATCGTGGGACCGAAGGAGGTCAATCCCAGCTGGATGGGGTACTTCTAGAGGGGGCGGAGCCATGCCGCACCAAGCCCGGACCCCTCCCCTCTGGCTTCAGCGCTACCACAGCTTCTTCAGCCTTGAGGAGAGTAGTGCCAAGCCAGTAGTGGCTAGTTATGCCACCACTGGCTTGGCACTACCCTCCTCTAGCCTGGAGAAGCTGTGATAGCACTAAAGCCAGAGGGGAGGGTGGAGCCATGGCATGCCAAGCCCGCTCCCTCTCGGCTTCAGTGCTGCCACAGCTTCTTCAGCCGTGAGGAGGGTAGTCCCAAGCCAGTAGTGGCTAGTTATGCCACCACTGGCTTGGCACTACCCTCCTCTAGCCTGGAGAAGCGGTGGTAGCACTAAAGCCAGAGGGGGAGGGGGCGGAGCCAGGCCATGCCACGCCCCGCTCCCTCTCCGGCTTCAGCGCTACCACAGCTTCTTCAGCCTAGAGGAGGGTAGTGCCAAGCCAGTAGTAGCTAGTTATGCCACCACTGGCTTGGCACTACCCTCCTCTAGCCTGGAGAAGCTGTGATAGCACTAAAGCCACAGGGGGAGGGGGTGGAGCCATGCCATGCCAAGCCCCGCTCCCTCTCCGGCTTCAGTGCTACCACAGCTTCTTCAGCCGTGAGGAGGGTAGTGCCAAGCCAGTAGTGGCTAGTTATGCCACCACTGGCTTGGCACTACCCTCCCTCTAGCCTGGAGAAGCTGTGGTAGCACTAAAGCCAGAGGGGGGGGGGGTGGAGCCATGCCATGCCAAGCCCCGCCCCCTCCTTGGCTTCAGCGCTACCACAGCTTCTTCAGCCTAGAGGAGGGTAGTGCCAAGCCAGTAGTGGCTAGCTATGCCACTACGGGCTTGGCATACCCTCCGCAAGCGTGGAGAAGCTGGGGTAGAGCTAAAGCCAGAGGACGGCCAGGCCATGCCAAGCCCCCCCTTCCCTGCTCCGCCCTGCTTCTCTCTCGGTAGATCTTTCTGACTTGGTTTTATTATAAGTAGCTCGCATGCTGAAAAAGTGTGGGCACCCCTGGCTTACGGCATCTGGTAGTCACAACACACCCTGAAAGTTTATTCTTGTTGTCTCATATTTTTAAAGCTGCAAAACTGTTTTAACTGTAAACAAACTATAATGAATGTTGGCTTTACTTTATTGTGTATTTGTTATTATATGTTTATTCCACTTCACTACTATAAAAAACACAAGGCGGCTAACAGATGTCACTAAAGACAGATTGAATAGTAAAACCATCACAATAATCAAACCAGTTTAAATGGGCAGAATGATAAACCACACCCTGCCAACCTTATTTTAAAAAGAAAGACCAAGAGCTGATGACCAACTCTGAGAGAAGCTCATTCTACAGTCTCAAATTGCAAGCAGGTTCACACTTCAGTCACCATTCTTCATAGAATGAAGCATATGAAATTGTGTATTTAAATATCAAATTGTGTATTGTACTTCTAGTGCTCCTTTCTCTCTTTCTAAATGGCACTCCCCACTTGCTACTCTGCTCTGGGTGATCTGAAAGCAAGGGACAGAAACAGCTGAAAAAATACTGTGATATATTTTACTGTTATTACTGTGAATGGGCCCTTTACTGTAGTTTACTAAAGCATCAACTGACAGGTCAGACAGGAACTTGACAAAAAAAATAGGATGGTTAAAACAATGTACTTCTTTTCCTTGAATGGATGGATGAGATACCTTAGGTCTGTAGCTTCATCAAGTTTTGAAATTTGTATTCATGGTTTGTAGGGTAAAACCCCACAAACCATGTATTTTGTTCATAGAGGAAGATTCCATAGCTACATAAACTAGTGTGGTTTGTGAAATAAGTGAAGTATTTATTAGACTAAAAGCCTCCGGTGGCACAGTTGGTTAAACTGCTGAGCTAATGAACTTGCTTACTGCAAGGTTGCAGGTTCGAATCTGGGGAGCGGTGTGAGCTCCCACTGTTAGCCCCAGCTTCTGCCAACCTAGCAGTTCGAAGACATACAAATGTGAATAGATTAATAGCTACTACTCCAGCGGGAAAGTAACGACGCTCTATGCCAGGGGTGGGCAATTATTTTTTCCAGGGGGCCACACCAGAGCCAAAAAATATTATGGAGGGCTGCACCTAAAGGCTGAACTACATTCTAATCTACATTATTTATTTATTTATTTATTTACTTACTTTATTTATATGCCGTTCTTCTTAACCCCAAAGGGGTTACACCAAACAACAATACTGCCAGAGTGGCTTACAATGTATATATAACAATATTGCTGGAGTGGCTTACAACAAACTGAAAAACAACAAATAACATTACTGTCATAGCACAACATCAGCAATGCACATCATATTGCACTACAACAACACTACATGTAATACAAATATACAAATTATAATATCATGATATAATTATTATATCCCATTATCATTGGCAGTATTATACTGTGTTACATTACAACACCACCAATACCAAATGCATATACAACACATTATACTGTAATCATACTATTATTATTATTATTATAAAATAACAATATATTAACATATTAACACATCATTAATATTAACATATTAATATATCAGGAAATATTCATATATTATTAGTATTAATATCATAATTATTACTATAATATAATACTTATGATATTAATACTAATAAAATATGAATTATAAAATAATTATATAATATATGAATTATATACTATAATATATATATAGACATTATAATATATTGAAATTATAATATAATATAACATTATATTATATTATTATGTTATTATTATAATATTATTATTATAAAATAATAATAAAAACCACTAAAACAAAATAAAGTGAAATTCAAGAAGACAAGGTGTCCCAGAGGATGAGCAGAGCAGCAGACGATCGGATGCTGTAGGCCTCCGCCGGCTCCTACCCCCAGTCAACAGCTGTTCCGTCAGGGCGTTCCCTCGATCGTCCTCCGGGTTGCCAGGGCGATCAGCCGCCGCAGGTCGCCGACTGCTCCCGCTGCAGGCCTGGATCACCTCCCGGGATGGCGGGCACTCCAAAGCCACCGCTCCTCCGATTGTTCTCCAGAGCGGTGGGCTGTCTGCCGATGCAGGCCCCACTGCTGCGACATGGCGGCGGCGCTGAGCCCATGATGGGATGGCAGCAGCGACAGCCCTTCCTCTTGTAGAAATGCCCCCCCCCTGCCTCGACGCCCTTCTCCCTGGGTGCCGAAGGATCCCAGGGCTGGTCAGAATCGGCCGGCGGGCCGCAAGTTGCCCAGGTCTGCTCTATGCAGTTATGCCGGCCACATGACCTTGGAGGTGTCTACGGACAATGCTGGCTCTTCGGCTTAGCAATGGAGATGAACACCAACCCCCAGAGTCGGACACGACTGGACTTAACCTTTACCTTTACTATAAGGAGATAGCTATAGAAGCTAATAAGGCCTACTTGCTTCTAAAGCTGTCTTCTTATAAGATTAGTTTAATAACTAGTTGTTGTTGTGCATATGTAAGTATTTTGTAGTCCAAAACAGGGACTTTTCTAAACTCTCCTGAATACTTTTTTGTAATGTCCTTGCGCCATCAGTCTATTTTTTGAAATTTTCCCCAGGCCTTTCACTGCATGTAGCTGCTGCATACATCCTAACCCTTTCTTTTGGGTTTTTCTGAATTGCAGTTTCTTTGGCCTTTTCGTCTCTGAACACCATTTTTGCATCCTACCTCAAAGCCGTGCAATTTCTAAAGGGTGCAATGATTTGGATGTATAGGCTTTATGTAATCCCACAATAATATTTGGAATAAATTGACTTGCGTAAGCAGAATAAATTGGTTTGTATTTCTGGAATTCAAGAACATGGACAATGTGGTATGGGCAGCAGGAGCACAGAGAAGAAGAACACACATTTGTTTTCCTCTGGAAGATCATCTTTGTATATTTGTCGGTTGGTTCTAAATGTTGGCAACCCCATCGTCACTGTGAAACCCATAAGCTTCCTACTTAACTAAGAACACACAGAAAGCTATGCTAGGTTTGGGTCCTGATTTTAACAGGATGACACCGATGATCAAATTTTTAAAAATGGTTTACATATGCTTTTTTATAATATTGAGTTGAATGTTTTAACTGTATTTTATGAATGTATGGCATCAAAATTGCCAATTTTGTGAGCCGCCTTGAGTCTTCGTAAGGCTGAGAAAGGCAGACTACAAATACTGTAAATAAATAAATAAATATTGGTTTGTTCAAATATATGGAGGTGGGGGAACTGAAAAACCAGGGTGGTCTTAACAGGAATGTGTTCTAACATGGATTAAAGCAATAAGTCCTGAACCGGTGCTTGGCAGCTGTAACAGACTGGATGAGAGCGAACAAATTGAAACTAAATCCAGACAAGTCAGAGGTTCTCCTGGTCAGTCGCAAGGCCGAACAGGGCATAGGGTTACACTCCCCCTGAAGGCGCAGGTTTGAAGCTTGGGAGTGATCCTGGACTCTTCGCTGAGCCTGGAACCCCAGGTTTCAGTGGTTGCCGGGGAGCTTTTGCACAGTTAAAACTTGTGTGCCAGCTGTGCCCATACCTTGGGAAGTCTGACTTGGCCACGGTGGTCCATGCTCTGGTTACATCCAGAATAGACTACTGCAACACACTCTATGTGGGGTTACCTCTGAAGACTGCCTGGGAGCTCCAACTAGTCCAATGCTCGGCAGCCAGGTTGCTCACCAGAGCGGGGTGCAGGGAGTACACAACGCCCTTGCCACGCCAGCTCCACTGGCTGCCTATTAGCTTCTGAGCACAATTCAAAGTGTTGGTTTTGGCCTATAAAGCCCTGAAGGGTTGTGGCCCAGTTTACTTGTTTGGACGTACAGTATCTCCCACTATGATCCACCTAGGACCCTAAGATCATCCGGGGAGGCCCTGCTCGTCGTTCTCATAATCACAATCGCATTTAGTGGGGACAAGGGACAGGGCCTTTTTGTGGTGGCTCCCTCCCAAGCGAAATTAGATCTGCTCCATCCCTCCTGACCTTTCGGAAACCAATAAAATATTGGCTATGGGATCAGGCCTTTGCAGACTAGGCTGACCTGCTGGCAAAGCAACAGCTTTAATGAACTTGATGGACTGCTTTTAGGACAATGACTTAAATCGGCAACTGTTTGAATGTTTTTATACTATTTTTATATTGTTTTTATTTAAATTGTATATGTTTTGGGTTGTGGGCACCACGGTGTGCTAGTTGTTAGCCGCCCTGCGTCCCTCTGTGGAGGTCGAGATAGGACGGGATACAAATGTCCGAAATAAATAAATAAATAATAAATAATACTTATAACAGATTATCTCTCATTGAAAGAACCAGGGCTTCATGTGTAACTTGGGTTGTCTGTTTGCTTCTAACACCCCGGTATTATGAGAAAGCCCTGTTTACAGGAATGCATCTGTGGAACTGGAAGGGTGTATTATGTGTATATGATACAAAGTTGAGAAGAAAACCCTTTTAAAAACCATCTCTTTGAAGCATAACGCAAAACAGGGATACTTCCAGAGATTAATTATGAATAATTGGATACTAATGCGGTGACAGTATGCATGCAGAAGTTAATCCATTCACATAAAGAAGGGAATAGAGAGTATGGGTGGGAAATTTTTCCCCTCCCCGTTTTATCATGATCAAAGACTTCCTGTACATTTGCCAGAATCAGTGGAGGCAGATGACAGTCAGAAAGGGAACGAAGATGACATTTTTAAATATAGTGGGTGCTGATGAAAAGTGCAGTGAACACACAGAAATGATAGGAAATTATGCCAAATGAGCAGCAAAATGTTGATGTGGAAAACAAACCTAGTGGATGATATCAAATGATTTTAATGGATTTTAAGAAATGCTTGTGGTTGAAATCATTTATATATAGACTTGTACAATATGACGCCCATATCTGGGGGACTGATATATGTGATTGTACTGATCCACAATTTTTGTATATTTAATTATTTACTTATTCCCTTGTGGCCTTGTGTTCAAGCTACACCCTGTTTCTGGAACCTTCATCTTTTATCCCAGTGTTTCCCAACTGTTGTGCCGCAGCACACTAGTGTGCCATGAGCGATCATCAGGTGTGCCGTGGGAAATCGGAACCTCCACTACCCTTTCTTCCCCCTCCTGCCAAACACTTTTTCTTCTCCACTCGGGCTCCCTTCTTCCCAGCCTCGCTCTGCACGCGTGTACAGGAGGGGAGGGAGGAGGAAGGGAGGAAGACGTGACCCGTGTGGGTGCTACTGCGCAGACTCGCCCCACGTCTTCCCCCCTCCCCCCTCCTGAACATTCTTACACTGCTCTGTCGGATCAAAATGGCGGCAGAAGCAACAGCATGCGCAAAGCGAGCAGAGCGAGGATGGGAAGAAGGGAGCCTGAGTGGAGAAGAAAAAGTAAGTGTTCGGCAGGAGGGGGAAGAAAGGGCATGAAGGGGCAAGGGGAGGAAGAGGTCTCTGTCGAAAGCTGGCATGGGCAAACTTGGACCTTCCAGGTGTTTTGGACTCCAACTCCCACCATTCCTAGCAGCCTCAGGCCCTTTTCCTTCCCCCCCCTCAGCCACTTAAGCAGGAAAGGGCCTCAGGCTGTTAGGAATGGTGGGAGTTGAAGTTCAAAGCACCCAGAGGGCCGAAGTTTTCCCATGCCTGTTTTAGGGACCTTAAAGTGGTGAGCCTCCTTCCAACATTGTGATTCTGGATAGAAAACAAACAACAACATAACATAACATTGTTTGAATCCACAGTGCTCTCTGGGTGTAGGTGAACTACAACTTCCAAACTTCCAAACTCAAGGTCAATTCCCAAGCAAACCCTTTCAGTACTTTCTGTTGGTAATGAGAGTTCAATATGCCAAGTTTGGTTCAATTCCATTGTTGCAAGAGTTCAGGATGCTCTTTGATTGTGTGTTAACTATAAATCCAGGAAACTGTAACTCCCAAATGTCAAGGTCTATTTTCCCCAAACTCCATCTGTGTTCACATTTGGCCATATTGAGTATTCATGCCAAGTTTGGTCCTGATCCAACATTGTTTGAGTCCACAGTGCTCTCTGGATTTTGGTTGGTGGTGTGCCCCAGGATTTTGTAAATGTAAAAAATGTGCCGCTGCTCAAAAAAGGTTGAAAAACACTGCTTTATCCCATTGGAAACAATAGTGCTGACTATTCTTTGTACTTTCACATATCCATATAATGTCCAGGAATATATCTCCTATGGATATGGGCATTGCACTGTATATGTTTATTTATACATTTGTGTAGTTGCTAGCTCAGTTTTTTGTAGGGACCTAAGATATAGCCTTAGAAAAGTCTGAGTACATATGGAGGACTCGGGAACTTCTATTTGCCAACATTTCACCAGAGTGTGGTTTAGTTTGCAATATTTATTAATGAGGAAGGACATGCAAGATAGAAGACACTGCAGAAGTTTGCTTTTGCCTAAATCCATATGGAAGGGCGAAATGCCACCCCTCTCTTCTTCATACTGAATCAACTGAGTGCAAACTACCTGTGTCCTTTCAACTTGGTAAAGGTAAATGCTTCCCCCTGACATTAAGTCCAGTCGTGTCCGACTCTGGGGTGGTTGTGCTCATCTCCATTTCTAAGCCAAAGAGCTGGTGTTGTCCGTAGATACCTCCTAGGTCATTTGGCCGGCATGAGTGCATGGAGTGCCGTTACCGTTACTGCATGGAGAACATGCTGCTCCCTGAATTCGAACCTGCGACCTTTCGGTCAGCAAGTTCAGTAGCTCAGTGGTTTAACCCACTGTGCTACTGGGGGCTCCCCTTTTAACTCAGCCTGTAGCAATGGAAATAAGCTAATGACAAGGGGGAAAGGGAAAAGAGGAGAGAGAAACCGGGATACTTTAAAAGCAGTTGAAAATTTGGGGTGACAGGGATTAATCAGGACTGTCTCTGCTAAATTGTGACAGTGGAAACAATGTGACTGGTCTTTTCCCAGGATCTTTTTTATCTGTTTTCTTTGCTAAGATAGTTGTGGTCAGTTTGTATCTCATCAGATTTACGTCTCGCTGAAGTACCAAAAGTCAAGATGGACAGAGAAGCAAATGGATGCTGATGAGAACGAAGAGATAAGAACAGCGGCTCCCCTCCATCGTGTTTCCTTGCTATCACGGCCCTGTCTTTGTGACGCTCTGAACAATACATTTTAAGAGCAAGCAGCGTGAAAAGGGCACTTGAGGAGCAAGATTTGCACAGAAACTTTATTTGCTCTGCTGTCTACTATGGAACCACAAGATGTGTGATGGGAGAGAAGGAAAAATCTATATTAATTAAAAAAGATACTTTATTGGTGGGACATTGATGGGAGGATTCACAAAGGCATGGAACTCAGAAAAGTGACTGATTTGTATTACAACCCCAGACAAGATTTGAGAATTGAAATATAAAAGTAACTTTCCCAAGCCATTGATGATGGAAGGGAAGATATGGGATTTCCACGCTATTTTAGATGTTGAAAAACGTCTTGCCATCTTATGTGACTACTGTATTTATTACTGTATTTGATATGGAGGCAGCAAGACTAGAGTGAAATGAAAATCCACGCAAACCTGCAAATACTCCTTGCTAGATTTCCCTTTTGTAGTCTTATCTAAATGAGGCTTGACTGTGATTGGCAGCATTCTGGATGTTCATGATAAGAATCCCTTGTCCTGACATAATCGGGTGACAATATGGGGAAAAAATGATTGTTTCAATCATTTCTGTATCTTTCCTACCTTCCTTCAGTGGGACCAAAACAGCATGTATTTCTTACTTTTGTTCCCTGGTTTATGCTGCATACAAAAAGATGAACTCGGAAGTGTCTATAGCAGTGTTTCCCAACCTTTTTTGAGCCGAGGCACACTTTTAACATTTAAAAAATCCTGGGGCAAACTACCAACCAAAATGACACAAAATGACACTCTAACACATTAATACATATAGTTAACTGACCTTGAGTTTTGGAGTTGTAGTTCACCGATATCTAGAGAGCACTGTGGACTCAAACAATGTTGGATCAGGACCAAACTTGGCATGAATACTCAATATGCCCAAAAGTGAACACAAATGGAGTTTGGGAAAAATAGACAGGGAGCCAGAGGGAGGCCGAGAGTGCTTTCGCGTCTCCCGCTGGGGCTCGGGGGAAGACGGGAGACGGCCAAACTCAGCTCCCAGGCAGGGCCTGGGCCGTGCAGGGAGCCTTTCTTCCGAGGCTCCCCGAGGTGCCCAGGCCCTCCCTGGCAGCTGGCCGAAGATGGTGGTGCCCCAGCCCCTTCTTTTTCACTGCCACCGCCCAGCCCTTCCTCCTCCTCCTCCTCCTCCCCCAAAAGCAGGCAGGTGGGGGAAGAAAGGGGGGGGAGACGTTTTTGCGGAACACCAGAAGATCCGTCATGGAACAGTAGTGTGCCGTGGCACAGCGGTTGGGAAATACTGGTCTATATGGTGTCTCAAAATAAAGTAGATTCCCCTCTCACTTGCTATGGGAGTCCAGATGATGGATGGATGGGTTCACAGAAGAAGCACTGTATCTAGCTGTTAATGTGGCTCAAGAGGAAACCAAATATATCCAGGAGCTTAGTCATGAAAACTGTGGCCAGTCACAGCTTAGCAGTGGCAGACAAAACAGTTATAACATTTCAGCCATTTAATATTGAATTTACTGCATTTTAAGAATTAACACACAATGATTATATGCATATCTGTTTCACCTTAAAGTAACTATTGGCCCCTTCCCACACAGCTGAAAAAAAATCACACATTATCTGCTTTGAACTGGGATATATGGCAGTGTAGACTCAGATAACCCTATTTTTTTTTAAAAAAAATTATTGGTTTTTTCCCCTCTCCCACCCTCTCCTCCTTGTACATACAGTTTTTACATCAAACTACAGAGGTTACATTTGAAATATCAGTCTCAGTCTTAATTTTTCTACTCCACCTCTTAACACATTTTCTAAATAATTTCTAACTGGTTCCCACAGCCTCTTTGTTATTATTATCTTTTTCAATTTTTTTCTATATTATTCCATTTACAATTTGTTATTTCCACATTTAACATTTTAATTATATAATTATACCAGTTAGTCAATGTCCATTTTGTTTTATCCTTCCAACCCCTCACTAAAACTATCTGTGCACACACTATTAATTTGTCAATCAATTTTTCTTTTTGCATATTCTTCACTCCTATTATCCGTGCATGTAATACATTTCTATTAACTATTACTATATGTAAATCTAACATTCTATTGATTTCTCCTTCAATCATTTTCCAGTAATCTTGCACTCTATCTAGACTCAGATAACCCAGTTCAAAGAAGATATTGAGGGATTTTCTGCCTTTTTTGTGTCAGGGGTGACTTGAGAAACTGCAAGTTGCTTCTGGTGTGAGAGAGTTAGCCGTCTGCAAGGATGTTGTCCAGGGGACTCCTGGGTGTTTTTGATATTTTACCATTTTTGTGGGAGGCTTCTCTCATGTCTCCACATGGGGAGCGGGAGCTGACAGAGGGAGTTCATCCACGCTCTCCCTGGATATTCTCTCTTGATATTCTTGGATATAGGGCTGTGTGGAAGGGCCCTATCTTTCAGTTGTTGTAGAAACTATGGCTGAGCATCAGTGTGAATTAAATCAGATCACAGAAAAGTTTGGGAATTTCAACCAAAAATGTCCCAACTGTGAAAGTTAAACCAGTTTGGCTATCAAAATGTGACCCTTTCAAACATACCTGCAACCCTTGGCATACAGTACTTCTGCTTGCCTCTAAAGCAGACCTGGGCATTTCATGGCCCGTGGGCCGCATGTGGCCTGCCAGCCTATTCTGACCGGCCCGCGTAATGGCCCTGGCAGGCAGGCAGGCAGGCAAGCAGAGCAGCCAATGGAGAGAAAGGGAGGGGGGAGAAGAGGAGGAGGCCAGGAGCAAGCGCCGCCGCAGAGCATGCCTTCGCTCTCCTCCTCCTCTCTTCCCTTCCGCCTCGTGTGCTCCCCCCTACCTTGCGCTCTCTCCCCCCTCCCTTCTCTTCTGCCTCTTCCATTGCTTGCAGGCGAGGGGTAGGGCCTGGCAAGCGGCTTTGAGGCAGGGAAGAGGCTGCACTGCAAGGCGGAGGCCCTGGACCGCTTCCTGGCTGCCCTCCTTGCCAGCCGCCGCCTACCGGCACAGCGTGACTCTACTCCTTAATATAATTCATCCCAGCAACTCCAACTCCCAAATTTCCCCAGTGTTCACATTTCGGCATATTGAGGATTCGTGCCAAGTTAGGTCCAGATCCATCATTACTTGTGTCCACAGGGCTCTCTGGATGTAGGTGAACTACAGCTTCCAAACTCAAGGTCAATGCCCAGCAAACCCTTTCAGTGAAACTCAAAATGTGCTTTGATGCGAATGTGACTGAAAATGATCATTAATATAATGAATCACAAATGATACAAATGTTCACATTTTGTTAACCATTGTTTTGTAAAAATTTAGTGAATAAATGTCATTTTTCCTATGATAACCTCTCTTTTTTTCATTGCTCATAACATATACTCTTATCAGTCTTATTAAAATATCAAAAACGGAATTTAGTGCCTTTTTATTATTATTAAAGAAATTCAATTGATATTATGTAGAATGTAGTTCAGCCTTTAGGTGCGGCTCTCCATAATATTTATTGGTTCTCGTGTGGCCCCATGGAAAAAAAATAATTGCCCACCCCTGCTCTAAAGGTACAGCTCTTAGGAAAAGGGGTTGGTTGGTTATATATTTATTTGTGTCTTCTTTATTCACAGTCTAGCATCCAAATTAGTTTACTCTTTGTCTCTTACCTTTGAGCAAAAACTTACAAAAGCTTCTGAGCAATTAATGGCAGACTATTCTGAACAATAAAGGTCAAGAAGATGTGGGAGTTCATAGGTTGAATTGTCTAGAGATCAAATTTAGAAGGAACAACGGAATACCGTTATTAAAGGTGGAAGCCTCTGGTTATCCAGCACATTAGCTGGATAATTTTTTTTGGCTAAATATATCACGTGGAATCCTACTGAAATCTGCTGGATTAAGGCTGCAAAAACACTTTCTGAATCCAAGCATCCAGGGACCAATGAGTCAAAAATATCAAAACACGTCTTACAACCTTTGTCCAAGCTTGTGTGTGGGTATTATGACTGGGGGGAGTATTGTTCCCTTGGACTTCCCTTTGCTATAATTAAACTGACGGAGAAGTAAGGGAGTGGGGGAGGCGCTTTCAAGTGGAGAGCAGCCATTCTGCTCCTAGGGCAGAAAGTCAGCTAATTCGCTGACCTTGATCTCACATCCATGTGCACCCATGTGTGTGTATTTTTTCTAATGTAGATGTAGCAGCCCTTTGACTAGTTCGGGGACTGAGAGTGTCTCTATTGTAGAGTTGCTGCTGCTGAGCTCATGTTGTTGATCTTGTTTTACAGCTGGCCTGCCTGTTGTGCAGAGAACAGAATGTTCTCTTCAGTGAACTGAGGTTGAACTTCTCCAGCCCACTTTGTCTCAGGAACCACACAGTTACAGGGAAAAGGAAAGAGACACACACAGAAAGATTGATTATCGGGGGTTCCTTTTTTAAATCAGAGCCGTATAGGATTTGATCCCAGCCACTTAGCATCATTTCTGCATCTTTTACAAGGAAACGCAAATACACATTTGCCATACAAGCAAACGTAATGCTTCACAGTCATGCAAGCTGCTAACGTAACCTACTTGCGGCACAGAAATGGAATTGGGCGTTTGCTTTGCTTTTTTCCCACATTCAGGCAGAGCTGAGCACTGCACATTTCTTTTATTTTCTCGCATTTTCCCATTAAGTCAACTGTTTTGTAGCCAAAGCTAGGATTTCAAAGGAAAGACAAATTCATAAGTAAATGGCACAAGAAGAGGGGGAGCTTAACCTCTCCCCCTGAGTCATATCGGAGTGCAAAGACAGCAACAGTGGGATAAAGGGATTCAAGTGGTTGTAGGTCTATTTTGGGATCATCAAAATAAACTTACAGAAGTGGTTTGCAGCATAGGTGTTTCCTTTTGCCAGCATACCCATCTTGTGCCAAAACAGTGAATACATATATATTATAAATACTATAATTATATACCTGGTACTAAACATTAATAATAATATAATATTATAAATGGTTTTTTATATATATATATATATATATATATATATATATATATAACATACATCATATTCAGAGTGATACCATTAAATAGGCAATGAATAATATTACAAATAATATACATTATATTATAAATAGGACCAGATTGGGAACACATAACATCGATGGTGATTATGATGAGATGTGCAATCAGTGCTGCTGGAGGAGCTTCTTGCAAGAGGCACCGCGGGGCCCTCCTTGCTTGCAAGCCTGCTCTGGGGAGCAAGGGCCTGGGGGTTGGGCTAGGTGCCCTCTGGCTGGCAGGCTCATCTGGACACTCAGTCCTGCTCCCAGCCCCCAGGTAAGGGTGCCCACATGGCCTCCTCCCTCACCCCACATGCACTGGCGGCAGCAGAGGGAGGAGACGTGCAGGGGGCAAGGGAGACGGAAAAAGTGGGTGCCTCTGCCCCCTTCTCTCTCGCCCTGTGCAAGGCATCCTTGGCCGGGGGGGGGGGGGAAGGCATGCGCAGGGTGAGGGTGAGGGATGAGACGCGCGCAGGGCGGGGCAGGGAGAAGGGAAAGGCGCGCGCCTCTGCCTTCTCTTGCCCTGCGCGAGACTTCTTCCCACCCTGCCGGCACCCCTAGGGGCGTGGCGTCCGGCCCTGGATGCGCCCTTTGGCCACGTGGCGCCCTGAGGCGGCTGCTTAATTTACCTCCACTAAGATCCGCCCCTGCTGGTGCACAGTTGCTGTTTTCACCAATTTGCTACTGTAGCAAGCTGCTAGGAAAGCAGGAGGATTTGGGGGGTAGTACTAAAATCTTAAAGATGTGCTTCTATGGGCCAGGATATTTTTCATTGTATTGGAAGCTGAGAGAATACAGTAACATTTTATAAGCACTATAAAAAGAACATGAGAAATCAAAGATGCAAGCTACAGAAATACAGGACATAATAACAAAGGGCAGAGACCACGAACCCTTGAATTGACCAGAGAAATATTGCTTCAGATTATGACAACAAAATCAATAAGGCTTTCTCAAGAAGAAGAGCAGTTAACAGTGGAATCTACAAGGAGGAAGCAATCAATTGGAGCCCAAAAGATGCTCATGATCTAGCAGAGTGCTCACTTTATTACAGGTGATATGCTCTTGTTAATTCAGACAAGCGCTTAACACCAATTTTGTGGTTCCATCTCTATGAGCATAAAGCAGAAAAAAGCTACCACATAATGGCTGAGTCAGATGCAACATGAGCTCCAATAGCCAATGTGTCATATACAAATATGTACAGCTCACTCCTACAGAGGTTGGAAGAAAAAAGGTTTTTTCTAGACCTTTTTTCTAGACTACAACTCCCAGAATCCTTCAGCCAGTGTATAATTATTTCCACACCTTTTTCCTATAGCCTTTCTTTTTGAAAACGCAGCTGGAGGGGTGTGTGTGTGTGTGTGTGTGTGTGTGTGTGTGTGTGTGTGTGATGATGCGATGCGTATAAATGGCACTGTATGCCTGGCTGAAACCTTTCCTCACATTTTCTTTGCTCCAAATTACCAACCCCTCCAAGCTATTCTGAGCAAATCCAGTGCAATTCTAAATGACTGTCTGCAAGCAGATGAGACCCTCCCCTCTCTTCCCTTTATAAGTGAGTCCACGCTTGTATATTTGTTATTTGAGGCTAAAAGTGATTTTCATTTACCTGGAATTAAACTTCATTGAAATGAACAGGATTCCTGAGCGGACATATACTGCAGTGTTTCCCAACCACTGTGACGCGTGATGGTCCTCCTGGTGTGCCGCGAGAAAAGCTCTCTGTCCCCTTTCCTTCCCCCTCCTCCTGCTGAACACCTGCTGCTTGGGCGAGGAGGAGGAAGGGCCGGGCTGCGGAGAAGAAAAAGAAGGGGCCGGGGTGCTGCCTTCTTTGGCCGTTTCCCCAGCCAGCCTCCAATCCACCATGACTCCCGCCCCTCGCTCGCTGAAGCTGTGTGGAGGAGGAGCCCTGCCCACTGAAGCCTGTCCACCGCTCATGCTCCTCCTCCTCCATGCAGCTTCAGTGAGCGAGGGGCGGGAGTCATGGCGGAGAGCGGCGCCAGGGACAGAGGCCATGACTCCCGCCCCTCGCTCGCACTGCCCCCTCAAGCCTGGAGAAGCTGTGGGAGAGCTGAAGTCGGGGGAGGGGTGGGGCATGGCATGGCCTGGCTCTGCCCCTCAGCTTCCCAGCATGACTTCAGCTCTCCTGTCCCTTCAATGCTGGAGCTGTCTGAAGCTGGGGGAGGGGGCAGCATTGAGGGGACAGTGCCAAGCCAGCATTGTGCTGGCTCTGCCACCGCTGGCTTGGCACTGTCCCTTCAATGCTGGAGAAGCTGTGGGAGAGCTGAAGCTGGGGGGAGGGGGCAGGGCATGCCTTGAGGGGACAGTGCCAAGGCCTGGCTCTGCCCCTCCCCCGGCTTTGGCACTCCCAGCAGCTGCTCCCAGCCCGCCACCATCCCCCAGCCATTCCTTACTGTGTTAGAGTGTTATTTTGGTTGGTGGTGTGCCCCTGGATTGTCAAAGTATGTATAGATCTTATCCACTAGTTTCATTATTTTTGGGCCTTAGGAGAAATTAACATTTTACAGCAGGGTTTCCTACTTAAAATTAAATGAAATGGGACCTACAGTGGAGGATCCAGCCATTCAATGTAGACCACTGGGAAGAATTTTTCTTCTTCCTCTCCCATGCCATATCAAGGAGCAGCGGTGGTGCAATGGGTTAAAGCCTTGTGCTGGCTGAACTGCTGACCTGAAGGTCAGCGGTACAAATCCACAAAATGGAGTGAGCTCCCATCTGTCAGCTCCAGCTTCTCATGCGGGGACATGAGAGAAGCCTACCACAGAATGGTAAAACATCTGGGTGTCCCCTGGGCAACGTCCCCACAGACGGCCAATTTTCTCACACCAGAAGTGATTTGTAGTTTATCAAGTTGCTCATAAAACACACACACACACACACACACCCCATATCTCTAAACTTGGAATTATTTTTCCATATGGGAAAATTGAAGTTTTTGTATTGTTTTCCCTCATGGTGCAAATAATTGTTTCTGGCAATTCTAACACTAGTTGAGATCCTTCATTGGACCAGCAGAGTGTAATGTTCAGCCAGCATGGTTCTTCTGGGCTTTCCCTTTTTGCCCAGCATGGGGTTGAAGCCACTACAATCATTTAGTGTCCAATGAATGATGGGTATGTGAGTGCTTAGAGCCATCATGCTGTAGTTCTTTAACTTGGTGGGGGAAGGATCGTGGATGATAAAAGGTCTGAGAACCAAGCCTCACGAGGAATGACCGAGGAGACTGAGCGAGAGCAGACATGATAGCTATCTTTAGACAGCTAAAGGGATGTCATGTAGAAGATGGAGCCAGCTTGTTTTCCGGTGCTCCAGAGATTAGAACACAAATCAAGGGCTTCAGATTACAAGAAAAGATATTCCACTGAAACATTATGAAGAACCTTTTAGTGTAAGAGGGTCTGACAGCAGAGTAGATTATCTTGGAGAGTGGTGAATTCTCCGTCTTTGGAGGTCTTTAAACAGCAGTTGGATGGTCATCTTTTTACAAGTGCTTTAATTGTGTATTCCTACATGACAGGAGCTTGGATTAATGGCCCTTGTAATTATTTACTTTATTTATTTACTGTATATTCCGCTCTCTCACCCTGAAGGGGACTCAGAGCGGATTACAGTACACATAGTTGCAGACAATCTCTACAGTTGAACATATGACATATAGACGAACAGAGGCAAAGTTTTGGCCACCAGGGGGAGCTGATGCACTCATCTCTCAGCGTTTTCCAGCGTCCCTTGTTGTTCCTTCCGCATTCCTCAGCGATTCCTGGAGTTCTTTAATGGCCTCATAAATCAGTCAAAATTTGCCTCGCCACTTAATGTGGTACTTTTATCTCCTACCTGATAGATGCAACTGTCTTTTGGGGTGCAAAGTCGACAGCAGGCTACACTTAAAGGTCGAGCATGCACCTTGACCCGGGCAGGCCTCGAACTCATGACCTATTGGTCAGAGAGATCTTATGCAGCTGACACTTAGCCAGCTGCGCCACATTCCCGGTAATCCAACCCTAAGATTCTATTATTCTATAACACCTTTCTCTGAAATCTTCAGTGGGTATTCTGGGCATAACCTCTCCCTCTTCCTCAAACACTCCCTCTCTTGATTTGAATCACTCCTTCCCATGGGTACTCTACATTTTTAAAAAAAGGGTAGTGGAATTGGCATGTTAAATCTACTCTGGCCCTTCACATTTTGGGTCATGTGAAAACATAATTCTATGGTTTTCCCTGATTTGTTTTAACAGCCATTTTAATTTAAATGCACAGGTTATGGCTATTATATTGTGCTGCACTGAACTATGCACCTGGATATTAGCTTTTCAGCCATTTATTTCCATGGTTACAAACCCTGCATGGTAGAATTAGGATGTGTATGAAGAGGTAAATACTATTTAACTGAATCAGGAATGTAAAGAACTTTGCCTTCCAGCAACATCTCTAACACTGCTTTGGTTTTGTATTTTTGTGTGGTTTCCCCCCTGACATAATTGTATGCTAATATTTTTTAAAATACTGTTTACTTCTATAGCAAAATCATGGTCTCCACAAAAATACAGTAAACCGTTTCTTATACTAACAAGTGCTGTCGAAATGGTTGATGGTTAAATCCTCCTAAAAGTTCTGATGATTTGGAGAATAGTTACTTTCAAATGACACCCACTTTTTGTGTGTCATAACCACCTTTTTGCCATATGTCCCTTCTTGTTTATGTCATTTATTGTCCTTTCAATTCTCTCATCGCTTGGCATCTGTGGACACATATACTCACTCAGTGAGAGTGTGCTTGTGCTGGCAATTTATCAGGGCTTTGGCACACAGCTTATCTACAGGATGCTTCTGCTGTCTAACTGTAGTTTTCCATAAGATCATAAGAACATGATGGATCAACACAAATGGCAGCCACTCCTGCATTCTGTTCTCACAAAAAGAAAATGACCAATGCCCACAAGTTGTCTACAAGCAAGAAATACATCCTACAACACCCATTTTTTCATGTTCACTCACTATTGGTGTAGAAACACATCTTGTCACTAGTATGGGGGATAATAAACAGCCATTATTAACTTGTCTTCCATGAATTTGTCAAATTATTTTGACATCTAAGTTGGTAGCCATCATGAAATCTTGAGGGAATGAATTTCAGAACTTATCCAAGAACTGAATGAACAAATATTTTTTTTATGGATGGAGACTCTCCTGTTGTTAAGTTTATTCAATGTTTGGTTACATTTCTTTCTGGGCCAGTCATCACAGGATAACATCAACATAGAGCAGTGATTTTCAACCAGTGTGCCGCGGAACACTCGTGTGCCGTGAGAGATCACCAGGTGTGCCGTGGGAAATTATTTTCGAACTTCATTCATATATAAACTATAAGGTGCATCTGTCCCTTTAAGAAATGGAACCATAGCACTCTCGCATCACCTAAGAAGTAACGCGAGAGTGCTATGGTCGCGCCATCTTGGATTCGCTCAGACACGGCTAAGTAAACAAAGTTAGAGTTAGTGCTGCAGCTGCGCGTCAAGTGACAGTGGCAATTTGGGATCACAGCAAGACAAGTGAGTGACAGTGATGGAGAAGTTTTTGAGAAGGGAAAATGCAAATGCCAAACAGGGCCCTGGACAAAATTATCGCACAGATTAGGGCCCTAATATGAGTGGAGGACAAAAGGGAAAAAAAAAAGACGGTGAGCTCGAGGCAATACAGCGAAAGCTATCTTTCACTTGGATTCACTTTCACCGCTGTGCTTGGTGTGTGGTGAGAAGCTGTCCATTCCTGCCAGGATATCTATTTTGTGTTCATCGAAACAGGCCCAAGTTTCACACTGAGTGTATAAATACATTTAAAAACATATTAACTATATGTATTACTGTGTTAGAGTGTCATTTTGGTTGGTGGTGTGCCCCAGGATTTTGTAAATGTAAAAAATGTGCCGCGGCTCAAAAAAGGTTGAAAATCACTGACATAGAGAACAGTTCCTATATTCACAGGGAATATGTTCCTGAACTTCACATGGATGGAAGAAATTATGGAAAACCGTGAACTCTATTGAAATGAAAGGTAGGAATACCACAGTGTCACACTGGGAGGACCTAGAAAATGCCTAGAAGTATTTTGGCAGTTGTGGATAAATGGAACCATAGATATGCATCGACAGATATGGGGGCCATACCATATATGCAACATTTGGAATTTGTTTTTCCAAATATATGTTTCTTCAGACCTGTTTACAGCGATTAGCATTTTCTATTTTCATGTCCATATACCCAGAAGAAGCTCTTGTGGAACCCTTCACTGTCCATGTTTGTTTTAACTGATCTAAATAATTATGTGTCACTGATAAACAAAGCCTTATGCATTCTAATAGGAAATTAATTAGCTCATAAGCAACAAGAGAGTATTATGCATAACGGACATTAAAAGCCACAGAATCAAAGGAATGCAATAAAAATCTTCAAATCAGACTTCAGTTAGTGGAGATCAGATTTGACAGCATGATAATTTGTAGGGAAACAGACTGGAGAAGGTCGTGCTTCAGATTTTGAAGAAAGACCTAGGTCAGGACTAAGCATCCTAAGGCCTTTGGAAGAAGTAAAGAAAAAGCAGAGAAGTGTGGATAAAAGGATTTCACATTGCTTTGTTTGCTTCCTGAGTCAAGTCACAGTATCAAATACTGAGTCTGGTGCAAAAGGGACAGCTAAGCTAAGCACACACCCACACCCAGTTTCCAGAGCTTAGTGTTGTGCTTGGCTCCTTGGACACACTGTTCTTGTTTTCCTCTCTTCCACCGGAACCTAAGACTCCAGATTTGTGATATGACAATGTCTTCTAAAAGAGTTTGACTTGACAACATGGACCTGGAATGGAATGCTGGACTGAGGATGTAAAGCTTGGATCCAAATCTTTTTTGAAAAACCAAAACAGCAGCAGGAGACAGCCAGCGGTGGATCCGAGATGAGTCTATTATTTTGATTACTGCAGAAAATCCCTCAGTCTGCAAAAAGATATGCAACTAACTTTGCTAGTCTTCAAGGTGCTACAAGATCCTTTTGGATACTGATATCCCAGACGAATATGGCTATGTCTTTGAATTCTAACCACATCCTGGAGGGACAAATCCTCGTGGGATTTACACAAAGTGTACAAAGGGAAAGAGACACACCTAGTTTTGATGAGGCAACCAGGGTTATAGCATAATGTCTTTGGAAGACTATCCCACGAGAGAGTGCCTCTTCGGATAGGTGGATTTGGCTATATGATGAATAATAATATATTAAATGTACTTTAATCTAATGTTTTATCTTATGTATAATGTTGTATGTAATGTGTTTTATATGTTGTCGGCATCGGATTACTGCCATTGTAAGTTGCCCTGAGTCCCCCTTCTGGGGTTGAGAAGGATGGGATAGGAACATTGGAAATAAATGAATAAATAAAATTCTTACTGAATGTCTGAAGTGTGTATTCCTTATGGTGATTAATTAGCATTATATTGCTGCAACTTATTGCATGTAAACATTTTCAACAGTGTTGGTCTATCAGATTCAAAACAACAAGAAGCATTGTGGCACCTTAAAGCAGTGGTTCTCAACCTTCCTAATGCTGTGACCCCTTAATACAGTTCCTCATGTTGTAGTGACCCCCAATCATATAATTATTTCAATGCTACTTCACAACTGTGATCTTGCTATTGTTATGAAGCGTAATGTAAATATCTGATATGCAGGATGTATTTTCATTCACTGGACCAAATTTGGCACATATACCCAATGTGCCCAAATTTGCATACTGGTGGGATTGGAGGGAGAGTTTGTCATTTGGGAGTTGTAGTTGCTGGGATTTATAGTTCACCTACAAACAAAGAGCATTCTGAACCCCACCAATGGAGGAATTGAACCGAACTTGGGACACAGAATTCCCATGACCAACAGAAAATACTGGAAGGGTTTGGTGGGCATTGACCTTAAGTTTTGAAGTTATAGTTCACCTACATCCCGAGAGCACTGTCAACTCAAAACAATGATGAATCTGGACTAAACTTGGCATGAATATCAATATGCCCAAATGTGAACACTGGTGGAGTTTGGGGAAAATAGACTTGACATTTGGGAGTTGTAGTTGCTGGGATTTATAGTTCACCTACAATCAAAGAATCTTTTGAACTCCACCAAAGATAGAATTGGGCTAAACTTCCCCCCCACACACCCCATGATCGACAGAAAATGCTGTGTTTGGCGATGATCTTTGGCAACCCTTCTGACACCCCCTCGTGACCCCTCCAGGGGTCCCGACCCCCAGGTTGAGATACACTGCCTTAAAGGGTAGCAAGAAATCAGAAGAAAACTAAGACTTGGAAGGGCAACCATGAAGGAACTAGATAAGGTAAATCCCCAAAGGTAAACCACATGTCATTAAACAGTAAAGTCAAATTTGTCCATGACATAATATTTCTGATTTCTGCTAATGGTTGCCAAAGCTAGACAATGAAGAAGGCAGACAGGAAAGGATCAACTCTTTTGAAATTTGATGTAGGAGGAGATACTGTGGATCACTAGAAAGAGAAATAAGTAGGATCTAGAGCAAACCAAGCCTAAATAAATTAAGATGATTAATCTTGGGACATATTATGAAAAGAGATGACTCACTGGAAAAGACAATAGTGCTTGGCAAGGGAGAAGGCTGCAGGAAAGACTGCATTACAGGTGGATTGATTCAATCAAGGAAATCATAGCCCCAACTTTCCAAGACCCAACCAAGACAATTGATGCTGAGCAAAGCAGGGTCCTAGAGTTTGTTAATTCAAAAGCTCAACATAAGTCAAAATTGACTTTTCAGCAAATAACACATTTGGTAAGTATTTTTTTTAAAAGCCACTTTATCAGGGAGCCCTTGGTGACGCAGTGGGTTAAACCGCTGAGCTACTGAACTTGCTTACTGAAAGGTCGCAGGTTTTAATTCGGGGAGCGGAGTGAGTTCCTGCTGTTAGCCTCAGCTTCTGCCAACCTAGCAGTTCAAAAACATGCAAATGTGAGTAGATCAATAGGTACCGCTCTGGCAGGAAGCTAACGGCGCTCCATGCAGTCATGCTGGCCACACGTCCTTGGAGGTTTCTATGGACAATTCCAGTTCTTCGGCTTAGAAATGGAGATGAGCACCAACCCCCAGAGTCAGACACGACTGGACTTAATGTCAGGGGAAAATCTTTACCTTAACTTATGTGTATGGAGTGTTACCTTATGGGTGGATCATTTTATAAAAATGTAGGGGTGGGTGAGTGGATGGATGGCAGAATCAGTGGAATTAGAGGGATCAGAAATGCAAAAAAGTGCAACTCTTGGTTGTTACGGTTAACAGTGGCAATTAAAAATGATAATACAGAATTCCTGTCAAAGGCAAAGTAGTTAACACATACGTTATGATTAAAAGCCTTTATCCCTATGAAAGTCACAAGGGATAGAGTTGATTAGTTCATGGAGATATATGACTTGTAATCAGTCAAACAATCAGTAATCAGTTAAGGCAACAAACTAAGTGATAACTGGGTTGCTGTGAGTTTTCCGGGCTATATGGACATGTTCCAGAAGTATTCTCTCCTGATGTTATAACTCCTTTATAGTGATATAGAAGTGATATAGAAATTATAATTACTTTAGTTGTGGCCCACAAATTGTTGACGTAAATGCATGGATGTCTGTGTTGTTGAGCTAATTAATAAACCACAGCTAAGAATATATCACCAACAGAATTATGATTATAGGAGATAAGAAGACTTTGTCAATAGTCAAGTCTCAGGACATGGAGTTGAATCCTGATGACGTTTTGCTCGTTGGCTTCTCAGCTCCACCCCAAAATTGTCCTCAATGGAAAACAGCTACACAGTAGTTCATCAAGAGGTTCAACTCTATTAATTGTGGCTTGAATTCAATGTGATTCCAAGGGATTCTCAATTCAACAAAGACTACCCTCATTGCAGGGCCGTAGCCAGGATTTTGTTTCGGAGGGGCTGAGTTTGGTTCGGGGCTGAGACTGGGTGGAAGAGGGTCTACCCTAGCAAATCTTTTGTATTGTTATCCCAATAACCCCATTAATGTGGGATATAATGAGCATGGTGATCAGATCATGATATGAATAAACATAACAGTTTAAATAATGTACCAGTAAGGCCTTTTTTGCGGACCACCCTGAGAAATTCGGGGGCTGAAGCCCCCTTAGCCCCCCGGCTACATGCCTGCCTCATTGTCATATTTGCTTGAGACATCATGCTGCTGAGATTGCACTGCTTTTCTGGATCCAGTCTGATGTCCTAAACTAGTTTCTCAAATTATGCTCCTCCAGATATTTTGGACTTCAGCTCCCACAATTCCCAACAGCTGAGAAAATGGTTGGGATTTCTGGGGGCTGAAGTCCAAAAGTCACACATCTAAAAGAAGCTGTATCTGATACATAAATAGTTTAAATTTCTTTGGCTGAGTTATATCTGAAATATAGTGGTAGTATCTTCAGCTTAACGTGATCACTCTGCACTAGACATCAGTTTAATTTCAAGATTTGAAAAAATTAAACACACACACACACATTTTAATGTGCATTTAATTTTAATGTTTATGTTTAACTTAAGTGTATTTTAACTGTTTGTTGCCCAAAGGCATTGAATAGTTGCCATATGATGTAAAGCCACCTTGAGTCCACTTCAGGGTAGAGAAAGTCAGGATACAAATAGAGTAAATAAATAAATAAAACATCTGGAGGACCATAGTTTGAGAAACACTGTCCTAAACCAAAACAGATGTGCTTTAGATTTCCCATGGCCAGAAGGTACAAGTTCTTCAAAACGTTTACAAAGCGTTAATCCCTTTTATAATGTCAGATAAATTTGCTGCAGTGAATGGTTTTGACCGGTTTGCTTCCTTATAACTGAGATACTGTATATTATGGCTTAATTTTATACCTTTGTTAAATACACTGATATTGCCAAATTGAATCTTTTACTATTTATTTATTTACAGTATTTATATTCAGCCTTTCTCACCCTGCAAGGGTCTCAGGGTAGAT
The DNA here is from genome assembly GCA_030556195.1 of Anolis apletophallus. NCBI lineage: Eukaryota > Metazoa > Chordata > Lepidosauria > Squamata > Anolidae > Anolis > Anolis apletophallus. Next base: position 95,435,092 of record JARBWK010000006.1, on the reverse strand, counting down.
TACAATGCACATATACATGGCAAATATTAGACATACAACTTATATAGACAGACACAGAGGCAATTTGTGGCCCCCGTTTTTTGGAACTCGATGCCACCGGACCAGAGAGCCTCCCTCGACCTGCCCCAGTTCCCGACCGCTCTGAAGACCTGGCTATTTAGGAAAGCCCATGGTTAATGCAGAACCAGGAACTCAAATACCGAGCCTGGCCCCTGCATTTAACCACTGAATATTTTAATCTAGTTTTAAATACTCTATTTTAATTGTGGAATTTGTTGTGTGTAAGCCGCCCGGAGCACTAACGTGGAGGGCGACTCAGAAATAATAAAGTCAGTCAGTCAGTCAGTCAGTCAATTTAACATTCTAGCTTTCCGGCTTCATGAGGGTATGTTCATTCTGGCCACAGGGGGAGCTACCGCTTCACCATCCACTTGTGAAACTGAGTCCTCTATGGAGTACTTCCTCACTCTTTTGCACACTGCTGGAAGGTTTTATGGTGTTGTAAATTAGTTAAATTAGTCTCCCCGAATAAAGCGGTACCTAAATTTCCTACTTGTCAGATGCAAATGTCTTTCAGGCTGCATAGGTCAATAGTAAGCTAGACTATTAATGGTCAGGAGCTCACCCTGACCCGGGTTGGCTTCAAACTCATGACCTCTCAGTCAGTAGTGATTTACTGCAGCTGGCTACTAACTAGCTGTGACATAACTCGGTTTCACTAGGTATTTTAATACGTTTATATTACCTATCTTACAGGGAAATATTTTCCCCATATAAAAGTTTGGTATGGGATAGATTCTTGACCATTGTGTCAGCAAGACAGTTTCTAAATCCACAAGAAAATTCAATCTATTTAAATGTATTATTACTTTGTACAGCATATAAGATTGCCTTATAATGGGAATGAATCAATTATTAGACTTCAATTAATTCAACAAAAGCTGGGAAGAACAGCTAACTTTCTCAAGCCTGACAAAACTGGTTTTGTTTCCCAAACTTTCACTAAGAATGCAATGTCATTCTGAAATCACCTAGCAACAGCATGTCACACATGACACCAATAGGTTATGAAACCTCGTCCGCACTATTGTTCCAGGGCCACAACATTCCACAGTTTGCCATCAAACGGAAGCCTCTAAGATGGACGTATGTGTGTTTTACCTGCCTTGTTGGAATCCATAACAACCAAATCAGTTACATCAAAAATACACTTTCACTTTGATTGTTGCTATGGTGATCATAAGCTGATCATGTCACAGGAAGAATGGTTAAGAGTTGAGATGTGTGTTGCCACTTGTTAAAATGATTCATTGTAAAGGCCCTGCCTGATTCACAAACTTGAAAGCAGGGGTGGGTGATGTGTGGGCCTCTCTGCATTGTCATAGCCAAAGGTGAGAAATCATAGGAACTGCAGTCCAGCAACACATGGAAAGCTCCATATTCCCTATCCCTGAATTTTTTTTTAAAAAAATACCCACCTGTTCTGCTTTACTTTACATACTTTTTTAATTGTTGGAATCCAGTTTCTAACATACACTGGTACAAGGATCTAACATACACTGGTACAAGGATCATTCAACTTCTTGGGTTGTGACACAATGGACATAGTCTATTCCTGGTTGTGCAAGAAGAATTCAGCTGATGTAACTGTTGGGTATGTTTTTAAATAGTTACACAACTGTGTCTCCTAGTGCAAATGGAAATTGTATGCTGTGTCATCTCTCTGTAATAGGCCATGCATAGAGAGCACCAATTCATTCCCATTATTTGTGTGTCAGGAGCAAATGGAGAAACTGCAAGTCGCTTCTGGTGTGAGAGAATTGGCTGTCCGCAAGGATGTTGCCCAGGGGACACCTGGATGTTTGATGTTTTACCATACTGTGGGAGGCTTCTCTCATGTCCCTACATGGGAAGCTAGAGCTGAGACAGGAGCTCACCCCGCTCCCAAGATTTGAACTGGCAACCTGTCAGTCAGCAGTCCTACTAGCACAAGGGTTTAACCTATTGTGACATCCCAAGACTGATTGACACACACAGTCTTCTCTCTCTGCTTAGTCTAATGCAGTGGTTCTCAAACTGTGCTCTGCAGAGCTCTAAGGGCTCAGTAAAGCACAGTCAGCCCCTCTACATCCCCCTGCCTAGGAAGCAGGCAGCATGTGTTTGGACCGGGTGGCCCTGGAGTTTCTGCTATTATTATTCTATTATTATTACTATTTTATGGACACAAAAACACAGTACTACATAGCAAATGAGATATATATGCTGGATTTCGTATCACAAAATCACAAGTTGAGCACTTCCAAAGTGTTTAGGACTGTGAGATGTATTATTATTATTATTATTATTATTATTATTATTATTGCAAAGGCTGGATGGCCCCTGGGGTCTTCCATTGAAATACTGTTAAGTTTATGTTGGTTAAAATTGTTTTTCATTTTAAATACGTATTGTTCTTTCTTTCTTTTTGCACTGCAAACAAGATATGTGCAGTGTGCATGGGGATTTGTTTGTGTTTCTTTCAATCAGTTCACACAAACATTCTCCATCCATTTGCCACTGGCCTGGTTCCATCTGTCAAATTTTAAAATGCAACAAGACCCCTGTATCCAAAAGTTTCTTGGGGCTCCATGAACAACTTGTCCTTCAAAAAGGGATCTGTGACTTGAAAAGTCCAAGAACCCCTGTGGTAATGTAAGCACACCTGTTGGGTAAGGGAATTTGTTGCTCTAATGCAGTGTTTCCCAACCAGTGTGCCGTGAGCGATCATCAGGTGTGTCATGGGAAATTGGCACTCTCCGCCCTCCTAGCAGCCCCCTCACAGGTTTCCAAGAAACAAATTGGATTTTTAAAAAACTATTTTACTGGATTTTTGAGAGCCCCCCCCCAAGGAACTGTTTATAACAGCTTCATGACATCCATAGTTAACTGGAAGCAAGTTTCACTCGGGGTGAAATTTCACAAAGGTCTGGAGAACAAGCTCTATGAGGAGCGGCTTGAAGAGCTGGGCATGTTTAGCCTGAAGAAGAGAAGGCTGAGGGAAGACATGATAGCCATGTATAAATATGTGAGAGGAAGTCATATATATGTTTTGTTCATCGAAACAGGCCCAGGTTTCACACTGAGTGTATAAATACATTAAAAAACATATTAGCTACAGTATATGTATTATTGTGTTAGAGTGTACTTTTGTGTCATTTTGGTTGGTGGTGTGCCCCAGGATTTTGTAAATGTAAAAAACGTGCCACGGCTCAAAAAAACACTGCTCTAATGTTCCCTTTGCATCTTCATTCTGCACTGAATAACAGAACATTTGTAAAGGGCTTATCATATTCAAATACTTTAGGAAACTAATTGATAAGGTGGCATCAAGGCCAACCCTACTATTGGGCAGAGTGAAGCAGCTGACTTAAAGCAACACAGGGTTAGTTGCTTACTTTATTATTGCTCTGTTTTCTCTCTCTCCCAGGAATGGTGAAATGTAAATCTAGGATTTTCTGCTTCTGGTGCCAAAATAACAGAAGTGATTCCTGAATTCTCTGTGTCTTGATAAACTGGCAGTCATAGTGGCCTGCCAACTGGTCAAAAACTTTGCTGGGCCACCCCTGAAGAAGAACATGTTTCAGATAGTTTTCCACAAGGTCTCCCTTTTTATCACTCACAGCAGCTGTTAGTAGCTTCTGATAAGAGTGGGAGCTCAGCAAAGAGGGTGGAGTAGGGAAAGGGCTGTTAAACTCACTTGCTAGCAGACATGTGTCCAAGATTGCCTCAGCTGTTTCTCTCTCTGAGACAAAAGATACGGAGACACGTTGTTCCACCCAGTGCAGTGCGCAAAACTCAGGCCAATTCACCCAGAGTCTGCTTTGAGAGATTATGCAAATACGGCCAATACTGAACCACAGCTTTGCTCCACTATGGCCTGTGTGATCTACCTGAGAATTAAGAGAGTAAAAATGAAAAGCCGACACGCGTAATGCTATTATGAGTGACTAGTTTTCTAACACCATTTCAGACAAAACAAAAACAGCTCTGCAAGGTATTTTCAGAACTTGGAGTATAATGTGATAGCAAGACTAAGGATACAAAATTGGTTCCCAGTGGTATTTTCTGTTATTTCTTTCAGATGTCATTTTCTATGGATAGGTCCTATATACAGACAGGTTCATTTGCCTCATTCACTGAGACGTCTATGAGTCTGGGTATAAATCCCCCGTGACTAAACTTTGCTGCTACAATCTCTTCAATACTTTTTTAAAAAAGTCATGCTTACCAGTGGCCGCACACTCCATCAAGGGAACATGAGTATGCTTTTATTGTTAGGTTTACTTGTTTTATTTAGCGTCATCCCAAAAGTTATAGGACAAAGACCAGACAAGTCATGCCTCTATATGGATGTCAATGCATAGGTTGAGCATCCCTGATTCAGAATTCTGAAATCCAAAAGACTCCAAAATTGTCCATATGGGTGGCTGAGATAGTGCACCTTTGCTTTCTAATGTATAGTTTGTTTCATGTCCAGGTTAGTAAAAATATTCTATAAATTTTCCTTCAGGCTGTGTGTATAAGATGTATATAAAACAAACATGAATTTTGTCCCATCTTAAAGATGTACACCAGTGTTTCCCAACCTTTTAACATTAAAAAAACCCAGGGGCACACCACCAACCAAAATAATACCCTAACACAGTAAAGAATGGTTGGGGGGTGGTGGTGTGCTGGGAGCAGATGCTGGGAGTGCCGAAGCCGGGGGAGGAGCCATGCCATGCCCCGCCCCCTCCCCCAGCTTCAGCTCTCCCAAATCTTCTCCAGCCTTGAGGTTTGGCAATGCAGGTTTGGCACTGTCCCCTCAAGGCTGGAGAAGCTGTGGGAGAGATGAAGCCGGGGAGGGGGCGGGGCCAGGTCGCGCCATGCCTCGCCCCTACCCCCGGCTTCAGCTTTCCCACAGCTTCTCCAGCCTTGAGGGGGCAGTGCGAGCGAGGGGCGGGAGTCATGGCCCCCGTCCCCGGCGCCACTCCCTGCTATGACTCCCGCCCCTCGCTTGCTGAAGCCACGCGGAGAAGGAGGAGCATGAGCGGTGGATGGGCTTCAGTGGGCGGGGCTCACCCTCCGCGCGGCTTCAGTGATCGAGGGGCGGGAGTTATGGCGGATTGGAGGCTGGCTGGGGAAACGGCCGAAGGAGGTGGCGTCCCGGCCCCTTCTTCTTTTTATTTGCCGCCTCCCAGCCCTTCCTCCTCCTGCCCCAAGCAGCAGGAGTTCGGCAGGAGGAGGGGGGAAGGAAGGGGGGCAGAGAGCTTTTCTCACGGCACAGCAGGAGGTCCGTCACGGCACACTACTGTGCCGCGTCACAGCGGTTGGGAAACACTGATGTACACAAATACAGGTATTCCAAGATCTGAGATAATTTGAAATCCAAATGAACTTCGGACCTAAGCATTTACGATTAAGAACATTCAACCTGTGTTTACTAGATTGTAAAAAAGAGATCCTTTACAGCGGTGTTTCTCAACAGGGGGTTAGGACCCAGGAGGGGTGTGTGCGCGAGGGGGTGTCAGAGGGGTCGCCAAAGGCCATCAGAAAACACAGTGTTTTCTATTGGTCATGGGGATTCTGTGTGGGAAGTTTGGTCCAATTCTATTGTTGGTGGGATTCAGGATGCTCTTTGATTGTAGGTGAACTATAAATCCCAGCAACTACAACTCCCAAATGTCAAGCTCTATTTTCCCCAAACTCCGCCAGTGCTCACATTTGGCCGTATTGAGTATTTGTACCAAGTTTGGTTCAGATCCATCATTGTTTGAGTCCACAGTGCTCTCTGGATGTAGGTGAACTACAACTCCAGAACTCAAAGTCATTGCCCACCAGACCCTTCCAGTATTTTCTGTTGGTCATGGGAGTTCTATGTGCCAAGTTTGGTTCAATTCTATCATTGGTGGAGTTCAGAATGCTCTTTGATGGTAGATTAACTATAAATCCCAATAACTACAACTTCCATATGGCAAAATCAATCCCTCCCCAACCCCAGTATTCAAATGTGGGCGTATCTTGTATTTGTGCCAAATTTGATCCAGTGAATGAAAATACATCCTGCATATTGGATATTTACATGACGATTCATAACAGTATCAAAATTACAGTTATGAAGTAGCAACAGAAATTATTTTATGGTTGGGGGTCACCACAACACGAGGAACTGTATTAAGGGGTTGCAGCATTAGGAAGGTTGAGAACCACTGTTAATTGGTCTCCATGTCTTTTTCCTGCCTCTAGTTTTTAGTCCACCAGTAAGGAGTTGCTGCAATTGTGTGGAAGTGTACTATCTGATATTTCACAGATGAAAACTAGGACACATTTGTCCAACTAATATTAGTGTGTGGTGGTCAAGATTGCAATGGTTCTGAATGAAGAACAGACAAACTGGGAGATACTGCAGCAGTTTGCTTTTGGTGATGCTTCAGGGAAAGCCAAGATTCAGTCCCATCCAACTCTTGATGAAGGAACTGAATCTTGGCTCCTCTCCTCCATATCTTAAGACAATTGAATGAGAACAATTTTTGTGCTTTGAACTCAAGTTTACAGCAACTACTGAAATCAGCTGACGACAAAAAAGGAAAGTGGAAGCAGGAGAGAGAAATTGGGATGTTTCAAAAGGATATGAAAACATAGGATTACAAGATTAATGGGTACTGTCCCTGGCAAACTTGGACAGTTGAAGGTATGTGGAAATAATGGTTGAAGGCAAAGGGGTTTCTTGATGAGGAAGGGTAGTAATACTTGGGGAGTGAATGCACTGCATGAAAACAACAGCCAAAAATACCTATTTAAAAACAACAAGAACCTTTCTCTTTTTGTCATTTTTTTCCTGTAGCCATTCCAGTGAACTGTCCACTGGACTGGCAAGACTCCATCTCTTGACTTCTGTGGCCTGCGACTCAATTTCTTATAAAGTGAATTTATCAGCAGAATCTGTGCCCCTTTTGGGCTAGGGCATGAGAAACAGCAACACACATTCAATACAACTCCCATATCTGTGGGGGATATGTTCCCTGACCTTGTGTGGATACACAATAGTGAACCCTATTATTTTCAATAGGGCAAATGCCAGGGGTATCGAGAAGATCTCAAGGATATCGAGAGGGCCGGAGAGATAGCACTGTGGTAACAACAGCTGTGCTGGCAATCTGAAGGTTGCATGTTCGAATCCCAGGCTGGTCTGGAAACCCAGCTGTGAGCCCTGTCTATTGTTCACCCAACAGTTTGAAAACAGCTCAGCTGTGATTAGATAAAACTGGGAACCGCCGAGCGGGGAAGGATTTTTTCAAAGAAGGACTTACAACGCCTAAATAAAGTAAGATTGGCTGTCGGAAGGTGGAATGCGGAAAAACAGAGGCTCTCCGTCATGAGGATGAAGCAACAGCACCCCCTTGTGACGTAATGACGCAATCACACCCTGTGACATACCCTGTGACACAGCCTGAAGAAAAATCATTCTAAAATTGTACTTGTTATATGTTGTATGTTGTATGTAATTGTATATGGAACCGGCAGGGACTGTCTGCCATATGTGTGATGTAATCCGCTCTGAGTCCCCTTCGGGGTGAGATGAGCGGAATATAAATAAGGTGTATTATTATTATTATTATTATTATGTACATTAGGCCCGAACTGAATAACTGAAATCTTGGATAAGTGAAACTGCATTACATCAGTTCCACAGATATCTGGGTTGTACTTTGTGTGTGTGCACATGTGCACGAGTGTACACACACATACAGAGATGTTTTCAAACATGTTTTCATTGCTGTCCTACTCTGAATGTGCCTATGGACTGCTATTTTCCCAACATAACATGGTTGTATTGGGGCAGGAGGAGGGAGGGAAGGAAGATAGGGCAAATTCTTTAATTCCATACTCTCCGACTGCTCTAAATTAACAGAAACAGTCCTTGTGCTGTCAAAGACTTTCATGGCTGGAATCACTAGGTTGTGAGTTTTCCGGGCTGTTCCAGAAGCATTCTTTCCTAATGTTTCGCCCACATATATGGCAAGCATCCTCAGAGGTTGTGAGGTCTAACTAGACGACTTCTGAGGATACCTGTAATAGATGTAGGTGAAACGTTAGGAAATAATTCTTCTGTAACATGGTCATACAGCCTGGAAAACTCAAAGCAACCCAGAAACAGTTCTGATTAGTCCTTTACCATTTATATTGCATAATGTCCCTAGAAACATAAGTGGGTTGTCATACCTTCAAGCTCTTTGATTTAATAAGTGGGAATAATCCCTCAATTTATACGGACTACAAGTTATTTTGTTCATAGTCGCCAAGGCGAACCTTCAGGTGATGAGTCTTTCTTGTTAGGTAGATTGGACCATGAATGGAGGACAGAATCTTTCACCAGGGCGGTACTCAAAACCAGAGCGTATACAGCCCTAGCCTTACCTTTCAGCACTCAAAGTTGTGTCCACACCATGACGCAGGGGAGTAGGACATTATGGAATGATTTATAGCTCAGAAACTCTTTTAGTCTCTATTTTATTGTGTTTTCTAAATCCCATTTGCTTCCCTGTGCCGACTTTGATTTGTATCCATTTGTAAAACATTGTTTTTTCTTCTTGCAAGGCAATTTAGCTCTTTTAAAAAATGTATGTATTGAAATACTTTTGCCTCATTTCTGCAGACTTTACAGTTCTATATTATTTTTGGATATTCTCATTTTCAAAATGTACACAATGTTGTGTTTTATTTCTTTGAAACCTTCTGTAAATCTCATAAACATGTGAATTTCAGAGGCAATACTTTTCTGTGCCTCTGGAAATGTGGAATGAATATTCCTCCATAGAGAAGTAAATTATTTTCCACCCCTAGTTACAATATGGGGTGGAGGGAAGGGCATATTCCATGTGCCGAACATTTCAACCTCTCTTCAAGGGCTGGAGATGCCAGCCTGACTGGGACAAAAGCCTTTATCTTAAGAGAGCAGCTAAATCAACTTGACCTGAGGCCTACTTGATAAGCCCATAACTTATGGAGGTCTAGGCAGGAGAGAGGCCTTCGGGCTGAGTATTATTGAAGGAAAGATTCTAGCTGAAAGAAGACACAGCAGCTGTAAGGAAACGGCTCAGGGACATCATCATCCTGGGTGGAATTCAATGAAGAAGAAAGCCTTGACTGTGCTGAATAGTCTCTCTTCTTCGTGTTTTCCTACACTCAATTGGAAGAATGTTTTCCCATTTTTACACAAACTTTTGTTCAAATGGTTATGTGAAAGCCACTGCTTTCAATCAAAAGACTGCCAATGTGTGAGTCTGTTATTAAAAATGCTCATCTACCAAATGCTATCACATGAAAGTGGAAAACTGGCACCAAACAGAACTATCACTTATGGTGATGATGCTGTGTGCACCCTATTTCCAGTCTGTCACCTCCCTGCAACAATATTTTCCCCTGCTATTGACAGGAAAAACTCATCAATAGCCCCTAATTGTGTGCCATGATGCCACAATTTACCTGGTGCAATAATAATAATAACAATAATAATAATACACATTTTTAAACACCCCCTCCAAAGCAGTGGAACTATTGCTGTCTGGGAGTATGTCCACAGGACTACAGATCTGCAAAACATCACAGCTGTACAGAGCTTTCAAAAATTTATGTCATGACACATTAGTGTCCTGGCTGCCATGTTTAGGTGTGTTGTATTCAGTCTGAGGAGCAGTGGGGTTCCAGGGTGGCAAGGGTCTATCTGCTGAGGTCTCCGCTGAGTCTGCAAGGCATCCCTCCCTCTCTCCCTGAATAAGCTACTGCGTTTCTTCACTTGCACCTTTCTGCTCAACTCAATGTCTCTTCCATCCCATCTGCAGTCCTGCCCTTTGCCTCCTTTGGTTATGGGTTTGCATGCCTATCATGCATGCCCCTTCCTCTCCGAGAGGTCTGCCCCAGAAAGTTTGTATGATTCAACAAAGGTAGTGCATCTCACAATAGTCTGAACTGTGTGCCTTCCAGCCAGTCAGGTTTGCTGGGGAGAGATGACTCTGGGCTAGGCAAGCTGGAAGCACCTCCCTATCTGCCAAAGTCTGAACCCTCTTCCGTGCCTCCTTTTCTGAATGAGCCTAGCTTTTGCCCCTCCCGATGGGCTTATAGGATCTGTTGCCCATTGCTATGGAAATACAGAAGGGATGCCCTGGAGGAGGCTCACAGCAGACATATTTTAACAGGGGGGGGGGGAGGCATGAGTTTTCACCAAGTGTCTAGATTGAGAGAGAATGTTACACCCCTCTGGCTTGCTAATGAAACCGAATTACTCTGTCACAAAATGATGAATGTGTAAAAAGTTGCTGTTATACTTGGCTGCAGGAATGCCTTGGGATAGCTTCTTCATGCAATTAGTCTTAGAATGAGTATGTATATGTCTTTAAGTCACCTGTTGACTTATGGTGACCTTGTGCATTTTAGAGGGTTTTCTAAGGCAAGGAATCCTCAGAGCTGGTTTTGCCAGTTCCTTTCTCTGAAATATAGCCTATAGCTTACTTACGTAGGCGATCCCTCATTGTCAGAGTATGATGGCCTTCCAAGTGTAGTGTCTTGGTGGTGGATAGGTGACTGTGGAGCCCTATTCTTTCGCAGTGAGGGCATCGGTTCCTAGGTGGAAGGCGGTCCCTGTCAGGCTTGGCTTGACATGCTTTTCTCTTGGCACATTTCTCTCTTTCACCCACCATTCATGCCTCTTTGACTCCCACAGCTGACCTCCAGTTAGAGCTCTCAGGGGCCAGGGCTTCCCAGTTCTTGGTGTCTATGCCACAGTTTTTAAGGTTAGCTTTAATTGCAGTAATGCAAATGTATCTAAACAAACTCAATGTATACATGAAAATACAAATGTCAATAGAACATAGGATTGTTACATTCACATTAAAAAGAAATAATTTGTTTTTTTCTTGAAAAATGAAAAATATCTTCACGTGTGTGGAAGTAATCCTAATGTTTTTACTATAGACAAGTAGACTACAGGTCCTTGCATAATGAATATCCTATTTTCTTTGTTACATAAGAGTAGACTCCAACACTCATAGTAAGTGTCCCATTCTCTTTAATACACAAGGGTAGACTCCAACATTCAACCGGTTTCGACTCACATGAGTCTTCATCAGGTAGTTGGGTCTATATTATTAATACACACATATAATTGATCAACTGGAGACATCAAGTTTGTAAGTATATATACAGTATATACATACATACTACTTACTCATTTATCAAAAAGGCTCAATATGTGAAGCAAGTGGTCTACTGACAGTGTTCCTGAAAAGTGGATTCTGAAGGGAACATACATAGTGGCTAAAGGTAGTACTACATTGTTACATGAATCATAAACCATTCATAACAGAGATATAATATATAGGTATAACAAAAATGTTTAATAATACTCACAAGTTTTTGTTAGCCAGTATACTTTGCAAAGGCGTTTTATTCTGTAGCGAGTATGGAATCAAAATAACTCAACCCATTACTAATAAAGTAAGTCCATTGGTCAGGTGGTGGCAATGTCATTTTTCTTTTCACTTGTTGATGGTCTACCATCCAAGTACTCACCATGGCTGACCCGTCTACATTTCCAAGATTGGATGATATTTGGTGTCACTTAGGTATTCAGGCCTTATACTATCCCTGAATCAGAGCTTTGAAAAATTCCTTTTTGTTTAACTATAGTTCCCTGAATCACCTTTAGGGACCTCTACAGTAACTTATACAAATTCAGCTCTAGAAGCATTGTATAGTTGGAAGGTGTTCTTAAGTAACCTCCTTCTATCCAAGAATGATCTTACACTAGGAACTATTTTGAACTGATAGAGAATCAGGTGAAGTGAATTTCACAGAGGAAATAGTGACATCTTGTGGACATATTTCTGCAACGCCATAAGATTTAAAACAAAACTTTCAAAAGTTAACTTGAGACAGAAGAGGGACACAACCAATGCCAATTGGCAGCACAGGATGTTCCCCTTGTGGACAGGCACTGAAATGCAGGCAAAAAGTCTAGTACCAGTTAAATATCACAAATACATGTTCTTCAATGAAACTATAATTATATAATTCTAGCCACTGCAATCTATATAAAAGGTCCAAGATAAGGTTCAGTTCATGGATGAAAAATTACAGAGAAAATACAGATTTGAGCTACTGAAAACAAGAGATTGAAAGTACAGTTCTGAGAATATTTGTTTTAAATGGTGATCAAAGTGTGTGGTTTTTAGCTGCCTTGAGTCTCCATAGGGAGAAAGGCAGGGTATAAATGTGCCACAGCTAGTTAGTAACCAGTGGCATTAAATCACTACTGACTGAGAGGTCATGAGTTTGAAGCCAGTCCGTGTCAGAGTAAGCTCCTGACCATTAATAGTCTAGCTTGTTGTAGATCTATGCAGCCCGAAAGTTAGTTGCATCTGTCAAGTAGGAAATTTAGGTACCGCTTTATGCGGGGAGGCTAATTTAACTAATTTATGACACCATAAAACCTTCCGGCAGTGTGCGTAAGAATCAGGAAGTACTCCATCAAGGACTCAGTGTCACAAGTGGACGGTGAAGTGGCAGCTTCCCCTGTGGCTGGAATCGAGCATACCCCCATGAAGCTGGAAAAGCTGGAATGTTAAATTGCCTCTGTGTCTGTCTATATATGTTGTATATCTAATTGGCGTTGGATGATTGCCATGTATATGTGCACTGTAATCCGCCCTGAGTCCCTGCAGGGTGAGAAGGGCAGAATATAAATACTGCAAATAAATAAATAATATAATATAAGTTATTTCAAAATAAAGATGCTAACATATTTCTTTATAATAGTTGAACATCCTTGGGCACCTTCCTCAATGCTAGACTGGCAATCTGATGTCAAAATGGAATATATATATATATAGGCCTTGACTGAGTAACATAGATGGTCAGATGATGTTATGATGTTTTATAGAAGGAAGAGATTTGTGGTTGAAAATTTAGTGTTATGGAGGCCACTGAAAATGATTCATTGTAATAATAATAATAATAATAATACACTTTATTCATATTCTGCTCTTCTCACCCCGAAGGGGACTCAGCGGATTACATCACACATATGGCAGACAGTCCCTGCCGGTTCCACATACAATTAGATACACCATACAATATATAACAAGTACAATTTTAGAAGGATTTCTCGTCAGGCTGCTTCATAGGGTGCGCCACAGGGTGTGATTGCGTCATTACTGAACTGAACTGAACTTTATTATTTACTAGCTTGGGGACCCGGCCCTGCCCGGGTTATTTGTGAAGCGCAGCAGGATGTAGAGTGGGTCATGGGGGCTCTGTGTGCCAAGTTTGGTCTTGATCCATCATTATTGGGAGCTGCAGTGGTATCATGAAATTACTGAAGGTAGTGCAAGTCCCATCATCTCGGCCCCCCCAAGTGTAGTAGGATGTAGATTGGGTCATGGGGGCTCTGTGTGCTAAGTTTGGTCTGTATTGGTGAATGGATGAGGGATGCATTCTTTTTCGGAAGTGAGTGAAGGTACTTCAAGTCCCATCATCCATGGTCCGTCTCACAGTAAACTGCACCAGGCTGTAGAGTGGGTCATGAGGGCTCTGTGTGCCAGATTTGGTGTTGATCAGTCATTGGATTAGGTTTGTAGCAGGATTGGGAAGTGAGGGAAGGTACTGCAAGTCCCATCATCCATGTTCTCCCCCCTCCAAACTTCAGTAGGATGTAGAGTGGGTCACTGGGGCTCTGTGTGCCAAGTGTGGACTTTCTCGGTGTTTTTGGGGGGCCACAGTGGTCTGTGGGAACAGAGGGATGTGAAAATACTACAAATTCCATCATCCATTGTCAGTCCTCCCCCGAACCTCACCAGGACGTGAAGGCAGTCATGGGGGTTATGTGTGCCAAGTTTGGTCTCAATCGGTAATTGGATTAGGGTCGCAGCAGACTTGGGAAGTGAGTAGAGGTACTTCAAGTCCCATCATCCATGGTCCACCCTCCTCCAAACTGCACCAGAATGTAGAGTGGGTCATGAGGGCTCTGTGTGGCAAGTTTGGTGTTGATCAATCATAGGATTAGGTTTGTAGCAGTCTTGGAAAGTGAGGGAAGGTACTGCAAGTCCCATCATCCATGTTCTGTCCCCTCCAAACTTCAGTAGGATGTGGACTGGGTCACTGGGGCTCTGTGTGCCAAGTGTGGTCTTTATCAGTGTTTGTTGGGGGCCACAGTGGTCTGTGGGAACAGAGGGGTGTAAAAGTACTACAAATCCCATCATCCATTGTCAGTCCTCCCCCAAACCTCACCAGGACGTGAAGGCAGTCATGGGGGTTATGTGTGCCAAGTTTGGTCTCGATCAGTGATTGGATGAGGGTTGCAGCGGACTTGGGAAGTGAGTAGAGGCACTTCAAGTCCCATCATCCATGGTCCACCCTCCTCCGAACTGCACCAGGACGTAGAGTGGGTCATGGGGGCTATGTGTGCTGAGTGTGGTCTGTATTGGTCCTTTTTGGTGGCCTCAGTGGTCTGTGGGAACCAAAGTGTTGGAAAGTACTACAAATCCCATAATCCGTGGGTCATGTCCCCCGACCCGCGCCAGGACGTAAAGGGGGTTAGGGGGGGGTTATGTGTACCAAGTTTGGTGCAGGTCCATCACCCGCGCTGGTCGCTGTGGCCTGTGAAAGTGGCTGCCACATATCCGCCCTGGCCTGTGAAAGTGGCTGCCACATAGCCACCCTGGCCTGTGAAAGTGGCTGCCACATATCCGCCCTGGCCTGTGAAAGTGGCTGCCACATATCCACCCTGGCCTGTGAAAGTGGCTGCCACATATCCGCCCTGGCCTGTGAAAGTGGCTGCTTCCGCCCTTCTGCCCTCCCGCCCTCCGCATACACATATACAAACATTCCGTTTTATAAAGGTATACAGATGAGTCGCTCTCCACGTTTGTGCTCCGGGCGACTTACACAACTAGCGATTAAAATATTAAAAATATTAAAATATTAAATGGTTAAAATACTAAAATATCAGACTCAGTGAATTCCGAGTCGCTGGTTACGTGTTATGCATAGGCTTTCCTGAATAGCCATGTCTTACGTGCCGCCAAGAACTGGGGCAGGTCGAGGGAGGCTCTTTGGTCTGGCGGCAGAGAGTTCCACAGGACAGGGGCCGCAACAGAGAAGGATCTCTGTCTCGTGGACTCCAAATGAGCCTCTCTCGGACCCGGGACACAGAGGAGGTTCTCATTTGCTGGGCGTGGTGCTCTTGGGTGGGCAGGTAGGATCAAGCGGTCTTTTAAGTATGAAGCGCCCCGGCCCCGCAGGGCCTTGAAAGTCAAGGTCAGGGTCTTATGGAGGACTCTGTATTCGACTGGCAGCCAGTGCAAACGCTGCAGGGATGGTGAGATGTGGCATCTCATTGGTGTTTTTGTGAGGAGCCTGGTGGCAGCATTCTACACAATCTAGATCTTGCGGGTTAGTGACTGAGGCAGACCCACATATAAGGCGTTGCAGTAATCCAGCCTTGATGTAACCGCCTTGATGGCGTGGATTACTGTAGCTAATGCCTCCGTTGGAAGGTAGGGCGCCAGTTGCCTCGCTTGGCGTAGGTGGAAGAAGGCCCTTTTGCTCGTGGAGGCAATCTGGGCCTCCATCGACATCTTAGAGTCCAGGATGACACCGAGGCTCTTCACCGAGGGGGATGGGGTCAGCGGTTCCCCTTCGAAGGGGGCAATGAGTAGACTGGTTCTAATGGACGGCCCGGCCATAAGATCTCCGTCTTTGCTGGGTTTATTTTCAGTTTATGGGCCCGGAGCCATCTCGTCACTGCTTCTAGGCATTGGGTGAAATTTTCCGGCACCGAGGTTACTCCGGGTTCCAACTTTAAGAGGAGCTGATTGTCGTCAGCATACTGGTAGCATCCTAGTCCAAAGCTCCGGGCTAGACCAGCGAGAGGCCGGACAAAGATGTTGAACAGCATTGGTGACAGTATGGCACCTTGGGGTACTCCGCACTCAAGGAAAGATTTCCCAGATGTTTGGCCCAGCCATTCTACTCGTTGGCTACGTCCACGCAGGAACGAGTTGAACCAGGTTAGGGCTGATCCTTGGATTCCTATGGCGGCAAATTACGTCACAAGGGGGGGGGGTGCTGTTGCTTCATCCTCATGACGGAGAGCCTCTGTTTTTCCGCATTCCACCTTCCGACAGCCGATCTTACTTTATTTAGGCATTGTAAGTCCTTCTTGAAAAATCCTTTCTCGCTTGGCGGTTCCCAGTTTTATCTAATCACAGCTGAGCTGTTTTTGAACTGTTGGGTGAACAGTGGACAGGGCTCACAGCTGGGTGTCCAAACCAGCCCGGGATTTGAACATGCAACCTTCAGATTGTCAGCACAGCAGTTGTTACCGCTGTGCTATCTCTCTGGACCTGAGAGCATCCACAAGTATGAGTAAAGTCTGCCATATATGCATCTGTTTACGGTGCTTGGAAGTGCTTACCATGTAGAGCTGTTTTATGGGACAAATATTCTCCCTATCAGTGCCTCTGGAATGTATAGGAGAGGTGTAGAGACTTTCTATATGGGTAGACCTATTTCCCATCCACACTGCAGAATTATAACAATTTGATAACATGTTAAGAACATAAGAACATAAGAAGAGCCATGCTGAATCGGGCCTCAGCCCATCTAGTCCAGCATTCTGTGTCACACAGTGGCCCACTAGTTGTACACAGGGATCTCTAGCAGAAAGGAGGGCAAAACCCTCACCTGCTCCCGACCCCCCACAACCAGTACCCGGGGAAATCCTGCCTGCCTCCATCAACACAGAGGTGGCACTTGGATGTTAACTATCATAGCTCCATTCTATGGATTCTTATATAGTGCTTTCTTGTGTGAACACAGCTTGCCAATTGAGAAGGCCAAATATTTCACAAAGGTACAAATCCCAGAATTCTGTCACATTGAGCCATGACAGTTAATGTGGTACCAAACTGCTATAATTCAGCAGTGTGGATGCAGTCCAAATCAGTTAATAAACCATTGACAATAGACACAGAACAAGTTTGCTGGCTTCCATCCGACATTACTTTGCTGCAGGGAATGAATGGATATGAGCAAGCACATTAAGGCCCATTTGAAGAAAATGAAAGTAGTGTTGGGCAGCCGAGAATTCAAATGTGAGGATGGTCAAACCTTTTGTCACCGGAACAGCACACAATACAAGATCAGTTTTGCAGCTCAAGAGCTTTCCTGCATCTGATGCTGTTTCTGGCAGGTTAGGTGTCAGCAGTATTCAGAAGTGTCCTCTGCTCAGCTTTACTTGGAATGGCAGCTGTATCCTTTCATTATGGAAGAGGCTTTGACTGTAGTGGCCCAAATCGTTATCGCTTGTCACTCCTCTGCTAGAGTATATCAATAGCCTTTGCACAAGTGTTGACTCACCATTCAACAATTGATCCAGTAGGTCTACTCTAGGAGAGACTATCAATAGGATGTAGGCCAGTGACTCAGCTCTCATTTAATCAGCTCTCATTTATATTATTATAATATGTTCTATGTAGTGCTGCCTTTGAGAAAGATTCAGAAATTATAGTTACTGCAGAGTGCAGTGGTTACATGGTAATAAGGGCAGCACTTTTCAAAATATATCACATTGGTCTTTGACCAGCTTCACTGGCTTCAGAAATCTGTAGAAGACTAGGAACACATCTACAGGGACCCTTTATACTAAAGAGGGGGCAAATCAAGTGTGTGACACATACAGCTGATTTGGATCAATGTGGGACAAGGCCAGTTAACACAGCCTTGAACCATGTTAACAAAAGATGCAGGTAGCTCTAAATTTCCCTCTAGAATTTTGAGAAAACTGTAGCTTTGGGCCCATGTAAACAATTAGGCTTGTTCCAAGTTGGAATCGGTTGCAACTGTTTACATGGCTATACCATATTCCTCAGCTTGGGCAGCCTGAGGACATGGGATGGCACTTACTGTCACCTTGCTGTACCCATTGTAGTGGTGGCCTCTGGGTGTAACATGTGTTGGCTTCTTGTTGCCTGAAGTGATGTTGGAGAAGCAAGGGGGAAAGGAGGGGGCATCTCCAATTTTCCCCCCTTCCACATTGATTTGATGCCTCAGCTACTGGTTCCACATTGATTTGATGCCTTGGCTACCTTCCTAATGCCACGACTCCTTAATACAGTTCCTCATGTTGTGGTGACATTATTTTCATTGCTACTTCCTAACTGTAATGTTGCTACTGTTATGAATCATAATGTAAATATCTGATTTGCAGAATGTATTTTCATTCACTGGATGAAATTTGGCATAAATACTCAATACCAGGGTTTGATGGGCATTGACCTTGAATTCTGGAGTTGTAGTTCACCTACATCCAGAGAGCACTGTGGACCAAACTTGGCATGAATACTCAATATACCCAAATGTGAGCACTGGTGAAGTTTGGGAAAAATAGACCTTGACATTTGGGAGTTGTAGTTGTTGGGATTTAGAGTTCACCTACAATCAAAGAGGATTCTGAACCCCACCAACAATAGAATTGAGCCAAACATCCCACACAGAACCCCCGTGACCAACAGAAAATACTGTGTTTTTTGATGGTCTTTGGTGACTCATCTGACACCCCCTCATGACCCCCCCCCCCCCCGTGGTCCCGATCCTCATGTTGAGAAATGCTGCTCTAGGTAATGAGTGACAGACACCAGCCAAGTTGCTCCCGCAGGTGGCTGCTATGGTAAAAACAAGAGAAGGTGGTAAGAATTCAGCAACACTGAACTGGGTCTGGCATTACTGGACTGTAAGGACTTCATCCTACCTCCATAGCAGCCCAAGGGCTCATGGTAAAAGCCATCCTGGGACTGATCCAGAAATTGACATTCCAGCTCAGTTCCAGAATAAAGTGTTGGTGTAAAATAGGCGCAGGATTTCAAAGGGCACCGATGAAAGTACTAGATAGAATCCTTGAGAGTAATAAAATACCAAAATCAGGATTGCTCATGCTTCTGATTTCAGTGTATTGTTTTGAAAACTGAGCAGGAAAAAAGGTTGATAGGAAGAGAATCAACTCATTTAAAATGTGTTCTTGAAGGACAGTTCTGCAGACATCAAGGACTACCGTACCAAAAAGACAAATCAATGGGCCCCAGAGCAAATTCCCCCCAGAGGGAAATATCAACTTTCTCCAAGGAGGCAATTACTACATGTCCTCCAGATATGAATAAATCAACGAAGATTATCCTTTCAGCTAGTAATCACTATCCCTTAATGATTGTAAACATGGTATCAGTTCAGTTCCAAACATATCTGAACCATGGCTTCCCTTCCAGTTCTGATCTTGTTGTTGTTGTGTGCCTTCAAGTTGTTTCCAACGTATGGTGATGCTGTCATTGTTTTTTCTGAGGTGGAGAATGTATGATTTACTGAGGAAAACCCAATGGGTTTCCATGACCGAGCAGGGATTTGAACCCTGGTCTCCAGAGTTGTAGTCCAATGTTCATGCAAAATCTATTTTATAATCATTAGAAGCCCTTCAGTTGATTCATAATGGGAAATATTACCTTATTAGAGTTAATGGACTTCTCAGGGGGAACATGTCACCTTCTGATATTGCTGGACTGCAGTTTCCATTATCCTCAACTCTGGCTATACTAGCAAGGCTCATGGGAGCTGCAATCCAACAATATCTACAAGACCCTACATTGCGTACCCCTGACTTATATAAATAATGCATAGGAGAAAGAAGCTTGAAATTACAATACCATACATACTTGAGTTCAGTGTGACTTTCCTTTTGAATCATCATGCATAGGGTTTCATTGCTCACCCCTGTATAGAGCATCATATATTTCAGACTGTGCAATGGTGGGGGTATGTAACCCTGAAGTGTCTCCAAGTACCTTCATGTTATTTTGGTCTGCAACTCCTGCCTCTTTCTGGAATGACCATTTGTCACTGGGAGAAAAGCTGGTTCATTGTATTCCCAGTCCTGGAAATAACAGTAACTTAAAGATGCCCTGTGAAAGGATGTCAATACAGTTTTCAGTAAGAATAACGGAGGTCACCCTCTAGCAATCTACAACGGACGGATTTTGTGACATGAGTCCCTAGGAAATTTGTACTGGGTTTTAAAACTATAATCGCATAACATCAAAATGGAATTTAGAGGTAATATTGTCAAAAGAAAAGAAAAGGCACCAAATCTTTGGGTGAATATGTTATAATAGAATCCGTTGTTGTACAGTCCCAGACAGTTGAACAAATGTCCTTTCTCATAATGCTGCTCATCTTTCCACGGGCATCACTAGCACCACTAACCACAGGAAAATGAACAGTTTATTGTTCATGTGAGGCTGAGCAGTGTCTCAGCTCATAAAGAACACTGGAGCAATAGGTCCTCTTCAGTATTCCCCTAGTGAGGCATTCATTCTAGGCCTTTAAACACACTCTGTGAATAGTCTTCTTTGCTGTTGTATACCCTACTTTGAATTTTGTAAAAAAGAAGAGTTAACTACCACTCTTAATTTTTCAAAAACCCAGCTTTTCACACTGAATCAATTTCTTATCATTTGAGCTTTTCTCCCACCTTCTGCTTAATCATGGATCCTTAATTTATGTGGCTGTTCTTGTTGTTGTTGGTTCTCTATCACTTTTCTTGGGTGTCAAACCATTGTCGCTTGCACGAAGAAGCATGAGAATATAGTTTACTGGTTGAGTAGGCCTGGCTGTCTCAATGTTAAGATGGAGAGGAGAAAAAAAAAGAACACAGAAGAAAAAAAATACTTGTTTTTCTCAAAAGTAAAAAAAAAATCAAATGGATAGATGTGGCACTGTGTGTGTGTGTGTGTCTTCGAGCTCCCTGTTGACAACATGAATTTTATAGGGTTTCTTTAGACAACTCATATTCAGAGGGGATTTTGCAGTAGCATGATGCTCTGAGAGGTGCAATAGTGAGGATTTTATTTATTTATTTATTTATTTCTTCAGTCTTGTATTCCGCTCCTCCCTACAGGCTCGGGGCGGATAACAATGGAATATATATGGGCAACATGTCACCAACATGCAGCCCTACAATAAAAACATAAAACAGATTAAAACACAATCCAACCTACATACGAGGTGCGGGGGGACATACAGAGATGTTGTAGTATGTCATCCATTGAAGCTTAATTAAACGCTAGTCCAAAGAGGGCGGTCTTACAGGCCCTTCTGAAGGGAGCTAGTTCCGAGATGGTTCGGGCACTGTCCGGTAGAGAGTTCATCATATCAGGATCATCATATCAGTAAGTTATCACTATCCGTGGTTGCAGGAATGCCATGGGATAGTGGCTTCATGTGACCTTTATCACATAGACCAGGTGAAACATTCCATTTCATCTGGTTTCACCAAAAAAAAAGGAAGGACAACTGGGCGAATATGTTGCCTTGCATGCAGCTTCCTCTTAGTCACACATGGGGAGTATTGCTCGAGCCTCAAGGACCTGTGCTGGCTCTGTTGGAGCCAACATAACATAGGCACACTCCTGTGTTGGGAGAGAACCGTCATACAACACTTTCACTCTACTTGTGGGTGGGGTCTCCACCAGAAGTTCAGTGATGTCTTGGGATGGGTAGTGTGCCCATCCGTTGCTGGACTGTCAGTAAAATGTCCTACAACACTTAAAAAGCCCCACATGATGAGGTCGAAAGTCTTTGCATTACTGTGTCATGAAATGATGAAATGATGAAAGTGTAAAAAGTTGCTCCTTTAACTAGTTATGGGAATGCCATGGGATAGCTGCTTCATGCAATAAAGTCTTAGAACATGTGTGTATATATGCCTTCAAGTCACCTGATGACCTCATGAATTTCATAGGGTTTTCTTAGGCAAGGAATACTCAGAGGTTGTTTTCCCAGTTCCTTTCTCCGAAATCTAACCTACAGTGCCTGGCACTCATTGGTGGTCTACCATCCAAGTACTGACCAGGGCTGGCTCTACTTCATTTCCAGCATCAGATCTGACTCATGATGACTCCAGGAATTTCATAGTTTGGCTAGTTCTTTCTTTTGAAGGATAGTTCTGAGAGCTTGTTATTCATTGGTAGTCTCCTATCCAAGCACTAATCAATGTGACCCTACTTAACGTCCAAGATTAGCCAAGATGTGCGACCTAGGGTATTTAGCCTAGGGTTTCTTAAACTTTTCCACCCATGACCCTTTTGGCCTGAGAAATTTTTGCCTGATCACGGATATATAGATACATAAAATAGGTATAAAATCAAATGTTAACTGATAACAAAACAGCATTTGCAAAGCTTGCTAAATAGGTGATTTCCCCTTTTGTTGAATATAGCTGAAGCATTTTTTGAAGAGTCTTGGACATTATTGCTAATGATTTGTGTAAAATTTTTATTGTTTCCAAATTTTTCATGATCCCAACATTGAGCTAAACCCCATTTGGAGTTGGGGCCCACAGTTCAGGAAGCAGTGATTTAGACAGCGCAGGCTGTGAAATTTCTACACCGGGTGGATTTACATGAGAAGAAACAGGCTTGGGGACAGCAGTAAAATACATATCTTGCCTGATAGAAAGTAGACCAAGGCCATGAACCAATAAGAACCTGATGGAGCATACAGATTTATCAGTGAACCTATGTTAAGTTCTAGTTTCCATATCTAACAGAACACAATTTTATTTATTATTTTATTTATTTATTGTTCATTTTTATATACCTCTCCTTCCAGCAGGCTTGGGGCGGTTTACATAAAATCAATTACTAAAAACAGCAACATTTCAATTTAATAATAACAACAATATAAAACAGCACATAAAAACAACAATCCACATAGGACTCAGGATTTGAGGAATTTCCTCAGGAGCCATTTAGGTTAAAGGCCTGCCTGAATAGGGTCGTTTTTCAGGCATTGAGTTCCATAGCGACAGCGCCACTACGGAAAAGGCTCTTGATCTGGTTGTAGACAAGCGACAGGAGTCTACTAGGAAATTTTGTTCTTCTGAACGTAGTGATCTCGGGGGAAACATATGGTTAAAGGCCTGTGGTGCTGTGGGTGAAGGGATTGCTATGATCAGGGGCATGACCAAGGAAGTTTGGGTGTAGTGGTGCCTGGAATTAGGGTATTTAACCAGTAGAAAAGAAAATTGAGATATTGAATTTCTGACAAAGGGAAAGGGAAATGGGGACAGCAGTGTTTAGCATTGTGACAGCAGTGTTTAGCATTTTGTATCCTTTGAAATGAGGCAAAGGATACAAAATAACCCCTTACCTTTTCAGTGGCAAAGCAGGGCTTCATCTATGCAAGAGTTTCTCACACCTTAAAATAGCTTCATATCTTCAGCCACTGATTGGAGATAACAATAGAAGCAATCTGTAAACCAGACTGATCCCCTGACAGCCACAGGATTGCCATCATTGTTTCAATCTAGGGTTGGGAATTGTGTAGCTATGTGTTATCCTCCTCAAGGCTCCAAATGCCACCACCAAACACAGAGGTAAAATGGTGTGGACTCCCAGAGTCCTGGAGGCACCCAAAAACATGCAATGCCTGGCTCCAGAGCATGCCATCCTTATTTCACAGGGTGGCGATTCTATTTTAGTCTTTGTGTGAGGGAAAATATCTTCCATGAAAACTAACTTGGAGTCTGATCCCACGTGTTATCTGTAGGTAGGTTGAGATGTGGACCAGCTCAGATAATCATTTATTTGCTGTATTGCTCCCATGGCCACACTCAGCTTTTAGGAAGAGACAACGGAGACATGATGGAAAAGGACTGACAGATGAATGCTGTCATATGTTCATATTTCGGTTCAAGGATGCTCAAGCTTACTTTGGTGAAAAAAAATACATTGAAGTATTAATTGGCTTGAGATGGACTGTAGAACAGTAAAACACAGATCTTTCCCTAATTTTAGATTTGAGTAGACCAAGCAATGAACAAGTAGTACTCTAGTACATCTTCATCAGTGAATTTATGCTGAGTTTCAGTTTCCATATTCAACACAACATATATTTATGTGCTGGGTGTGTGTGTGTGTGTGTGTGTGTGTTCAGTAATCAATTAGTGACCAGAGGACTCTGGAGGAAATAGCTCCTGGTCAGCATACATTGCAGTTCAGAAGGCAGACATCCAGCGAGTATGTTCGATGTTCTTTAACATGGTGATCTTCAAAATTTGGTCTTTCATGTATTTTGGACTTCAGCTCCTCAATCCTCAGACTGGCTCAGGCTTCTAGGTGTTGAAGTTCAAAGGACTGGCATTTGAGACATACTGCTCTAGCACACTTGGTAGCTTAGGAACGTAATGGCAGTTTCTTTCTCCTGGCTACACAACTGTAGTTGGAAGATGTCTGCACACCTTCACCCACCCCTGGCCACTAATTGGGTGTAGGGACACATCTCAATGTCATCAAGCTGTGGTTGTAATTGTGCTGCTCAAGAAGGATAACTCCTTCCACAGTGTTCACAGAAAGTACATCTGCTAGCAGGAGTCAAATAGTGCATACCATCGTGGATAGAGCACCGGATTGTGTTCAAGGTGCTGGTATTGACCTTTAAGGCCTTGTATGGTCTAGGGCCAGCGTACCTGAGGGACTGTCTCACCCCGTATGTTCCCCTGAGACCACTACGTTCAGAAGAACAAAATCTCCTGACAGTTCCATCAGTCCGCTCCTGCCATCTCTCTGTGACCAGACAGCGAGCCTTCTCCGCGGTGGCTCCGACGCTGTGGAACGCATTACCGGACGACATTTGCGCCATCACAGAGCTAGCTCCCTTCCGGAGGGCATGTAAAACGATTCTGTTTAAGCTTGCCTTTAACTAAGCCTCCGGCTCTGACCATGCCTTATCCGACAAATGTTTTAATGGTTAATTGTATTTTATGAACTCTGTATGTTGTGTGTTACATGTGTTACATGTATTTTAACTGATTGTTGTAAACCGCCCTGAGCCTGCAGGGAGGAGCAGTATATAAAATTGAATAAATAAATAAATATGACCTGCAAAATGTTTCTTAGGGTACACCTACACTGTAGAATGAATGCAGTTTGACACCACTTTAACAGCCATGGCTCTGTGCTATGGAGTTATTGGAGCTGTAGTTTTACGAGGGCTTTAACTTTCTCTGTCAAAGAGTGCTCGTGCTTCACCAAACGACAAATCCCAGGATTCTGAAGCATTGAACCATGGCAGTAAAGTGTCAAACTGCATTAATTCCATGATGTAGATACACCCTTGATGAGGCTATAAGTCGCCTTTCTATAATTTTACAGGGGCTCCAGATGACCTAATTGTAACACTTTTTATTGCCACTCTTTCCATCATTTTTTGTATCAGAAAAAAATGGCTGAACAAGAAAAGATGGAATATTTGCACAATACCTTTAGACTGGAGAGCCCTTGATCTGAAAGGTTTATAGTTCGATTGCTTGATATATTGGAGTCCAAAGTGCTTACCTTCAAAGACCAGAGAGGATCTGGTATCTACAAGGTAGAGTTTTCTGTAAATTGAGGAAAAGGGGAGTTTCAGGAAAACTAATGGCTGAAAATAATCTCAAGAAATATGGTTATTATATTGTAGCTACACAGAACACACTTCATCTCCCAGTCTGACCCCTTAAACTCATTTTGAAAGCAAGGCAATTGGGCAAAGCAGTTCTGTGGAACCGAAAATAAATTTGCTGAATGTCTACCACCTCCTACTATGAGCAGCTTGAGGCACAGAATCAATGAGCCTGTCACAGGCCCTGGTTGCACTGTGGCTTGCTGGCAGGAGGGGGCCGGATGCTTCTTCCTTTAGCACCCTGCTCACTAGCACCACAGTACGCTCGCACTTTGTATGGCTCCCATGCTTTAAGATGGGGTTTAGGGACAGCTGTTATAATGCAAATATGTCATAGTCACCAATGTGAATATGAAACAGTTGTGAGGTAGCAAGATCCCAGCCAGTACTTTGTGTGTCTGTGTACCTGAGTGGTCATTTTGTTTCCTGAAAAAGGCAGGTGGAGTAAATGTTGCTCTTCATAGACCTTAGCCCTGGACGTTGCCCATTCTTGCTATATGTAAGAGAGTTGTAGCTGTCAATGCATTTCCCTTAATACAGTACAATCTCAGTTAACTGGAACTCAAGCACCCAAAAGCAACTGGCAGTTTTTAAAAAACCAAAATTGTGTATTGCATTAACAGAGTTGTTTTTATAATACAATAAAACTCTACGCTAAGTGTCATTATTTGGTTTTAATGCATTAAATCACTACTGACCGAGAGGTCATGGGTTTGAAGCCAGCCCGGGTCGGAGTGAGCTTCCGGCCATTAGTCTAGCTTGCTTTTGACCTATGCAGCCTGAAGGACAGTTGCATCTGTCAAGTAAGAAATTTAGGTACCACTTTATGCGGGGAGGCTAATTTCACTAATTTACAATGCCATAAAACCTTCCAGCAGCATGCATAAGAATGAGGAAGTACTCCATCAAAGGACTCGGTGTCACAAATGGACAGTGAAGTGGCAGCTCTCCCTGTGGCTCGAATCGAGCATTCCCTCATGAAGCCGGAAAAGCTGGAATGTTAAATTGCCTCTGTGTCTGATTATATATGTTTTATGTCTAATTGGCATTGGATGTTTGCCATGTATATGTGCACTGTAATCCGCCCTGAGACCCCTCCAAGGCAAGAAGGGTGGAATATAAATACTGTCAATAAAAAAAATCATCAGTGCAGAGTTTATGGTATGGTATAGTTTGGGGCAGTGTTTCTGAAACTCTGCTTTTCTGGGTGTTTTGGACTTCAGCTCCCAGAAATCCCAGCCAGTTTATCAGCTGTTATGAATTGAGGGAGCTGAAGTCCAAAACATTTGTAAGAGCACAGTCTGGGAAACTCTGGAATAATATTAATTACATCTATTTTTAACAGTAACTCTGTGTCCCTCTACTGAGGTTGAGAAGTACAAAATTTTAAAATAAATTAATAAAAATAAATAAGCAACCAAAAGCCACATAAGAACATAAGAACATAAGAAGAGCCATGCTGAATCGGACCTCAGCCCATCTAGTCCAGCATTCTGTAACAAGCCCACATTTATCTGTCGAGCAGAAGGGAGGGCAAAACCTGACCTTTACAACCAATACCCAATCTGCCTACCTCAACCAACTCCGAGGTGGCACTTGAATGTCTGGCATTTATCAATCTCCATAGGTGCCAGTTAACTGAGAGTCTACTGTATATGCATTAATTGGAAACACCCCCTTGTTCAGAATCCACAGAGTGAGCTTGAGCAATACTCACTGTCCTGATCAACACAACAGTTTTGCCCTTTATTAGTGAGCACCATTATTTGGTAATTATTTGAAACATGATAAGATAAAATGCAAGGGCAACTTAATGTCATGCTTTATGGAGAAATATCATTTTTATTTTTCAAAATTTCAATGTGTTTTTTCTTGAACACCTGGTGAGATCAGCTGTTTTGTGTAACTCAGCTCAGAATGACAGTGTGAGTATAATTATTAGCAACCATTTCACAACTCTGTGAATGAGAAGAAATGGGGATTGTCAATTGCAGCACTCGGTAGAAGTTTTACAAATGCAGACCATGTATCCATATGAATTAATCATGCTAGGGGCAATCACAAATAAATTAAGAGTGGCAGTTGGATTGATAGAAATAGTAACATGCATGGCTGATTTGGACATTGAAGGCTGACTGCAAATAAAAGTACCAGGGATCTGTAGGCATGTTTTCAACTACATCCCTTTTTATTGCAAAACATTTGTTACAGAAATTTCAAAAGTCCTACTGCAGCAATTGCCAACTTCTGTTTTTTTTCTTACATTGCTAAGTATACAATCTAAAAGTGCATTGTGAATCCAGTAAAACTTCAAAGGGCATTCTTCTAGGTATTTATTTATCTATATATTTCATGGGTGAACAAATAAATCGTTCCAGGAAGTAATTCAGAAATTACATTTTTATTTGTTGCTTTTAAATAGGTTTTTTCTTAAAAGGTAATGTTTGCAAATCATAATCCTTCTAATATATAATCTATAATGTTTAGGATATGTTCCAACATATTGTTCCAGACAGCAATAGCAGCATCAACATTCCCCTTTGAGAGGATAGCTACAACGATGAAAGAAAAACATTCCTTTTAATGCCTCTCACTGTTGAATACACATACTCAACGTATTTCAGTTACTGAGTATTGTTAACATCTAAAATAAAATATTGCATTTTGACAGTTCTTCCAATGTTCATACACAATTATTTTCAAGGGGTAAGTATTCTTTTGCTAACAAGCAAAACCGCATGCCTTCCCTTTCAATTTGTAGGACAGGCCTAACCTGGAGGCTTCTAATGCTGATCTCAGTTGAATAAAGCTGGTTTTATTCAAATGGCTAATTCCATAAGGTGCCTTTCCAGATTCAGTTATAGGTGCAATTCTCTGCATGTTTTTTTGGGGGAAGGTTCCAATGTGCACCATAAAATGGGATTTACTTCTGTGTCATTGTGCACAAAATGGCAACTTCTCTTTAAGTATATGCTACCATTTTCACATCATTAAAGTCGGGTAGAGCTGAACAGTTGGGTTCTAGAAGGAGAGTTTGGAAACATGTTGGGACAACAGTGTCCAGAATGCAATTGTGTTTCACTTCTCCAAGCTCTGCCCCAAAGTTTTGCAGCTCTGCTGAAGGACTTTCATATTATCGCCCATGATCAGCTATGTGCTTCAACTGGAGAACACATAGGTGCCATATTTCACTGAACCTAAGGGCCAAATCTAAGGCACACTTTAAAAAAAATTTTCCCCTTAAAATATCTTTTAGAATTTTCCTCTGCATACACAATACCATAAATTTTTTTGTTTCAATGTAGTTTGCAGTGCAATATTTCCTGTGGGGTGAGGAGGGAGTGTGAAGAAGCCTGCAAGTCATTTGTGTGCATGAGTCTATATTATTAAGTCTTTGGCCCCATTGGTGAAGCAGTGGAAAGAAGAAGCGAAGGACAATATGGGTGGGGTCATGAAAGAGCAATTGCGACTGGAGCTCTCCCTTCTCTCTCTGAGGTAAAACAGTTTTACAAAAAACCAAAACCTATCAAATCTAAGGTGCACCCCATTTTTGAAAGTGCACCTTAGAATCAGTGAAATATGGTATTTACACAATCCAACAGGGCTGCCCTAAGACATTTTGTTGCTTGAAATGGAGCACTAAATGATGCCCCACATTACAGTACGTCCGAATCATGCTGCCCAGTACTCGAGCTACTAATGTTACTTTATTGCATTTCAGGTAATAAAAAAGCAACAAATGAATTCATTATTTCTTGCCTTTTAATGAGGAAGTGACTGCCTCACTGTACTGAGTTATAGGACCTGTCCTGAGCTACAATATTTTTTGTTCATGTTGATAGCTGTACTTATAAAAGGAAATCTGGATTGGGATGTATGTCTTTTAAAGACGTTGGACTTGCTGTACTTGGACACCTAAAGGAAATTATTCTTCCAGAGAAAGAAAAGACAGGCACAGACTGATTTCTAGAATGCTCTTATGAAAAAGTAAAAAACCAGAAAACTAAACCAAACATGTCACAAAAGCAGACCTCAATATGGTCATGCTTTTGGTAGATATGAAAAGTTTGAACATTGCGATTTCTAATGAAGTGAAAGAAGAGAAAAGGGATAGTTTAAGACTTCATGACATATTACTTCATTGTCATCTACATTATTTTTTTTGAAATGGAGAATCAGTAATGCCAAGAAAAATAAACTAAAGGACACTTTGTAGCTTTGAATTATTTTCTTTGGAGTGTTTTGTGAGCTGTGATATATCGGGACTTCAACAGCCCTATTAATTTAAGGGCACCTGAAAGCTTGTGCTTCCAAAATTGCTCCTGTGTGGATGCTTTAGAAGAGTTCAGAGCTTTCTGTAAATTAGATTAATACCAGAGCTTTTGAACACTTCTTTTTTGAACTACAACTATTAGAAATTAGAATGAGGGATATTGAATGTTGAAATTACAAAAATTACTATTTCCAAGAGCTGATGTTAAATGGTAATATAATCATTAGATTAAAACTATATATTTCTCTGTTTTCAAATGAGTGTGTTTGTGCAAATATGCTTTCCCCCCAAAAATATTAGATTTGTTAGAAATCACTAAACCCTTTCACTCCAAAGCCCTGGCATCAGAACTATTAAAAACCAAGAAGGCATTTGCCATTTTCTTGTCCCAATTTCTGAATCACTGAAAGCAATAACCTGAGAATATAGAATGCATGTGTATTTTGTTCATCTAAAAGCTCGCATTAATAGTTTCGGTAACATTTTTATTCTTTCTCACTGGGCTGTATTCAGCTTCACAGGCTGTTCATCTTTAATTGGGGAGACAGATGGGTAAATGTGAATGGAAACCTCATCATCTCTTTCCAGATGCAGGAATGAGATGTCTTTATCTTCAACCATCTTCTCCCAGAACAGTTCCCTTAATACCAGGAAGGATCTCTCCCTAATATTATTATTCTGGAGATCCCAGAAGATTCTTAGGATCCATGCTGTGATCCTAACAATTTGTACCAAAACTGATCCCTGTAAAGCCATTGTGCTCTTCCTCTGGCCTTGATACAACATTGGGTTTTATTGATGTAGACCAGGGGTGCTCACACTTTTTCAGCATGTGAGCTACTCTTAAAGCAACCAAGTCGAAAAGATCTACCTGCCCCCGCGCGCTCCTGTGCGCTCCCGCCGCCGCGCGCTCTTGCCGCCTTTGAAATCGTAACACTTGTGGGAATTGTAGTTTCCCAAGGTCCTCAGTCCTTTTGTCAACGTTTTACAAGGTTTTAGTACATACAGCCCCCCCCCCCCCCAGGACCAGGATCACATACCACTTAAAGCGGTGTGAAACTGCATCAACTCTACAGTGTAGATGCGATCTCATGGTGGAGACCTCCAAGGCTTACCGGCCGCCTCCAGCTTGAAGTCTTTCGCAGCTGCAGCCAACGGAGAAGTGACCCGAGGGCGCCGCCTGCTTCCCGCCTCACTCCCATCCCAGCAGAGATGAAGGAGCGAAGGGAGGGCGATGGGGTGCCAAGGCATGCCAGGAAATGTAGTCCCTCTGGCCCTGCCCCTCACCCGGGGAGCCTGTTCCCAGCAACGCCTGCGAACCACAACTCCCAGCAACCTTTGCGGCCACCCAGAAGAGGCGGAGTCTCCCACCGCACCAGCCAGATGGGGCGCTCCTGCCATGCACGCGCACACCCGGCATGCACGCACGCTCCTGCTGCTGGCTTCCGCTCTCGCTGTGCTTCTTCTGCATGTGCGCCATGGCAGGAGCGCCCCATCCGGCTGCTGAGGCCCGAAGATCACCTGAACGAGGGCAGAAGATTGACTAGTAGCTGCAAGCTACCTAATGAGCACCCCTGATGTAGACAATTTTAGGATCAGATTTTAAGGTTCCGTGTGATGCAAGTGCCCACTTTTACTACATGAACACTGGCTTGCAAAGTTGAATTACATCTTTACATTTATCAAGAACTGTGTAGCTGCACAATCTAAAATACTATCTTGCTTTCTCTCCTACAATTATGTTCCCTAAGTCACTTAAACCCTGAGAAAGAAGCACATATCCCAATACCCAGATACACAGATGCATCCCCAAATAAATGCTAAAAATAATATAAAAGTTTACTTTCCAGTCTCTTCAGCAATTTTGCTTATATGGATTTATGGGCTTTATTTTCTTACTGACAATTCTTATAACTTCCGTGATTTGCAACTTGCTACTTGTTAACAGACCTTGGCTAAAACCAGTAATGAATTATTTCCAAAATATATATTATTTCAATTATAAATGCTATAGGTTCAAGACCTATGTTGTTCAATACTTCATTCCATGTAATATTAAAGTGCTTTTAAAAATCAATTTCATTAAAACAAACACATTGGAAAAGAATGTACAAGTCCAAAATTGTTAATTCATTCTAACTGGATTCATTGTAACAGGCAGGCAATATTGAAATGTTAAACTCCATAATAGTCCAAAGGAATTAATGGAACAATGCATGCATTTTTATCGGCACAAAATAAGACTGAACTTTAAGGAAGAAGAAACTATTTCAACCATTATCACACTATTACTGTGAAAGAATAATGTGCTATCATTCCATATTAAGGACATGTATATACCCGAGTATAGAGTAGCATCACTTAAACTGGAAACAACAGAATGAATCACTATATGAAAATATTTTAAAAATACTGTACACTGCTTCCTTAATTGTCCAGCATATGTAAACAAACAGCTAACTCAACTGAGTTTTAAAATATTACTTTGAAGTTAATTATTTTATCTTTTGCATAACATGCCAGTTTTTTCTTTCACACTATCACAATGCACCTATCACAGCTCACAGTGGCTCATTAGAGATTGATTTGCCAGTTCACAGACATTGACAGTGGAGCTATATGGAAGAAAGTGAAACATACAGCAGCTACAGATGGTGACTCCTTGCCCAAGGAAGGCATATTATTTTATATCTATATATATCTATATGCTGGCAATGTAGCTGCCAAAGCCTATTGTTCAGTGTAACATGTGATGTAGTATTGAATGTTATACACTGTAGAAACATCTGACTAGATTGTGCCAAGTCAGATGCTATTCTATAACATTCACTAATACAATCACATATCATCACGATATTGGATTATGCACGGGACATAATATTTTTATAATATAGCACTCAATACATAGAACATTGGGGCTCCCCATCAAGAGGTAGAAAAATCTGATTATTCAAACTTATTGGTACTCTTCCATTTCATCTCATGTTAGTGTGGCTTTTCTGTCCATTTGAATGTTGGATTAATAATTCTAAAGCCCATATTGCAATGGTTTAGGATTCAAGGGAATAAATCAAAATTGTATTTGTCTAGATGTCTAGAATCTCTCCCCATTTGGCTATATAAAGCTGTACTTGTTTAGGAGAAGTCATGGTGAGATAAATGTGTGCCATCATTTGGAAAGCAAATACAGTGGGTTGTCCCAAATGCCCAAAATGATTTGTTCTAGATAGCAAAATTTGAAGCACAGAATGTGTTCCTAACAGGCATCAAAGAGGCAGCATGGTGTCAAGAAAACCAAAGTAGTTCCTGGAAATTTGTGTTTCGTAATCGCATAACTGCTTTCAAATAGATATTATCTCTGTGTTCAACTACTTATCACCTTCTCAGATTTTTTTTTAAAAAGTTTACTTCTACTTCTTCTACTTCTGTACTCCCCAAAGAAGTTTACTCACTTTGTTTACTCCTTAATGACGGCAGTATGGACAAATAACATTTAATTGCTTAATCACTGCCTCACTTATTACTGTTGATTGATAATATAGAGAATAATAAACCCAAAGTTTTCTGCTCTGCATAACAGGAGTTCAAGATCTAGTTTATTAAGAAGCTATATTTGAATTTTTATAGGGCTTCAGAGTCTGGTAATATCTTAACAAGAAATGGTGGATGGACTCACTTCATACTGTACTTCAGTTTTAACGAGCTTAGTTTTAAATTTGGCTGATTATAATTTTAGAGCTTTTTGAAATCCAAGGAACACAACAGAAATGTGAGAGTTTTCCCATGAAATTTAGCAGCATTTCTCAGCCTGGGGTTGGGACCCCGGGGCGTGAGGATTTCAGAGGGGTTGTTACCATCACAAAACCTGTATTTCTGATGGTCTTTGGGACTCCTTTGGCAGAGAAGGCTGAAGATTCTGTCCTTCTCTTACTTTTTGGAAACAGACAGCGAAACCTCCCATCAAAAGCCCTCTTCCTGCTGGCTCTCAGCTAAGGGGAGGGCTGTTTCTGAGACTCAAAGCAAGGAGGGGAGTGCAGCGCATTACAATGTTGTGTGCATGTGCAGGTGAGGGAGAGCATGCAAGGCTGCAGGGAGGCTTGCGTCCCTTCAAGACAGGGGGAAAAGTGCCCTTGCATTATAGGAGCCCTCGGTGATGCAGTGTTAAGGATGCAGGCAGTCCCCGAGTTACAAATATCTAACTTACAAACAACTTGTAGTTAACAGCAAGGCTGAGACAACAGAAAGTGAAAGAAATTGACCCCTTGAAAGGGAAATTCACTCCTGAAAGAATTATCATGGGGTAAAGGTGTCTCAACTGAAGCTTTATCACCAATCCTTGTTTCCACGACACAAAATGTTCAAAATCCAATGATCACAGGGACAGTAACTACTGATTCCCATGGATACCAAGGGAATCAGTAGTTACTGAAATGGACATCCAAGTGCCACCTCTGTGTTGATTGAGGCAGGCAGGATTTCCCCGGTACTGGTTGTGGGGGTCGGGAGCAGGTGAGGGGTTTGCCCTCCTTTCTGCTAGAGATCCCCGTGTACAACTAGTGGGCCACTGTGTGACACAGAATGCTGGACTAGATGGGCTGAGGCCCGATTCAGCATGGCTCTTCTTATGTTCTTATGTTCTTATGTACTTTTTCTGTAATTAAGAGTCAAGGGGAAATGACAGAAGGTTCATTTGCAGTCCTGCTGATTGAAGTGTGTACTCACATTGGGTGTTAAAATGGTTTCAGAAGTGATATGAATATAATTTTGTCCCCAACATTTTGAAACATATATACAGGGTTGATATTATATGTAAAATGTTTAAGTTAGCTAAGAATTCCTAGAAATGAATGAATTTAATTCAGATTATCTGGGGAATGCCAGTTTACTTGTTCCTGAACAAATTGAGACCAGACATATACTAAACTACATATAGCAGAGGTGTTAAGGAACTACAGTTAAAGTGTCCTGTTGTACATCAGTTCCTTTGTGCATCAGTCCATTTGCTAGATTCCCAATGTAGCAATGGAACTATTGCTTCTTGATTAATATGGATATCATGAAACTGCTTAATTCCTGTGGTGCTGACTTCCAGTGGGAGGAGATGGTGTTCAGACATTTTGAACATGTGATCGATTCCAGAAATGACTTTAGCAGTGATAATTGAGCGAGAGTGAGCCATGACGGTGGAAATTTCATTCATGCGAGATCAGCCAAATCAGCCCAACTAAGGTCTTCATAAGGAAGAGGCAATTGGCAATAAAACACGTTGCCCAGTTGTGAGAAAGAAGTTGTTTTTTAAATGGACTCTAGGATAATTTAACCCATCTCTTAAACTTTCTTTTTAATTATCTGGATTATTTAAGTAAGCTATCTTTTCCTTGGAATGAAAAGCAGCCCAGGTAAGTCCCTTGAGTCTATTAACAAGACTGAGTATGCTGGAGAGGGGGAAAAGAGCGGACAAATGTGCCGTAATTTCAAAACAACATTTAATTAATTAAAAGCATTGTTTTTAATCATTTTTATTGGAAGTCAAAGGGAAAATTTATTTAATTTAATAGTAAAAATGATGGAGGAATGGAAACAGATCAGGGAGAACCTGATGGGGGAAAAAAAAGAGAAACAAGCAAAAATTAAATTAAAAACTAAATCAAGAATTGAAATAAGGAATACATCAGGGGATCAGGAGAGAAGTGAAAGAAATTAAAGAATCAACTGATCATCACAACAAGAATTTAAGATGATAAATGAGAAAATGAAGAAACTTGATTTGAAGTCAAAAATAATGTATAAAAAGAAAGAAAAATAATAGTATAATTTGGCCCAATTTGAGATGAGGCAGAGGAAATATTGGTTTAGATTCAGATTGATTTTGGAGGACAAAAATAATATAAGATTAATGACTTGGCAGGTTTTTTTGGAGAAAGAAATAGAGGAAATATGTTACAAAACTGTTTACAGAATAGAGTATATTGGCAAGTACAAGAAACTTGCCAAGAGATGTAATTGTTTATTTCCTCAAAAAGACTATGACAGATTCAATCTTCACAAAATTGAAGGTGAATGGAAAAAGATAATAGTTTTGAAGAGGATTCTAACAATAATTTTATGCAAGAGAAAAGATTCTGGGGTTTTTTGACAGTGAAAGCAGAAGAAGGCTGAGTTTTAAAACTTTTACATTTCTACGATTTGTTGCAAGAACCAAGATATTAAGTGAGAAAATATAAAAAGGTTCGTAAGGGAACTAAGAAGGTAAGAAGAAGGATTTGATGTTTGACGTTTAAAGAGCAGAAGCAAAGGGAAGAGCAGGGAAAGCAGATATCTTCAGATATAGGAGATCTAGGACTTTAGTATATGCCCCCCATGCCATTTTGCCAGCAAGTGTGGCGAACCAGCAGGCATGTAGTGCACCATTGCTTCCCCCATCAAACGGGAAATGTTGCCCAACTGGGGCAGAAGTGTGTTGGCTCCATTGGAGCCAGCACAACACAGGAGCCTTTCTGTATTGATGAAGAAGTGTCCCAAGATGCTTCCACTCTGATTGGGGGTGGTGCCTCCATTGGAAGTTGTGGGACGTTGTGTGATGGGCTGTGTGCCCATTCATGCCTCAACCGGCTGGCAAGCATTCTAGGATGCTTAAATTGGTAAGTGTTATGAGGTCCCCAGTACTGCACAAACAACATCCATCAGACACTGATGAGGATTTCGTGACACCAAGCACCATTAATGGGGACTCATCTGATTAAATTGCATAAAATGGGATACAAATATTTTTCTTAAATGGAGCCCACACTCCACGTAAGAGATTTTTTTCTTTTAATAAAATTTAATTTAGATATAATTGATCTACAAGAGATGCACAAAAGTATGACATAAAACATTTGGCACAAAAAGAATTGAGACAAGAATAAATTTTCTCAGGCCAGAAGAAAAAAAAAGGTTGGTGTTGTATATTAATGCTATTTTGGGGTGAGAAGTAATATTAGCAGATGAGAAAAATTGGTATGTGGGGAACCAGATTAATTTACCAGGGATTAAAACTTTGGTAGTGGAGGTGTATGCTCTGAGTAAAGGTAGGATAGCCTGTTTTTTTTTAAATGTTGGGGATTAATTGTTAGCTCTGTAATATAAAGTTGGTGCTTATTGGGGATTGAAATGGGAATATTCTATTTGCCCCAAAGATAGAACCTCAGATAAAAGATTATTTCCCCCCAAGATAAATTACAAAAGTATTAAGTGTTTCAATTTAATGGTCAACCTGGAACTAGTAGAATCACGGAGATATAAAAATAGAGAGATAAATAATTACACTTACTTCACTGAAAGACAGCTGATTTGGGTTTTCAAACCTTTAAAGACACTAGTACAAAAAGCTGAGATATTATCAAAGACTTTTGCATAGCAAAACCATGTGTTACTCATTCTTAAAAGAATAAGGGAAAATTTAGATAGAGACTGAATGAGCAGCTATAGCAATTGTTAGAGAGTTGTCTGAACCATGTGAGATACAAAAAGGAACTAGACAAGGATGTCTGTTGTCACCATTGCTGTTTATTTTAGCACTTAAAGTTTTGAACAGAGACATTAGGTAAAATGAAAAGATTACAGGCATTAAGATTAAAAAGGAATCGTACAAATTGAGGGCATTTGCAGATGATTTGATGATTACCCTGATAAATTCACTGAAAAGCATGGAAAGACTGATGGTAATATTAAAACAAATTGGGGATTGGCATATTTTAAAATTAACAAACAAAAGTCTGTAATACTGACTGTAAATATGAAGATGAAAGATCAAACAGAAATGATGGGAAAAAAACTGGCTACAGAATCAGAAAAAATTTAGGTATTACAATGACAATTTTAAATTTTATGTAATATTAACATTATTATGTTAAGATGTGGAATGAAATCAAGGATGTTCAGAGATGAAAGAATCGAAACCTATCCTTATTGGGGAGAATTTTAGTAGTAAAAATTAATGTGTTAACTAGAATGCTGTTTTTGTTTCAGACAGTATTATTTCAAAAGATGTATATTTTAAAACACTTGCAGAAGGATTTGTCAATTTTTTGTTGGCAAATGACAAAATATTGCAAGGAGGTCAATATGAAATTCTATTTTGTGGCATATTTCTTAGTGTGGATAAAGGAATGGATATTGTTGACTTTTTAGAAATGGAAGGTAATGACCTAAGATGATATTTATGGTGCAATATGATTAAAGTGAATGTAGATTTTAGTAATTGTTTATGTGAGATGTGTCTTATTGGGAATAGGGATAGAATTCAAACTTTTAATATGTTTAGATGGGGGTGAGGAGGGGATAGAATAGTGATTGTTTTGTTTTGTTTTGTGTTTGAGGGATTGGAATTTTCTGTATTTTTTTCTTTTTCCTTTCCTAATATTCTTGCGGCTCTACCAAAACCAGGTTACGGCTATCTTACCATATTATACTGTTTTCTTAGCACTGCTTAGTGTGGAATGATTGTGATAAATGTACTGGAGAATTCCTAGATGCAAGAATTAACTATATTTCATGCTAATAAACAAGGGTGAATTGCGGGATTGTTTAGCTTAGTTTTGATTTTTTTTAAAAGAAAGCATCAGGGAATCTATATCTGAAATTTCCTGGGCTGTAGGTGTAATATATGTGAAAGCAGTTTGTTGGACAAGTTGGAGTGGTAAAAGTGTACCACTCTGAAATGTACTTTCTCTTCCTAAAGGTGCTCTTCTAAAATCCACAACAAAAATATCAGGTGAAGCAGACTGGCAAAGAAAATTGCTTTTTCTTGGTCCTCATAAAGACAGCACATCTTAAGACACAGGTACATACATTCAAACAAGTCAACAGACTACCGAACAGCTGGGTAAACCTTAGAAGAATAGTTGGGTTGATAGAAGGGATGAAATGTACAACAGAATCAAATGGTTGTGTAATTGAAATCAGCACAGCGTTTTTTCTTTGCCCCTACTTAATTAGGACCTCATCAGATGGTTTTCAGGCTCTGTTTCCATGCGCGGTGGAAACAGAGTCGCATGGAGGCAATCAGACATTGTAAGGGCACTTCTCACGGGACTCCATGGGGCTCTGTTTCCGCATGGAGCCCAAAGACAGTTACCTGACTCCCCTGAATGTAGAATGCAGGGGAAAGTGGGGAAAAAGATGGGGAAGATGCAGGGCCATCCCGCAAGACAGGGAAAGACAGGAGGGAATGGGGTAACACGGTTCCCTGTGCTCCCCCTCTAGTTGCGATGAGATCCTTAGTGTCAGATAAAACTAAATTCACACTGACTATCCGTGTTGTGTGCTTATTCCAGTGTTCCTTGAGACATTTCTGAGAGTCTCAGTAACACCTGACAATTGGCCCTATCAGTTGAGCCTGTTGGAACTTGTAGTCCAAAATTTCTGGATAGGATCGGGTTAGACTTCCTTGCCCTTTGAGGCTTTGTGCTTGCATGTAAATGTTCAGGCTGAGATAGTTAAAACTTCCAAAAGGAATCATGAACATTTGAGAGTGCAGAAAATCTTTTCAAAGGAAATGTGCCCTATATATTATCAGCAACAAAAGACAGTGATGCATATATATCTAGCTATTCCATATGGTTGAGTAAGGATTAATTATTTCTCTAAAAATGTTCCATGATAAGATTTCCTTCTTCTGGGGGACACTGTGATCTATCTGCTATATTATCCTATTAATAGTGTGAGCCACCTTCAAAGTAATAGTGTCAAATACTTCGAGTTGTTGCAACCCTCAAGAGTTCCTGCAAACACTGATGTATAGTAGGCCTGCAGAGTACTGAGATGGAGCTGGCTCTTACATTCCGGGGCACAGTATTAATGTCTCACTATTTTGGATCTCTATACAATGGAAGCATAGTTAAAAGAATGGCTTTAGCAATTATCATGATCCTAATTTCACTTTGGCAGTTTAAGCCTTTGTTTTGTCAGAGAACATCATTCGGCATCTTCTGTTGTTCTGTGCTCCTTCAATATCAGTCCATATAATAAACATACAGTACTATAAATATTGTAATGCTCTGGTACAGTAAGTCCTAAAATAAAATGGTGGTAGTTAAATGAAGGAACAGTTATAAGAACATGGCAAAGACAAAAAAAAAAAGCTGCAGTAGATGCAAATACTAAAAAATAATGAAATGAAAACATAGCACGGAACAGAGCACAAAATATCAGTTCTGCTCTTATTTGCATCCTCTCACCATGACATTTTAACAGAGTTCCCAACATACCTTCTAAACTGATGACGTGTGTGCTTAAAAAAATAAATATTTACTATTCCACTTAATTACATTCATCCTGAGCTTGCTCAACTGTGCTAAAAAGCCTGTTTAATAACAGGAAACCATGTGACTACTTATTAAATAAATTGTTCCCTTTTCCTCATGCTGCTATACAAAAGGCATCTCTTTTCTTCCCTTCTTGAAAATATAAACATTTGTGGCACTATAAGTTAATACAAAAAAGAGACTGGTGAACTGTGAGAGTATTCAGCTAATTTCTCTTTACCATGATTAAAGAGAAATACAGAGATGTGAACAGGCTGGGGAAAGTTAAGGACTGGTTTGGTTTCCATAGAATAATACAAAGGTGTATTTCATCAGCCATCGCAAAAATGGCACTGGTGCAAAAGCCAACGGAATCAAAATTAAAATACCATCTTTGTATGCAAGTGATTTTGTTTCACTTAAAAAACCCCACAATCTATCCTTATGTCAAAGGCGGATTTCTTAATCTACTCATCCATTTATGCATGATATCATAAAGGTTTTTAAAAAATAACATCTCTATCATTTTTCCACCCACCCCCTACTCCCATTAAGTGCAATTGTCAACTAGGTCAAGTTACAGAAACCCAGTGCTTGACACTGAGATTACAAAGTGCTAACTTGATGAGTGGCAGATGCCAGCTGTTGCTGACATATCACGGTCTGAGGTTACTTCATTCTGCTAAAGAAAAGAGGTGGAGAGCAGACAATTCTCAGACATTTCTTGTCATATGCTTGCTATCTCTAACTGTGCTTGCTCTCAAAGCTATGGAAGGCACCTGTTCTAGAGAGTCTTCTCATTGACAAGGTGTCCCCTCTGTTCTCTGGTTTCGATGACTTGCTCCGCTGGAACGTATTTCGGAGGCTTGCCGCATTGCGTTGTCTATCAAGTTTATCACTGATGGAGAAGCTTTTCCGGGTGTGTGCATACAGTGAGTTGGATTCATCTGCCGAATAACTATTGGCCCGTTCAATTTTTGGAAGAGGGATATTGTTAGGCAGTGTTCTAGATGTATTGCTATCTTGAGATGATAAGGAAACCACTTTCTTGTCTTTGGCTTCAGCATCCTCATTATCAGAGCTTGGGTGACTTAGTTCTGCCTCCCTCTCAGGGTGGCAGCATCCTATGTCCTCCATTTTCTCTCCATGGATCCCAGGAAAGCTGGATCTTTCTTCACTGGTTTGAGGAGCACTGACACACCTTGTGTCTATGCAGTCTGTGATGCTCGTGTACTCTGCTGTTTTGACTGGCACACCAAGGCTGCTGAAGTAGCTCCGAGAAGGCGAGAACATGAAACTGTGAGATTTGACAATGGGTGCTTCATCCAAAAGAAAGGGAGATGTAGCCAGGTATCGACTGCTTTTAGACCGCTCTAAGGTTTGGTACAAGGGAGGGTCAGATTCCCATGGGTTTTGGTTTTCTGTGAGTTGTGAGTAGTCTGAAGAAAACACCCTTGTTTCTATTGAAGAGGGGTCTTCATAATCAATACTCCTGCCTGAAATTCTGTCGGCAGGAGAACCACTGATATAAGCACTACTTGAGAGGATGCTGGAAGCCATCTGACCTTGAAGAGCTGGGTCTCCTGTCCCTAGGATATTTATCGAACTGTCGAGGGGTTCTATTACAGACTCCAGCTCATCCATGGCAGAGACATAAATGTCTATGCAAGAGGAAGGCCTTCTAGAGTCTGGGGCAATAGACAGAGCGCTTGTAGGCACTAAAGGTACTTTTTGCTCTTTTGAGACAGAATGGGAACTACTTGCACGATGGAGGCTCAGAGACCTTTCTTTAAAAATGCTTTCAAGCTTGTCAAACCCACACTTGTCCTTCATATTCACTGCATAAAAGGAGTGACTTCGCAAGCGGGGTGTTATCGTTGGAGAGGTTGGTGACATAGACTCCTCCCCTGTGGGATCAATACTCTCTTGAAGTTTGTAAGTATTTCCTTCTTGGCTGTTGAAGCTACTCTGTCTCACAATGTAGGCTGTGTCAGTACAATCAGAGGATGTTCGAGAGCGTACCTTAGTGACCTCTCCTCTGTCTAGGCCGGTTAGCTTATCTAATGCTGTAGCCATTCTCCCTATCATATCTTCCAGTTGAGCAAGACGGATGTCTACAGTCTGAAGTGATGCCTTCATACAATGTTCCCGTTCATTTACTTCCTCTAATCGCATGGCCATATTCTCTACCCTATTTAAGGAAAGGGAAACAAGAGAAAAGCAGAATTAGTTTTACACATGGCAAACAGGTTAATTAGATATATTGATAATCAAGTCCACTAATTGTGAACTGTTGGTAATCTAGGAATTGTACTTTTGACACCAATGATAATCAAGGTACATGTGTGTGAGAAAGACAGAAATAAACATTTTTCTTTAGTTTTGAATGATCTCTGCAGAGATTATCAGCCTACTGGAATAATATATCCACTTAGAGGAAATACCTCAGGTTACCTCATAACAACATATTTTTTTAAAAAAATTGAATTGTGCTCCTAATAATTAATATTTTTTTCTATACAATGCTGCAAGTGTTCTGCTTCAAAATTAAAAATAGATTATATTTGTAGTGTATGGAAATACATTTTTTTAAAAAAAGAATAGATAATATAGAAAAGAAAATCAGTAGATTGATCTTGGTTTATGAAATAGCCATTTTATTTAGATGTATGTGCCACAGAGGGCAATAAGAGAGCTCACTCAATGTTTGTCCTCCTTTGACAGCAGTCTCCCTCCAGGACTTCCATCATCCATGGTGGAAATCATGTATAGTTACAGTACATGAGCAGAACCTAATGCTTTGCAAGCATCAAATAGATGCTTGGTTTAAATTTGCAAGGCATATTGAAGTATTGAGATATATGTAAAGACAAAGGAGATGTTTACTCACAAGGTAGCATAACGTGGATTTAGTGTTCCCTTTCATAATTACAGGTATGTTGAGAGGTAGGGTGGAGATTTACAAAGAGTAGCCATATCTCATTTTTCCCTTGGGCAATCAGAGCAAGCCACATTATCACTCTTATAAGACTGAAATGCTTAGGAAAAAAAGTCTTCATTGGCACTAATGGGAAAAATTCCCCTAAGTTTGCTAGCCGTGGGCACAGGGGAGATTTTAGTTGTAATCACACTAGGGGTGAGAAGTTAATCATTCTGTCATCAAAAGTCTTTGTTTCCAAATGACCAAACCATTAAATGAGGAAAAATGAGATACTACATTAAACAAACATCTAGATTGTCTCTGGAACATGCTTTGTAGAATTACATCCTAAAACCTTTACTATGACACGTATTGGTTAAAAATATCCATCTTTTAATGATATAAGTAATATACTGTAGCTTTTGTGAATTTTTCATGAAACGTCCACCAACATTTGATTACTTCTAGACAATACTGTCTAATTTGTGGACAGTCGATCTATTTTACTGTCTAGTTTCTACATAGTAGAATGTTATCTTCATATCATTATCCATTAGCTGTCATCATAATTGACTGTTTTATCTAGTCTGTAGACAGTAATAAATTAAAGGACATTTTAAAAGCTTTCTCCTCACAGAATGAAAGATACAGATACTCTAAGACAGACAGGACTCAAAACATATATATGTCTAAGAAACCAAAGGTTGACCACCTTTCAGAGGTAACGCGGATTCTTTCATCATTGGAAGAATTGAATCTATCCTCTTTTTCTCTGAAATACTCTTCTATGCATTGTTCTTCAAAATCATGAACCTTCTTCAGTTCATCATCTGTTATAAAAAGCTCTATACAAGACATATGAGACAATGACAAAGAAGCAGTTAAAAACAATTAACTATATTTAAAAAGTACTGCCAATTTTGTGAGTTTAAAATGCATCTCCCAACCCTCACCTAATAGGGTCATTTCAATAATTTCCATATTTATAACCACACATGTACATAAGGGTTATGTTATATGCACAACACTATGGCTTTCATTTTATGTTACACTCTGAAAAACAGGCTTTTATCAGCTGTTTGGGTTTCGGTTCCATACTCTGTTTTAGATGGTGAATTAAGGCTTCTTGGGAGGTCATTTGAAATCACTAACAGTGAAAGTTTCCCCATTGGTCTTGGATTTGTTAGCTTTTAAATGAATGTTTTTAAATTTACTGTTTTGGTAATGTTTTAATTGTGATTTTATTGCTATTGTTTGTGTGGCATCTAATGATTGTCAGTTGTACAACAATTTTTTATTGATTAGTCACTTTTGACCATAGCAAAACATACAAAACATACACACTTACCCATACATACAATGAATGCATATATGAATACAAAGCATACCGACCTACTGTCCTGTCAACCCACTCCCACTCCTAACTGCAGTCGGTTGTAAGCCACCCTGAGTTCTCCTTCGGGGGTGAGAAGGGCACGATATAAATGTTTGGGGAAAAAATTAACAATTGCAGTTGTTGTGATGTTATTTATGTTGTCATTTCATAGCTATTTTGATGTTCTTTTCAATTTTTTATACACTGCTCATTGAAAAGGGCTCAGTGTTCGAGTATATGTCTTGAATGCAGAAGATCCTTCCCATTTTGACACAACTCTCTTTCACATTATCCAGTTGCAGCACTCTGATAATAATAATTTAACTCCTAGGATTTCATCCTATGGACTTCTGGAATGTGTCGTTTCTTGAGGTATTTAGATTTCTCTTCCAGAGAGTCATAGTACCTTGGGTGTGTGTGTAACTTCAAATTGCCTGTCTATTTATGATGACCCTCCATGAATTTCACAGGGTTTTTAAAGACAAGGAATGCCCAGACATGGTGTTTCACGGTTTCTTTCTGGTATTCATTAATGATAAAGAGTCCAGGGTAGACTCTAT
Source organism: Anolis apletophallus (assembly GCA_030556195.1). NCBI lineage: Eukaryota > Metazoa > Chordata > Lepidosauria > Squamata > Anolidae > Anolis > Anolis apletophallus. The sequence continues at coordinate 95,390,118 of JARBWK010000006.1, read as the reverse complement.
TTTGCTCCAAGACCCGATGGGATCTGGTGCCTTTAGGCATGTAGGCCCCCCTTATGAAGTCACAAATCTCAGGATTTCATAAGATACAGCCATGGCAGTTAAACGGTCATCAAAATGGCGTAGTTGTATAATGTGAATGTGATCACAGAAGGGTCAAGTGATAGGTAAATATTTCTTGTGAGATCCCAGAGGTAGCTGCAGTCAGTCAAAGTAGTGGATACCGATCTAGAGTGAGAAATAATCAACTTGCCATGAAGCAGCTTCCTTGGGATCTTGATAAATACCTAAATCAGAGGTAGTAATATTGAATATGATATGGTTTCCAAAAAGTCTTATGGTTTTTTCTCTCCATTCGTCTCAAAGATGTTACAGGATTCCTTTATTTATATCTTGATTAAATATATATTCTGGTTTTCTTGCACAGCTCAGTCCAAGATTTCTAAGGTTCACTATATTGTGTATGTTGTATTCATGAAAGGGATTTCTTCACAGGCATTTCCCAACATAGTTAAGCAATATAGGTGCACAGTGATAATCAGTACAGAGTTTTTATCTGCCCCAAGAAACAACAGTTTACACCCATATATGTGAAAGATCAGCTGCATGAAACTTACTCAACCCATAGTCTGTCTCATCTGGGTCACTGTCGTGTTTCCGCCATCTGCAGCATATGTGTTGAAATATCATTGTCATGTGACTGAAGATGATAAGTGGAGGTGGCAAGACTGGCCTTTCATGGAAAGTCATGATGAGCTGATACCTCTGAAACTTCCAAACTTGGTTAGATATAGATTTAACTTCAAAGAAGGTGTTGCTGAAACAGGAAAAGAAGAAGAAGAAGTTGGCATCTGATAAGCAGAAGTACCCTTTTAGGCATCATATGTATGCAATACTAAAACCATTGCTCCCATTACATAGAACCAAACCTAAGTGTGTATGTAGTATGGAATAGCAACCAGTCTGCCTCTCTGATAGATATTCAAATACTTCTTTGTATCATTCATGAGTTACATCTTTAATTGAAAATTTAAACACCAAGGGATGCATCTAGAAATGTGATACAATGGGTCTTTGGTATCTGCTGCAGCTTGGTTTGAGGAAACCCCATGTGAATATCTTAATCCATGGATGCTGACGTCCCATTATACACAGTGATGTGTATTAGTATCAGAATGAATGAATCAGAAGAACAAAAAGAATTCATTTTTTTCAAATGTAACTGATCTATGCTCAAATACATTACAGTAATTTATCAATTCACATTATCTTATTAATATGGGAGTTAGAACCATATTGTCATGTCACTAAGGGCTCTTTTACAAGATTCAGTTATAGAAACACGATTCTACTTTAACTTTGCAGCAATTTAATGGAATCCAGAATTTGTCATTTGGTGAGGCAATACAGCCCTCTGGCTGAAAACTAAGAATAGTTATTCCTAAACTACAGGTTCCAAGATCCCATAGGATGGAACCGTGGTGATCAAAGTGGGATCATAGTGCTATACCTTTGTAGTGTGAAAAGGTGCTAAAGTAGCATGTGACTTCTGGAATAGGTAATTGGAACTTGGAGAAAGCATGTTAGAGCTGGTCTTTGGAAAAGCTCAAATCTTGGATCTCTCATGCCACAAATAACAGTTTTACTTAAAACATGTTACTGTTTTGGTATAATAAGAAAATGTGGCTAAAGTTTATGTGCTGCATGACAAATGACAGTGTTATCAGTAATCACATTGCATTTACTTATTATAGCATTACCTTGTTTTGTTGCTTATTACTTGGGAATGTATTGTGTCACATATTAGAAACTTGCTGCTAACATGTTTTTAGATTTTTTTAAAAAGCAGAACAGCTTCAATTGCCCAAAATACATTGAAATATAAATATGATCATGATTTAAATTGGGTGATCGTTAATCAGTTTCTTGGATCAAGCCTGTATCTGCCTACAGCAAGAAGAATTGGACAGATCTCTTCTTCCAGAAGAGTACTTTCTGAACTATTCAGAAACAAACAAACAAACAAACAAAAACCAACAAGCCCTCCACAGTTGTTGTGGTTAAGGATTCATGACCAGTTTGGGAGTGAAAAAACTAAATAAAAATATACCCCGCTTTATATGTGCAACAACATTTCTCCAGGTAGCTTTAGGTCCTCCAGTACAATGGGCTGAAGAACATAGAGACCATAATGTATGCATAATCAAATGTGCAAATATGGAGTTGACTGCAATCCCATTTTTATCGAGTCACATGTTTTTCTCCTGAATGAGCCCACAATAAACCTGGGTTTGTTGTAAGTCATGCAAATTGGGTCACTGACCCAGAAGGCTTACTTGGCAGGAACTTAATAGTAGATATGAAAATATACCACTTACCTCTTCTTTGGAACCTCCCAGTGTTTCTGTAGTTATTGATATTTTGTCAGGTAAAATAGTAACTGAGTAAAAATGCATGGGCTCAGGTTGCTAGTCTTATCAAAATGGTTCACACAAGGAAAAAGCAACAATTCTTGTGCTCTTATTTATATTACGATACTTGATTTCTATGCTATTCTATGCCAAGAACAGTCCACATGCAATGGACATCACATGATGCAGGACTCCTTCTGATGGGGCTCTGTCCTGGAAGCATCTTAAAATGGAGCTCAGAGAACATAGGAGGCTTCCCATGTTCTCATTGCTTAGAATGGGGCTAGTACAGGGGGGAGCGAGGTGGTGATGCTTTCCCCCATGTGATGGGAAAAGCATCGATGCAGGTGATGTCGGGCATGGGGCAACGGTTTCTCCTGCTGCCCCCATGAATTCAAAATATAACAATACTGGGAACAAATGTTTGCAGCTCTCCTTCCCTTATCTATATTTTTCCATTAATTTTATTGGGAGGAATATCTGCATTTGGAGTTATATATTAAGGATATTTATGTTAAATGATGACCAGTATATTTGGTATGTATCCTGCACAAGATAATTGCTTACCTATTGTCAGTCGTGTGGATATGTAACTGCTTACTTGAGTGTTTATTTGCATTATAAAAGTGAGTACCTATTTGAGTGCTTATTGTCACTATCTATACTTATTACCAGTGATACATTTTGCTCTCATAAAGCGATATTTTATGTATATAAAAGTGGAGTCATTTCACCTAGACATGTGCATCTAACACTTTGATTCCATGTAATATTATACATGTTATACGAGTTACTTCACCCTCTTTGTTGTTGTGCCCCCATGGAGTCACCATGCTGCCCAGTGAAATCCCCCACTGTCACCCACATTTTGGACCTCAACATGATGAGGTTCAAAGAGGCCCTATTATGGAAACTACTCCCAAACATTACCATCTCAATCTTCACAATAGTTATTGAATTTTGATACAAACAGATATACATATAACGTTATGAAACTCACTTAAACACAGCAATCAGCAAGTTCACCAGAAGGATGTTTGCAACCAACAGGTAGCAAGCCATTATGGCTGGAACAATCCATGCTCCTGTTTTGCAGGGAGGCAGCTGGATTATTTTACCATCCTCTCTGGTTTCATTTTGACCACAAGGAGCTAAGGAGAAACAAGAAATAAGAAGGAAAAATTATTTCTAATTTGTAAAAACAATAAAAGAGATTATTAAATATTTAAGAATATAATCTATTTCAAAAGTTTAATAACCCCTAAGGGAAGATTCACCCATTATACCTCCCTGCACAAAATATTTGATCACCAAGATCAAGCACTTTGAAATTCTTTGGCACAATTTGTATTCCTTTAGGTACTGAATCATATTTCTTTATGTAGTTATTTAAACCAGTTTTCTGAGTAATATACAGATGTCTTCAGAACAAATGTTGTGAGGGCCTCATCACAAAGGTCAGGCGAAAAGAGAGGGGCAGTAGAGCGGATCTATGGCTCTGTGCGAAGCTCCCTCTCCGTGACACTTTCCCTATCACATGGAGGAACTGTTGCCCTCCCAGCGAGGCCCCATTCTGGCTCCATTGAAGCCAGCACGACACAGGAAGTCACCCTGGTTGGGGGCGGGCCCTCTGTTGGAAGTCACACGATGCTGTGAGATGGGCGGCATGAGACTCCATACATTAGATGGGGTGAAAGAATACTAGGATGCTAAAGTCTTCCCGTCTGATGAGGTCATTAGTGTGCATTTCTGTTTTTATTGCAAATTATCAAAGTGCATTCAACAAAACATAACATGAATTGATTAAAGCACTTGTGTGAAATGTATTTTCTGTGTTAATATTTGGGTTTTTTGATAACAAGTAGTTAGTGCAGGGGTTACCATCAAATATGTACAGTATAGAACAAGAGAGTATTTATCATTTCAGTATGCAACAGTAAGATTTATAGAAGCATTGCATGATTGTATTGCCACATTATTTCCATACCATTAAATAATTTTGACAATAAAAATGTGAGGCCAAGAATGATACAATCAGATATTTATATAATTTGTTTCATGTAGATATTTGACTTTATTTTGCATTGCTGTATTCATTTGGAAGGGTTAATAGACAAACACGGCAAGGTTATAGAGTCCTCCAATTCACTGGTTTATTTTAATGAAGTACATCTTCCTTTCAGCGGAGATCTTATATAATGAACCCCAGCATCATCACAGAGTGTAAGCAGATCAAACGAATAAGGAAACCAGTGCTTAAGATACTTGTAAGACATAGAGTCCATTTGATAAAATCTAGCTGTTGGAGCAGGCATGCTACATGAAAGGAAGAACAACTTCCTCCTGATTAGATGATAATAATATCAACTCTACCCTCCAGTTTGGAGGAATCTCCATGGTATAGGTATAAAATCATAGATGAGAAGTAAATCAGTCCTCTCCATAAGCCAGATAGCATGAAAATAAACAAAGAAATAGGTGCCACACCAAGGAACGATCAGAAAGGTATGCAATATGCAAAGAAAGACGGGTGCACTGATGAGGTTTTAAGGTCAAATCTGCAGTACAATGCAAAATTATTATTTCATTACATTTTTATTAAAGTTTCAGATAGATATGATAAAAAGTCATGAAGTAATAAGTATAGCTAATAGAGTAGAGAAAAAAAGGAGAGAGAGAGAGAGAGAGAAAGAAAGAAGAGTGGTAATAAAAATAATGATAAAAGTAATAACTAAAAAAACAAAAAAAGTTACTTCCAATTGCTGGATTCAACTGTAATCTTCAAAAGTCTTTGATTTGATCATTTCCTTCTCGTGTATATGTCCTGTTAGCGTGATATCTAATTGTATTGGCTCTATTATAAATGTTTTCTTCTCTTTTTGCATGTAAGTTCTAAATGGTTGCCAGACTTTGTTTTTCCATAATGTTTTGTTAGGAATTGGGTCAATTCACCCATGTTCATTACGTCCATCATTTTAATTATTTATTGCTCCTTTGTCAGGATTTCTTTTTGTCTCCACATCTTGGTGTATACTATTCTCACTGCCGTAATTATGTAGTTCAGAAGCACTTCTTTATTAAAGTCCATCTTCACATCTATGAATCCTAGTAAAAAAATATTTAGGTTTCATTTGTAATTTGATATCTAAGATTTTCTGTATTTCTTCATGAATTATTCCCCCCCCCCTCTATATATATTTGCATTATTACACAACCACCACATATGATATTAAGTTTCTTCTTGGTGATCACATTTCCAGCAATTATTATTTAATTTTTTGTAATATATTCCTAATTTATATGGGGTAAGATACCACTGATGCATCATTTTAAGCCAATTTTCTTTTAGATCATATAAATATGTTTGTTTCAGTTTATTATTCTAAATATTTTCCCACTCCTCCAATCTAATTAACCTTTCTATATGGGTGGCCCATTTTATCATACATTATTCGATCTGTTTCCTCTGTTGATCATTCTAGGAGCTTCTTGTATATTTTGGTAATTATCTTCTTGTTTGATTTCAGTATTTTATCCCAGAAAGTTTCTTCATCTGAAAACGCGCTTAATTTATTCTTATTAAAATATTCCTGCCTGTATTGGAACCAGGAAATATTTCCATTTTTTTCTTAATTTCTTCTTGTGATTTCATCTCAAAAATATTGTTTTTCTTCATCAAAATGTTTCTATAAGCTGGCCATTCTTTCCAACCTAATAATCTTCTCTGAACTGCTTCTAATGGCAATATCCAAGGGGTGTTTTGGTATACAATCTCTTTTTATATTTATCCCAAATTTTTCTAATGCCGCCCTTATAAAATGATTTCCGAAATTCTTCTTTGTTTTAGTTTTCTCATACTAAATATTTATTTATTTATTTATTACATGCATTTCTACCCCGCCCTTCTCCCCCAGATGGGAGACTCAGGGCGAGAAGGGGACTCAGGACCACTCCACTCTTAAGTTGACTTAAGAGTACAATGCAAAACTATTAAATCTGCTTTAGGAAAGGGGTTAATAGAGTGTTATTTTCCCTGTTTCCTCTTCACTGTGTTTTTTAAATTTGATTTTTTATTGATCACATATAAGCCATTTTGGGAGCTTTTCAGCTGAGGACTAGAGCAGAAAGGCATTGAATGACTAAATAAATACTGTAAATAAATAAATAAATAAATAAATAAATAAGTAAAGCAAATTCGAAGCAAGAATAAACCTAGCAGAACACCATGTAATTAAAACAAATAAACTCCCAGTGGAGGAAATCCTTACTTCTGCACTGGAGGCATATCAAAGTCAAATAGTGGGGGATTATTTACTCCATGCGTTTGTCTATTGGTCTTTGCCATAGCTCCCAGAAAATAAAACCAAGCCTATTCCTATTTCCAATTATAGTACAAATACTGAATTAGTAGAAACTTGATTAACGACCTCTTCACACGTCTGGCAGCAGGAAGCGGTGGTGCTCAACTTTGCTGTGAGGCATGGAGAATCTGCTGCCCCATGCCTCACCTGCTTCACCCGTTGGCAGGGTGGTCCACATGGGGGAAGTGTGGAGTGTGTGTGGTGTGTGCAACTCCCCCTCCCATAGATTGGGCAACATTGGAAGCCTCTTACATTGCCAAGGTAGTGGTGGCATGACATTTCTGTCCCTCTGCATACATAGAGCTGGCATGATGTTGTGTGAACAGAGGTGGCTGGCTCCATGGGTGAACAGGGTTAGATAGGTGTTTGCAACAGAATCTAGCCCCATATGATGAGGTCATAAATCACTACATTTCCAAGGATCTCATAACATTGATGAGGTCTGGCATTGTGATTCACCAGCCTCCATGGCAAATCTGGGTGGCATCGGGATGGCATCAGGGCAATCCCAGTGCCCCAGCCACCAGCTGATGCTTTCCCATTTTACATTGGAAAGTGTCACTACTACACCAAAGCCTTGCTGTTCCTAACGGAAAATGGTGTGGTTTCTGTGTTGGTGGTGGAAGGGTCTCACCAGTTCACCCATAAAGCCCCACTGGAAGTCATCCTGGGTTGTATGATGGCAGAATTGGACTAAATGGGTGAACTGGAGCAGAAGCATCCTAGGACGCTTCTTCCACTAATTCAGAGCTTGATCGTGGCTAATGGCTGAAACAAAGTCATTGAAACTAAATGACAGTTTGTCTCTTATAGGCAATCCCATGGTGTGCAGAAGTGTTTATTTTTTATTATAGGATTGAGGATTGAATGTGTATTGAAATGTTTAGATGTTTAGGGAAGGTGCACTTCTTCAGTAAAGGCCCACCTTGGGGAAGAGTTGCCATAGCAACATGGCTGTGAGGCAGAGGTGGGAGGAGTCAACAGCTTTCTGCCACAGCCAAGAATAGAATTCTGGGGAAGTTTGAATTTTGACAGTTTAACTGTCAGACCAGCTCTAGGGGAGTGGGTGCTGAGAAGCTCAGAGAGAGAGAGAGAGAGCAGTTGTGTTTAGACCAGCTCAAGGTCTATTTTAAGTCCAGAGGTTTGGCTGGGAGAGCCAGCCTGTAGTTTATGCTGAGACATAAACCAGGGTAGGGAATACTGTGTTTGAGACTAGTGAGATACTAGTGGAATAGACTGTAAACTGATTTGACAAGAACCATTTAAGAAAGAAAGTGTAACTGCATAATCTCATAATATTAACTGAAAGGAAATGAACTGAGTAACTTTGTAACTTCTTTAAAGAAAGTGTAACCACCAAAAATTGTGCCTCTAAGAAGAATTGTAACTTTGAAACCGTCAAGCTAATGCACTGATCCTCAAAATAAACTATTTACAGTTCTTTAACTATAAACCTCTCCTTGCCAGTATTTTGAAGAAGTCAAGCCTCATTTTAAAGGACAAAGTGGTGGATGGCTGGTTGCAACATTATTAGAGTGGAAGTAATCCAAACACCTTCCTACAAATTGATGACCAACTAGTTACCTCATTTAGTGGCAGAAAAATAGATTTACTATATAGTACATCCTTATGATTGGTGGAAGTTAATATATACTTCTTCATAATTTGTAGCAGTGGTAGGATTTGAAGAGTCCACTCTGGTAGCGTGGCCGGTGAGAGTGGCCAGATGCTACTTTATGATTTGTGACAGACATATGTCACATCGTTACAAATTGGTGGCAGCGGTGGGATAGCCTGCCCTGCCACGTTAAAAGGAAAAGTTGAACGGTGAAGAGAAATCTTTACACATGGTAAGGCAGTTCATTTAAGCAATATCACACTAACGAGACTATCACACCAAGGCTTTAAGGCAGGTAGCCCCATATTTCTGCCATCTACAGAATTCTTGGAAATGTAGTTTAAGGCAGAGCCTTTTGTATTCTTAGCTACAGGAGAACTTGCCTTCCCAAACTACATTTCCCAGGATTCTGCAGGTGGCAGAATTATGGGGCTGCTCGCTTTAAATCACTGATGTGATAACTTCATTAGTATGAGTGATAGCATCAGTATAGATTATGCCACCTGAAAGCAGTAAATTAACTCTCATCAGCAGGGATGGTCTTACCATTAGGTAAAGTAATGCTTCCACTTTAGGCAGTAGCAGATTTGAAGCAGCTACCTCAGTGAATAGCAGGGTTGACAAAATTCTTTACTATATGTACTCATGTATATGTTGAGGGTTTATTTTGGAGCCAAAATTATGGATTTTAATATGGCCCATATCTGTTGAGGATCATACTGTGGAGATGGGGAAGAGGCAGTGTTGGCCTAATGAACTAGCTGCTCCTGGTCGTCGTTGTCATTTCCCCACCCAGGCATTCAAAAAACCCAGAAGTGGCACCATGTTGGAGAAATTAGAGGGGTCAGTGCTCTTTGGCCAAAATGTCTTTGGCCAAATGTTAGGAAGTCTGGGGGCTGAAGTCCAAAACACCTAGAGGACTAAACTTTGGGAACCACTATTCAGGGTGAACATGGAGATGCCTGTGAAGTTTTTTTTGTTTTGTTTTTGTTTGCCTATGGTGCCAAAATACCTTGGCTAGCACATGTTACCAGGTATCTTGATTTGATGGTTGCAGAGGCTGAGAAGGGGAGGCAAAATCCCTTTAGCTATTCTGTCTCAGGCAGCAGATAGCTTGTCATCCACTCTGCCCTTACATATCAGGTAGAGGAGCCTGTGATCTTTGTGTGTGGAATAAAATGTACTTGCTAATTTTAACACGCCCCACAAGAAAATAAAGAAAATTCTCTATAGAGATGCAATTCTTCAAATGGCCTTTTATTGCACATTAGTTGAATTAGTTTCTTATTTCGGATTGCTTTAGTGTTTCAAAGTGTAGTTTCATTTTGGGAATCCAAGTCTCTGGTCTTATGATCAGCTTAATAAACCATGGGAAGGTGTTTAGTCAGCCTTCAAATTAACAATTTTTGAGGAGGTATAGTATTTCACAAGATACATCCCATATTAGAATTATTTTTCTTGAATACACTATGTGGGAAAAATCCCAATTTGGTTGTAGGTTAGTGCTTCTCAGACATAGTAGTCAATGCTTCTGAATCACAGACAACACAACCTTTGTTGTTGTTGTTTTTTTTAAAAAGATAGTAAAAAGATTAAAAGGAAAGGCTGACTTTCCATACTGTGACAGAGTAAGAACATTTCTGAAATGTATTTATTACATTAATATCCTGGCTTTCCTCCAAGGATCTCATTTAAGGCATTCATGTTCCCACAATTGTATTCTTACATGAAACCTAGAGAGTATATGTGAGAAACCGTGAGTAACTTATGGTAATCCACTGGTCTTTAGGGTTGAAGTGCCATATTTGAACATAGATTGCTTGGTCATAGGTAAACATGCTAACTGTTTCAACACTATAATACTCAAAGGAGTCCATCTTCTGAGTTTCTAAGCAACTCAACTGCCTACCTTAGTTGTATCTCTGCACTGTAAATCATTCTGAGTAGTCAGGACTCAAGACCAGTTATGGCTGACCAGGGCCGTAGCCAGGATTTTGATTCGGGGAGGGTTGAGTTTGATTCAGGAGGGGCTGAGTCTGAGTAAGAGAGGGACTACCCTACCAAACCTTTTGTATTGTTATCCCAATAACCCCATGAATGTGGGATATAATGAGCATGGTGATCAGATCATGATATGAATAAACATAACAGTTTAAATAATGTACCAGTAAGGCCTTCTCGTGGACCACCCTGGCTACATGCCTGTGGCTGACAGACCCACTCTGAGTTTAGGAAAACTTTGAAACAGCCACACTAAATCTATTTGGAGAAAATGCCTTTAATCCTCAGGCTATTATCATAAAGCAAAGACAGACCTTTACAACTGGGCTCTACGTGGTAAAGGATGCAAAGAATAGACACTTGCATTGTCCTCTTTGGAAAAAAAAATCTAAATAGTTTTATCAGTCTTCAATAAGAGTATGGAAAAACACTTTTTTGATTTCCATTTCAGTGGGATTTTTGCCTCTCTTCCCAGGTTCTTACAAAGAAAAGACTGTTTTTTGTTCCAGGACACTACTTTGGCACAAACACACAAAAACAACAATGTATAAACAATCATGGTTCATCATGGAAAAATGTACAGTAAACTTTTAATTTTGCACATGGGAGTAAATTAGCCAAAATGTTAATCTCTGCTGAATGACAAGGGAGACCTTCAAACATGGTAGTTCTCTGATCTGGAAGGGAATTCTTTGGGATCACAGACTTCTTCATTTTTAAAATTCCTCATGGGAATTTGCCCTTTCATGGTATTTAGTATGCATCAGCAAAACAGAGCTTGGCATTTGCTGAAACAGATCATTGGAATTTTGCACATGAAACACAAAACAAAAACATAGTATTTTGACTCAGCCCAAACTTTGGCGTTTCCTCCCTTAAAACTATAAAAAGCAGAATGGCTACAGCAATTAATCAAAAACACATTTTTGGATATGGAACAGGATCAAGAATAAGGAAAACTCTGGCTACTTTCACCCATCTACTTTCTCACTTTTTAAAGATTTGAAATTTTACTTGAAATGATTGTTAGCCAAGGATTCTTTTGAATATATATCCTCTCACAGAAGGATTAAAATGGAACACAGTGCACTAGCATGGAAATAATTTCTCAATCCTTCTATCCAAAACTGTTAATAAGCATTTGGCAACTCCCATCCCATCCCTGATCTTGTACATCAGCTATCTTATTCCTTCTCTCATGATTGTGTTTTGACTGCTGATATATACACAGAATACACTGCTTGCCAATGTAATTATTTAAACTTTGTTACATTAAAAAGTTATGGGGCTCTGGTGTTTTGTTAAAAATCATAGCAGAATTTATAATTTGTCAGTGCTTAAAACTTACAATTATTTTAATGAATTTTTTTATTGGCTAGTTAAAAATTATATATCCCATCTACACTTCAAAATTGTGTTGATTACATTTATTCGTTCAACTTAATATACCGCTCTCTCTTGAGCCCAGAGAGTATGACCTGCTGCCTGAAGAGCTGATTGGAACAGGAAATTCAAAGGATATGCTAGTCCATTGCAGGCAATGATGTTGGTCTAATAACCATGGTTTCTTAGACAAATAATGAATGTTTATTCCACATAAACAGTAATTCTTTCTCCCCGAACAATTTAATACACAACTTTGTTGCCGGTACATTGATGATACTCAGCCCTATTACTCCTTTACACCTACAGTGTCATCAGAAAGGCTAAGTGAAGTGCCCCACTTTGCCTGACTTCCACCAAAAAAGAGAGGGGCAGCGAGGTGATTCTGTCATCCTGCATGCAGCTCCATCTTCATGACACTTTCCCCATCACATGGGGAAAGCATCACTCTCCCAGATAAGTCCTGCGCTGATTCCATTGGAGGAAGCACAACATGGAAAGCTTACCATGTTGGGGAGAAAGCATTTCACCCTGGTTGGGGCGGGGCCTCTGCTGGAAGTTACAAAATGTTGTGTGATGTCTGGCTTGGGGCTTTGTCCTGATAATGGGGTAGGACATTGTTTAAGGTAAGTACAATGAGGTCCCTAATCTCAAGAAAGCTATTTCTGTGCTAAATTAGGATTTGGCATATGTAACCAACTGGATAAAGGCAAACAAACTAAAGATTAAGCCAGACAGAGGTGGCTTAGGAAAGCCTTGTTGGATCTTTCCAAACCTTGGAAATCCCTCCCCGGAGAGGCTAGAATGGCTCCATTCTTGCTCTCTTACCATCATGTTTAATGTTTTTACCTTTATAAATTGCTCTTTGTACCGAGGACTTCATCAGATGAGCAGAAGGGAAGAGGGGAAAGCAGGGGAAAATGTTGGAAAGAGCGGGGAAGCTATCTTACCCCATTCTCTCCTGGCAAAGTCTGTCTTCAGGGATGGTCAGCCATCTCATTACCTTTCCCCATCTTCTTTTTGTCATGTCGTCCCCCACTTCTTGGAATAAGGAGTCAGGTAATACCCAACTCCTGAGAGTGGAATCTTCTCTCCCTTGTAGCACGTTAGCAAGATGGAGTCCCACCGGTGGCCACCGGAAGGGGCTGTGCATCATGGAAAGGCCTCCATGGGACCCCATTTTGGCTGTGTGCAAAAACAGAGAGAAAGCGAGGGAACATCCATGTTATGAGGTCCTTACACTTGCATATTTTGCATAGTTTATGTTTTTATAGGTTTAAATATACTGTTAGCTGCCTCGAATCACATTATTGAGAGAAAGGCAGAATCAAATTCTGGGATGTGTAAAATGGTAGGGTTTTTTTGTTGTATTACAGTTATATGGGATAAAAGATGTTGGTAAGGAGCTGGTGTGGTATAGTGCTTTGAGTATTGGACTGTGATTTTGGAGCCCAGGGCTGAAATATCTACTTGGCCATGGAAACCCATTGGGTAACCTTAGGTAAGTCACACTCTCCCATCCTCATATAAGCCAAAGGTTAACCCCTCTTGTCAAGGAAATCCTATGATAGTTTTATCATAGGGTTGCCATAAATAAAAAATGTCTTGAAGACACAAAGCACACTTGATGCTGACTATAATCTTCAGCATTTTTCACTATTGTGTGTTATGGCTATAGCTGCTAGAACTGCCACCCAATAGCATTGTAGGACCTCAGGATTCTCAGCCTTGGGGATAAATCCAATTGCTAGACTCAATTTGAGTAGAATCCCTGAATCATTGGGGATTACCTAAGTGTTGAGTTACTATGTAGCTATTGATTCAACAGGACTACTCAGTGTATGGCTAATAATTTAATTTAGTCCTATCTCTGATTACAAACCAGATTATCAGGTTTTTTAGTGGAATAAATCACAATTTGTTAGTTTGAACATAATGGGAATTGGAAATTAAAAACTCTAAACATTTGTATTATATAAAATAAGGAAAGAAGAAAACATGGGAAAGATTGAATATAAAGATTCAGTGCCTTGCTTTTCACTAATGAATGTGGTTTACTAGAACAAAATAGCAACATCTAAACTAGGTCATAGAAAAGAAGCTATGTACTAAAGATCACGTTAAGGGCCTGTCTTAAACCAGCGGAATTACTGACTTTCCTTTGAAGAGCAGATTGGCATGCCAGTCACCAGCTGCTTTGACCATGTGGCATGAAGGGTTACACTCTGAGAAACATACATCTAAAATCCTTTTGCCCTCATACAACTGACTTGTGTCCTGAGCCACTGTTTATAGGCAAAACCAACAGATTGTCTAGAAGGGATGCTTGAACACTATTTTTTTATTTAGTTGTAGAAAAGCCTCTAGAATCTTATTATAGAGTCTATTAGTATGAAGAAGGAACAATAGCTTAAAAACTGACTTCTGTATCATTCCTCCCTCTACAGTCAGTACAGCACGTTGTCCTACAATTTATAGGCACAGTGCTGTTGTAATAAGCAAATAAGACAGGAACACTGGAAAACATGGATTCTATCTAATTCTTCTCCATTTCACCTTTGTTTCCATGTGGGGACTAGGAAGAGAGGGCAAAAAAATTCAACTTCACTGACAACAGAAAAGTAATCTCAGTTGAGATCCTGGCTGATCCATAAGATCTAGGGATATTCTGGATCTCAAGGGAAGTTACTGTTCTGTTACCAATGGAGTTGAAAAGTTATTGCCCTTCTCTTATTGCTGTGTCTCCAGTCCCTGTGTGGCCAAGAAATGGTGATTGTGGCCACTGCCTGTACTGAGATCCTTCCAGACTATCTTAACTGTCAATAGAAGTAACATCTGAGACAAAATGTAGGCCTGTGATTCTAACACTATCATTTTCCTTCTGCATTATTTCAACATCTTTGCCTGATGAAGAAGCCAATTAAGCTTTGAGAACTTGTACTGTGTATTTTTGTTGGCCAACAAAGTATATTTCTGATTTTGTTGTATTTTGCTCCATGTTCAACATGGCTGAATATATTTCATGGGTAAATGAGTAGGTGAAGTGCTAATGAGAATGAACTGTTGTAGCTTCAGCCATTTTCAATGTTGTCCCACAACCCTACAGTTTACTTCTTCAACAGGTTTCCACGAAGGCAGTGCAATCCTGTATTGTGGACTAAAGAGGGATAAAAGCTTTGTAATAAATTAGCTGCATAAGTATAACCAACTAGACTGAGGTGCCAAAGAAGAAACCATAGGTAGGCCCCAAGAAGAACTGTAATGCTGAACGATAAACATATTGAAAACTTGCTCCCTTTCTCATAGGGGTGCTACACTGAATTAAAGAAGATAATAAGAAAATGTGAAACGATCATTGTTTTTGTGACTCTTGACAACATGAGATGCACTTCAGTCAGCACAGGCTAGGTAATTCATTGTGTGAAGCAAGATTTCATATTATATTAAATATCTATGGAAGGTGATATGGGTAGATGATGTGTGAAAGACTTGCAGCACCAATTCTGACTGGCAGCACCACTTTAAGATGTCAATCATTGACTTTTCCCAAAGTATCTTTACTACCTAAAGATCTTTCTAACTATAGACACCGGGAACTGAACCTGGTCATTCTGTATGTAATGCAGATGATCTACCACTAAACTATAGTTTCTTCTGAAGCCAAGGCCATAGGCATAGAATAATAAAACATCACTTATTTCAAATAATTATGAATGTACACTTTCTATAATAAATTACATTCCTTAAACCAAATCTATAGTATAAAGAATATTCATGCATATATAATTTTCTCCAATCAGAAAGAATTCAGGCATATATTTATTGACATCCAACCACAACCAAAGTTACACAATGGACATGCAGTAGCTTGAGGATCACCTTTGTTTTAGGTAGGTTAAACTAGACAAGAAATACATGCATTGATTGGAGAGGCTACCAGTTGATAGAGGTGGACAGTAAACTTGGGCAGCTTATTATCGTGCACAGTAACGAAACAAAATAAAAGTAAAACAACTAAAACAAAAATAAATAATAAAAACCTGTTTTAGACTTGCATATAGTATTTGTCTATTTCTCAAATTCAGTAAAGCATTTAGGTCTGCTACATACTGAGTGACATGTGGTTTTTTTTAAAGATCCAGAATTTGTTGCCAGCAAGATGATGTATAAATAGTTGGAATGAAGAACAAAAGGACAACTAGAACACTGAAACAGCCTGTTGTCTAATTGTTTAAAAATAATTAACATGTGGTTCTATAATGTACCAACTGATATTTGAGAAAATACAAATACTCCAGAGTACACTGAACAATAAATTGTGGCTGATTTTGCTTAGGCCAGTGAGGAGATACAGGGTCATTTCAGAATTGTGTCAAAATGAACAGTGTCAAAAATTAATATATACAGTGTTCAGTTTATCTTTTCTTCTTTGGGGTTGATATCATTTAATAGTTTTGAGACATTTTACTTTTCCATCATTTGAGGATTCATAGACAGTTTAATAATTCAATAAGAAAATGCTAGACTTAAAAGTCCCAACATAGCAGCAGTATTAGAAGGATTTTCATAAAGAACATCTATTTGACTTCTCTTTTCTCAAGGCAAATCCAGACTTTCCCTTCCAGTATACAAAAGTATGCTGTGAATAGTCAGATGCCTGCTCTACATGTAACACAAACATGACAACATGGTTGTTCTGCCAAATAATTAGCCAAAAATCATGGCAATTTAATAAATCCTTCCAAAATTTGCGTAACAGAAGAGCTGGCAAACTGTGTGTAAAATGGTGACATTCAAAACAGCATAGGGACTCTTTAATCCCCGACAAACTACCATCAAGTTTTCCAGTGGAAGGATGGCACAAGGTTTCTTGCAACTCCATTAGCCATAATAGAATGCACCTGGTGATACAATAATTCCTTTTGCAGATGAATGTGAAGTTCAGTCATTAATAATAATGGTCAGTAACAATGATCAAAATGGTAACTCTGTCCTGGATTGGGCAATCGCACCTGACACCATGTAAAAAGGCATCAGCAGCCGCATTCTTTGTTCAACCCTTTCTCTTCACTTGTATGGTTCTAAACTTCAATCAGCACACCACAAGAAATAAAAAAGCAATCTTCCCCCAAATTGCCATGGGATGCGTTGCACTATGGCAAATTCTTAGCACAACATCAATAAATGGCCACTTGTAGAGGAACAGACATATATGATAGGAAGCCCTAACTTTGGTGACTTTCCTCTTTCCCCACTCTTCCTTTCAGGATTATAGCTATAATCCTCCTATACCCCCCAAAAAGATTTTGAAATACAGAAAAAAAGAAAGAAAGATGGAACAAAGCAGAAAGCTAAACTCAGGAAGAAAATTCCATGGATGCCAGTTTTTGTATGTTTGCTTGCACGTAAACCCTGCTATCGTTGAGAACAGAAAGGAAGGCTAATCTTCAACAAATACAGGTTGAGTATCCTTTATCTTATGGGACCAGAAGTGTTTTAGATTTTGGAATGCCTGTATTTGCATATATGCGCATAATGAAATATCTTGGAGATAGAATCCTAGACTAATCATAAAAGTTATTTTTAATATATACCATCTTGAACACATATTTTTTCCACAATTTTGTGCATGAAACAAAGTTTGTATATATCAAATCAGCAGAAAACTAAAGTGTCACTATCACAGCCAACCATGTTGACAATCTTAAATTTTGGAGTATTGTGGATTTCAGAATTTAGGATAAGAGATGCTCAACCTGCATCTTTTCTGAGAATAGTATGTTTTTGTAAAAAGCATCCATACGGATTTTTAGTACATTTCTAATGTCCATGGGAGAATATTTAGCAGAAGGTTCAAATGAGCACTAGTGAAAATGAATTCATGATGATGCCAATGTGAACAACTGGGAGAACCAAACTATATCTCTTTTTTACATTCATCTCTTTGAAATCTGTATGAGGATGGGTTGTGCCACTGATGCAGACATTCCTTAAGGATGCACCTAATGCCACAATGCATCTATGAGCATAGAAGGAATGGTTTCTTTCTAACCACCACTGGAAGAACATCTCTCTTTTAAATGCCACCCATATACATTGAAGGAAAACCATGAGCTAACAAAAATCCTCCTGCCTGCTCCTCTGTATTAAGGGTGGCATTCTCACTCTTGTTGTTGCTTTTTTACAACTTCCTGACTTCATACTAGCAGTCATTTACTCTGGGTAGCACCAGGAGGATTCATAAAAATAAAACACTGATGTTTGCAGGTGGCCAGGCACATGAATTCTTAGGACAACATATATGGAAACAGATATTAGATTTGGAGCACAGTTAGTTATACAATTTTACAATCTTACAATATCCCTAGGTGCCCAAAGCACATAGCATATATCAATTAGTGATAATTCTTACAAGATCCCTGTAATATCGATTAGGAGCATTATCCACTCTTTTGCAGATTGAATAACTGAGGATGGGAGAAATGGTTGCCTGCCTAGAGCCCTTAGTGCATTAATGGCAGAGGTGAGATTTGAACCAGTGACTTTCTGAGTTAGTATTTTGGCAGGTGCCCTGTAGCAGCAATGAACAAGCTAAAATGAAATCTACAGTCGGTCTTTCACATTTGCAGGGTTGACGTTTGCAGATTTTATTATTCAGGAATTTCATTCAAATGCTCTCTCTAGGAATCTCTAGCTCTTCCAACACAGCAATATGGTCAATTACTGTTGGAAGTTGGCCATAGAGTCATAGTGGAAGACCTAGGGATTTCTAGAGAAGTATTATCTCAGGTAAAGTAATTGTCTTTAAAAAAAATAGGTTTTTACACTTTCATAAGCGTTCTATGCCATAACCCCAGTAAATGTGTGTGGTTGACTGTATTCTTCTTAAATTACCACTTAAAATGGATCATTATCTTTGAATGAGTTTTATTTCACCAATGTACCAGTAGTAACAACCAGTATGTGCCAGTTGCAGTAGACAATCAAGAATTGTATTAATTTCACAACAACTATGGTACCACTGGCATATCTAGTTCAGTCATTTTGAGAATTAAATGCTTAGTAGCAAACTGGCTTTGATGTGCATGTTCCAAAATCAAACTAATGGATGGGAAAATAAAGCACTGGTATAATCTACACTAGAAGGTGACATTTAATGGCCATCCCCTCTTTCCAGGAAATTACAGTTGTGGGGTGGAGTGCTTGGAGTCTCAAAAAAATTATAAGCACCCTCACAAAAACTATAATTCCCAAGATTTTGGGGGATATCATTATGACAGTTAAACTGATAGCAGAAAAATATAAAATAAATATTTAACGTGTAGATATACTTTACATTTTTGATGTGCAATTGAACGCAATGTGGATATCTTAGATAAACTTCATAATGGAAATAATAAATGTCCCAGTGTTAATGTGATTTATATGTACCGCAAAGAAAACAAAATAGCTAGGTAAGGGCATGATTCTTTTCATTAGGAAATGCTGTTGATATTACCTACTAAAACAGTTTAAGTGGCAAAAATTAACAGATTTTGTTTCACCGTTATACTTCCCTGTGATGTTTGAGCCTCTATCCTGAGCCATTTATTGAGAGTGTCAAAATGATCTTGTAAGACATCACCTGATCAAAGTTTGATACCTGACTTTGGAGTATGAGAATCATAAACTTGCTTACGGTCTATCTGGTCTGCAAACACTTCCCCATAGATCATCCAATATGGCATGTAAAAAATATTTTTTGCCAGTTTCCATGAGGGCTCTTCATTGGGAAAGAGTATTGCTTGCCTTGCAACACCAAAGCTCATCAGAACAACCAACATAATTATGACAAAATACATCATGTCTATCATCTGAAAGAAAAGAAAAGAAGAGAGAGACAGAGATAGAGAAGAATATCTACTTTGTCCTGTAAAATCAGTGAAAATGTAAGACATAACAATCAAACTATTAAAACATGTTCATCTCAACCTGTCACAGCCACCTCCAGACACAACACAGAATATTTGCATTAACCTCTCCTTGATCATACCAGACTTTAGCTGTGAATGTATTATATGATGTCTTCAGCTTTTAATATCAGTTTGTTTATATCCCATTTGGACCGCTTAAATGACTATTTCTTCTATTTTCTTAGGAGATCATTTTCCTTTCTTAATCTAAGTCCCTTCCATGCTAATCCATACTATCCCCTTTCCAGTCCTAAACCCTTCTACCGAATTAGTGCAATAGTTCTCAGATCTATATGAATATTGTATATTGTTTATAGTTAGCAATGCTCTATGAGCTATATTCTAATGTTTGGCTCTGGTTTTGTTGCTGATCCCCTGTTGTAAAAAAAACCTGGTTTTAAGTCTATTGTTTTGCCTCACTTGGGAATCCTGGATCTAGACCAGTGGTTCTCAACCTGTGGGTCTTCAGATGCTTTGGCCTTCAACTCCCAGAAATCCTAACAGCTGGTAAACTGGCTGGGATAGCTGGGAGTTGTAAGCCAAAACACTTGGGGACCCACAGGTTGAGAACCATGGATCTAGACTAAGAATCCTAATTACATATATTCCTTTTGTACATATGAACATTGCATATGTTCATGGACAACAACATGCATGAAGACATGCATGAAGACATATCGTAACAAATGTGGATGAAAGATTCAAATATGATGGCTTATTTATAGCTATAAAGAGTGTACTGCACATTATGTTTGTCATCTGTCATCTAAGCCAGTGTTTCCCAACCTTTTTTGAGCCGTGGCACACTTTTTACATTTGCAAAATCCTGGGGCACACCACCAACCAAAATGACACAAAATGACACTCTAACACAGTAATACATATAGTTAATACGTTTTAAAAATGCATTTATACACTCAGTGTGAAACCAGTGTGTTTCGATGAACACAACATAGATATTGTTGGATATGGCAGGAATGGCAGAAAGACACAAACTTCGCACACAGAACTCCCATAACCAAGAGAAAATGCTATAAGAGTTTGGTGGGCATTGACCTTGAGTTTTGGAGTTGTAGTTCACCTATATCCAGAGAGCACTGTGGACGCAAACAATGTTGGATCAGGACCAAACTTGGCATGAATACTGAATATGCCCAAATGTGAACACAGATGGGGTTTGGGGAAAATAGACCTTGACATTTGGGAGTTACAGTTTCTGGAAGGAGGGCCTTGAAAGACCAGTAGTCTTCCTCTCACTTAGGTTGCCTCCTCCCTCCCCGCCAGGCTTGAATTGAGGTCATGGGGAGCAGGAGCCTCACTCACCACCTGCACAGCTCCTCAGGGGTCAGCGGGGCAGCCCGGGTGGGCATCTCAGGGCTGGCAAAGCAGGCAGGAAGGAAGGCGGTGGGCAGGGAGCTGGAGGGAGGCCAAGAGCGATTTCGCGCGCACCGGGGAGGAGGAGGGAGGGGCGGGGCCGGTGCTGGACTGAACCATCCGGCATTAGGCCCGGGGGAGGCAAGAGGAGGTCTCTACTTGAGGAAAGGGAGGTGGGCCTTTCCAGTGCATGGAGAGGAAGAGACCAAGTAGACAACGGGTGGGGAGGGGGGTGTTTGTAATTTTGTGCCTTTATTGAGGTAGGTTTCTTAGGGTTTTTATACTTCAACACACTAGGCTCTCTCCCCTCCCCTCCTGGAGGTTCCAATTTCCCAAGGCACACCTGATGATCGCTCATGGCACACTAGTGTGCCCTGGCACACTGGTTGGGAAAAACTGATCTAAGCCACCCAATAACAGTTGGTCTAATAGTTGAAGACATGTTAAACTTTGCACTCTATTCCATACTACAGATTAAGGCTGATGGAGAGGGCTCAATTTGATATACTAATTGTTTAATTACTAGACATCAGTTAGTAGAGCCAATTTTAGTATTTTAGTAGAGTCTCTGTTTTCCTTAGGGCTACTCCACTGTCCTTGACAGCTACTTCCTTCCAGTTCCAAACTCAAAATAGAATGCGGCTGTTGCCATTTCATTCACAATGTCTCAAGGTGTGAATGAAACGTAAAAATATACACAAAACGATTTGAGTTCTTTTTCCAGTGTCACAAACAACTTCTGCCTATAGTCTTTCATTAGACAATTAAAATGTATTAGTTATTTTTACCCTTTGCTGTAGTATTATTTTGACTGCATCGAGGACTTCATTCTAAACAAAAAATCCCAAAAACTTGGTACAGAACATTTTTATGAAGATGCAGGTGGTGAAGCATAAAATTCTGCTATAAGGAAGTGGAGACACATGGTACAGAGGAGGACAGATGAAAGGCATGTGTGCAAGTGTTTTGAGTTGCCTGTAGCCAGGTTTAATATCAGATCCAGAAGTTGCAAGAAACAAGTGTCACTTTCTATTCAACAGAATAGTACATTGTTTCAGTTATAACATGCAAAACAGAAAAGAAAGATGGGAAACTCTTTCTTACCATTTTCCCAATCATCATTACATATGGCCCCAAATATTTGTTCACCCCGAAGATATCAAGCAATCGGATATACCAGTAAATGATGTTGACACAGTATATAACACGACCATCACTCCTGAATGGCTGATCTTGAAGGCGAAGTATCATACCCACAGAAAACAGGAGAATAGCAATGAGATCGGTAACATTCCAGTACTCTTGAAGCCATACTTTCACCTTCTGCAGCAGCTTCCCAGGTTCTGACATTAATATCTAGGGAATATGAAAGAAGGATACACCATAGATGGAGTAAGCATATAAACCACCAGTGGTGGAACGCATATAAGATACAGATTTTTAAAAACCCAGATAAACTCCTTTCAGTTTAGGCATGATTCAGCAATTCAACATATGGCCTGGGAATCAGAAGTGCCTACTCACATGCTGACCTCTGTAACACCACAAAGCAAGTCATGTATAGAATTGCAAGAATGAAAACTAGGTCAGCTCTTGTACCCTTAATGATTGTATAGAAGAGGGAATTTAAATAAATGCTGTTTATTACTCGATTTATTATTATTTATTGTTTATTATTACAACAAGCAGCATCTGCTGAAACTCAGTCTTCAATATAACCAACAAAGGTACAACATTAGACATATCTTGGCCCTACATGACTCAACAACTTACCCAACCAGCCTACATTCTAGAGAACGACAGAATCGGAAGGGCCAGGTCATGCTGTTTACAACAGCATCAATAACTTAAATAGTTGCAGGCTCCTGGGTTATAGAGCATCCAGCTGACCACTTTTAACCCATGGGATCTCTAAATCAACAATGACAGTGGGATAGGCTGCAGCACAGTGGGAGAGAAAAGGCTATGCATGCAGAAGTTCTTTGATCAATCTTTTTACATCTCCACATCTCCAGATAGGACTAGAAAAGAAATGCTGCTGCCAGTCAATCTACAATACCATGCTACACTGACTGCCTCAGTGGTCAAACTCAGTGTAAGACAATTTCTGACAACATTCTTTGTAAGCCTATGACAGTGATTCCATAGTCACAATAATCATGGACAATATCCGAGATGTGATTTGTGCCTCAGAAATGAAATCTCACAGGACCTTCCTTGCAGCCTTCTTTTGTCTAGATCAGTCTTTCTCAACCAGTGTGCCGTGGCACACTAGTGTGCCTTGACGGACCTCCTGCTGTGCCGCGAGAAAAGCTCTCTGCCCCCCTTCCTCCCCCCTCCTGCCAAACTCCTGCTGTTTGGGGGAGGAGGAGGAAGGGCCGGGCAGTGGCGAAGAAAAAGAAGAAGGGACTGGGGCGCCGCCTTCTTCGGCCATTTCCCCAGCCAGCCTCCAATCTGCCATGACTCCAACCATGACTCTCGCCCCTCGCTCGCTGAAGCCGCGTGGAGGAGGAGCCCCGCCCACTGAAGCCCATCCACCGCTCATGCTCCTCCTCTATAGAAGAGCTGAAGCTGGGGGGAGGGGGCAGGGCATGGCGCCTAGCTCTGCCCCTCCCCCAGCTTCGGCACTCCCAGCAGCTGCTCTAGCCTTGAGGGGACAGTGCCAAGCCAGCATTGTGCTGGCTCTGGCACCGCTGGCTTGGCACTGCCCCCTCAAGGCTGGAGCAGCTGCTGGGAGAGGTGAAGCCGTGGGTAGGGGCGGGCATGGCGCAGCCTGGCTCCGCCCCTCCTGGCTTCGCACTCCCAGCAGCTGCTCCCAGCAGGCCACCAACCCCCAGGCGTTCTTTACTGTGTTAGAGTGTCATTTTGTGTCATTTTGGTTGGTGGTGTGCCCCCGGATTTTTTTAATGTTAAAAGTGTGCCGCGGCTCAAAAAAGGTTGAGAAACACTGGTCTAGATCTTCCCTATAGACAGAGCCTAGAGTTTTGGATATCTGCATGAGGTAAGGAAGTAATAATATATCATGACTATATTCATAGTGGCAAGTATGTTCTGTGTAGTTCATATCTTTAAGAGTGACATCTTGCAGACAAAGCACCTGAAGATGCAATGGGCTTGGTTATGTCACTCCACTGTACTATTTCAATAAACTTTATGGGCCTGGATCATATCCTCATTTCTACTCTGCTAATTATATTGACATAGTTTTAGTATTTTCCAAAATTCACCCAATTCAGCAAGTGAATGTCTCCCATTACAATATGCAAATATGCTTTAAAAGGTATGAAATTGGGTTTGCACTTCTATTTTGATTTAATGTTAAATGCAGTTTCCAAAGATTGAATTCTGAAGCTGCAAAATATATTAATTAAGCATCTTTTTTTGCTTTCATATTACCCCAGGAAGAAAATCACAACATTAATTGCAAGTTTCAAATAGTGTATAGTTATGATTTCTATTTTTTAAAAGGGCGGGTACTCATTATTTATATCATATTCATTGTAAGTTTTATAATGTTGATTATTTTTTACAGGATTCATATTACAAGTGTTCACCTGGATGCCTACACGATGATTTTTAGAGTTATGTTCTGTGAATATTCTTAAGTAGGGACTGTCAATATAAAAATATTTCCAGGTGGAATACAATAAACTATAAGGAAGGCAATAATACATGGAATAAAATAGTACTTTGGAAAAATATCAGAATCTCTATCACACTCAATAATGAGCTCAGCTTCATGGAATCCTTTAGTGATGCTGAAGAGCCCTCTTGTGGTTGTAAGAAATATATTTCCTTCGGTGTTCATCTCTATCATCACATCATTTTTATTAAGTGTGATTATAGAAGGACTTGGAGAGGCCAGAGAATTGGACAAGGACTCTGGGGACACCAGGTTTGAATCCCAGCTGTGCTATGGAAACCCACTGGGTGACTTTGAGCATGTCACACTCCCTCGGCCGTAAAGGAAGGAAAGCCAAATATCCTCTGAACAAAACCTGCCAAGAAAAAGCTGGTGACAGAATTGCACTACAGTTGCCATAAGTTGGAAACAACCCAAGAAACACAACAATAATATCACAATTTGAGCAGTTACGAGTAAAATACAGTGTGGACTTCCAGAAACAACATTTTGATCAATGCCTTAAGATTGCATTTTATTTTCAATCCAGTGTTTTCTGCAGGAAGCTGTAGACTCATAGAAGCATAGAGTTTGAAGAGACCACAAAAGCCATCCAGTCCAATGCATTTACACTAGCAATGGGAAAGGGCAACTGTGACCTACAAATATTCCAAAGTTGTATTTGAGGCCCTCAGGTCCCCCCTAAAATATTTTTGATCAATTTTTAAAAACATCTAGAGCAGTGGTTCTCAACCTGGGGGTCGCGACCCCCAGGGGGGTCGCAGGGTCATTTTCGGGGGGTCGCGAAGGTGCCTGGGTTGGCCCCGCCCCTTTTGCCTCCTCAAAATGGCTGCCGGCCCCTGTGCAAGGGAAACAGCCAGGCAGTCCAGGTCAGCTCCTCCACCTTCTGTTCCCACAGGGCTGCAGGGAATCAGGAGGAGGAGGAGCTTGAAAGCAAAGGCCCTCGCCGCCTGCTGAGCTCAGCAGGGCTCCTTCACAACAAGGCCTTGCTGTGCGTCACCTCTCTCGTGTCTCCGCCGGCTGGCAAGAGGGTGGGAGGTGAAGGCAACAAAGGAAGAAGCCAGGCCGGCAGAGAGATGTTGGAGCTTGCATGGGCAGGAGGAGGTCAGGCTAGGTGGCCTTTAGGTGCAGAGGAGGGGAGGGGAGCAAAGGAGCCCCCGCTGCCTTCCTCCCTGCCTTCCTGCAGGCTGCAGGGCAGGCAGAGCACCAAAAAAACGGCGCGAAAAGGCTGTGTGTGTGTGTGTGGGGGGGAGGAGGAAGGACCCATTGCTCCTTCTTCCCCGCAGGCCGCATGCAACAATGGAGGGTCTCCCAGGAGGAGGAGGGAGAGGTGAAGGTGCTGATGCACTGTGCCCCTTTCTCTCGAGTCCTTGACTTCCTCCCTGCTCCTCTTTCCTTGAAACCCTCGGGGGCAGAGACCTGGCTGATGCTGTGAGTTTTTCAGGCTGTATGGCCCTGTTTTAGTATCATTATGGTCTGTCGGGTTTTGTGTATGAAGGAAAGAGTTGCCGGTCAGTGGCACCTCAGTTGAGTCTTTCTGCTTCCCAGATGGGTTTGTTTTGTGTTTAAGGCGGGGGCTGCAGGGTTTGGGCAAAGTTTTCTTGGAACATTGCCTCCCTTCCTTACCAATATTGGTAGGTTACATACCTGTGACCATCTTTCTTCGAGTGAAGCTCTGTGAATCCACACTTATGAAGTTTATGCGCCAGCCGGGCTTCCCAACGGAAACTTTTCCAGTTTGAAACTTTTGAGTGGTAGCTCCGCCCAGCCAACCCGGAGGGCATAAAAGGCGCCTCAGCGCGCCCACGCCATTCCTTACGCCACATAGCAACAAGGAAAGGGTGGTTTGAGAAAGAGGGATGGCCAAGGCGGTAGTGGATTCACAGAGCTTCACTTTCGAGAAGAAAGATGGTCACAGGTATGTAACCTACCATTCGAGGCAGATGGGACAGCCGCGCCATCATGGGAGGGCAGAGAGCACGCTCCGTAGGCCTGGCCTGAAGCCTGCGGGCTCGCCTCTTCGAAAGCGGCGAGAAGGCCTGGCAGTGCCGGCAGGCAGGAACGGCGTGTCCCTCCCGAGACACCGAAGGCACTTCGAGTGACCGTCACAGTCCGGGGATCTTGCTACCGCAGGATAAACACCTTTTTGAAACTGGTTGTGGACATGCTATGCACAACCAGCCGTAAATTCCGATGTTGCCCAAGTGGCGGAAAAACAAAGGAATGGCGTGGGCGCGCTGGAGCGCCTTTATGCCCTCCGGGTTGGCTGGGCGGAGCTACCGCCAAAAGTTTCAAACTGGAAAGTTTCCGTTGGGAAGCCAGCTGCGCAAACTTCATAAGTGTGCATTCACAGAGCTCTCGAAGAAGAACCCCAATGACAAGTGCCCCTTGTTGTTTTCCCCAGGGCACAGGATATCCTTCCTCCCCATTCAATTCCTTCCCTTCTTCTCCCCCCCTTTCCTTGCTTCCTTCCTACCTTGCTTCGATCTTTCCCCTTGCCTTCCTCCCCCCCAGGCTGCCTAAATCCAGGTTGCAGCCCCTGTGTGTACTCTGCAGCCATCCACCCATGCATTGGGAGGAGGGAGAGAAAGGGGAGGAAGGGGGAGGCTGCTGCTGTTGGCTGTGTGCGCTGGTAGTGGCATTCGTGGAGGCAGAGCAGCACCCAGCCTGCACTGGCTGCAGGGGACGAAGCTGCTTTTTGCCCCCTCCTCTTCTTCCCTCTTCCTCCTTCGTGTGTTGTGCTAAAAACAGCAGGTAGGGTTCGTCGACACGAGCGCCGCCAGCTCGGAAGGGCGACGCGCCGAAGCAATGGCGACTAAGAAGGCCACCTTCCAGGATAGGAGCCGCAGGTCGATGGATGACAGCGGCTCAAACGGGGTGGGGGATGTCAGGCAGGACAGCACCAGGTCCAAGTTCCAACCCGGTGTGGGTGGATGCACTGGGACGAGTGTTGTTAACACCCCTCAGGAACCTCTGACCATCGTGGGTACTGGAACAGCGAGGGGACCGCCCCTCTGCTGGTTCTGCCAGGTGAGGGCCGCCAAATGGGTCTTCACCGAGGACATGGATAGAACCCCTGTCGACCAGTCGTGCCAGGAACTCCAAGACCGATGGGACTACCAGCGGAAGACGGTGATCGGGAAGCCTGGAACCCTCAGCGGGCGATGCACGCCGAGTATGCTCGACGACACGTGGCCGGCTTGTGGGCCGCTGCCAGATCGCTGCTACAGCTGGAGAGACCTCTGGTGCCGGCGAATCCTCCACGCAGTCAAGTGCAAGGACTGAAGGTCCGGGTGGAGGAGCATCCCGTTCTCCCGAGTCAGTAGATCTGGTCGGTGAGGGAGCGGCATGTAGTCCTGACCCGCTAGGTGTAGCAGGGTCGGGAACCAGACTTGTCTCGGCCAGTAGGGAGCGATGAGGATGCAATCGTCCCTGAGAGCTGGATCCTCTCGACGATCCGGAGGGGGGAGCGGAACGGCGGGAATAGATAGAAGAAACCCGTCTGCCCAGTCGAGCAGAAGGGCGTCCTCGAGGCATCCCCCGTGTGCATCCGCGGCAAAGCCTTGCACCGAAAAACTGGCAGTTGGTTGTTTTCAAGGCGATGCGAAGAGATCTCGTGCCCGGGAACCCCACCGCTGAAATACACGGTGGAGCTCGTCCGGATGCAGCATCCATTCGTGGGACGACCAGCTGGTTCTGCTGAGGCAATCCGCTTCCTCGCTCGACACCCGGGAGATGGACCGCCCTGGGAGTTACTTGATGGTGGACGCACTACTCCCACAGGTTCTGGGCTAGGGCCAGGGAGTTTCCCCGAGCCCGTCCCGCCCCTGCTTGTTCACGTAGTACATGGCCACGATGTTGTCTGTCCTGACCAGTACTACTTTCCCAGTGACGAGGGGGGCGAAGGCCGGAGAGTCTTGGTGATGGCCAGAAGCTCCAGATAGTTGATGTGATGAAGCTCCACCGCCGACCACTGCCCGTTGACAGACAGGGTGCCCGAGTGGCCTCCCCATGCCTGTAATGACGCCGTCGGTCGTCACTGTGATGGCTGGGTCTACGGTGGGAAGGGTACTCCCTGCACACGTTGCTCTTGGACGCCCACCACACGGAGGGAGTCCTTGACCGCCTTTGGCAGGGATAACCTTTTTGAGTGGTGCTCCCTGACCGGGTCGAAATGGTCGAGGAACCAGCGCTGCAGTGGTCTGAAGCGCAGTCTCGCCAATGGGGTCACAGCTACTGTCGAGGCCATGTGGCCTAAGGTCACTTGGATTTGTTTTCGCCGTGATGGCGGGCCGGTTGCAGCTGTGTATCTCGCGCCGAAGAGCCTGAATCTGACGTCTGGCAGATAGGCGAGCTGATCGACGGAGTTGAATATCGTGCCGATGAACTTGATGGTCATCGTTGGGACCAGCTGGGACTTTTCCTCGTTGAGGCGCAGACCCAATGAGGAGAGTAGTTGTAGGGTCGTAGAGACCTGTTGATGCAGGAGTTCCGGAGACTGGGCCGCCAGCAGCCAGTCGTCCAGATATGGAAAAAAACGGATTTTCTGCCTCCTCAAGCGCGCAGCCACGACCGACATGCACTTTGAGAATGTTCGAGGTGCTGTCCCGAGGCCGAACGGGAGGGACGTTGAACTGGTACGCCTTCCCGCCACCTTGAAGCTCAAGAAGCGCCGATGAGCAGGTCGAATCGAGACGTGGGAAATATGCGCCCCGGTCGACGGCGCAAAGTGGTCGTTGGACCGAGAAGTGGGAGAATGGACGACACTGACACCATCCTGAATTTCCTCGGCAAACGCGTCGCGTTTAAGTCTCTGAGGTCCAGGATGGGTCGCAGGGAACCGTCTGGCTTCGCACGGTGAAATACCGTGAGAAGAATGCCCTCTTTCCTGCTCTTGGGGAGCTGTGAAATCGCTCCCTGTTGAAGCAACGCGTCGACCTCCTCCAAGATCACCCTGGATGGCTGTGTCTCGACGATGAACCCCGTGGGTGGAAGTTCGTCGACCTCCAAGGCATAGCCGTCTTCGACAATCCGGAGAACCCATGCATCTGAGGTGATGCGTCGCCAGGCATCGATGTAGCGGGCCAGGCGATCTCCGAATGGCGGGTGTGGTGGTGGAGGTCGAAGGATGGGAGGAGGCATGGTGGTGGCAGCGGTACTTTGCGACAAGGCGGTGTCGCCCAGCGCCCCACAAACGCGACGGTTGGATTGTCCATTGCCATTGCCATGGCGAGGTCGCGACTTGTTTCCCTGTCGGGTCTGTTGGACTGCTGTTGCTGCTGCCTCGGCTGCTGCTGTTGTTGCTGCTGAGGAGCCGAGTACCTCGGAGCTTGGCGGTACTGCTGTCTGGGCTGAAACTTGGCCCGTTGGTAGTACTTCGGCCTGGGTTGGGGTTGAGGCCGGTCCAATTTGCCGTCAAGACTCTAAAGTCGTGAGTGGCCTTGAGTCTGTCGTCCGTGCCCGCAAAGAAAAGTCCCTGGGCATCGAACGGCAGATCCTCGATCGTCTTCCTCGAGTTCGTGGGAAAGGCCAGAGGATTTCAGCCACGCGTGTCTTCGGATGGCGACACCGTGGGCTAGCAGCTTCCCGAAGTGTCCGCTGTGTGGCGGGCCATGAGGATCTGATGGTGTGCTAGCGACTCTGCCTCCTGGGAAATGGAGAGAAGCGCCGCCGTCTGCTGCTCCCGAGAAAGATCCTGGAAAAAGGGTTGAGCCCTTTCCCAGAGGATCTGGTGATACGCTGCCATACAAGCGCCGTAGTTGGCCATCTTGGTCAACAGGAGCCCGGCCTTGTAGATCTTTCGACCCGTTGTGTCGAATCTCCTTCCCTCTTGATCTGAGGGTGCCGCAGATTCTCGGCCCGAGGTTTGGGCGGAAGTGACGATCATCGAGTTCGGCACTGGATGATCGTGGAGCCAGCTCTTTTCCCTCTCGTCTATCTTATACCATGCCTCGATGCGACTTGACGTAGGAGGGATGGTAGACGGAGTTGCCCATGATGCCTTAACCGCCTCCTCCAGCGGTTCTAGCATAGGAAGGTGCGGTTGGGCCGCGTCTTCGATCTGCACCCGTCTGAACACTGGGCAAGCGCTGGACCTCGTGGGGACATAGGTTTGCATCCCCAGAGATCTCGCCATCCGGCCCATCTGCTCACCGAAGGCCTTCGCGTTGTCCGTCGGCGAAGAGGAGGGTTCGGCGTCACAGCCCGCATGGGAGGGCGTTCTGTCCATGTTGAGGGACAGGATGGATCCTGATCTTATCGATCGAGGGACCTCGCCATCCTCCATCTCGTCTCCCGACCAAGGTTGGACCATGTCTGGGATCACCGGCGGTTGTGATTGTGGAGGTGACCTGGACGTCGAAGGGATGTTTGGCATCTCTGACGACACAGGGGGAGGCGTTCGCTTGGCCGGGGCCAGGGCGAGCCTCGTGGTCTGCCTGCCTTTGTCTGGCGAAGTTATGAAGAGTTGTCGAACCGAGGTCTGTCCCGGAGGAGCGAGGACGACGGTCTGGACAGAGTTCTCTGGCGACACACCATGCTCTACCCCTGTCTCCACAGCGAGAACAGGGGCAGGCGAAGAGTCGGGGCAGGAGACTGAAGACGATGATGTCAGCGTCCTGCGCCTTTTCGGTGAGGGAGGTCTCGAGGCAGCGGCCTCCAGAGACTTGCCCGGAGTCACAGGAACCAGGCCTCTGGTCTGGGCTCTACGGGCTTCTTCACTCGACCTCCGGAAAGCTATCTCCATAGCCCGATCGGAGGGAGTCCTCGAAATGGCCGACCTCTGGGAGAGGCCCGACGCCATTGAGCTTGTCGATGCTCTTCGAGGAGGAGGCAGCTGGACCGTTTCGGTGGTTACGGTGCAGGGCCTCTTTGACACCGAAGTCATCGAAGTCTTCGAGGAGACAGACTTGGTGGAATTCTTCTCCTTGCGGACGCTTCCCAGCCGGGCGAGCGGTCGACGCAGCGGGGACCGAAGCAGCCGCCTCGGATCCCAAGGAGGCAGATGGGACAGCCGCCGCCATCTGTGGAGGGCAGAGAGCACGCTCCGTGAGGTAGGCCTGAAGCCTGCGGGCTCGCTCGTCGA
Organism: Anolis apletophallus; assembly: GCA_030556195.1. NCBI lineage: Eukaryota > Metazoa > Chordata > Lepidosauria > Squamata > Anolidae > Anolis > Anolis apletophallus. The sequence continues at coordinate 95,358,294 of JARBWK010000006.1, read as the reverse complement.
GTGGCGGCCGAGAAGGCCTGGCAGTGCCGGCAGGCAGGACCGACGTGTCCCTCCCCGAGACACCGCAGGCACTTCGAGTGACCGTCACTGTCCGGGATCTTGCTTCCGCAGGATAAACACCTTTGAAACTGGTTGTGGACATGCTATGCTCACACAACCAGCCGTATTCCGATGTTGCCCAAGTGGCGGAAAACAAAGGAATGGCGTGGGCGCTGGAGGCGCCTTTATGCCCTCCGGGTTGGCTGGGCGGAGCTACCGCCAAAAAGTTTCAAACTGGAAAAGTTTCCGTTGGGAAGCCCGCGCTGGCGCGCAAACTTCATAAGTGTGCATTCACAGAGCTCTCGAAGAAGAACCCCAATGACAAGTGCCCCTTGTTGTTTTCCCCCAGGGCACAGGATATCCTTCCTCCCCATTCAATTCCTTCCCTTTCTTCTCCCCCTTTTCCTTGCTTCCTTCCTACCTTGCTTCGATCTTTCCGCCCCTTCCTCCCCAGGCTGCCTAAATCCAGGTTGCAGCCCCTGTGTGTACTCTGCAGCCATCCATCCACCCATGCATTGGGAGGAGGGAGAGAAAGGGAGGGAAGGAGGGAGGCTGCTGCTGTTGGCTGTGCGCTGGTAGTGGCATTCGTGGAGTAGAGCAGCACCCAGCCTGCACTGGCTGCAGGGGACGCAAGCTGCTTTTGCTGCCCCCTCTTCTTCCTCTTCCTCCTTCGTGTTGTGCTTTTGTTTTTGGGAGGAAGGAATGAGGAAGGGAGTGAAGCCGCCTGGCGCTGCTGTCTTCTGTGGTGCCCCCAGAGTTGAAAGAGGAAGGGTGCCTCTCCAGGTGGCCTTAGCTCAGGCCTGGGCAAACTTAGCCCTCCAGGTGTTTTGGACTTCAACTCCACACTTCCTAACTGCCTACTGGTAGGCAGTTAGGAATTGTGGGAGTTGAAGTCCAGACACCTGAGGGCCTAAGAATAGTTTTTGTGATTTATCACTATGCTTTAATTATATTCAATTTGTAACAATGAAAATACTGACCATATATACCAGATATTTATATTACTGGGTTGCTGTATGTTTTCCAGGCTGTCTGACCATGTTTCAGAAGCATTCTCTCCTGACAATCTGGTCACACCTGTGGCAGCTATCCCCAGAGGTTGTTGGGATCTATTGGAAACTAGGCAAGGAGATTTATATATCTGTGGAATGGTGTCCAGGGTGGGAAAAAACTCTTGTCTGTCAGAAGCAAGTGTGAACGTTATAATTAATCAGCTTGATTAGCATTGCATAGCTTTGCAGCTTCAAGGCCCGGCAGATTCCTGCCTGGGGGATATGTTAGCTGGCCTTGATTTTTCATGCCTGGAATTCCACTGTTTTCAGAGTGTTTCTTTTACTGTCTTGATTTTACAGTTTTTAATACTGGTAGCCAGATTTTGTTCATGTTCAATGTTTTCCTCCTTTCTGTTGAAAATTTCCATGTGCTTCATGTGGCTTCTCTGTGTTGTCTGACATGGTGGTTGTTAGAGTGGTCCAGCATTTCTGTATTCTCAAATAATATTCTGTGTCCAAGTTGGTTCATCAAGTTCTCTGAATCAAGGAACATGAAAGGCACTGCAGACTGATTCAGCCAGAGAACTCAGCCATAGCAGCGCACTTGATAAATAATTGAATTTAATATTAAATAATTAAAGAATTCGTAATTAAATAAGTAGCAACGAAAATAATTTTATGGTTGGGGTCACCACAACATAAGGAACTGGATTTAGGGGTCACGGCATTAGAAAGGTTGAGAACCACTGATCTAGAGATTTGGGGGGGGGGGGGGGAATGTTGTGGCCTGGTCTGATTATGAGTGCTTAGATGAGGAGGAAGGGCATGCTGGGAGAGATTAAGAGGGCCCAGAGGAGGCTGGAAACAGCACAGAGCAGGATGTTTTGGAATCTCCTGACAGTTCCCAAGAAAAAAAGTGAAGGTGATCTCCATTCTCATGGGAACCTGCCAGAAGTGCAGACTGAGGGAAATGTGGGAGACTAATGTTTGTCAAGATCAAAGAGATTGGAGTTGAAGAAACAGGTCCTGCAATTAAGACAGATTCACTTCTCCAAGGTAAGGAATGGGAAGGCAGGAACAAGGGAAATGATCTCATGGGAGGGATTCTGGCTCTTAAAAAGTGGTTCATGCAGGCATAATCTTTGTGAGAGAAACTCTTCATTTAGGTGAAGAGCTCTCAGTTTCATGGGCCCGTAATTCATGCATTCAAGCTTTCTTGACAATGTATATAGAGTTGTTTTATATATAAAAAGAAAAAAAGACTTTTGTTTGAATCATAAATGTCCTTTCTACAAGTAGAAAAGCTTTCATTCTGGCACAGGTTCTTGTAAGTGAACAGGGGAAGAAATTCTAACAATTTCCCCTCTCTTGTAATTTCCCATAAAGTTGGATTAAATGTATGGCGAAATGAAAGACCTTAAGCAGCAAACAGAACTACATAAAAAGTCATTCCCCTTCTAGATAATTCCAAAAAAATTACCTCTCTCATCTTCTCTATTCCCATTGTAAAAATATAAGCGATAACTATCCATTCCTGTGTGGAAGGCCAGCGTTCCATCTTCACCAATACAATATAATTGAACAACATCAGATATCCAACATATGCCATCTGTGTTTTGAAAAAAAAAGTATAAATGTTCAGGATGCATGTAAAACTTAATTCAGTTGCAATTTTCTGTTCATCAATTTAAAAAATCTACTCCATCATGTACAATTTGTATAAACCATCACAAAATACCACCACACCGTTCTACATTTACTTCAGTGAAGTAGACAATTCTCTGTTTGTAGGTGAAGCAAGAGAGTTCCCAGTTTCTTGAGGTGGTTTTCAAAATGTCAATTCATATTACTGAGAGCATCTATATATCAGCATTTATATCTTGCTTTCACTAACAGTCACTAAAACCCAACTTATTAATATTTCAAAACTTGTTATAAACATTTTGGAAATGCAAAGACCATCAACTGGACTATGCCAACTGTGTGAACAAAGTGAAAACATTATAACCATCCCTTAGTTGCTCCCACCATGTTAGGAATATATATATATATTTAAATGGCCACTGAATTCTAGATATTTTTGAATTGCATATATATGGACTCAAGTACTTATCTTCATACAAATTATGTATAATTTTATTTGCATGGTCATCTATACTTATCCAAACTTAGTGATAAAATAGGCATTTACAAATTTGTATCATTAGGAAAATATGACAAAATGATAGTTGCTTCTTACAGTATAGAACCAAAATTTAACTATTGGGGCATTGTAGAATTCATAGATCTTGCGTCCAAAAGGAATCCATCTATGTCTAGTCTGAACTTCTTCCTCCTCCTTCTTTCGTGATGATGACTCTCCATTGCTACGTCCCAACATTGCCTACAGTGGGAAAGAATGAATGAAAAAGCAAATGTAATCAGCTATGGTCCCTTAACCTCCATCTGTCAAATCTACCTTCACATGGCCATTGGATGGGACAACATTCAACAAAGTTTTAGGCATCCAACAACAACAACCTAATGACCTTTGTCTAGTAAAGTTCTAAGAAAACAGTAACACTTGCAAATGTCAAATTGCTATTTGTAATAAATATTTTATCACTGCTACTTCAATAGAGACTATAATTATAAATGTAACTAATGTATAATTATTTTTTTAATTATTGTGGCACATGTGGCCTACAGGACTATTTTGAATTCCCTGCGGCACTCCATTTTTCCTATTAAACTTAAATAAAATTTATCATGCCTCACAAGTGTTATGTGGAGTAATTCTTTGTTTTCACCACCCAGGAATTCAGATTTTTAAAAAAACAAATTGGAAGTTGACTGCCGGGCGGTGGACGCTTCCCTCCATAGAATGGGGGAAGGGGGAAGCCGAGCAATGAGGGGTATGGGCCAATGAGTTCCCTCTACTCCCCACTAGGCCACAATGGATTTACCACAATATGTGGCAAATCCCATAAGAAATGTGATGATGTTGCAAATGTCCTACTGATTTAATCCTAGGTAAATGAGAATAGGACTATCGCCTCAACTTTCTTGTAAGAGGACCTTTTTTAACAGACATTTAAACCAATATATTAAATATATAATGCTTCAAAATTATGAATACTAGGTAGGAGCCAGATGTACATGGCCTATTTATTTATATTTATTATCCATCTTTTCTCCTGACATAGGAACTCAAGGCAGCTAACATCAAACATTGATACAATATAAATTAAAATAAAAATGAATGTAGGTATGATTTGGCCCAATTTGAGGCTTGTGACCCATGTAGATAGGCCAATAGAATAATGACCAACTTTAGTTCTATTGATTTCAGTAGATTTTTAAAAGTATATCTGAGACCCCATGTACACTATTTACTGCAGCTTCAAGATGAGTTGAAACTGTTACAAAACGCATGCTGCCAATGTGCACTGCAGGGTAAAATAAAGGAGTTACAGTACATTTTTTAAAGTTCCAGGGAAGTCCAAGATAAACCCTTTAATGTTCTGTAGAAAATCCCAGATTGCAGGGCAAATTTGGCTCCGCAAATTGCAGAGCACATTGTAGACACCTGCCCTTGCTGAAGTGCTTTGCAGGATTTGGAATGTGGGAATACTGGAAAAATGGTCCAAGGGCATGGCTGACTAGAAGCAGCCTAATTGGTCCCTGGGAGGTGTAATTGATTATCATCAGTCCTAATGGTGGTTCCTTTTTTCTGCCTCCTATTTCTCTGGTGCACCAATGCACATCTTTCCCAGAAATTGGGGGCGACCCAATATAGCAGGAAAATGGCAATATCCCATCCCTGATATAGAGAGAATGCAATGAGAGATGGTAGATGGAATAGGAAAGGAGCTGAAGGCTCAGAATGATGTAATGTGGGATGGGGCCTCATGCTTATGTAGACACATTTGGATTTTTAAACTTTTTTAGATGTTAACTATGTTAATCTGTTAATAACCTCAGCTAGGATGATTGCTAAAAAACACATAAAGCACCTATCAATAGTGATTTATGGAAAGACCAATCTTCTTTCTGGAAGAGCTACTGGACATTTTGCTTGGGTCTTGGTATAATAATCCTGATGAAAGTACATAAGCCTACCTACAACATGGAAAGAGGCAATGCTGAATGAATACTGTATCTACTCATTACATCTTGGAGTTCTTTCTTGTCAAGTCTACTCTTTCCTGCCTCTCAGCCTCCATGGTTGCCTAGCAAATGTTTCTCCCACTTTCCCCTTCTTCCTATCCATTTCTCCCTTTCTTCTCAAGTACGTCAACTTTTAATAAATTGTTAGAATAGGAAAATCATTTATACCTCTGTAGGCTGTGAAACGGTAACATCACAACATCTAAAAGTACCGTACTTTCTTTCCTGTTATGGTTCCCTGAGGTCCCTTCTCTGTCAACTGCATAAAGGTTGCTCACATCCAGGATACTCTGGGATATAAACCTTTTTTTTTTGTTTAAAAGCTTAACATTTGGTAGAGGGGAAAGACTACAGGAAGACACAAAGGACACTGTCAGAGGATAGAGAAGAGGGGCCATGGAAAACTATGTTATTACTGTATACACAAGGCCAGGCATCACAGCAGCCTGTGCTTCTACATTGTCAAACCAGGAGAAAACATGGTATTTGGAAAAAAAAGGAAAGGGGCTGGACAATCACAAAGGGCAATTACGATTCACTGCACGGTCACCCCATGAAACAAGCTGTGCTTATTGGATCTGAATAAGCGCTTCATTTATTGATCAGAAGCCAGGAGTAATTAACTACAAGCTTGTTTCAGAGGAAAGCAACCTGTCAGTCTTATGCTGGCTTAAGATACTTTCTTCTTTTTCCCCCAGTGTCCAAAGTCTTGCCTGTATATGGCTCTTGTAAGTTGATCTCGTGCCTAGGGTCTTCTGCTTCCCTGAATTTAGGTTCTTGTAGGCAGCGCCTTCTTCTTGCACAGAGGCAAGATCATGGGGGCAGCTTTTGCTGAGAGCCTGCAGGAAACAGCCTAATTTTTGACAAAATGTAATAACGCAAAGCTACTTTAAAAAAAACAACCCAAAACTTATTTCAAAATTGAATATGGACGCTTGGAGACCTATCCATAGCAGTGGTACTTTAAGTGGTTATAAAGTCTTAGGCAGCAGTGAAATTGGAGAGTTTTTTTTAAAAAAAATAAAAAAATACCAAAGACTTTTAAATGGCTTGATTTTTTCTTTTGCATCCTATATATTCATTTAAAATTAGCATTTAAATTAGTTTGGCAAAGTCTCAAAGAGACTTCTCATTGATGTTGAAGTGTTTGCCATCACTGGCAATTGTCAAAGAATGCGTATTCTAATGTTGTAAAGGGAATGGGGTGTGGGAGAATCAATCAGCAGTGATACTAAAAGGAGCCAACTTAATATTGTAAATTGATCTCTAGGTACCAAAAATAAGTACAAGAATCATGAGTTTCAATAGACTATGAAAGATTTCAAAAGAGTCACACTTTCCAGCTTCCAACCAAAATCCTGATAATCTTAAGGCTAGCTTAACAACTAGTTCCTTAATCTAACTGCAAAACCCACATAGACATAGTTTGTTTCCATGCTGTTTCATGGCCACTATTGATACTATACTTATTTTTAGGATTTTTAAATAATCAATTTCTGAAATAATACAGCTATCATAAACTGAAATGCTTAGTATTGGCACCTCGCAACAGTTTATATTTTTTCCAATATAATTAATTAGAGATAACTTCCTGGACACTTGAAAAAGCCTGAGGCCAAGAACGTCTCATCTGAGCAGTTTCAGGGCCTTTTCCATGTGTGGCTAGAATTAAATGATCAATGGTCAAGAATATAATCACATAATGTTTCAGTCTGATTTTATTTGGAGGTGATATGTTTTAAGAGATATATGAATCAGAATGCTTGGATGGGAATGAAATGCAAAATACAGTGTGTTTGGAATAAAAGCTGTAACTGGAGTTCTGTTTCCTACACTGATTGACTAAATTGAATGGAATATTATACACTCTCTTTTACTATGTTATGACAGTAGGCATATTTAAGAGACCAATGTGATAAGTACTTTTCCATTACTAATCATTTTACTGATGATAAATGACACATACAGTAAATTATTATTTTGACAACACTCCGAGTGTTTGATCACTCATATACTATGCCCAAGCTTATGTTTCAGTTATATACTGAAGTATTAATAACAACTAATCTTGTGTTTTGTTACAGTCGGGACTTTCCATAATTCTCCTTTCCCTGATTTTTTTTCTTCATGTCAAGAGCGACTTGAGAAACTGCAAGTTGCTTCTGGTGTGAGAAAATTGGCTGTCTGCAAGGATGTTGCCCTGGGGATGTTTTACCATCCTGTGGGAGGCTTCTCTCATGTCCCTACATGAGAAGCTGGAGCTGACAGACAGAAGCTTACCCTGCTCCCCAGATTTGAACTGCCAACCTTTCAGTCAGCAGTCTTACCAGCACAAGGGTTTAACCCATTGCGCCACTGGGGGCACCTTTCCTTTCCCTGATCACAAAATATGTATCCAAGTACAATATACCTTTAAAGCATACATATGCATTACCTGTGTATTTATTACTAATTTACTATTAAAATCTTTATTTAATATCCTATATTGCAATATCTCTAGGAGGCTTACAAAAAAACCATTTAAGTTAAAACCATAAAAATAATTAAAGCTTTCCAAAATCCAACAAAACAATGTCAACTCTTTTGACTTTTTAAACTGTTAACAGTTTGAAAACACATACGTGTACATATCAGCATAAAATCATCAGGCTGTCTAAAGATCTCTTCTTATGCCATAATAATACACCAATAACATGCTGCCTGTTCGTTTTGCTTTTAAAAAATTAAACAAGCAACATTCTTTGGATGAATTACAAATTGGATTTAACCTATCACAGCATTGCTATTGGGGGTATTGTAAAGGTCAGAACAACCAAAATACTTCCACAACATCTCACTTTTTCTCAGCTGCAGTTTTTCAAAGCTAGCCTTTCCTGGTCAGTGAAGAGCAGAGGGAGCAGCAGATAAGTCTCCAACTTTTTTCCTAGGCCTCCAGGGGATCTCTAGGGGTAATTCGTGCAGAGATCTATATGATTACTGCTTCCAGCTATGGAAAAATAGGACCCTTGTCCACTATTCCTCCCTCACTTTCCACTGACTAGGAGATGGCTAGGTTCTGGAGGGCAGGCAGCTGACAGAAGGATGGTTGGATGGATGGTGTTGGTGTGAGGCTAGTGTAGATTTATCTTGTAGCTTCATCTCCTGGTGCAGAATCATGACCCCGTTTTATCTTGAATACTTATAAGATGTATCCAGTGACAGAATCAAGTGAGCCTGAAAATTTAATTATGGTATGACCACTTCATACTTTCATACTAATGAGAACTGCTTCTGTTGGAAGTTATTATAGAGTTGTGCTGACAATTTTCTAGAAATGATATATCTCTAGGAATTTCCTAGGTCCTCCTGTGTGACTCAGTGGTAAATTCTGGCCAAAGTCATGTGTTTCAATAGGGTTTGCTGTTATCCATTGTGTCTTGTGTCTATAGTAACTTCAGGAACATATCCCCCATGGATTCAAGGGTTGTATTACACAAATTATAAATTAATAAAGATAGCTACTATATATGCTCATGTTTATGTTGACTTTGTGTATAAGTTAAGTGCAGATTTTGAAGCAAAAGTTATGGACTTTTATATGAACCATGGCTAAGTTGACGGTCATTCCGCAGAGGGCAAAGCACCACTACTGACTCAGGAGGCCAGCTACTCCTGGTTGCTGCTGCCATTTTCCCATTCAGGCATTCAAAAAGAGCTATAGTGGAGAAAGTAGAAGGCATCAGGGCTAATTTTAGGTGAACTAAGCTCTTGCCTTTCACCACTTTACTTGGATAAGGGAATGGCTCCCTTTTTTTTGACAAAAGTTAAGGTACAGCACGCACATTGAGTCGATCCAGGTTCTTTTGGGCTGATTTTTTAAACACAAATTTCTAGACTTATACACAAGTACATAAGATATACACACTTTCTCAAAATGGAAGTGCTTTAAGGAGAAGCGAATTTGAAATTGAGAAATTCCAACTGAGCCACTGAACATTGTTTATTTTAACCAGTAGAAAACTTTTGTAGTGGGTGCCAGGAGAAATATTTGATTGGTGGTGCTCCTTTAATGCATTGCGTTCCCTAATATATACAGACATGGCAACAGGAAAGGAATAATAACTCTTCCACCAGTGTTTTCCTCTTACTGTGAGTTCCATGTCCTCTTCTTCTTTTTCTTTCACTGGTTTTTCTGGTTCCTCTGGCTCTTTCTCTTGAACTTGGACCTCCTGAGCTTGGGACATGTAAGGCATGTCATCTTTGTTTTTGAACTCCAAGCTGAGAATTGAAGGAGGAAGTAGAATTCCTAGAATTACCTAAAGCAATAATAATGATACAATAATCATCACAATTAACAGGTTAAGGTTATGCCAATTGCTCATTTAGATCCAAATTACACATGCTCTTTTGAACCATTCAGAAACTTGATATTTGTGCACATTAGTTTCAAAATGACCAGCACAACCAATGTATGGACAATGATAAGGATGGAAGAGGCGGAAACTGGTCATACAGTGCTCCCTACAAACCTAGCATCTTTGATGGAGTCACCCTTTAAGATGGAAAATATACAATGCATTGGTTCTTACTAGAAACAAGACATAATTAAGACTTTAGTAAACCATATGATACTTATATGGTGCAATCTTTTCCTCAAGTACAAACATTAATTCAATTTTAAAACAGCCCTGACCTTTAGGCTTGAGTTTTTACGCATCCGGAGCCTTCCCATCCACATATCTGTGAGCAACATTTGGCTGCAAGTGTGGGCAATGAAATCTCGATGCTTGGCTGCCACTGCCAGTTGTAGGCATGTGGCGTTGCTCCAGTTCTTCAGCTCATAGGTCAACAGTTTCATTGCCAGTTGTTCATCCTGCTTGTAAGACTGGTCCAGCAGCTCCACTGCCAGCTGGCCAAAATCTCTGCAACACAGTGTGGTTTGGTTAGCTTGTAGAATCTGTTACATGGAAGGTAAATGTCTGAGAACAGCTTCTCCTGAGACTAGGACACTCTCCGACACATTTGGCCCGAGGGAACTTTCAAATACTTGATGTGTGCTTCAAGTCATTCTCAACTTGTGGAGACCCCAGGGTGAAGCGATCATGGGATTTTCTGGGACGGAGAGTGTGAATTGCCCAAGGACACCCAGTTTGTTTCCATGCCTGAAAGGGAAATCAAACTCTGGTCTCCAGAGACAGACCAATGCTCCAACTACTGCTGGAGCTTCAGTTTTAGAACCTCTTAACATGGCAATCGCCAGTGAAATTGAAGGCGCACAGGACGGCTTGCGGAGTCCTGTGCATTTTCCCTCCACCATTCATCACAAAGTCATTTTGAAATAGCATGAGGAACAGGATTGGTTCCACCCCTAAAAACTATGACTCTTATGAACCATTAAGGTGTACTGACTAAAACACAAGGTTTGGCTGTGGGAAACGTTAAGTACACACACAGTGGGTAGCCTTTAATATCTTTCAGAGCTAAAGTGATGAATCTATTCCTGGGTGATGCCAATTCAGTCTGCAGGTGGAAAACTTATCTGAGAAAATCCTGCAAAAGCGAACAAAGTGGAAGAAATATGGCCAAATAAAATTAGCATCTCAAGAAGGCTAGGGATCTCTTCACATGGCCCTTTGGGGCTGTGCTGTTGTGCCAGCAATCACTGGCGAAAGAGAAGGTGTGCAGGGTGGCTTGTGGTGCCTGGCATGCCCTCCATCCTCTCCTCATCACATAGAGGGGATGGGAGAGGGTGCTTTGGCACCCTTTCCATCCCCTCACCAGGTGGCAGAGAGGGCGGCAACATACATTGCCCCACCACCCTTTCTGCCATCACATGGGGAAATTGAAGGGAAAGTGCGGGTAGCTCCATTGGAGCTACCCAAACTACATGTTCCTCCACTTGGGAGGAAAGTGAGCGAGGCCTGCTATATATTGTGTGATGGTGCACAGCAGGCCTCATCCTTGCCATGATTATAAGCAGCAAAGTAGGGCAAAAATGCCCCATGTGAAGAGGTCTTTAAATACCTACTTACATTTCCTTTTTGTTTAACAACATTGTTTTGCTAAGCATTAGTTTTCACTGTCTTCTTTCTTCTCCTTACTATGTACCTGCCATGATTATACCTGAACTAACCTGTTTCCTATTACATTTCTGTGAGAGAATCAAATTCATTAAGCTGTAACGAGGGATAAACATGTAATTTTTAAATGGGCAATATGACCACAGAAAGCTGGAGAATTCAGTCTTACCAGCATTCTCTCTCTTTTATTTAAAGAGATAAATGGTAAATGGATTACTCCTTTTGAGAAGCATGCTAAGATTTATTGTTTAGCTTGGTTATTAACAGAGTAGTTTTAGAAATCTTAATCTGAATTGGGTTAATTCTCCATATCCACAGATCCTGTATCCATGGATTCAACCATTCATAACTTGAAAATATCACTCACACACATACTCCAAAACTTCCAAAAAGGAAATCTTGGTTTTGCCATATTATACAAGGGACCCCATTTTAACATGCCATTGTATATAATAGGACTTGGGGAGGGGGATCTTGGAACCAAACTCTAGCAGCAATCAGGAATCTACTTTGGGTGATATAAACTGAAAAAATAAAATATCCGTTCATAAATTATTCAACCTGGAGTTGTGATTTAGCTCCTGAGATATGTCATCCACCATATCATTCTCAGATGCTTCATGGGCCATGGCTTTGCAGAGTTTACAGGCCACCAGAGCCTTAGCCATGGCTTCCTCTCCATGTTGCCAGAAGAAGAGGGCCATTTTCTGTCGCTTCATCAATACAGCCCACACCATTAACTCATGAAAGGGGAAAGGAAAATGATTAATCTCAGGATCATCCAAATCAATATCCACTTCCTCCTCTCGCTTCGTGGTGGTTTTTCTTCCTCTTCGCATTGGGACCTCTTCCTGTTAAACATGGGAAAATGTCATTAGACCAAACAGCTTCAATTACATCTTCTCTTACTCAAAAGACATTAAAGTGCCTTGTCACTGCAATACTTTTTCCTTACCAGCTTATTTCTTTTATCTTACCCCAATCTAACCAGTCTGATCCATTGCCTAACAGTTAGATTTTCTCATAATGCTAATTCAGATTTCTGTATTTAGAGGTAAAAGGATCAGCACCTTAATCATGTCCTGAAAGAAGGGCAGGAAAATACTTATACCACCAGAACCCTATACAAAATTTGGAAAACCTGGCCATACTGATGGAGAATTCTAAGAATTGTCATCCCCCAAAGGTAACTTTTCTAAGTCCTTACACTTCAGACCCAAACCATTGTACAAAATTATCCTTCAATTTATCGAAACAATAGTTAGAGGCATAAAAACATCAATTCAACACTAAAAATGATTGATGAACAAGCATTTCTAACATTCCCTGCTACATAAATACTACATGCTGATTTAATCACTAGGACAACCATTAACAAACCTGCTGATCTATTTACTTCTAAATATAGAAATCTCAATGAGGTAAATTAGGAAACAAGACTGCCAAAAAAACTTGAAAAAAGTTTAACAAGAAAGATCTCCATTGTTTCTCTCCTTCCTTTCCTCCCCCTTCTTGCCTTGCCTTGTTTTTTTAAAATAAAAAACCAACAACATTTTTCTCTCTTTCTCTGTGATTTTTATCGTTTGGCTTTTTGTTACGTATTCCCACAAAAGAGCTTGCAATGAAATGCAGAATTTAATGAGGGGTCTCCTACTTGTAAACTTCCCATGTTTTTTCTACTGCTTCTATATTTTGCCTCAGCACAAATCTCTTCCAAAAACAAAATAGAGCAGCCACTCAAGGTCCTTTGACTGTTAGTCCCAGGTGTCCTATGCCTGGAAACACACTGTATGTTCATTCCAGTCTCTGCTGTTTTCCAAATATTGTTATTTCACATGCCATTTTTGTATGGTCTATCAACAGCTCTTTAGCCAATCTGCTCCAGTGCTGGTTTCATTACTTTCCCACACATAGAAGGAGGAATGTTTATAAGAGATAATTTCTGTTGTCCAGGATATTCTCCATTTGAGTTTGACTCTTCGTCTATAGATAGCAGGGATTGTTTGTCTTGAAATGTGTGCTTTGTGTGTGCATGCCAATAATAAAGTCTTCAGGGTCATTCTGTGGACAGGGGATAGCACAAGTGCTGCTGACACAGCCCAAGCATCCAAAAAGGCCAGAAACAATGTCATAGCACAGAAAGTAGAAGGGTTCGATTCTTCTTTTAAGTTCTCCTGAATAGATTAAGCCAGGGGTGTCAAAGTTATGTTCACTGAGGGACACATCAGCCTTATGGTTGCCTTCAAAGGGCCATTTGTAATCGTAAGACTGTGTATTTCTTTCTTTCTTTCTTTCTTTCTTTCTTTCTTATTTAAAACTTTTATACCCCGACCTTCTCACCTCTATCGAGGGACTCAGACCAGCATAACAGCAAAGATTCAATGTTATATAATTTAAAAAACAACTAGAACAACATATTAAAATACATAAAACCCAGCTTAAAACCACATCGCCATTAAAACAACTCCACTCAATCTGTAAACGTGATCATACATTCAGATAATAGCCAATCTCAGCCTATTCTGGGAAGGCTTGGTTCCATATCCAAGTCTTCACTAGCCTCCTAAAGGACAACAGAGAGGGGGCAGATCTAGCTTCACTTAGTATAAATGTAACTAAACATAGTTTATGAAATATCAATAAATAAATAAGCAAAACCAAATTAATGGAGTCTTTGGATTAATGAATTCTATTATAAATAACAGCCAGTCTTAAAATATTTGTAGATAAAAGCTTATGAAAATGGTTTCATGGCACTTACCTCCATCCCCAGAAGTTTCAGGGCCTTTGGCTGGAGACAGAAAGGGAAAAGAAAAATTATAGATAGATAGATAGATAAAAAGACATCCCCCCAGAGCAAGACCACTCTCTAACTGTATTAAAACAAAATGACTAAGAAAAAAATAGTATTACTGTTGATGAAATAATGAAATTACAGCACATTGATCAGTGAAGCTTCTGGATACTGCTAGCTCATCCTAAATTATCACGAACATATGCAGTTGAGTCTAAAGGGGAATTCCTCTTTTCATGTGCTCACATTTTTGATGTTATCTTAGAAAATTGTGTTTTTCTGTGCCTTTGTATCAGGGTAGTACCCTAAAGGCACCCAATCCCTTCTGATCCTGGGAGTTAAGCAGAGTCAGCCCTGGTTAATACGTGTATGGGAAACTTTCAATGAATATCTGGTACCATAGTTATATTTCAGAGGAAGGATCTGGCAAACCATTTTTGAGTATTCCTTGTCTAAGAAAGCCCTATGAACGTCTTGATGTCATCGTAAGTCTGTGCTTTTATGAAACAGTTTTAAAAAATGAATAGAAACAATTCTTACTCTCTTGGGACCAAACAGGTTGTGATAGAGAGTTCGGAAGCGTTTTCGAGTATAATTACAGCGATAAGCTCCTCCCATCAGGTATTCGATCACAAGGCCAATATCAATGAGGCTTATCCTATAATCTGGTGGTAGGTTGCCCTATTTTTCCCCCATGGAAAAAAAGACATATAGAACAAGGGTTTGGGGTGGGGAAGAAAAAAAAGATAAAGCTGATTATCATGCCTAAGAAACTCTTACATAACTATGAGAGGGTTTTTAAAAAAATGAAAGAAAACATTAAGAAAACATAAGAATATATTATTATGCTGGTTAATTAATTCACCTTAAAATAGATCCAACCGAAACCTGGATATTCACGCTTGGAGAGAAGACATAAATTAAATAAGAAGTTGCATTAAAAAGTCACAGTAACAGAAGACAACAAAGTCTCAGAACACAGGATTCACTCTTCTGAGCTGGAAAACGGGAGACACCGCTGCAGAACAAAAAAAGCATGAGGGCAAAGCATTTTCTAAAGTGTTTTCAGAACACACAGACGAAGTGTTTCCAATGTCAGCCTATACCAGGTTTGTTTCCTTTTGAATGTGTGTAGACTCTAACAAGGGCTTCATCTCTCCTACTATCAAACCATTAAGATTCTTTCCCCATTATTTAGTCCTCAGGAAGAAGAAGGCAATTCACATAATCTGCTAAGCACCTTAAACTTATGCTCTGCGCTTTGAGTGCATATAATTCTTGAGTGCTCCTGAGCTTGTAAAGTCAAGAACTAGAAAGTTCTCCCTTTGTTCCCGCCTAACTGTAGGTTCTACTTTTACTTCTTGGAGGGGTGAGGTTTTTTAAAATAAAATAATAATAATTAAAGAACTAGCAATAAACTAGCAGTCAACAGTGAACAAAGGAGCGTTTTGTTGTTGGGTTTTTTTTTTGCTATTCATGGTTTTTGCAGATCATCCACTTATGAAACTGGGGTGGTCATCAGGTGGTTCTGGGATGTTGTCAGTTATGGAGTTGTGAAAAAGAAAAAGAAAAACAAACCCTATATACCCTCCTACAAGCACAACTCATATCAATTCCACTTTAAATAATAATTTGTTTCCAGCACAGACATTTTTTGTATAAAGGCTGTCTTAGTGCCAAATTGTATTAACATTTAAACTCACTATAAAGTACTAGCTGAGCCAAAACAAATTACCAATGAATTCACTTTTGAGAACATATCCCAATCTCTCTGACCTCTCCTAAGACTGAAGTTGTCATTTTTCCATGTTGTCTTTGCAACAGAAACCCACTGCAAAAAAAGTCTCAAATATACAGAGAACTTTAACTATCTTCCTTTCGACCCATGTATGTGGCTTTTACTATGTTACTACATCATACCCACTGGAGCAGCTTACACACCTTTCAGGCGGTAGATTGTTCCTGACCCATTTTCATGATTAAAAAGGCCTACCTATAGAATGCACTACAAACACTCAGGACAAAAAGGAAACCTTACAATGTAACATATACTGTATCAAGGAGCTATACCTAGTGAAAAGATACCTGGCAATATGTGTTTATGTCCCCAATGGAGATAATAGTTGTTAGATATGAATAATAATTACAAATAAATATTCTAATGTGGAAGAAAGTCAATTCCTTATATCAATAGCACATTATGCATAGCACGTAATTATACATAAGTAGACAGAGAGGTGCAACTACACACCTATTGCAAAAACAGTAAAACAAAGTACTTTACCTGACCAAACATCCAATAATGACCAAAACAAAGATGTATAGATGTAAACCGGATTATTGTCCACTCCTCTGTGGTAGGTATTAGGTAGAACAGTGTTTCCCAACCTTTTTTGAGCCGCGGCACACTTTTTACATTTGCAAAATCCTGGGGCACGCCACCAACCAAAATGACACAAAATGACACTCTAACACAGTAATACATAGAGTTAATGTTTTTTAAAATGTATTTATACACTCAGTGTGAAACCCGGGCCTGTTTCGATGAACTCAACATAGATATCCTGGCAGGAATGGCAGAAAGACACAAACTTCCCACACAGAACTCCCATAACCAAGAGAAAATGCTATAAGAATTGGGTGGGCATTGACCTTGAGTTTTGGAGTTGTAGTTCACCTATATCCAGAGAGCACTGTGGACTCAAACAATGTTGGATCATGACCAAACTTGGCATGAATACTCAATATGCCCAAATATGAACACAGATGGAGTTTAGGGGAAATAGACCTTGTAGTTGCTGGGATTTATAGTTCCCCTACAATCAAAGAGCATTCTGAACCCCACCAATGATACAACTGAGCCAAACTTCCCACACAGAACCCCCAGGAGGCAAGAGGAGGTCTCTACTAGGGGAAAGGGAGGTGGGCCTTCCCAATGCATGGAGAGGGAGAGACCAAATAGACAATGGGTGGGGAGGGGGGGTGTTTGTAATTTTGTGCTTTTATCGAGGTAGGTTTCTAAGGGTTTTTATACTTCAACACACTAGACTCTCCCCCCGGAGGTTCCAATTTCCCACGGCACACCTGATGATCGCTCACGGCACACTAGTGTGCCCCGGCACACTGGTTGAGAAACACTGAGGTAGAAGATATAGGTAATGATGATTTTAGTCACGATGTCCTAGCAGAATGGTTTCCTGAATTAGCCAATGCGTAAAAGTCTATTCAGCCCTCTTTTGTTTTCTCCTTGTCTTCACTTTCATATGGGACTCCCCTGCTTGCATCCCAACGCCAAATTGACTTGCACCTACCAGTTCATCCCTGTTAAGAGACTTTTAAGAAAAAATTTTTTTGAAGTTAAGAGACTGTTAAGAGACTAAGCGCCAATTTATGTAATTACATGCTATGCATAACGTGCTATTGATATAAGGAATTGACAATACTTTGTTCCACATTAGAATATTTATTTGCAATTATTATGCATATCTAACAACTATTATCTCCATTTGGGACTTAACCACATATTGCCAGGTATCTTTTTGCTAGATATAGCTCTTTGATATATGTTACATTGTAAGTTTTCCTTTTTGCCCTAAGTGTTTGTAGTCCATTTTCATGACTCACAAACATCTTAGAGCCACTCTGTTTCCATTTCCATCAAAAACAATTCCTTGTAACCCTGGCAGCCTCCACATGCCAGTCTTGTGTTCTAGCAAATTGTAATTGCCCCCAAACCCTCCTGACTGAAGGACCAAATTGGAGAGTGACTTCCAGCCACTTCCCCTAGATCTGGCCCGGATATGCAAAGCTTCTGGTTCTAAATAAAAGGGAGTGCATGGGTACAATCTGCTATACTCTCACCTAACCTTGGTATTTGAGATATATTGGACCGCAGTTGCCATGTTTTCTAGCTGGCATAGTGGAGAGGGCACCTTACTGAGAAAGAGTGGCACTTGCCTCTAATTAAAATATTTGGAAAAGATTCATCAGGGTAACCTCCTGTTCCAAATTTCCAATTTTACTTGTGTGCAGTTGATAGACCTATGGACCTATGGACTATTGTGAAATGCAGAGTCAGAACCAGCTTTTAGACCAGGCATGAGCAAACTTTGGCCCTCCAGGTGTTTTGGACTTCAACTCCCACAATTAATAATAACCTACCGGCTGTTAGGAATGGTGGGAGTTGAAGTCCAAAACACGTGGAGGGCTGAAGTTTGTCCATGACTGATTCTATTTTTAATAGAATCAGTCATTTTAGTTTAAAAAATGCTGGATCCACCACTGAAGCAGATACATATTTCTTCTCAAACAGAAGATCTACACATTCCTATTACTTAGTTTTCCTTTGACACACACATTAGATACCTACGCCCACCCAATTTCCAGCATTTGCTGGACTACGGTTTTAAATTATAGCTACATTTTGTGATGCTGCTCCCACTGTAATTCTAAAATATATTTCTCTGGAAAGCAATTCCTGCTAAAATCACTTTGCATACTGAAGATAGAGGACCAAAATTAAATATGTCAACAGTAGCATAGGCGCTAAGTTGTTAAACACTCAGAAATACAGTGCCTTGCAACTAGATAGTGGATAAAAGATTGCCTACGTTCTAGTAATCTCCAGATGACTGAAACAAAACAAAAATCAAGAAGCTGAAATATTTGTTATATGAACATTAGAGGGCACTCTTTATCCATCAAACTCTCAATTTCTTTTTTCCTTTTTGTTTAGTTTGAGTGATCATTAAAATTATGATATGGGTTCTCATTATAGGTCAAATACTTTCCCAACATAATAATTTGAGGCCACCAATATTCATATATGATGAGGATTGTCTTTATTAAGTAAATGGGGGGGGGGGGGGTGTGAAAGGGGAATTGCTATTCTGTCATATAAACTAATTAGAATAGCGTACGACTGATAATGAATGTAGATTGAATCCAAGGACTACCCCAGAAAAATTAGTAAGTGTCAAACTCTGTCAAGGTTAGTCACCTTCTTTTTTCTTTCTCCTTGTATATGAATATCTTCTGGAGCTCCCTTTTTATTTAGTTATTTGAATGTTGCACATTTTCCATATCTATAAGTGGAGCATATATACCTCCCTGTATTTAAAAAAATGAAACAAGATTGCCATGTATTCAGGTAGAAAAGATGTGGGGCAAGTGTGACTTGTAAATAGTGCATGTACCTCAAAGACCATTTTTCGAGAGGAGGTTGGCTAAAACTTTCTCCCCTACAACTTACTCATGTTTTTGTCCCCCCCCCCATTTTTTTTGAGATCACAGAAACCGTAATAAATAAATAAAGATATTTCTATTATGCTTGATAGCAAAATCAGGATGATATCCAAGGAATCAATGCAAGCAAATTAAAATAGGCATATAGCGATGCCCACTGAAGAACTGAGGTCCCAAGTCATTTATCTAACCCAGAAAGAAAGCAGAAACTCTAGTTTACTTCTTTGTTAAAGGTTGACCTCTCATAGATACAAAACAGCCAAATGAGGCTAAAAGGGCAGTGTGGGACGTTAAAATTGAAACACACACTATTTTGATACTAAAGTATGCAAAATTTTGAATTTCTCGAAACTCTTTGTTTTGAACTTCTTGAAGCTTCACGGGGTTTTTTTTCCATGTCAGGAGCAACTTGAGAAACTGCAAGTAGCTTCTGGTGTGAGAGAATTGGCTATGTGCAAGGACATCGCCCAGGGACACCTGGATGTTTTACCATTCTGTGGGAGGCATTTCTCATGTCCCCGTATGAGAAGCTGGAGCTGACAGATGAGAGCTCACCCTGCTCCCCAAACTTGAATCGCCGACCTTTTGGTCAGTAGTCCTTCCAGCACAAGAATGTAACCCATTGTGCCACTGGGGACTCCTCAGCTTCACGGGTGCCACTTAAGAACTTTATGCTTTCCATTTTTGACAGCTGCATTTGCAACTATTGCAAAATTTTACAACGAGGGACATATTCTAAACTTCAGGTTTAACGTGTGAGCCACTGTTCAGTGAAATTAAGGAGAGAGTAACATTTTATGCCTATTGAATAGGTAATACTTCAGGCTTGGCATCCTTGGTCCCAGGTGATTACCGTAAAATTGAAAATGTGCCTATCAGGCTCTGAAATGCACGTGAATTAGAGTGCCTCCTTCAGAACAGTCATCTATCTCTGTCATGCACAGTGAACCATTTGACTGTCACAATAATGGTATGTACTATTAAGAGGTTATTTTCTAGATGCCATGTCATTTAAATCAATGTCAAGCTCTCTGATGGATTGACTGAGGAGGAACATATTTCATTCTCAGTATGGGACTGCTATAAGCAATCCAATATCTTGTATCCCAGCTCTCTTCTCCCTCACCGTTTATAAAATAAAAATTAGGGTTCTTGATGTGGAGCCATGGGAATAAGGCAAAGGGAATACTCTTCTTATTATTGAATTTGAAGATGTCTTATTCGAAGCTGGCAGAGTGCTATGATCCATTCACATACTTACATGGAGGTCTGGGATGGAAATGCAACAGGTAAATAAAAGTTACTGGCTTTGTACGTCATGGGCCCTTTCAGACAGGCCCTCTATCCCCAGGGTCCGGTCACAAGTTTTCTGTTTTTCCCAGATTAGCTGTCAATGTGGACTCATATAATCTAGTTTAAAGCAGAAAACCTGGGATCAGATCCTGGGATATAGGACCTGTCTGGAAGGGACCATGGTTGTGGAACAATTCACAGTGAGTTGGTCTATTGACTTGGCAGCAATTGGAAGGCAGGAGAAGGCAGATATTATGTACTGCAAAGGAACTTCCCGAGTGTTCTCTCCTTTTGGCTAGTAATTACTGTTTGAATCAAGTTGCCATCCAGCCACTATTTCACCCTTGATGGCAGCAGCAGGCGTGTTGCTCAAGGTACTGTAATATTTGTGAGCTCTTTGCGAAATATCAGAAAAATTCGCTATGTTAGCATAAATTCAAGATCCAGTAGTTTAAAATGATTCCATTCACACCTTCAGGGATCCCATTACCACTCAAATATATAAAGGCATATGTAGAAAAGCTTCCAATTAGGTATAATTTAAAGAGCTATTTCAATTGTTAAAAATACGTCTTGTATGGAAAGATGTTGATTTTGCAGTCTACAGGATGTCTGAAAATTATCTTTCTGAAGATAATTTTAGATATCTTATATACTTTAGTTTCATTGCTATTGTCTCATTAGCTGATCTAGGACAAAAGGAGCCTGACATTTTTTTTAAAAAGGCATTCTCCTCAAACAGAATAGAAACAAAAAATAATGATGTTGCCAAAATAACAAATGGCAAAAAATGTTCATGTATTTTATTACAAAAAAATGTACTACTTCTTTGCAGCTCACAGAGAAAGAAAAAAAAAGAACCAGCAGAAAGCATTGTGCCTGGGTAATGGTATATGTCCAAAAGATTTATATTCACACACAATTGTGGGATACAACAAACCTTTCCAACTTTCCACTTGATATTCTAGTTAATTCTTAAAACTTCATACATGGTAGCGTAAGGGTAGCTCCCAACAAATCCATTTTACCTTCATAACATTTTAAAATATTTTTTTCACCACCTCCCTCACCAACTCCTGAATGGATTCTTCTGTACTTATATACCTGTCCTCCCTCTTTTGTTCTATAATTCAGATTTTATTAAAGAAAACAACCATATTGTGTTGTTCTGTATGCTTCTGTGTAAATTTTCAGACAAAAGTGTGTCCAAATTGAAAACTAGAGTTATGGAGAGATCTGAATATTTGGTGCATGTTTTCAGGATGCAAACCTTGTTCTGTTTTATAGAAGCATGGTCAGATGTAGAAGGACAACAATAAGATGCCAAATACCACCACCACTGTTTTTACAACTCTTTTTAGAGTTTGATTGCCCTCACGTTGTTGTGTGTTGTCATATATGGCCAGATGTTTGTGCCTTCTTATTTTTTTGTGGGGGGTGGGTGGGAGAACAGATTCCAGTTAATTTTAACTTTAAGGAAGATCATCCCTATTCCATTGCCCCCACCCCCTGTCTCATTACTACTACATGAAGCAAAGATAAGCCCATCTGCCTTACTGTCTCCCACGTGTTCCCGTCTTCATCATTCCACATATTGGGGGAATGTACTTTTGCATTGAAGAAGTTTTTTCTACATTCATTATATTCAAGTAGCTTTGTCCCGTAGTTTATAATCTCAATCTTCCTGGGATTTTAAACTATGTGGAACATATTCATGTAGAAAATGCTCATAGCTACAGTACGTGTCCACCCACAGCACATAAGGATGGCTGAAGGAATGGCAAGAGGGTTGTGGAGGAGGAGAGATTGAGGTGGGCTACCATGTTCATCAGTGCTCTCCCTTTATGTGATGGGGATAGGGGAAAGCTAATTAATGGGACAAAAGTTTTACTTATCCTGCAAAGGAAACAACTTTTTCCATAACTCTTCTTTAAATACTGGCTTTTTTGGCAACTCATATTTTAAATTGTTCCTTCAACTACAAACTCAAGTTTTGAATTCTGATACTGGGACGGACAAAAGTGCCTCCTTATTAAACTATACTGATTGTTTTCTAAATGGATGTGAGGATTTTTGATACATAAAAAATGTAATGAAACTGAAAATATTGTGATGAGTCAAGATTCAGCATACCAAAAATTTATATAATTTGCATTGTTCTGGACTGGCCCACAATATGGAAATCGGCATCCAAAACAGTGGTGGGAATTAAAAAAAAAGAGAAGCTAACAGCATAAGTCAACACTGCATGAAAAACACCTACAATTCTGCTAGCGAAGCACTCTACCCAAAGCATCTAAAATCACTGAGAGAGCAGCCCAGTAAGTAGTGAACTACATTGTACACAGAAAGTCAAGAGTCAATACAAGCACACATTGCACAAGTGAAACGGCAGAAGGCAGGAGAAGGCTCTTACTGAAAGCTCATGCAAAACAAGGGCTGCCTCTAATGACAAGAAGCTGCCACAACATTACCTTCAGGCTACAGTCCATCTGTTGGACTCATACCTTTTTGACGTCTCTGACAAGATGATACAAAGTGTTGGATGGTCCATGTCTCTGAAAATGATCAACAACAGAAGAAAATCAAAACTTTTGAACTTTCTCAAGAAGTCAAAAACATAGCCATGTTATTCTGGAATTCTATGAAAAAGTTTTTTGTAGTACCTTAAAGACTAACTGAGGCTTCATCTACACAGCCACTATTATCCATCTTGAAGCCAGTTTGGGGTTGGGGTGTCTGAAAATGTACACCCCAATGAGACTTCCAATACACATCCAGCCAGAAATAGTGTATCAAAAACTTCCTGGAAAGTTTGAAATGACCCAGAAAAGCCCACTGAAGCCAAGCCATGTTATGGTCACTGCAGAGCAGGCATTCGGGATCAATACACACATGAGGACAGCGTTAGTGCTAGAACATTTGAATGCAGGAACCAGATACACTGCCTAGCCAGAAGGTAAACAAACACCTTCCCCCTGAAGAGGAAACCACTTTTCTTTCCCTTCTTTGCCTTGAATTGCTGTATGCTGATCCTTATCAAATAGGCTGCCTCTTTGCAGTGCATCTGGCCAGAAGAGGTAGGAAACAATCTTTCTTGTATCAGGCTAATATACAATCTATGGATCTGTATGGACTCTGTCCCAGGTTCCAGCCAATTTCCAGGGTGCCTGTGTAGGCCCTCTGGAGTGAACCGGATCTCGATATCCTGAATTCAATTACATTGTTGTGTGGATGCATCTATGAAAACTTATGCCACCAACTCCGTTGTCTCACTTTAGTCTCTAAGGTGCTACAAGATTCCTTTGCACATTACCTCAAGTAAGTTCTTCAAAACCAAGCACAGGATATGTTAACACCTCAAGTTTTAGTGTATGGCTCCTTCGCACCCCTTTTCCAACAAACCAACCATTGATACCATGACAACTGCTTATTTTAACTGTCTTTAACAACAAAGCCCTGGATGACAAGACCAGTTTCCCCCCTTATTACATGCCACCATCCCCCCCCCCCTAATATGACACCACTGTTACTCTGAAGTAAATCAATTTGAATACTGTCACACAGTCTAGTTTTAGAGGTCATGGTCCTAAGAAACATTAGCCAAAAGTGAAGAGACATCGAGGGTGCACCTAGACTATTTCACACCACTTTAACCCCTATGGCTCAATGCTATACAATCATAGGATCTGTAGTTTGGTGAGGCACCAACACTACAACTTCTAGTATTTCATAGCAGTGATCTGCGATAATCAGAATCAGAAAGTCATGGTTCAGTTTACCAAGTGCCCAAAGTATCTTTATAATTGTGAAGCAATATAGATCAGTGGTTTGCAACCTGTGGGTCCCTAGGTATTTTGGCCTATAACTCCCAGAAATCTCAGCCAGTTTACCAGTTGTTAGGATTTCTGGGAGTTGAAGGCCAAAACATCTGGGGACCCACAGATTGAGAACCACTAGTATAGATATTCCTTCCTTCATAATGTTTAATTAGCATATGTTACAGATGATTCACATAGTGGCGTGTTACTGCAAACGTTAATATTAGGATACAAGTTTTCATGTGTAAAATGTCTACATAATTTATTTCTCTCTTTCTAGAGACCTCCAGCAATGATGGTTTTATAGCTGAATAAAGCACACAGCCTCTCAACCATCCCAAGCATCCAAACTGGAAGTAGAACTACAGCCATCTAAGTTTCAGATTTTAAATTATTTTTCTTCCATTGCTGTACCTGGGTTCATAGTGGGTTCTTGCCCCCTAGATCAACTGAAGTTGCCCCACTCTGATACACAGACAATGCTGTTACTTACATGATTCTTTTTTTAACTGTGTGTGTATTTGTGTGTGTACATGCATATGAATAGGTTGGTGAAAATATTATCTCTATATTACTCTACGTATGTTGCACCTCACCAGTGGCAAGAAATTATGCCACTTTAAAAAAAACATAATTGCAACTCCAAAGAAGACTTCTTCCACTAAAACAAGGCACCGTTCAACATGAGTATTTATTTTTATCCTACAAAAGGACAGAAGTACTAGGAAGTATCTGTTAACTTTCAAACAGACTGCTTTAAGTGCAGAAAATTAATGGTGAAAATACAAAGGACGGTGTTACAATTTGCACTGGGAGCAAATGATTAACAGTAGTCTAACTATAAAACTATGCAGCTGATAAGTCCTGGAACTTTTTTTATGCTGAAAATTACATTTTCATAACTCTTATAGGATGCAGACAAAGATTAACTAGGTGATTCACAGTCAGCTTTTCCTAAATAATGCTTTAAGGCAATCATAACGCTAACTTATTTTTGTTGGGTGAATTTCTGTGCACCATTCTTATGCCTGAAGGAAGGTGAAACAAACAAACATAAAATTTGTTTTAGCTTGGCCCTACCGTATTGTACAATTCCTCTAGTCTGGAGATGGTGAGAAAACGATGCATGCTTACTCCATTCTCTATGAGTAATTTCACAAAATCCACTCTGTCCAATACCAAGGCATCCAGCATTGCTTGTTCAAGGGATCCCACCTGACAAGAAAAAAGGTAATTAGATTGTAATCATAGCTCCACTTGCTAGAGGAAACTGCAAGAAAACTGAGCTTTCATACCGTTACCTAATGGCATAACAAAGGGAGATTCCATTTTAAAAGTAATAATAATAAAAATAAAAAAATGTTATTTCTATATTGCCATCTCTCCCTGAAGGGACTCAGGGTGGTTTACACACACACAGAAAGGCAAGCATTCAATGACTCAGGTGCATACAAATGTATAAAAATAATACACAATAAAGTACAGTAATAATAGTGAGCTTACAACAAAGAATTAAGCATGATGATGGAAAATAAAACAATCCAATAAGACATAGTTAACTAAAACATAAGTGAACATTCCAACAAATACCCTTAAAGCAATTTAAATCACAGTTATTTTAAAAATGGCTGGTGCCAGTGTTCATTTTTAAATGTATCATGGCAGCCATATAGTACAAGTAGGACTAGCCAGCATCCCAAGTAGTTAAAGTGTCTTAGTCCTCCTACTCTCCATATGCTAAAGTGCATAGGTGTGTTTTTAGAAGTTTCTTAAAGGAGAAGTGGGTGGTTTTCTTCTTCTTCTTTATGGAGGGAGTTCAAGAGATGGGAAATGATGACAGAGAAGGGCCCTCTCTCATTCCCACCAACTAACCTTGTGATGGAGGTGGGGCCGAGAGGAGGGCCTCCTTCATTGACCATAGTGCATGGGGTGGTCTGTATAGGGAATGGGCTTTCTCCGGGTGCCTCCCCGTGGTTCCCGATTGAGTGGGGGATAGCAGTTGTTTTGTTTTCACTTGATATACCACACCATTGATGCTATTGCTATTTGTAATTGCTTATTATCCAGTTCAGCTTTCTGTGTACATTGTGCCTTGTGTAGATTGTGGTCTGTATAGGGAAATGCAATTAGACAAATAGCCTGGACCCAAACCATTTAGGGCTTTACAGGTAATGACCAGTACTTTGTATTTAGCCTGGAAGAGGACCAGCAACCAGTGGAGCTACTACACCATGAGTGTCGTCCTCTCACAATACTGTGCTCCAGTTAGCAATCTGGCCACCATTCTCTGTACTAATTGCATCTTCCGAACTATCCTCAAAGGCAGACCCATGTAGAGAGCACCGCAGTAGTCCAAAAGGGGTGTGACTAAGGTGTGGACTACCATGGCCAAGTTTGGCATCTCAAGGTACGGGTGCAGCTGGCACACAAGTTTTAACTGTGTGAAGGCACTCCTGTCCACCACCGACACCTGGGGGTCCCAGGGTCAGTGATGAGTCCAGGATCACCCCCAAACTGCAGATCTGTGTCTTCAGGGGGAGTATGACCAAGTCTGGATGCACAAGTCGAAATCCCACAGTTAAGTATTGCTTTTTAAATATAATTTTTCAACATGGTTGTGTTAGTTTCATTTTCTGAACTTTTTTCAGACCTATTTTATTATTATTATTTATTAAATCCTTCTTCACCGCCACTCCCGAGGGCTCGGGCATAAAGTCTGGTCCACAAAACAATGGTCAACAAACAGACAATACAACATCAAGGGAAGGAAAGAGGGGGAGAGTTGGGGGGGGGAGAGGGAAGGAAGGGGTAGAGCTGAGGCTGTGGCAGGGGGTTGTGGCAGGGGGCGGGGGGTATGTCCTTTTGGGGTGGCATAACTTTTGGTGGGGACTCAACCATTCAGTGCCACATTATAACACAAAACATATGAATACCGAACACATTAAACTTTAAAATCAAAATAAAACCAAAAAATGCAATTAAAAACTGTTATAACGTAGCAGCCAGTCACATAATCATTGTCCAAGCTGCTTTGTTTATATCAGTTCCACAGAAGTAAATTGCACTGTGGCTACTCCCTGAACACCTGGTTCCACAGCCAGGTCTTGAGTTTCCTTCTGAAGACCAGGAGGGAGGAGGCAGATCTAATATCTCTGGGGAGGGAGTTCCTCCACTGAGAAGGCCCTGACTCTCATCCCCACTAGTCGCGTCTGTGAAGGAGGTGGGTCCAAGAGCAGGGCCACCCCAGCAGATCTTAACACTCGAACTGGTTCATAGGGAGAGATATGTTCAGATAGGTAAGCTGGGCCAGGGCTTTATAGGCTAAAGCCAGCACTTTGAATTGTGCTCATTGGAAACTGGCAGCCAGTGGAGCTGATGTAACAGGCTGCTATATGCTCCCAACACATGGCTCTGATGAGCTATCTGGCTGCCGCCTGTTGGACTACTTGGAGCTTCTGAACAGTCTTCAAAGGCAGCACCACGTGGAACACATTGCATAGTCTATTCGAGATGTAACAAGAGCAATGTCCAAGTCTGCACTGATAATTTAATGCTATTCAAAGCTAGCTTCAAAGTGTGGCAGCCAGACAACAAACTCCCACAAAAGATCTTAATGTGCATCCAGTGCTTTGTGGTTTGTGTAATCACAAACTCAAACTCTTTCCAGGATTTCCTATGTAATCATCTGCACAGTGAAATCACTTTCTTCAATACTGGATTGAAACTGCATTAAATGGTCAGTGGAGATGGGATCTCAGTGAAGACTGCCACAAAGAATTCACAGAGCTTCAATGATTTCTTCCTATCTCTGTAATTCCACAACACATCACTCTGGCTGGTTTCCTGCTTCTGATGCACATCACAAAAATAATCTTACTAGTCCAATAACACAAAGCACTATGCAATTCTCTCTCATTTTAAGCATTACAAAATGTATTTGGAGTAATTTCAAACTTCAGTTCCTTATCCCATTCATCCTCTTTCACAAGCCACTGTTGAGCTTCCTGAAGGGTCATCTCACCTGATACATTATCTACAGTCTTTTATCAGTCTCTTCACCTTTTATCTTATCCTGGAATTTCTACCATGGTTTTACGTCCAGCCAAATTGTCCGTATTTTTCCTTTCCCAGAAATTGGGATGTAAACTGTTTTGGCTTCTGAGTAACTGACCTTGATCTGTCAACAGTGTAAAGTTTGCTACACAAGAGCTTGTGTCATAACAATTTCTCTAGTTTCCCCACAAAACTTTTTTTCTACAAAGGAAAGTAGATTCCTGACCTGTTATGATGAACTTTCATGAGGCCGCTAGATGGCAATATTTCCTTTAAGAAAACTGACATTAAAACTTGTTTACCTCACTTGACTCAATATGTGGAAAACCCTCTTTCATGATTATGAAATACCGCCCCTTTCCACAATATATTGAACATTGTGCTTGAAGTGGTGTGGATACAGTACCGGCCACTGTTGCCCATAAATAAAAATCTGGCTGCGTGCGATGTCTACTCTGTTCCAAGCTAATGCCAGACTGAGTTGATCTGGAGCAGAGGCATTCGCTCCTGTACAAAGAGATAGGGAGTAATAAAAACATTTTATTAACTAATAGACCGTGAAATACATATTCAGGAGAAATGGTGGAGGGAAGGCAAATACATAATGCTTATAAAGAAATTACAATATTTGTGACTTTACAAATATAATTAAATGGAATGTGAATACATTTGGACTCTTAATATTTAAATGTTTCTTTTGGAAGTCTCAATTTAGTAATGAGGAGTTTTACTAGACTACACCAGCCCCTGGTGGTGCAATGGGTTAAACCCTTGTGCCAGCAGGACTGCTGACCAAAAGGTTGGCGGTTCGAATCCGGGGAGCTGGGTGAGCTTCCATCTGTTAGGTCCAGTTTCTCATGCAGGGACATGAGAGAAGCCTCCCACAGGATGGTAAAACATCAGGGTGTCCTCTGACCAATTTTCTCACACCAGAAGTGACTTGTAGTACCTCAAGTTGCTCTGATACACACACACAAACCCAGAATAGTGCCTAATATATATACCTTTCAAGCATATTTTTAAAAAGATAATACATGTTGATGCTATTTTCACATTTTACACAAAGGAAATATTCCTTTGTCTGGAGCATTACCCAGGAAATTTGAAGAAGCATGATGCTCAGAGGTAGCAATGGCATTTCACTTTATATATTAGTTTTGAAAGTTTGAATTACATAGGCTCTCACAAAAAATGTGAACCATGTTCCTCTT
The DNA here is from genome assembly GCA_030556195.1 of Anolis apletophallus. Taxonomy (NCBI): domain Eukaryota; kingdom Metazoa; phylum Chordata; class Lepidosauria; order Squamata; family Anolidae; genus Anolis; species Anolis apletophallus. The sequence goes on along the minus strand of JARBWK010000006.1, from coordinate 95,328,639 downwards.
ATTCCCTAACTCTGTGAGTTTAAACTAGACTGAGAATCGGGACTCTTAGAGTTCCTCACTCCTCTGTTTATTCCTTCCCAAGATAACAAGTGTATGGCAGATGGGTGAAAGCTGAAATAAACTGCCTAACTTAAAAAAAATGAAAACCCATGTTCTAGTTTCTTTTTTTTTCACCATTAGAAATTCCTAAACACATGTGTGCACATGTATATGTGAACCATTCTATTTTTATATTTAAATATCATACTAATTATCTTTACCAAATTCCAAACTAAATATTTGAATCACAGAAACTGGCCACACCATTGAATGTAGACATCGGAACCTCCCTCTTTTACTTTCCTAACATAATGAAAAAACGACTATACGTTGCACACATGCTCAAACAGCTTCATTATGGTACTTCTTTTGGTGTATGGCTCCCAGAATCTCTGGCTGCTAGCGAAGTCTAGGGCTAATAGTCTAACTGGCTAAAAAAGTCACGTTTCTAAACTCTGTACAAGCCCTGGGCTTGAGGACCCAGAAGGAGAATCTGATGGGAAATGTGGAAAGATTATTTCAGGCCAACAAGGGATCAAAAAGTGAAATCAAATGAAAGATGACAAGAGTGTTGACGTGGATAGAGTATCAGTCATTGCACTGTAATGAGACTATGTCAAATGTCCAGTATTTTCTAAAACAATAACATTTCTTCAATGGGCTTTATAAAATAATTGAACGATCAAGACACAAAGTATGTGTTTTTAGACAACTACAGTAAAAACAACAACAAATAAACAGAACTTGAGAGAAATAAGGAAGGAAATAAATGAATAACCTACTTTGCCTGCTGCAGCAAAATAATGAAATGGTAAAAGTACAGCCTCAATCTATTAAGTCTTCAAGAGTCAAATTGTGCTTTGTTATAAAGAGGGGGAAAGCAGCGAAAAATATTGGGAGAAAAAAAGCTAAATTACAAAGGTTATTTGGATAACTTTTTAGACTACAGCTCCCAGAATCAAAATGCAATTCTTCCAGGTTCTTTTAAAGTGTAACAAAGAATCCTTTATTACTCTCTCTCTCTCTCTCTCTCTCTCTCTCTCTCTCTCTCTCTCTCTCTCTATTAATATGATTAATAAAGGATTCTTTGTTACACTTTAAAAGAACCTGGAAGAATTGCATTTTGATTCTGGGAGCTGTAGTCTATATATAGACTACATACATACATACATACATACATACATACATACAGAGAGAGAGAGAGACTGAGAGAACTCAAAGTCAAGAAGTATTTTTTCATTATGTGTCAAGGATTTTTACACCTGCGAAGAGATCCATGACTCAAGACCTAGAAGGTAGGCAAACATTTAGGGGGAGATAAACAAGAGAGGTGTTATTGTGGGGTCTGTTACAGATCCCCCAGGCCACACTGAAGATCCGGATGATTCCTCCAGGAACAGATGATCAAATATTCAGAGATGTAGTAATGAGAGATTTCAACTATCCAGATATTCAGCCAAGAATATATGGTACAGCAAATTCCTCCCTTGCCTTGCAGACAATTTCATTGTCCAGAAGATGGAAAAGGCAACAAGGGGATCAGCTATTTTACATTTCATCTTAAGCAACAGTCCACCCCCCTCCCGGTGTCAGGAGCAACTTGAGAAACTGCAAGTCGCTTCTGGTGTGAGAGAATTGGCTGTCTGCAAGTACGTTGCCCAGAGGAAGCCTGGATGTTTTGATGTTTTACCATCCTTGTGGGAGGCTTCTCTCATGTTCCCACATGAGGATCTGGAGCTGACAGAGAGTGCTCATCTATGCTCTCCCTGGATTCGAACCTCCAACCTGTTGGTCTTCAGTCCTGCTAGCACAAGGGTTTACCCAATTGCACCACCGGGGGCTCCCTAACCAACAGTGCCGACCTGGTAAATGGGGTGAAAGTGATGGGTTCTTTTGGTGGCAATGACCATGCTCTCCTAGAGCTTATTATACAGAAAAAGGAAGCTAAGTACAGTCGGACATGTATTCTACATTTTAAGAAAATTTATTTCACTCAACTTAGAGAAACACTGGTTGTGATCCCATAGCCATGAATACTTAAAGTGAAGGGAGTTCATGATGGATGGGAGTTTCTTAAAAGTAAGACACAGAAGGCACAACTGCATGGAGCGTCATTATCTTCCTGCAGAAGCGGTATCTATTGATCTACTCACACTTGCACGTTTTCAAAATGCTAGGTTGGCAGAAGCTGGGCCTAACAGCGGGAGCTCATCCTGCTCTCTGGATTTGAACTGCCAACCTTTCAGTGATTCAACAGCTCATCAGTTTAACCTGCTGTTCCATTATGGGGCCCTAAGCAGAGAGATAGTGACTAAAAAATATGTGTATTGTCGAAGACTTTTATGACTGGAATCACTGGGTTGTTGTAGGTTTTTTGGGCTGTATGGCCATGTTCTAGAACCATTCTCTCCTGGTGTTTCACCTGCATCTATGGCAGGCATCCTCAGAGGTTGTGAGATCTGTTGGAAACTAGGAAAATTGGGTTTATATATCTGTGGAAAGTCCAGGGTGGGAGAAACAACTCTTTGTCTGTTGGAAGTGGGTGTGAATGTTGCAATTGGCCACCTTGATTAGCATTTGATGGCCTGTTGCTTGTTACTGCCTGGGGGAATCCTTTGTTAAGAGGTGATTAGCTGTTCCTGATTGTTTCTTGTCTGGAGTTCCCCTATGTTTGAGAAAATATTTAAATATTTAAAAATATTTGCTCAACCACTTCATGGCTGAGTGGGGATGTGAACATAGCTTTTTTGATTCCTAATCCAGCCCTTTAGAACAAAACTTTATTGATTCCTAGAACAACTGAAATCTAAGTATTCCTTTCGTTGTCCTTGTCTCTATGTGTCAGAGAGAATATCCGAAGCAATTACATTAATAACCTGAAGGGGGATGCCAAGAAATTAATTCAGAACATCATTGAAATTAAAAGAAAGAGATGTGTATTAATGTAAAAATATGCATATGTGCATGAGCGCATATATATATATATATATACACACACACAGTATATATATCCTACTTTATTGTTAACATTTCTATGTGTATCTTATGTCCATGCCATTCACCAATAAAAATGAATTGCAAAAAAATAAAGAAATGTCCGTCAACTGACATTTGAATATGCAATTTATGTTGCAAAAATAAATTCCTCTACCAATTTTAATCTAAAATTGGTTGTCCAAACAAACCAACCAACCAACCAACCAACCAACCAACCAGCAAAGCGAGCTACTAAAGACTTGCTATAGAAATTTAGCATGTGGTAGCAGAGCACTTATGTCTTCTTCAATGTATTGCAGATGCTACTCTATGATATCTAGTTTAAAGCAGGATTTTTACAGATACCATTTCTACTTCATTTTGACTCTTCATATTTAAATAAATCAATCAGCTATAAATTCTGGTTCCCTTTAGATTTCAAGAGGAATGAAACCTGATTAAGGCAGAATAACTGCTCTGAGAACTGTCACATGGTTTCTGTGTCGTTGCTAGGATACTCAGTTCATTTGTCTATCAGAGTTAGAAAGCTGCCTTTCCTATCCTGTAACCCCTGGATGGATTTACATCACACTACCTTTACATTACAGAAAAGCAAATTTTGCTGCATTTTTTCCTATTAAGTGACTATAGGTACATTTGAGCCCGGTTGCTGGCTTAGCCCACAAAGTAGGTGACATTTCTATTATCCAATTTGACTGAAGACCCATGATGGGGAAAAAAAATCCTACCTGCAAAACCAAGGAACAAACAATAGTTCTGGACATTTATACTACCCATTTTTGGCTACACCGATAGGAGTATAGTGTCTTCTCAAGGGAAGTTATGGCAACACTTTATTCTGCTTTGGTCAGACCTCACCTGGAATACTGTGTTCAGTTCTGGGCACCACAATTCAAGAAGGATGTTGAGAAGATTTTTTTAAAAAAAATATTATTTCAATTTTTATACCGCTCCTCCCCACAGGCTCAGGGCGGTTTACATAACCTAAAAACACAATCATAGTATACAACAATAATATTGGTTTAAAACAAAATTCCAGCCAGCACAGGAGAGCCAACATAAGTTATCAGAGGCCACCAGATTGAAAGCCTGCCAGAACAGCGTTGTTTTGCAGGCCCTCCGAAAGGAGGATAGCTCTCTGAGGGCCCGAACATCCCCGGCAAGGCGTTCCAAAGGGTCGGAGCTACCACCGAAAACGCTCTCTGCTTAGTGGAAGACAAGTGGAAAGTCCGGACAGCAAGAACTACAAGAAGATTTTGTCCTTTAGATCATAGTGATCTCTGGGGAACATATGGGGTGAGACGGTCCCTCAAGTACACCGGCCCTAGACCATACAAGGCCTTAAAGGTCAACACCAACACTTTGAACGTAATCCGGTACTCTACTGGAAGCCAATGCAGTTGCTGTAGATGGAATGTGTCCAGAGAAAGACAACCAAAACAATGAAAGGTCTGGAAGCCAAGGTGTATAAGAAGTGGCTGATGGAGCTGGATATGTTTAGGTTGGAGAAAAGAAGGCTGAGAGGGGATATGAAAGCCATGTATAAATACTTGAAAGGAGTTCTGCTGCTCTGAAGACTAAGGCATGAAGCAATAGACTAAAATTGCAAGAAAGGATTCCAACTCTTTGGCAGTGGAACATGCTGCATCGGAACATGGTGGAGTCTCTTTCTCTGGACGTATTTAAGCAGAGGCTGGATTGACATCTGTCAGGGGTGCTTTGATAATGTGTTCTGCATGGCAGGGGGTTGGACTGAATGGCCTTTGGGGTCTTTTCCATCTCTGATTATATGATAGGCTCAATTTAGTCTTCCCTAGGATAGAAGATGGAAAATATAACCTACCCACCCCTTTACTAGTGACCAACATCTATGTAGAGTGAAAAGATATACAAGTGCAGCACAGAGTATCTACTTCAGTATATTAGGCTAACTTAAACAACCAAACAGTGAAAGAGACTAATATTAAAACTGCCTATTATACAGCTTCCACACCTGCTAGTATCCATCTGCCAGCCAATTTCTTTGCCAGTTTCTCCAGATTTAATCCTTCCACCTGTTTCCCCCCTGTGCAATGTAATGGTATGTGGGTGGGAGAAGGCCTGATGTATTTCCTGCTTCAGGCAAGTTTAACAGAACTTGCATTCACAAAGTGTCCACCTCACAGTGAAACATAATACACGATGCTATTTTCCCACATTTTCATTTCAAACCAAATGTAACAATCATTTCATGGTTGACACTCACTGCCCTATACACTGGAGGACAGGAGCGATATTGTTCAGGAGCTGCTGGACGAATGCTTGCTGAGCATGAGTCACGCCACATTTACAAGCTAGAAGGAACTCTGAGGCATCCGGCTCAGGTAAGCTTAGCAACATGCTTCATTGAATGCAACGATGGCTTAGGTAGCAGCAATGGAAGTAAATATATATCACCCACCATGCTTCATTCAAGATATTAAGTGCATAGACACACTACAAGGGATTTTAGCAGCTCTTAAAGTCTTATATGGACTGAAAAATAAATAGGTCACCTGGAATGGCTGTGAATCAGCTGGCTTTAATATCCACTACCAACTGAATCTAAATTCTTACATTGGAATGTATGAGTCTACATCTTATGGGTCCCCAGATGTTTTGACCTTCCATTCCCAGAAATCCTTACAGCTGGTAAACTGGCTGGGATTTCTGGGAGTTATAGGCCTAAACACCTGGGAACCCACAGGTTGAGAACCACTGGTCTACATCCTCCCATCATTTGGCCACAGTAAAGACCTTGGAAGGTGCCCTACTATTTTCATTTACTGATGAGGAAATGAGACAAGGAAAGCAATGGAGATTATGGAGAAGCAGCTGATTTCGATCTGGTTGTGGGGAACAGAAATGATAGTATGCTATCAAATAAAGTGTAGATGCCTTTTCCTTCTCCAAGTTACTCAGATCTTTATGCTCTGAACTTTTCTCCCACAACTTCTCCATGGTTAAGCAAAAGCTTCAGGGGTTCCTCCTGAGGCTTTGAGAGCTGCAGGGTGTGAAAGGCTTTGACCGGAATGCAAGGGCAGGTGAGTAGTCCTCTGTGACCTCTCCAAAAAAGACTGACATTTGTGTAATTTACTAACAAGATGTCAGCTCAGTATTATGTTGTGAAGACCAAAAGGCCTCACATTATGCACTAACAGCACAATCCCATACAAGCCTCTTAAACAGTAAACACTATACATCTCAGTAGATATACAACATTGAGGTAAGGGTCATGATAATAGGACTGTAGGGAATTCCAACAGATTTTTCCTTAGTCCAATAAATCTTGGTAGTCATGAGCTAAGATACTAAAAACCAAAGCAATAAAAAACTTAGGTATAAAGATACTATCAGTTGGTTAATAAACCAGTCAGTGACTTTATTTATACCCCACTTTTCCCTTCCAAGACTCAAAGTCTCTTAAATATAAAAAGAAATACAAATAAAACTTTTAATATATTTTTAAAATTAAAATTATATTAATAACTGTAGAGTAATCACCATTGAAACATGAAAACCATAGAATCAAAGTACTGCACACAAAAATTAGAAAGCTCTCTATTTCTAAAACAGTTTCCTAACAGTGGGTTGTTGTAGGTTTTTTGGACTATATGGCCGTGTTCTAGAAGCATTTTCTCCTGACGTTTCATCTGCATCTATGGCAGGCATCCTCAGAGGTTATGAGGTTGTGACCTTCACAACCTCTGAGGATGCCTGCCATAGATGCAGGTGAGATGTCATGAGAAAATGCTTGTAGAACATGGCCATATAGCTCGAAAAACCTGCAACAACCCAGTGATTCTGGCCATGAAAGCCTTTGACAATAGTTTCCTAACACTTACAGGACTTGGGCTATCCTCAATATCTGATCAGGATCTTAGAAGTCTCTCATTCATAGAACCACCATAAATTGAAGTCAGCTTAAAGGCTTCAATTTGTAGTGACTTATGGCAACTTAAACTGGAAGATTAAAAAATAGGAGAAGGAGATAACTGGCCTAGCTTTTTTTGGAAAGTATTTCCACAATCTGAGAGCAGCCACAGAAACCTTCTTTTGGTCACACATCAAAGTCGATCTTTGCCAGCTGAGTTATCGGAAGCGGAGTCTAAAGAGAGGCAGTGGAGTCGCCCTTTAATGGATGAGTCTCCTCCGTTGTCACCGCTGATCGGGCCCATGAAGGTTGGCTCAACCGGGGTGAGTGGCCGGAACTGCCTGTTTGGAGATTGTTGCCCCTTCGAGAGGGTCTCGGTGTGCCCCTGGTCGGGGTGACGGGGCTCGGCTCGACCTAGGGCTCAGGCCGAGGCCTCCCCTGGGGACCCTGCCTGTGCTGTGGGGTCTGCCGGAGTGGAGCCGAGTTTGCCTTGCCCTCCACATAGGGATGGAGCTGTTCATCACCGCCGTTGCCTAAGCCTCGTGGAGAGAGAGGCCTGGAGGGCGCAGCTGGAGGTCTGCTCACTGGACTACAGGCCGGGGAGATTGGCGGCTGACCTTGGAGACACTCCCAGCCACGCCACACCACTGGGTTCTCTGCGAAAGCGCAGGAGGAAAAGAAAACGGAAGCGCAGGAGGACCTCGCAGACATTGCAAGACCGAGTTGGAGATGCTACTTCCATTCCGGTTCTGACATCAGCCCTGAGGAATACTACTTCCCGGCCAACGAGCGTCCAGTTTGGCCTGCGGTCCCAGCAAGGAGCTCTACTCCCAGCTGGGGTCGCTGCTGTTCCTGAGTCCTACTCAAGGATTTTTACATCTGACTGGGGGAAGGACTTTAAATCATTTAAGAGGCGGAAGAAATTATGTACTAGAATGTTTTGGACCAGTAACACCAGGAGCTGGGCACGACATTTGGAGAGCCCCCAGCCTCAGAATCAGGTTAAGTCAATAGGGAAGGCTCTAGCCCATGAGCCCACAGGACGTGTGGGTCAGGATAGTTTGCCTTCCCCCGAGGGCCTAAAGGCCCCGGGCCCGGCTGTCCTGGCTTCTCGCGGACTGGAGACCCTCGGTGGGGCTTTAAGAATGAAATGGCTCTCTTCCTTTGATGGTATGGCAGGTATCCCCCCATGGGTGGTCCTCTTTGGCAATCTGTTTGCCTCCTCAGGATATGAGCTTTACTCCTGCCCCATAAATTCCTCAGCCGAAGACCTCACCTGGCTATATTCCATCATGCAGATCAGGCCCGTCAGTAGTGAATTGTTAAATTAGCTAATTGTAAACTGTTTATCTATTATTTGTATGTTTGTGGTTATTTACTGTTAACTGTATTATTCTGTTGTAAACTGCTCCGAGCCTTCAAGGAGTGGCGGTATATAAATTTGAATAATAAATAAATAAATAAATGTGCCTGTGAAGTGGTGGGATAAAGAGAAGCATCTCCCTTTGAAGATCACAGCTCTTGGGAAGTCTTGGATAGGAAGCTACAGGATGCAAAGGGATTTTATAGCATATTTGAGAGTAACAGAGAATGAAATTGGTACCATATTTTTTCATAGACTAAGTCTACTTCAGACTGCATCTGAAGAAATTGATTTAGGCCCCAACTACACTACCCATTTAGGTCAGTGTGATGTCATCTCAGCCCTCAGGTAGCTATATAATACATGGGGGCTGATCTGGCTTAACCCGAGGAAACTGGGTTAAGTTAATACAGGGGGAAATCTGACTCCTGAAGCAGGAATTGGGTTTTCCTTTTGGGGAGAGGGGGTGGGATATAAATAAAGCTATTTTTATAAAGTTGTTATTATCCTCTTCTAAGTTAGGACTTATCCAGACAGCTGCAGCCATTTTGAAGCAGAACTGGTGGCTGCAGCTTTCCTGACATCTATCCCATGCTCCATGGGCTTAGATGTCCCAGGAACATGGGTTGTCTGGCCCCTCTGTCCACTCCCCTTGTATCACTGCTAATAGCACCGAGAAGGATGTCTATCTGATGCTTGGGTTGCCCTTCCTTCTTCCATGTTACTTAACTCATGAAGAAGGTTGGGAGGAAGGAGGGTTCCCCCCTCACTCCTTCCAGCCACGTTAGTGGGTCACTTGATATGGAAGAAGGGAGAGAGGCCACATAAGTGAAATGTCTTGTTAATGTAGCTAGTAGTAACATGGGGAGAGACTTGTGTGGGAGTTGAGCACCTGCCCAGTGGTGGATTGGGTTCAGAGCAGCTGGGCAAGGGGGACTCCCTGCAACTGCTGAGACAGCTTGGGTAGTCCCCATTGGGTCACAAAGCAGGCTGGAACTGGCATCTCAGATACCAGTTCCAGCCTGCTTTATTTGTCTGTGTAGAACTGCCCTATGGATATGAAAGTTTATGCCTTGTCTGATATTCCAAAATATCACACTAGTGTTTTTGAATTCTATCCCCATGGATAACAATATACTGGACTTCATCAATATACTGGACCTGGGACTAGATCGGATCCTCTTCTCCCTCTGGGTGAATGCATGTTTTGGAAGGGGTATTTCGTGTGGAAAATGAGTGATGGATATGCAGTGAAATCATCCCCATTCACGCTGTGAAGCTGATTTTGGCTTATCTAAAACACAGGTCAGCACAACCAAGATGGAAGTCCATTTAATGTGTCACTTGAGCTGAAGACATCAAATGAAGCCTTTAATTTTCCTGACACATGTATCATGTCTAAGAATTTACACCTGCAATAATATTTTTTTGTTTCTACCTCTGCTTTCAAAGATAGGAGAATGGAGGTTGCAGTATAGTGTAGCTACTAGCTATATTTTATTTATTTATTTACCCTATTTATATCCTGCCTTTTTAAACCCCGAAGGGGACTCAGGGTGGCTTTACATATAGGCAACTATTCAATGTCTTGAAACAACATACAATTAAATTAAACATATAGCCTAAGTTAAACATTTAAATTAATGCACATTAACATTGCATTCACTATTAAAAATTAGATTACTTGCCACACTGCTTTGCGAGAGCCTATGTTTGATATAGTAGTATTCTGCTTGAAAAACAGAAAACTATTAAGTTATTGTACTCACTCCCTCTTGTTCAAACAGTGGGTACTTTTGAAAAACTTTCATTTAGTACCGTAAATCTTTCATATGCAGGTTGAGAAGATATTCTAGGGTCAGCATATAGAAAGAAACATATCTATAGCAATAATAATTGAGATAACTCCTATTTCCATATTCTTCTCCCAAACAGTGACTTTCTAATATGTCTAATGAATACTTACATACTTATTACCACTAATGAAGTTTGGTATATTTATTTATTTATTTAAAACTTTTATATCCCAATCTTCTCACCTCAAAGAGTGACTCAGACCAGCCTTACAGCAAAATTCAGTGCAAAACATATACATTAAAATACATGAATAAAATACATGGATAAAACATTAAAATACAATTAAAACCAACTCACCAGATAAAATCAACTTCAACTCAATCCAATATGTGGTCATTAACTCAATCTCTGTCTTTATTCTGGGAATGCTTCCTTCGAAAGCCAGGATTTTACTAGCCTCCTGAACGACAGGATGGAGGGGGCAGATCTGATCTCGCTTGGGAGAAAGTTCCATAGTTGAGGGGCCACCACAGAGAAGGCCCTGTCTCTCGTCCCCACTAGACGCGCTTGCGAAGATGGCGGGACCGAGAGCAGGACCTCTCCGGAAGATCTTAGCGTCCTTGATGGTTCGTAGGGGAGAACACGTTTGGACAGGTAAACTGGGCCGGAACTGTATAGGGATTTATAGGTTAAAACCAACACTTTGAATTGTGCTCGGAAGCTAATCGGCAGCCAGTGGAGCTGGTATAACAAGGGAGTTGTGCGCTCCCTGTACTCCGCTCCCGTTAGCAACCTGGCTGCCGAGCGTTGGACTAATTGCAGCTTCTGAGCAGTCTTCAAAGGCAACCCCACGTAGAGAGCGTTGCAGTAGTCTATTTGGGATGTAACCAGAGCGTGGACCACCGTGGCCAAGTTAGACTTCCCAAGGTACAGGCGCGCAAATTTTAACTGTGCAAAAGCTCTCCCGGCCACTGCTGAGACCTGCTGAGCCAAATTGCCAGGGGTGACTATGAAAATAGCTGTGGCTGGTTCCATCTTAGAACTGACCCAATTGCTTACATGGCCCTGAAGTTGTGGCTTGCTTTGGATTCTCCAGAGCAATCTACAACATTTTTTAATGTGGATCAAGGTCACATTGACCCAAATCAGCTCCATGCGTCATATAGCTGCCATGTAGCTGATTCCTCCCCCTTGGGGATAAGATGTGCCCATTACAGTGTTCCCTCACTATTTCACGGTTCACTTATTGTGGACTCGCTGTTTTGCGGATTTAAAAATAATATTAATTTACAGTATATATCATGGTATTTTTGTTGCTTTGTGGGGTTTTGCCGCTGCTGCTCTCCAAGGCACTTTCCCTCGTCAGTCCTCCCTCCCTTCAGCCTTAAAGGGCCTTTCTTTAATTTCCTCCACTTTATTTAAAGTTTATAAAGATTTAAAATAGTGTATAACTACTAAAATAATGTATACATATTAAAATAAATAGAGTATCCCAACATCGCGGTTTTTCACTTATTGTGGGAGGTCCTAGAACCTAACCCCAGCAATAAGTGAGGGAACACTGTATCTTCTGGGAAACGAGTTGTAATAATAGTGCATTTCGTGGGGGTAATAGTCCTATTATGACTCTTTGCTAGGTCATGTAACATTTGGTCCAGGACTGAAAAATACAGGATGAGAATGTATGAAATACAGAGAGATAAATTAACTCAAATTCATACAGGCTTCCTTCAGAGAAAAATGCTTACCTTTCAGCAAAGCTGTCAAAATAGCCAGATCAATGTCTTGATGTCCTTCTGATCCCATGCGAAACACTGTAATCTGAAATGCAAAAATCAATAATATTTTTGGAGACAGTTTTCCTCCCAGTACATGACTTAAAATATAAGCAAAATGCCATTCGATCAGTGAATAAAATACCTGTAAGCCAGCCCTTCATATTTACAGGTTTGACTTCAGTAGAATTGATTATAATGTTCTCTCTAGAAATCTCTAGGTCAGGACTGGGCAAACTTTGGCCCCCCAGGTGTTTTGGAATCCAACTCCCACCATTCCTAACAGCCTCAGGCCCTTTTCTTTCCCCCTTCAGCTGCTTACGAACAGGCCTGGCCTAACTTGGGCCTTCCCTCCAGGTGTTTTGGACTCCAACTCCCACCATTCCGAACAGCCTCAGGCCCTTTCCTTTCCCCCCTCAGCTCCTTAAGTACAGGACTGGCCTAACTTGGGCCTTCCCTCCAGGTGTTTTGGACTCCAACTCCCACCATTCCTAATAGCTTCAGGCCCCTCAGCTGCTTAAGGAAAGGGCCTGAGGCTGTTAGGAATGGTTGGAGTCCAAAACACCTGAGGGAGGGCACAAGTTGGGTCAGGCCGGTTCTTAAGCAGCTGAGAGGGAAAAGGAAAGGGCCTGAGGCTGTTAGGAATGGTGGGAGTCCAAAACACCTGAGGGAGGGCCCAAGTTGGTCCAGGCCCGTTCTTAAGCAGCTGAGGGGGGAAAGGAAAGGGCCTGAGGCTGTTAGGAATGGTGGGAGTTGGAGTCCAAAACACCTGAGGGAGGGCCCAAGTTGGTTCAGGCCCATTCTCAGGCAGCTGAGGGGGAAAAGGAAAGGGCCTGAGGCTGTTAGGAATGGTGGGAGTCCAAAACACCCGAGGGAGGGCCCAAGTTGGTCCAGGCCTGTTCTTAAGTGGCTGGGGGCAAAAGGAAAGGGCCCAAGGCTGTTAGGAATGGTGGGAATTGGAGTCCAAAACACCTGGAGGGCCAAAGTTTGCTCTAGATCCTCCAGATGTAGTTGAGTGCAAAGTTATGCTGAAGGGGAAATTGATGCTTTAACAGAAGAAATGTCAGAGAGAGGTGATGCATTAGAATAGAAATGGAGTAGCAGAGTAAAGAAGTAGCTTGCCAGCAATAGTGACGAAAATAATTCACTCTGATTGGTTCACACAAGCACAGGCTGTGATTAGCCCAGAGAACATCATGTGCCTTAAGATAAGAAACAGCCATGATTGGCTTATCATCCCCATGTGCGTTTGTTTACAAAGTTAGCAATTGGGTTAGGAAATGCGCATGGCAAATAAGGTTTCCACTTGGCAGGCTTCCAGTGGGAACTTGGTAGTAAAATGTATCGATTCGAGTACAGCCTGCACATTAGGGCAGATAACATAGAGGGAAAGATGAAAATTTACACTGTGCAACGTTTGTTAGCAAATAGGAGTGAGATGCTAAGAAATGCTTTGTTTAATTGGGTAGAGTAATATGGGTTCATGAATGCTAGCCAGTAACAATGCATGAAGAAGGGAGGGACTGGAATATTGCAGCCATTGTTTGTATAAAATCTGTTTACTGGGAAAGATCGGGGTTCTGTCTCCAGCGGCTTGGTTCCGCCAGGGGGGCAGGCCCATCAGCTGATGTCATGCAAATAAAGCTGGTTTCCTGAATCGCAGTAAAATTGTCGCGTCATTCCGTCCTTGTGCTCGCTAGGAACGGCAGCTTAAGACAAAAGATATTGCCTTGGGAGTTCTGGGACTCCAGATACTGCTACATCGCAGGAGGACCTAGAGATTCTTAGGGAGGTGTTCTTTCACATTAAAAAACCTTTTTATTCATGGCCTTTCCACATCCACGTAGGTCCTAGGCTCCTAATCTCAGGGATTGCAAAGAGCTGTGTCTATAGTCATTTCTGTATTATACAGATCTTGGAAAAGGTATTTTTGGACTGCAAATAAGGGAATCCTGCAGCAAATCAGGCCAATGACCATGCTGATTGTGCAATCCCTGAAGTGGCAGTAAAAAAAGTAACTTTTCAAATCTATGATGCAATGTCAAGGCTTGACGATGCTTAAACAGGGAAATGTTGAGAACAAACACAATTGTGTAGAATTAACGTAACTTAGAATTTCAAGGCTGGATATTGCAGCAAGGATGGGAGAGGCAAACAGATCAGGAATAAAGATATAATGGAGCCAGAGGAGTTTGAAGTTTCAGAATGGAAAAGGAATATTTATTTGTCTACTTTCAGTCCTGCTTTCCTACTGCAAGAAGGCAAAAACTATTATGGTGCTTAACTCAGAGGGATTCCCTTTCCTTAGCAATTCTAGAGAGCAAGTAGTTAAAAAGAGTGCATTCCGTCTCAGGAAGCCACTAACAGGGCAGTGACCTAATTTTGCCGTGAAAATGTCATCATGATTTGCATCCCTTGTTGCCAATTAGGAGATAATTTATTGCTGCTGCCCATCTCTTCCAACACTATAAAGGTAACATTTTCCATTTGAAACACGTATTATTTAAGCCTCTGTAAAGAACAATAATATTGCAACCGATGACAAAAACATGACAAAAACTGGAAAGCCATGGGAGAAATTGTTAGGTACATATTGTTCTGTCATTGCAGAACAATTGAATATATGCCAAATAATTCCCTAAAGAGACAGCTTGCATCTTTGAGTTGGAGGCTGCCAAGCCTGAAAACACAGGATAATTATTACCTAATATGATAAAAGGAATGAAGTATCGGGATTGTATGTTACCATAAACCGCTTTGGTGATGTTAGCAGCCACCTAGAATTAAGCCTGTTCACAGAGGATCAACAGAATTGCCATGGCAACCAGCCTGATATTAATATTTTCTGCTTTGTCATCCACCAGTTCAAAACTTGCAAGGGATTTGCAAGATATGCAGATAAAAGCCATGGCTTCCCTGACAAAAGCCTCCAGCCCCCCTTCCTTGTTGGTGTTTGTGTTACATCAGGAAAAGTTTAGTGAATGGTTGACCTCAATAACCATTTTTCAATCATCTGTATACACACATAATCATGCTCTATACACACTGCATCTAAAAGGAAAAGATTCTAAACCAAGTTACATTATTCTGATGAAGCAATTTTTTTGTGCTGGAAGAAATTCGATAGCTAAACAAGCTGTCAGAATTTAAAACGGAAATTAAAGACCTATCTCTTCCCACAAGCCTATGGATTTTAAATGTACATTTATTTATTTATTTACAACATTTATACCTAACCCTTCACAACCCCCGGGGGGAGGGGGACTCAGAGTGGCTAACACAGACAGCAATTCGATGCCACAATATCAATAACAACAGTATAAAACCATAAATACATAAACATTTAAAAACAGTAATATTAGTTATACAATCACATAATCACATAGCCACATAGCCGTTTCCAATCATCATAACAGTCGTATGGTCCAGTTGCATGTTCAAAGTACTACTGTGCCCTCTAGCCAAAGGCCTGGTTCCAAAACCATGATTTTAGTTTTTTCCTAAAGGAAAGGAGGGAGGACACTGATCTAATCACGCTGGGGAGCGAATTCCACAGGCGGGGGGTCACCACCGAGAAGGCCCTGTTCCGCATCCCCACCAGACGCGTTTGCAAAGCTGGTGGGACTGAGAGTTGGGCCTCCCCGGCAGATTTTAAGCTACGAGGTGGAACATAGAGGGAGATGTGTTCGGACAAGTAAGCTGGGCTGGAACCATATAGAGCTTTATAGGCAAAGACCAGCAATTTGAAATGTGGTTGAAAGTGGACCGACAGCCAGTGGAGCTGACATAACAGAGGGGTGATATGCTCTCTGTATGGTGCTCCGGTGAGGAATCTGGCTGTCGCCCATTGGACTAGTTGGAGTTTCTGAACAGTTTTCAAAGACAACCTCACGTAGAGTGTGTTGCAGTAATCTATTTGGGATGTAACCAGAGGGTGGACCACCGAGGCCAGATCAGACTTCCCAAGGTACGGGCGCAGCCGACGCACAAGCGTTAATTGTGCAAAAGCTGCCCTGGCCACCACCGAAACCTGGGGTTCCAAGCTCAGCAATGAGTCCAGGATCACTCCCAAACTGCGAACCTGTGTCTTCAGGGGGAGTGTAACCCTGTCCAACACAGGCTATAACCCTATGCCCTGTTTGGCCTTTCGACTGACCAGGAGGACCTTTGTCTTGTTTGGATTCAATTTCAATTTGTTAACCCTGATCCAGTCCGACACAGCCAAGTGGCCAAGCACCGGTTTAAGGTCTGGACAGCCTCCTTAGTAACAGGTGGGAAGGAGTGACAGATTTGGACATCATCTGCATACAGATAACATCTTACTCCGAAACTCCAGATGATCTCCCCCAGCAGCTTCATGTAGATGTTAAACAACATCGGGGACAGTACTGAGCCCTGAGGAACTCCACAAAGCAATGGTTGTGGAATCGAACAGATGTCACCCAATAACACCTTCTGGGACCATCCCTCCAGGAAGGACTGGAGCCACTGCAAAGCAGTACCTCCAAGGCCCAGCTCTGTGAGGCATCCCAGGAGGACACCATGGTCAACGGTATCAAAGGCTGCTGAGAGGTCCAGCAGAACTAACAGGGACACACTCCCCCTGTCCAGCTCCCGGTGTAGATCATCTATCAAGATGACCAAGGCTGTTTCAATTCCATGTCCCCGCCTAAAGCCAGACTGTGCTGGATCTAGATAATCGGTGTCTACCAGGAATCTCTGGAGCTGCGAAGCCACCACACATTCCATGACTTTGTCTAAGTAGGGGAGATTGGATACTGGCCGATAGTTGACTAATTGAGTGGGATCCAGTGATGTTTTTTTCCAACAGCAGTTTTAAGACAGCCTGTTTTAGGCTGGCTGGAATCTTGCCCTCCCGAAGAGAGGCATTAACCACCACCTTAACCCCCTCTGCCAAACTGCCTCTGGCCTCTTTTAATAGCCAGGATGGACAGGGGTCTAGGATGCATGTGGTTGGTCTCGCCTCTCCAAGGATCTTGTCCATGTCCTCGAGCTAAACCAATTGAAATGAATCCATCAAAACCGGACAAGCAGGTGCTCGTGTTACATCCCCAGAGACTGCAGTCAACGTGGCATCAAAGTCAGAACGGATCAGAGCGAATGTGTCCACAAAGAACTCAGCAAATGCTTTACAGCGAACTGTTCACATGGAACTGAAACAGCCTTGGTTTGATGATCTATGCTGGGAGCTGGACAGGAGGAGTGTGTCCCTGTTAGGTCTGCTGGACCTCTCAGCGGCCTTCGTATGGGTATGCATGATTTAATGTTTTTAAATCTTTCTTATATGTCTTTTAATAAATGCATTTCAATGGTCTTGTGTGTGTATGTTTCTTAAAAGTGAGATACAGAAGGCACAACTGCATGGAGCACCATTATCTTCCTGCAGAAGGGATATCTATTTATCTACTCACATTTGCATGTTTTCAAAGTGCTAGGTTGGCAGAAGCTGGGCTTAACAGCAGGAGTTCACCCTGATCCTGGATTCAAACCAACAACCTGTCAGCCACCAGGTTCAGCAGCTCAGCAGTTTAACCTGCTGTGCCACCAGGGGACCCGCATTATATATAGATATAGATAGATATGTGGGTATCAAATACAAATTATTATTATTATTACTATTATCACGACATTGGATACTAATGCCAATATTCAATTACAACTGGCCCTCTATATCCACAGATTTTGCAAATATGAAATTTACCACCCTATGCTTGAAAATATTAAAAAAACAAACCAACCCAAAAGCATACTTTGATTTTGCCATTTTAAAGAAGGAACACCATTTTACCAAACCCCTGTATATAATGGCACAATTTTTTTTGGTATCTATGAGAGGTCCTGGAACTAAACTCCAGTGGATATCAAGAGCCCACTGTAACGAGGAAAACTGAGCAAGGTATTTTTCCCAAATTTCTGTTATGATTTGGTCATTCTTTCGCAGCAATGAGCGGGTAGAAGGAAAGCCTGGTCCTAGTGTCCCATAGACTCCTTATGGCTGTTCTTATGGCTCTCCTGGTCCATTCTCTTCTAGAGGAGAGGATGAACTGACTCTCCTGGAAGCATCCAGTGGTCCTGTCACTATGGATAATTGTAGTGCTATATTTTATTTTAGCTGTCATGGCTGCACCCTATGGCATCAGAGTTTGTATTCTGAAGTGTCTCTCTATAAACTGCATATCCCAGAATTCTATAGGATGTTTCCATGACAGTTAAAGAGGAATATAGTACTACAACTGTGTACTGGCCTCAAGAGTGGTGAAGAGTTTGACATAAACAAAATCACAATTTTTCATATCTGGCATTGTACTTCTAGCCATTTCCTTTATGAGTCCCTCCTCATCGTTTTGGCATTTGGGGCTATTTATTTATTTATTTACAGCATTTTTACCCCGCCCTTCTCAACCCCCGAGAGGGGGACTCCGAGCGGCAATGTGACTCCCACCAAAAGGTGCACTGTGGCTTTACCAGAAATTGTTTATCTCTGCATTGCAGTGAAAATATCAATTCTACAATTATAAAAAATATTATTTTATTAGCCAGAGATTGGAACCAAATAAATATCTTTGTCAAATGACTCATCTTGTTAAAATGATGTACTTGATAGTGATTTTAATGGTAAAAGTTGTATTAGAGTATAAAGGTACATCTAAATAGGCACTATATCTGCATTCTATAATGGTTATCACTGTAAATTCCCATTGGGCCTAAATGATCTTTGGGTATTTTGTTCATGTACCAGAAAACCACCAAAAAGATCGTTTTCTGGTACATGAGCAAAATGTTAACTGGTGTTAACATTTCTATTTTGACTTCTAGATTAACATTAAAAAGCTACTGTGGTGTAGAATCGTAACTTACACACTGAGGATTTAATTACAATCTAAACGAGAGAAGGGAATTATGTGTCCTATGGACTGCATGTGTTCCCTTTATGGGGGCCCAGTACCTGCTTTTGGGACACCCATCAAACCCCTGATATCCCCACCCCCAAATATTTTTGAGCTGAACTTTTTTCAGCTAGGAAATTTATTTTCCACATAGCTTTAAATATCCCAAAACACAGTGTTCAGAGTTCCCAACCTGAAAACGTAAAAAAAGCAAAAACTACCAAGTCCCCAAAGGTAAATGGGAGTGACATGGCAACATTTCTGAATGCCCCGAATGGTGGTGATAACAGTATAGTACAGCGCTGCAGTTGGAGAAGTTGATACTGTAAGTGTGCATTGTGTCCCAGAATCTGCCCAAGCCTGATCTAAATGATCCGAATGCAATTTGATCGATTGGTTTTATTAAAATGTTTATAGCCTGCCCACTGTCCAGGGATATCAGGCTTGCATACAATAAATCCAATCTAACAAACTTAAAACAGTGCAATTTAACAATTGATTAAAATCAAAACCACATACAGTACAATCCCTGATATCTAAGGCATTTGTACCTATGATTTGATTTTTCCACTTCCAACAAAACTGGTTATCTCTAGCCATTTTCTAGGTCCTCCAACATAACCCTAGGGTATTCTTAGGCTGAAAGTTCTTAATTTCAATAGGATTCACTATTATCTATGATTTTGCATATTTACATGAAATCTGGGAGTGTATCTCCCATGGATATAGTTTCACACACAATTATTGGTGTAAAACAACCTATGTCCCAAAAGCTTTAAAGAACAGTAATGTTTTCATTTGTGTCAGAATCATAGCAAGGTTGGTGACCATTGAACCTCCATAACTGGGTGCTTCTTCCATGACATGTTTCCATGGTAGAGAAAGTCCTTTTTCACTTCCTCGCACAACAAATTGTCTTGATAGATGGGACATGGAAGAGGAGACCTTAAACCTTTAGACATATATATGGAAATTGATGTTTCAAACATCAAGATCCCGAGTTGTTTAGGGCTTTAAATGGCATTTCCAGGACCTTATAACTGGTATTATATTATAACTGGTATTGTATATTATAATGATGTTCTGGTCAGCAGTCCAGCTGTTACGTTTTTCACTAGCTGTAATTTTTCAGATGTCTTAAAGGCCAGTCCTACATAAAATTTACTATGGTAGTTTGAGAAGTTACCAATGCATTTCAATGGAAACCTGGAACACACACATATCCTGAAACTAAGACAGCATGATAATTTACTGTACCATAAGTGAATTAGAGGTTGCACTGAATTGTACGTTTCTCCCCCGTACAATTTATATCAAAGAGCAGATGATAATTCAAATATAATTTCATTTTATACTTTTTTTTACAGCTGACAACCTTTATTACAGTAAGCCAATAGATGTTTAATTGTGGATTAAACCATTGAAAGAGAAATAATGGTTCACAACAGTAGGAAACAATCAATGTTATTCAGTCATATTCAGATGGATCCGCACACCACTGTACAACTATATTAACATGGATCTCTCAGCACAAAATAATATACCGGATTGATTGTTCTTGGAATAATGTGGCTTGAGATGGATATATATATATATATATATATATATATACACACACACACACACACACACACACACACACACACACAATATATATGCATCTTGGAAGGTCCAGGGCAAACCCACTATGGTCACTGTCTGGACTGGCCAATCAGAAATCCTGGGACTTCTGAAGGGGCCATTCGCACAGGTGTCTCACATTTTCCAGGCTGAATCAGACCCGGGAAATGTGAGAGGGCTGTAAGCCCCTCCCCAAACCCCCTTAAAAAGCGTTAAAAATTAAAACTACTTGCAGGACTCACATTTCCCTTCTGCCATCTCTCTCTTGGTGCTTAGAAATGATGCGCCAGGAGAAGGGGAGGAGGAGGAAGATCACTCCTGCCCCCTCCCCCTTCTGGTGCATCATTTCTAAGCACAAGGAGAAGGACGGGCAGAAGGGAAATGTTGGCCCTGGAAGTGATTTTCTTTTTAAAATACTTTTTTAAAGTGTTTGGGGAGGGAGTGGTGGTTGTCTCCCTGTTCTCCCGGCACTGGAGAACATTTAGAAAATGCCCCGGGTTGGCATGGACTTTTCTGCTGTGTGGAACCACTCTTAGTCACCTTGAGTGTTATTCCTGGGAGAAAGTTGGGATGTTGTTATTAATATTAGATTGCCTTCTTCTATTCTAAACAATATTCAATACAGCACAATTCTGTAAGGCCCAGTCTCCTTGAGCAGTCAGTTTTCAAAGGTCTACTAGAAGAAACAAGTCTTAACCTGCCTGATATACAGAATGAAAGAATCAAATGTGTGTTCCAGCTTGATCTGCACAAACAACTTGCTCGTAAGCTTAGTACATGGAAATAGATAGAAGCTGATTGTTTTTTGTTCCTTGAATTCTAGCTCTATGAATTTTCATTTCTACTTTTAATGTAATTTCTCAAAGGATTAGAGTGAGTGAACACCCAGAGAAATAATTAGCTACTTATTCAAACACTTTTCTTGTGTTTACTGAAGCTTCAATGCAATACTTAGGGTGAGTTACTTAAGAAATACATCCTAAATCCAATAGCTGGAAACTAAAATAAACATAGAGAGTTGTCTCCCACTTCTACTGTCGAGTATCCTGCCAAAATTTACTGCCACATGCACCTGTTTTAATAAACTGAAATCAGTTTTATTTATTTATTTATTGTTCGATCTTGTAAGCCGCCACTCCCCGAGGGCTCAGAGCGGCTCACAGCACAATGTAAAACACCATAAAAGCAAAGGTTAACATTAATTATACTGAATTAAAATTCAGAGTTCACAATTCAAATGCCAACTGAAACAAATGAGTCGTACAAGCTCTGCGAAAGGCCGACAGGTGTCGCAGGGCACAAACTTCAGTTGGCAAGGCATTCCAAAGAGTTGGCGCCACAATAGAGAAAGCTCTACGCCTCGTAGATGTTAGGTGAATGGCTTTTAAGCTTCCAGTAGGTTTAGATCTTCATAGCAAAGCGATCTCTGGGGTTGGTAGGGGGTGAGATGGTTCTTCAGATACACCAGCCACATGGGACCTCCATGAAGTAGTTACATGATAGTGGGTTGCTATGAGTTTTTTTGGGCCATGTTGTCAAAGGCTATGAAAGCCTTTGACAACACGTAGTCACATGATATCATCCTATGGAAAAGGGGAGGGGAGAGAGCAAGGAGGGAAAAGTCCCAATTCCCCATTAGGAACCTCTCTCCTACCACAAGCTGAAGCAAAGAGGACTGTCGGGTGCAAAGCAACCTAAAATAGTCTGAAGCTCTGCCCCTGTCAACTGCCCCCACCAAGTCTGGTATACTTCATGAGGGCCTTCAAATTCCCCACTGCACCTTAGGCTTTGTTTGCCAGTTGCAGGTGGGCCAACTTTTTTGCTTCCATTATATTGGCTATTGCTACTATTGCAGTGTAAATTGGTGGAAAGGTAGTCAATAGTAGTGTGAATAAATTGTCAAAATTTGGTTGAGATAGTGCTTGCAGTTCTGGAGGGACTCTTAACTTTTTGCTTCTCATAGACATAGCATGGGGATTTGATTAACCAGTTAAAATTGATGAGCAAACCAGGGTTTTTTTTAAACTTGAAAAAATTTGGCAGTGGTTTGAACCACTCAACACCCCACTCCCCTCGGCTAAAGGCCTGCTTATAAGTAAATCCCACTGAGTGCAATAATATTTGCTCCGAGAAAAGTATTCATAAGCAAGTTCTAATGAATTTAATAGTGCTCAGGTAAGTAGATATAGGACTGAAGACATTGGGTACCTTCTTGGGCATGTCTACTCGTAAGCAAGTCCCACTGGGTTCAATAGTGCCTATTCCTAGGAAAATTGTATAGTGTTTGCTTCATGAATATCATGTCACTACCATACTACTCAAAAGGAACTCTAAAGACAAGCAAAGTTTCCAATTCCAGAGTGGAAAACAACAACATTGCCGTCATCATCATCACCATAATGGTGCCGTCCTTCTTGGCTTCCATCTAGTATAGATGGGTCTCCTGATACTTGCAGTCCCCACTCTGCCCCAATTTTCTCCCATCTCAATTCTGTCTCCAAGACACACCAGAAAAAAAAGATCAGACATTTAAAAGATCGGATTACATGGAAGGCCAAGACTGAGATGGTCAAAACTGGATTATCTCCTTGTGTTGATTCAGCCTGATTTAACTGGTGAATCTGAAACTGCAAAATCGACATGTGTGTAAATCCCATTTATTCAATGGCTCTGAAATTAGACCTCAGCCAATATGTTTAATGAGGCTTAATCCTAGATAAGCTTGTCCAGGATTGCAGCCTTTACAGTGTTTTCCTGTCTCTCTCTTTTCTCACGTCCACCTGTTGATTAACTTTCTGAAATGCTGCTTCCCAAATCCCCAGGTAATGGCAGACCATTGTGTTCAAGCCAAAAGCTTCTTTAGTAAGCAATCAGAAATGATTCATTGACGGAGGAAAAGTGATCTGTAAATGTAACGTAATATGCTGAACTCGTCAAGAACAGCTCATATGCACACACCTGTACACTGGCAGCATCTGTCTCTACACAGTCCAAAATAAGAATTTATGTGGAGGAGGAAAAGCAGCACAAAGCATAAACTATAATACGAGGGCGGGTCAATAAGTCAGTGACTTTTTGAATTTCCCACCTCTTAACTGAAAGGGCAACACTGCTCCTGTCAACAGGCATCTGTCAGTTGACTCCTGTCAAAATTTGAACAAGCTGCGTCATTTAGTTTGTGTTTGACAGCCATTGATAGCAGACTACTGCATGATTTGAGGAGAAAATGGAAAAAAGTGAATTTTGTATGCTCATTAAGCTTTTTTTTTTGCGGAAAAAAACCATCACTCAAAACAAGGCTAAGCTTGATAAATACTATGGGGACTCTGCACCATCAATTTCAATAGTAAAAAAGTGGTTTACTGAATTTCGTTGTGGCCGTACAAGCACGGAAGATGCCGAACATTCTGGATGCCCAGTTGAGGTCTCTACACATGAAACAATTGAAAAAAATCAAGATATGGTGTTGGCCGATCAGAGATTGAAAATGCGAGAGATTGTGGAAGCCATAAGCATCTCACATGGCTCAGTGGTTTCAATTTTAAATGACCACATGTGTATGAGAAAGCTTTCCGCAAGATGGGTGCCGTGTTTGCTCACAATTGACTATAAACACAATCATGTGACAATTTCGTAGGAGTGTTTACCGTTGTTCAACCGCAATATGGACAAGTTTTTGCACTGTTTCGTAACTGTGGATGAAACGTGGATCCACCACAACACACCAGAGACCAAACAGCAGTCAAAACAGTGGGTTTCTCGGGGTGAATCAGTGCCAAAGAAGGCCAAGGTGAGTTTGTCAGCCAATGAAGTCATGGCGACCATTTTTTGGGATGCCCACGGTATCATCCACATTGACTACCTTCAAAAGGATAAAACAATCAATGCTGAATATTATGCCAACTTATTGGATTGATTTAATAAGGATTTGAAAAAAAAACCTGACTGCATTTGGCCAAGGAAAAAAATTCTTTTGCAGCAGGACAATGCAAGGGTGCACACATGTGCAGTTGCCATGGCAACAATCCATGAATTGGGATACAAAATGCTCCCTCATCCACCCTATTCTCCGGATTTTGCCCTGAGTGACTACCGTATTTCTTGTTTCCAAACCTAAAGAAATGGCTCGGCGGAAAGAGATTTGACTCCAACAATGAAATAATCTCACAAACAAATACCTATTTTGATGACCTCGACAAATCTTATTTTTTGGAAGGGATAAAAAAATTGGTGAAATGTTGGACAAAGTGTATAGAGCTCAAAGGAGACTACGTTGAACAATAAAATGATTTTTAATCCAAAAACCTGTGTTTCATACAAAAAGTCACAGACTTATTGACCCGCCCTCGTAATTTAGGGAGCAAAACCAAAGGTACATCTTGATGTGCCATTTTCTGAGCAGGGATGCAAGATCAGATCCATGATCACTATATGAAGCATGGAGTTGATCCACGTTAATGTGGGCCAAGGCCGCTTAATAAGGCCTTGACTGCATTGCCTGAAGTCACTGGAAAATCCAGAGCTTTGCCAAAACTTTTGGCTATCCAGCAACTATGGACTGTGTAGTGAACTGTGCTGCATCCCAAATGATTGATTCCATGCCATCCAGCTTTCCATGGGTTAAGTGCAAAAGGGATGGTATCTATCTTACATCTCTTAGTGGTGCCCATCAGGTAGCAAAATGGTGCCGAGCACTTCTAGGAACATGAAATGACAATATCCAGTGCACTGACATTGGGAGGAGGAGAGGTGGATTCCTCTTCTTCCCACTCCCCTGACTACTCAGTGCACTGGATATAATCTTTCCAGGTGTCAAACCATTGTGTGACACCATTTGGTACCTGGTGGGCATCACTAAGATAAGTTAGAGAGAGGCAAAGTCTCCTGCCTCAAAATAAATCCAAAGGCTTTGTAGCTCTAACATAGCAATTTTCCTGTTTAATTTTCTTTTTCCAACAGTTTGCTCATTGAACATAAAAGGAGCAGATATGAATTACAATCTGATGTCTTTCTGAAAGGACAAATAGTGATAATGTATCATGGTAAAGCATACAAGTATACTACAAGGCATTTTCTTCTATTTATCCCAGGAGGGCAAGCCTAAAGGAAACAAATTAATTCTTCAAGACCAAGATGGATGGAGTCTGCTGTCAACAAAACAGCAATCTAAAGACTCAGGATAAGGCACAGAAGCAATGGCAATCAGGCAAAACTACTGCCTGTTCAAAGAGTGAATCTTAAGGCACTGCAGGTGCTCTCTCAGCCCCTTTGGCATATCTTTTGCTATTGCTTCCTCACTCCACTTTAGAAAAGCTAGAGGCATTTAGAATGAACAAACGCTTGACTCAGAATTATAATTGTTCATGTTTATTTAACATCTGTTGATTATTTTGCAGGTGTCTCATCAATGTAAAACTGCTTTTACATTACCAATAGAAACTGCTCATGCAGGGTAAGTATCTTCTGTTCTTGGGCAGGCTTATTAATACATTATGGTTCTCTTAGCAGAAGAGCTTCCACTCCAGAATGCTTTAACATTTATAATTCAGCTGCATATGGCTGAATATTTTAGTTAAAAAATTTCCCCTGGCACCCAAATAAAAAAAGAGAATGAGAACGTGAGAGAAAGAGAGAAGACAGAGAAGGAAGAAGGGAGGGAATGTTTGGGCATCAAATGATGACGGACGATCTGTTTATAAGGAAAATGTTGTACATAAACATTTTGATTACAGAACATTATGCAGATGTTATGAGTACATTCGTTATTTTTGCCAGTAATGAGAACTCCAGTGGCCACACTGAAGCATTTTGTTTCTTTTGGATAGGAAGGCAATGGAAACCTATGGTATACGTTAGGCATGGATAAAGTTGTGTCGGATAACTAGTTGCTCATAATAATTTTGTTAAAATTACCTTTTTAAAGCGATATCGAAGCTTTTTTAAAACCCGGAAGTCCCTTTGCCCTCCCGAAGCTTTTTCCACCATTTTTGTTACAACTCATGAAGTGAGTCAGAAATAATTCAGCTTATTTTCAGCCCTCTACTAGCCTGCTGGGAGGCAAGCAGCTTGCATGCTGGGAGGTTCCTTGCCCCCAGCCAATCAAGGGAGAAGTTTTGTGGGAGCACATAATAATAATAATAATCTTTATTTATAAGTCGCTTCCCTCTCCACAAAGGGGACTCGGAGCGGCTTACATGGGGCCGTGCCCAAACCACAAATCACAAAATATCAGACATCAAGAAAAACAATAAACATAATAAAAACAGTAAACACAATAAAATGAATACATCTAACAAAAACACAATAACAAATGCATCTAAAACAAAAGGCAAAAAGAAGACGAGAGGGTGGGCCACATGTACATATAAAATGTTTAAATACTGGGGGAGATAAATGGAGTAGGGCCAAAACGTGAAGAGTCGCAAAGGGGAAGGAAATACAAGAAATGGATCTATTCTCCAAAGGCTAGGCGGAAAAACCAGGTTTTCAGTTGTCCCTTAAAGGCTTCCAGTGAAGGGGCATTCCTGATCTCTCCCGGAAGGGAGTTCCAAAGTCAGGGGGCCACAGAGGAGAAAGCTTTCTCCCTTGTATTCACAAACCGGGTCTGTGAAACTGGTGGAGGCGAAAGGAGGGCCTCCCCCGAGGAGCGAAGGGCTCATTGGGGGGGGGGGGAGCCGGTCGCAAGAGGTAGGCGGGTCCCAAACCGTTTAGGGCTTTGTAGGTAATCACCTGCACCTTGAATTGGGCCCGGAAAATAACCAGCAGCCAGTGGAGCTCTTTAAACAGGGGGGTCGACCGCTCCCTGTACCCAGCCCCGGTTATTAATCTGGGTTTTAACTGTGCGAAGGCTCTCCCAGCCACCGCCGACACCTGAGCATCAAGCGTTAGCGCTGAGTCCAGGAGAACCCCCAGACTGCAGACCTGTGATTTCAGGGCTCATTCGAAGCCAGGAAGGGAAGGGGGAAGGGAGAAGCAGAGGTTATGTTGAATGGAGGTTGGAAGAAGAGGACGGTGGGCAAGCAAGCAGAGAAGAAGGGCTCTTGCCTGCCATGCCTACCTGCCTGCCAGGCTGGCTATCTGTCTGTCTGGGTAGCCTGCCTTGCCGCCTGTGTGTTGTTGTTGCTATTGGGGTTTGGGATGGGTGGGCAGCACGAGGATTGTGTGTGGGTGACTGGCGTGGGTGGAAGGAGAAACACAGAGGAACCAAAGCACTCACTCCAACATTTTAAAAAGCCAACGTTGTAGCTGGTCTATCTGGCCTCAGTGTTTTTAAGGTTGTGTTGCACATTGCCTCAAAAGAACTAGATCTCCCATCAATTCAAGCCACTCTTTGAACACGAACTCTTCTTCCTAAAATTGTGAAATCAGCTTCCAAGGCAAAAAGGGCAGGGCTGTTTGCTATTTTCTGAAAAATTTGGAACTTTCAAGTTCTTGCAATCAAAACACTAGTGCATTAACGAAGTGATTTGGAAATCTGAAACAAGTTTTTCTGAACCATTTTTTCAACAAATCAAAACACTACTATATCCGAAACATCCCAGGATGCAGCTTGCACATGTTAGCGAAATATCCTGGAATATCAGAATTAACAGCGTGGAATTACAATGGTAACAAACTGGGATCATTCAATAGCATGTGAGGGTTAAATATACCAAACATACAGCATTTTAAAGACTTACTTGGAATTTTTCCAGTTTGTACAATTTTGTTTCATTATATTCAGAAGGCAGCTACAAATGGATTTCTCCACTCATTTTGACAATGGTCATACAATGAGTTAGTTTTGCCCGAGGTCAGCCAGTTGCAACAACGTTTTGCTGTTTTGAGGTGTACTTTATGTGGTTATGGGCAGTGGGGATTTCCTGGCAGCTCAAGGGAACCTTATTATGCTGTCAATCAGATTGACTCCACTTCACATTGCTATATAGAACCGTCCAGGGAAAAATCTTTAGGGTATAAAAAGATAGACCTACACACGTGAATAAGGTGATGCACACACAATCTTATATAAAGTGATGCTTTAAATACATATTTATATGACCACTTAAATTGATTGGACATGAAAATGAACAAAATCTGGCTACCAGTATTTTAAAAAAACCCTCTAAAATCAGGACAGTATATAGAGATGAATACTCCAAAAACAGGGTAATTCCAGACAAGACTCAATCAGGGCCAGACAAAGATCCTCCCAACAAAAGATCTCCCAGGAAGCAATCAGCCAGGCTTTGAAGCTACAAGGCCATTAGATGCTAATCAAGGTGACCAACTGCAACATTCACACTTGCCTCAAACAGACAAGAGTTCTTTCTCCCACCCTGGACATTCCACATGTATATAAACCTCAGTTGCCCAGTTTCCAACAGACCTCACAACATCTGAGGATGCCTGCCATTGATGTGGGCGAAATGTCAGGAGAGAATGCTTGTGGAACATGACCATACAGCCCGGAAAACTCACAGCAACCCATTAATTGAACATGGCTATATGTTTCTATGCTTTTCCATTTTGTCCAGATGATCTACCATACATTTACGGGTTGTTTGAAAAAGATGGACCTGATTTGAAATCAGAATATCTCTGCAAGCACAAACAAACCATGAATGAAACTCTTATTGCTTGAAAGATTGGGGCGCCGAGTTTCAAAGGAATACTGCTAGTTTCAAACAGCCCCCAGCCTCAGTCAATCACAAGATGGTGATTTTGAAACATAAGGCCTAATTTGTGGAGTTACTTTTTAGTTTTCTTTCTGACTAAAATGCTTAGTAAAACTTGATAACCTATAAAACTTTTTGTGTAATTGTAACATGTTGTCACTGTGAAATATAATCCTTTGACATTGGGTTCATGATTTTGAATCTCCCTGTATTTTCAGCTAATCTTCTTGAGCAAGATTGCACAACTGAAAAAAATGTTTTATTAAATTATTAATAGTTATAATGTTCCAAACTAGTTACCACCATAGTTACAATTGCCTTCTCAAATATAACTAATATTGCTACTGTTTAGCATGTTGGATTCCGTCCCTCCGTCCTCGTCCCCCGCCACAAGTATCTGAATACAATGAGCTGCTAGCCTGTGGTTGAAATCACTCTGGTCCAATCCCATTGTGATAGTCTTCATTGCCACAGCAGAGGGCAAAGCTTAAGGTATACCACTAGCCAGCATCATATGATTTTCGACCATTTAGCAAGACCACTTCCTACAAAAGTCATTTTTAAACAATGAAGATACACTGCAAAAAAATGGCCCATCATTGTGATGTGTTTGTCTTTATTTTGGGAAGGGGAAAATAACTAGTTATGACTAATTACTGCCAAGCTTTGCTAAAATGTCAGATCAGTGGAAGAATTCTAGTGCTTCTAAGGCAGGCATGGGCAAACTTTCTAACTTGGGGGCTGCATGCTAGCTCTCCCTGCTAGGCTTCCCAGTGACAGAAAGAAGGAAGGGAAGGAGGAAGGAAAGAGAGAAGGAAGGATGAAAAGGAGGAAGGGAAGGATGGGAGGAGAAAGAGGGAGAGAAGGAAGGAGGGAGGAAAGAGGGGAGAAAAGACAAAAGAGAAGGAAGGATGAAAAGGTGGAATGGAAGGAGGAAGGAAAGAGAGAAGGAATGAAGGAAGGACAAAAGGAAGGGAAGGAGGAAAGGATGGAAGGATGAAGGAAAGAGGAATGAAGAAAGGGTGGAAGGATGTAAGGAAAAAGAGGGAGAGAGGGAGGAAAGAGGGAAGGAATGAAGGATGAAAGGGTGGAAAGGAAGGATGGAAGGAGAAAGGGAGGGTAGGGAGGGAAGGGAAGAAAGGAAGGAGGAAGGAAAGAGGGAAGGAAGGAAGGACAAAAGGGAAAGAGGAAAGGGTGGAAGGGAAGGATGGAAGGAGAAAGGGAAGGTAGGGAGGGAGGGAAGGGAGGAATGGAAGGAGGAAGGAAAGAGGAAAGGAAGGACAAAAAGGTGGAAAGGAGGAAAGAGAGAACGAAGGAAAGAAAAAAGAGAAGGAAGGACGGAGAAAGAGGGAGAGAGGGAAGAAAGGAAGGATGAAAGGGTGGAAGGGAAGAAATGATGGAGGGGAAAGAAGGAGGTAAGGAACGGAGGGAGGGGAGGGAGGGAAGGAAGAGGAAGGAAGGAAGGAAAGACGAAAAGGTGGAAGGAAAGGAGAAAGAGGGAGAGAAGGAGAAAAGAAAGAAGAAAGGAAGGATAGGATGCTGAGGGAGAGGATGGCTTGAGAAAAGAGCTCAAGGGGCTGTATCCAGCCCAGGGGCAGACCTACCTGTTCCCGGGAGGTATGTGAAAAAATTTATTGCGCCCCCCGTTGCTCCCGAGGGGAGCCCGGTGCGCATGCGCGAAAAAGCTCTGCGCACACGCACGGACTCCAGAGCACGCCTCCCGCTTTGGAGGCCAGTGCGCATGCGCTAAAGTGCATGCACACGCACTGGCTCCAAAGCGGGAGGTGTGCTCTGGAGTCAGTGCGCGTGCGCAGAGCTTTTTCGCACATGCGCAGAAGCTCCTACAGGTGCTGTAGTGCCTGTAGAAGCTTCTGCGCATGGGGAGGCGCGGCCGGCCTAACAAAGGCCTGGCCGGCGCAACGGCAGGACGGGGCAGCGCGGCGTGTGCGGGGCTGGCACGGCGGTGCCCCTCCCGGGTGGTGACGCCCCTCCCGGGTGACGTCGCCTTACGCGCCTGCGTAGTCCGCCTAATGGACGATCTGGCCCTGATCCAGCCCCCGTACATGGTCTAAGGAGTGGGGCCCTAACCCTAAACATCCTTTAGGGCGGCTTCTTTACAATGTGCTGGCAGCAATTTCAGGGATGTTTCCCTTTCTAGAATAAGTGTTGTAGCAGGTGGTCTCCAGAGAGTTAGTAATCTGTAATGTTTTTACCTAGAATCCAGGTTGACATTCAAAAGGCACTGATTCAATGTTTTTTTCAATATGCCACTCAGTTTCTCTTTTGCTATTAACCTACTTAAGTCGGATTTTGTGTGAAGGGAGAAGTGCAAAGGAAGCTTGATCCTACGGTGAAAACATCGAAGTCACTCTGTTTATTTCAACAGTAGTAGCTTTGTTATGCATTTAAAATATTCAGTGAGGTCCTATTTATTAGTCACATTCCCATTAGTGAATTAATCTGAAACCTTATCAGTATTTCACATCCATCCAAGTGGTTCTGAGGCTGAAGGACCATGTTCTCACTGCTATCTTTCCCAAACTGCAACAGCTTCATTTGTGTCAAGATGCTTTAACCTTATCACCAAGAGTCAGCTCACATACTTTGCCTTCCTTTCCTTGTGGATCCATTTATAGGGTGCATTTCTTGTCAGATCCTCAGGGGACATAGACTCATTTATACTGCTAAGTTGTTACTTTAAACCCTCAGGAAAAAAGTGGAAGAGAAATAGATATAATAAATAAATAACAGGCATATATCCTAGGGTAAATTCAGGTTAAATCCAAAATGAAGTGATAAGAGATGGCAGCTAGTAAAGAATAAAATTATTCTCTGCCATATAAAAAGCTACATGACTCTGTGTGCAAGTAGCAGATTGAAAGCACACATGATTCTCCTGAGCAAATAGATATTTTTCTACTGACTATGGAGAACAGTGTGTGGTCACCGTATCAACCATGCATTTGCATCACTAAGGCTGGATCTACACTGGCATATAATCCCGATTATCAAAGCATAAAATCAAGATTATTTGCTTTGAACTGGATTATATGAGTTTACACTGATATATAACCCAGTTCAAAGCACATAATCTAGATTTGTATATGGCAGAGTAGATGGGACCTGAGTTATCTGCTTTGAACTGGATTAAATGTGTCTACACTGCCATATAATCCAGTTCAAAGCAGATAATCTGGGATCAAATACTGGATTATAGAAGGAGCCTAAGAAGCCATTTCTTATGCAGTTGAGATTCCACTAAAATTTCCAACCATGCTAATTATAACCAAAATAATATGTTGTAGTTATCTTCACAAAGAACTTGAGGGTTCCTCAGAAGCTTATCAGAGTGCTCTCATGACTCTTTATTTACTTATGTATTTTGATTTGCCTCCTGTGTCTCTTCCAGAAATAAGATCCAGGGCAGATGGTTCCCAACATGGTTTTAAAAAATGTTCAAATATGAATGTGTGATATATTATTAAAAGCATAAAAGGAAATAGGGAGGGGGAAGGGGATTTAGTAGAACCTTTTAAAGATTCATTGGTTTATTTCAGTGGTTCCCAAACTTTTATTGACCAGGGACCACTTGACCAGGGACAATATTGACCAGGGACCACTTGACCAGGGACAATATTGACCAGGAACTATTTTGACCAGGGACTACTTTGACCAGGAACTACTTTGACCAGGGACTACTTTGACCAGGGATCACTCTCCAGCACTAATACCAAAGGAGTTACAAGTCGGTTTTTGGTCAACTTTAGATTCGGTTTGGTTATTTGGGGTGCTGATTCAGAGAATTGAATTGGATAGACCACATCATCTCTAGTTTCTGATACAGAACATATGCCATCCAGTAGTCACTATCTACTCGCCCACAGAAAACCATATTTTATAAGCTTTGGCACCATAAGACGGTTTCGTGAGACCAGTTGCTCTTGTTGCAATGGTGGAGTAACGATGAGGCTGTGGACCATGTTTTAGTTCTTGTGGACCACTGGTGTTCAACAGACCACAGGTTGGGAAACACTTGGTTTACTTTAACATGAGCTTTTGTGTTTCCCATAAGGTATCATTCAAATTCTCATGATTTTCTTCATCTACATCACTACACATTTACAAAGAAACAGAGCAGAAATATGAATAATGAGTGGAGTGACCTCTTGAAACATAATTAGAAAAATCTGTTTTATACTGACTTCTTTTTGAAATGACTTAGCAGTAGCTCTTCCAAGTTTTGAACCGGAAGCTCTCTCAGTTTGGTAGGAGATGCAAAAACTGAGCCTAGGGCATTTTGCTCTGTCAATGAGCAGTGTCCCTTCTCTTTATTATAAAATACGTATTTACATAAGAAAGGGTTATTAACTATAACAAATTTATTTTCAAAAATAGTCACTTCCATTAAGCATCGTTATGTGAATATTGGCAGTAGGACTGCTCCTCCTTGGGTCTGCTTCAGGAAATCAATTCAGTAGGTTCCATTTTATATTGAAGGACACACTATTTAAGAAAAAATCTTCCTGAATTTGGTTGTCATTTGTGTCTCATTAAACCGCATTCTGCATCTTTAAAATCTGATTAGGTAGGGGTTATTTACTACATCAATTATCCTGGGAAAATAGCCATTTTAACTTCATGGCAGGCTCTTATTTGCTTACACATTGAAGAGATGAATAACAGTTTGAAGTCAAGTGAAAGAGGAAAAGGGGTGCTTATAAAACCATCACTGTACAACTAACCAGAAAAGCAATAACAATGAATAGAATGTAGGACTTCCTGTAAACTAAATTGAAAAGCAGTAGATTTGAAATTGTGCACTGTTTTCCGGGTCAAGCGTAGTGTGTGATAACTGCTGGAAAGACAACAAAAATGTACTTTCCAGGATACACATGCCCAGTGTTGTGTGGCTTAACCCAGTGTTTTTCAACCTTTTTTGAGCCGCGGCACATTTTTTACATTTACAAAATCCTGGGGCACACCACCAAAGTGACACAAAATGACACTCTAACACAGTAATACATATAGTTAATATGTTTTTAAATGTATTTATACACTCCGTGTGAAACCTGGGTCTGTTTCAATGAACACAACATAGATATTCTGGCAGGAATGGCAGAAAGACACACATGAAGGTCTTGCTCAACAGCTGGGAGTTATAGTTCACCTGCAATCAAAGAGCATTCTGAACTCCAGCAATGATGGAATGGAATCAAACTTCCCACACAGAACTACCATAACCAAGAGAAAATACTATAAGAGTTTGGTGGACATTGACCTTGAGTTTTGGAGTTGTAGTTCACCTATATCCAGAGAGCACTGTGGAGGGGAGGGAGGAAGACGTGGGGCGAGTCTGCGTAGTAGCGCCACATGGGTCATGTCTTCCTCCCTCCCCCCTCCCGCAGAAGCGGCAGTGTGAGCAAAGCAAGCAGAGCAAGGCTGGGAAGAAGGGAGCCTGAGTGGAGAAGAAAAAATGTTTGGCAGGAGGGGGAAGAAAGGGTATCGTAGGTTCCAATTTCTCACGGCACACCTGATGATCGCTCACGGCACACTAGTGTGCCACGGCACACTGGTTGAGAAACACTGGTTTAACCAAAGAGATCATAAAGTTATCTCCTTCTAGACCAGGGGTTCTCAAACGTTTTCTACCACAAAGCCCTTTTTGAAGCAAAAATTTCTTTTGGAGCCATAAAAAATATTTATAAATTATATTATATATAATGCATATATATCAGATATGGGCAAAGTTTTTGACCAACATAAACTTAACTATATTTCAGTGGAAGACCTCAAGAGCCATCCAGTCCAACCCCCTTCTGCTATGCAGGAAAAGCACAATGAAAGCACCACCAAAAGATGGCCATCCAGCCTTTGTAGTAATAACAATAACAATAATAATAGGAGCAAGTCCAGGGGCCATCCAGTCTAAACCCCTTCTGTCAAGAGGCTGAGAGAAAAAGGCTTTTGTGGGTGAGGGAGGCAGGGAAAAGGCTTTTGACTGCAATGGAAGTGAAGAAAAAAAGGCTTTTAGTGGCAAGGGAGATGGGAAAAAGACTTTTGGCTGCAACAGAGGTAGGGGAGGGGGCACAGCGCCTAACATCCTGCTTTGCAACAACTGCAGAGCTGTTTGGGCTGGAAGTCAGCTTGAAGTAAATGGAAGTGCTCTACCAGCCCGCACCACAGGAAGAACACCAGCATCCCCACGTCAGCATAGGCAAATCTGTGCTTAAGTCCGTTCAGCAGTTCACCTACCTGGGAAGCATCATCTCTTCAGATGCCAAAATTGATAAAGAGATAGATCACAGATTAGCAAAGGCGTATAGTGCATTCGGAAGGCTTCACAAAAGAGTCTGGAGTAACAAACACCTGAGGCAAAGCACCAAAAAACAGTGTGTACAGAGCTATCATACTGTCTATTCTCCTTTATGGGTCTGAAACATGGGTCACCTATCACCAACACCTACGACTTCTCGAACACTTTCATCAGCGCTGTCTTCGCTCAATCCTAAATGTACACTGGACTGACTATGTGACGAATGTTGCTGTCCTTGAGCAAGTAGGGATCACCAACTATTGAAAACACAGCTGCGCTGGGCAGGGCACGTCTCTAGGATGGAGGGCCACCACCTCCCAAAGATACTACTCTATGGTGAACTCGCCACGGGCCAGCGCAAGAAATCCCCCCCCCCCCAAGATATAAGGACTCCCTGAAACAACATCTCAGGCTCGGCCAGATTGATCACCAACAATGGTCCACCCTGGACTCCCGCATGGAGATGCACTATCCATAATGCTGCAGCCTCTTTCGAGAAGACATGCCAAATGGGTCTCGAAGAGAAATGACAATGCAGAAAAAACCGCAACTTGGAAACAATGTCACCCAAGGAGACTTTCCGCTGTGCTTTCTACAACCAAACTTGCTTATCTCGGATTGGCCTTTTTAGTCATCAACGCGCTTGTAAAAAGCGTAGGATGAGTCCTTCCTAAGAATCTTCATTCGCGAAGTAATGCCAGAGAGATTGATTTTAATTGCTAATCTATTGTAATGTATTTATGATGTTTTGATGTTATTGTCTTTATATGCGGCATCAAATTGTTGCCTTTGTTAGCCGCCCTGAGTCCCCCTTCGGGGGTAGAGAAGGGCGGGTTATAAATAATTGAAATAATTAATTAATTAATAAGGGGAAAAGGCTTTTGCGGGTCAGGAGGGGAAAAGGCTTTTGGCAACAAGAGACGCAGAGAAGGACGAGAAGCAGGAAATAAGAGGGAAAGCTTAGACGGAGAGGGGGGAGGAGGGAAGCATGGAGTCCCTCAGTATGCTTCATAGAGCCCCAAGGGCTCTGCAGAGCACACTTTGAGAATCACTGCTCTAGACCAATGATTCCCAAGCTTTGGTCCTCCAAGTGTTTAGGACTTCAGTTCCCAGGGACCCCAGCCAGCATGGCCAATAGTTAAGTTTCTGGGAGATGAAGTCTACAACATTTGGAGCAGCAAAATGTGGCAATCACTGATTTAGATCATGGGTACAAACTGTATGGTGCCAGAAGGATTCCAGTGCAGCCCTGTTGAATATGACTTATTTTCCCAATCCCCAGCATATCATCAATTCCCTAATTTTTCAAGCACATAACCTCTTCCAAAGGCTTCAAGACATTAAAATAGGCTAAGGGGGGGACGGGGGACAGAGAATCTCATATCTCTGAAACAGCAATAGTTTTGCTCCAAATATCCACAGGTGATTGGGAGCAGTCACAAAACAGTGGTCATGAAAGTGTGCCTGTGGCTCTTTGGAATTGTGGAGGAGATAGAAATAGTTTGGTGTTGAAATGAAAGCAGAAGCTCCAGGACATGTAGACAGAAAAAAGATTGTTTAAACAAGTTCCTGGTCTCCTTATTACAACACATACTTTGCACAGAATACTTAGGGGATTCAATCTTTGGCCTCTTCATTTGGAAGAAATGTAAATAAAAGGACTGGAAAAAGTCCACTCTCCCAAAGTGCAAAGAAGAGTAGATTCTCCTACATGGAACTGACCAAGTGGCCTGGTCCAGTCTTATGAGCACAAGTACCTTCTGATTTTTACTAAACAATTGTCACTCTTTATGTAAGGGATAGGGAACCTTCAACAGTCATAAGTAATTTTTACTTCTATGAACTCAATCGAGATTCAAATCACCCCAAAACTTCAAGAATGTCTAGAAGTCCAATTTTAGTTTTGTTCAAAAAACTGGGGGGGGGTTGGGAAACTTCTCCTTAACAAAAACATACGTGTACTTCTTTTCTGGGTTTTTCTTCACTTGGGTAAGGAGCTTTTGTACTGAGCTGTAATGATATAGTTGTTTGAGTCTGAGTTTAATAGGACTGGAGGAGACTAGGGCCCAAACCCATACTCAGCCATGGAGATTAATCGACTGACCTTGAGCAATTCCCCCTCTTCTAGTCTATGTGGAGAGCTATGGTAAACCTCCTCTGAAGAAAACCCACCAAAAACTCCAGTGATAAAGTTTCTATAAGTTAGAGTTGACATGAAGGTATGTTAAAACAACCACCCAGAATGGTTTGAGAACAAGAAAATCAGAATAGAATATGTGTGGCTGGGAGTTATGTTTTGTCTACCTGTAATCACAGTTTTCAATTTTGATGTAGTGTAATTATGATTTACGGAAACAGGTTAAGTTTATTAACATTGGTTTGAAGCTGGCTTGTTACTTTGCAGTAACTAATGCTTAGAACGATCTCTTTGAGTGGAGACAAAACAATTGGAAAAAAAACCCCTATGTGGAAGAAAATAGACCTGAAGTTTTCTTTTGTTAAACATGTTTGAGAGGCACAAAAGGAGGGCAAGAGTCAACGATAAAAGTTTTATATTCATTTCAACCCTCCTAGTAGTTTAGCATAACATCTGAATGCAATCAACCTGAGGCAGTTTTGAATTATAGCTACACCCGGCAATATTTTTGTTATTCCTGATCATCTAAGCACCCTTCTTCTTAAAACTGAAGCGTTTGGATAAGCTGCCAAAGTATGATAACAATTTATCTGTATGGGCTTATATATCAGTTACTCTTAATCAGAAACATCACTTGCTTAAAATAGCAGTTCTTTCTTTTCTGTCTTCATTATCTTATCATAGTCTTTTCACAAGCACAATAATCCTCTTATGTTCCTATAATAAAAACGAAGCACTGAATTTCTTGGAGGTCTTATCTTCAACTGACAAAATCCAGTCACTTTTCAAATCCTGGTTTCTTTGAATGTTGACATCTAAATAAATGTTCAAATAGTTGGAAGGTTTCAGGAAACCAACATGTCAAAAGGAGAAACAAACTAATCAGGTTCTAATAGCAAAAATAATGTAGTCTCTTTCCACAGGTCTCTCTCACTCACCTTGTCTACATGGGTCAAATAAAATGTATTTTCCTTGAACCCACAGTAGCCAGTTAATCTATATATATAAATTTGTTTGTGTCGTTGTTAATGAGTTAAAAACAACAAAACTACTGAATGCAGACACACCAAATTTGGCAACTAAACGTTCCACCAAGCGAGGTATGACCAAAAAAAGAAAAGAACTGAAAACAACTTACAAATCCTAAAAAAGGAAAACATGTCACAATGCAAAAAAATGGCTTCCCCACATTGAACTATAACTCCCAGGATGGTTTGAGACAGTGGAGTGCCTGGTCCCCCGATTTCCCCTCATGCAGCCATGGCTGCTGCGGCTGCGATGCCTTCCCCTGCGATGCCTTTGGCAAGGGAGGGGGACATGGAGGAGGGGCAATAAGAGGCCCCGTCCCCACTCTGGCGCCACCCCCTACTTCAGCTCCATCCCCGCCCCTTCCCCACTCTGGCCCCTCCCCCTCACCGCATTCACCACTCCTTCCCTCTACCATTCCTTCCTTCCTTCCTTTTTTTCCCTTTGGCAAGAGAGGGGATGTGGAGGAGAGGCAATAAGAGGCCTTGCCCCTACTCTGACCCCACCTCTACTCCAACCTGCCCCTGCCCCTTCCCCACTCTGGCCCCGCCCTCCCCCTCACTTCAATCCCCACTCCTTCTCTTTAGCAAGCGTTCCTTCCTTCCTTCTTTCCCTTTGGCAAGGGAAGTAGAAAGGAAAGGAAAAGGAAAGGAAATGCAGGAAAGAGGTAAAGCAGGAAGGAAGGAGTACAGACAGACAGGAAGGAAGGAGAGAAGAAAGGAGGGAGGGAAAAAGGGAAGGAATGAAAGAGGGAAAGGAGGGAGGGAGGAAAGAGAGAAGGACGGAGGGAAAGAAGGAAGGAAAGAGGTACCGAAGAAGGAAGAAGAGAAAGTAGAAAGGAAAGAAAAAGGAAAGGAAAGGCAGGAAAGAGGTAGAGAAGGAATGAAGAAGAAAAGGAAATAAAAAGTGAAAGAAGGAAACAGGAAGGGAAGAAAGGAGATGAAGAAGTAGAGAAAGGGGGAGGGAAGGAAGGAAAGAGAGAAAGAAAGATGACACCAAAGAGTGAAAGAAGGAATGACAGAAAGAGTTAGAAAAGGAAGAAAGGAGAGAAAGGAGAAGTCAATGTCATTTCTGGTGGGTGCCCTGTTGTGACCTCACCACAAGTGAAGTCACCACAAGGCCTCTGGTCCTGGGGGCGATGACCAATGCCAATGCACTATTAGCTTGGTCAGCTGTGTAGATTCCAAAAGGGCTTTGGGAAGCATCCGTGTCAGTATGTGTGGGCTCTCCACACTATATCTAGGGTAGCTTCAGAACAGACTACTTCACAGACTACTGAGGTAGATGCAGCCTCTGTCTCTCTCCCCTTTAAAAAACAAGGGACTATTATTGAATGTATGTGACATTTCACTTGAAAAAAATATTCTCTCCCTGGATATTAAGGTTATTCACCATTCTTAAAAAGGTTCCTTGAACTACGATAACATCTGGCGTATTGATCCAATGGAAACATCTGAACAAGATATGGTTGTCAGATAGCCATAGAGGATGACAGAAGGACATGGGAAATGATGGGAATAGAAAGAGAAATAACTTGGATCTACAACCTGCTTATAATCTTTTATTTCATTAGCAAATGTGAGCAGAGAAGGAAGCAGCCAATAATGTCTGAAGTGGGTTTCCAATATGTCAGAGTCCTCAAAGACAGAAGTACTATTTCTGTAGGCTTGAGACACATTTCTAACAGGGAGCCAATCTTTTTTTCTCAGATACCCTTGTCTGTTTTGAAAGACTGACAAGAAAGGACTTTTCTGTTTTGAAAAAAATAAACAAAGAATTGATTGGTTTTTCTCCCTCCCATCCCGTTCTTTTTAGCTTCCACTGTTTTTGCTCCCTAGACTTCTCACTTAATATCCCACCTCTCACCGAGAAAAGTGGGATATTAAGTAAATAAACATTATGCGTATAAAGTGTGGTTTTCTAAACACCTTGTATCTGAAGATTAATTTTGTTGTATATGCCATCCTATGGTGACCCTATCACAGGTTTTCTTGGCAAGATTTGTTCAGAAGACGATTGACATTGCCTCCTCTGATGTTCAGACAGTGTATCTTGCTCAAGGTGGGTCTCATGGTTGAGCGGGAATCTGAACCTTAGTCTCCACAGTCACAGTCCAGTGCTCAATCTCCTACACCACACTGGCCCCTCAGATTTCTCCCCATGTCCCCTAGGATCTATAATTCCTACCGACAATGCTGATTCCCATTGATCTGCTATCTCAATGACTCTGATGTGAGCCATTGATAAGGATAATCTACTCTTTGCTGGCAGGGGAACTCCATGAGGCAGTACCGTAGCCAGGATTTTGATTTGAGGTGGGGGGATGAGTTTGATTTGGGGGGCTGAGCCTGAGTGAGAGAGGATCTACCATAGTATACCTTTTGTATCGTTATCCCAATACCCCCATGCATATGGGATATATTGAGCATGGCGATCAGATCATGATATGAATAAACATAACAGTTTAAATAATGTACCAGTAAGGCCTTCTCGCGGACCACGCTGAGAATTTGGGGGGCTGAAGTCCCCATCCCATCCCCCCCCAGCTACATGCCTGCCATGAGGCATTTTTCACACTTACCAACCTGATATTCTATGAACTAGAGATAATGCATGATTGTTCCTGGAGGGAGGGGATTTTTGCGAGGGAGGGGGGAACAATTGTAAAGGAAATAGGGGACGAGCGGGATTACTTATAAAACCCTTTCTCTCTTTTTTGATTTATATATACACACACACACACACAGTATAAGTTGTTTATATTATCTTCTAAACTCCCTCAGGAGGAAATGTGACTACGTTATACTCTACTTGTTTGATCCTGATAAAAAATCTTTTAAAAACCACTAGAGCTACCAAGGACTGCAGCTCAAACTGTGTACACAAAAGGCATATACTCTGCCATCTCTATGCAGATGACACCCAACTCTACTACTCTTTTCCACCACAATCCAAAGAAGGTCTCTGGATTTTGGAACAGTGCCTGGCAGCTGTGATGGACTGGATGAGGGCTAACAAGCTGAGACTTAATCCAGACAAGACAGAGGTCTTTCTGATCAGTCGTGAGGCCAGTCAGGGTATAAGTTGGCAACCTGTGCTCGATGGGATTACACTCCTTCTGAGGACACAGGTCTGCAGTCTGGGTGTCCTTCTGGACTCATAGTTGACGCTTGAGGCTCAGGTGTTGGCTGTGGTCGATAAGGCCTTTGCACAGTTAAAACTTGTGTGCCAGCTGTAATCTACTAAAATAGCGCCATTGAGTTGTTACAAGTTTTCAGGCTCAGTTCAAGGTGCAGGTAATTACCTACAAAGCCCTATATGCTTCAGGTCCAACCTATCTTCGAGACCACATCTCTTTCTATGAATCAGCACGGGTTTTGAGATCAGCAGGGGAGGCACTTCTCTCGATCCCACCACCGTCTCAAGCGCAATTGGTGGAGACGAGAGAGAGGGCCTTCTCTTTGGTGGCTCCCCGGCTCTCGATTACCCTCCAAAAAGAGATTAGGTTAGCCCCCACCCTTGAATACTTTTGATCCAGCCTAAAAGCATGGATTTTGAAGCAGGCTTTTGGTCTCGAGTAGGCTGAAATGGGCCTACATGAGGTTGACACTCTGGTACTTTAGTTTATTTATTATTTATTTATGGCATTTTTACCCTGCCCTTCTCAACCCCCGAGGGGGGACTCAGAGTGGCTAACAAAGGCAGCGATTCGATGCCACAATCTATAAGCAATGTAAAACCATAAATACAACAGAGTTAAAACAATAGCAATTAAAACAAATTGTCAGCAATCAATTCAATTAAAACAATATTCAGTCCACACCCAATCAATAAACAGCAAAGGCCTCGTCCCAAAACCAAGATTTTAATTTCTTCCTGAATGCCAGGAGGGATGGGGTCGAATGTATCTCACTTGGAAGCGTGTTCCACAGACCCGGGGGCACAGCCAAGAAGGCCCTGTCTCTCATCCCCACCAGCCGCATTGGAGATGTTGGTGGAAGCAAGAGCAGGGCCTCCCCGGATGATCTTAGGTTATGAGGTGGGACATAGAGGCAGATGCGTTCGGACAAGTAAGCTGGGCCAGAACCGTATAGAGCTTTAAAGGTCAAAACCAGCACTTTGAATTGAGCTCGGAAATGGACAGGCAGCCAGTGGAGCTGACACAACAAGGGGGTGGTATGCTCCCTGTATGTAGCTCCAGTTAGTAATCTGGCTGCCGCCCGTTGGACTAATTGCAATTTCCGAACCGTCTTCAAAGGCAGCCCCACGTAGTGTGCATTGCAGTAATCTATTTGTGATGTGACCAGAGCGTGGACGACTGTAGCCATATCAGACTTCCCAAGTTGTGAATTGATGGCAGCTAGTTTTAACTAGAGATGGTCTGCGTTTTAAAATTGTGCTATCTTATTTTTCTATGTGTTGATAATGGTTGTTTTTTTTATAATTTTTATGTGATATTATTTTATACTCATGTACCGGTTATGCTATGCTGCACCTCTGAGTGCCTTGTAAGCCACCCCAAGTCCCTTTTAGGAGATAGTGGCAGGATGTTAATAAAGATTATTATTATTATTATTATTTCATGAAGTGATGGCCCGCCCCAATTAAAATAGCATTTGTCACTCCCTTTTGTTATTAGCCTTTAGTGTCCCACTTATTATGCCACATGTCCTTCTCTCTGGAGTGGTAATTTTTCCTGGATTATGGTTGGAGCAGGAAGAGTAAACGATTCCTTCTTATATGCTGAGATCCCAATGGAATTCAGCCTGCCTTGTGCTGCTGTTAATTACAACAATCTCTTCCCCCTACATTTACCAGAGGCTTCCAAGTGACACATTTAACATCATGTTTTGTTTGCCCTTGAATTTCAGGCACCTTGGGGTCAAATGAGAAAAATCAATGCAAATAAAACAAAAGTCTTTTGTCCCTGTTCTCATGCGTTCTTGATCAGTATAGCTATACCCCTGGAACAATGACAGGAGCCTGCGAGCACGTCTTCATTTTGGAGTGGGTTTATGTAACAAGACCACACAAATCTCCACCATCAAAATATTCTAATGCAAACACACCACTACCAACTCTATATTCTCAGCAAAGAGAGTAAATAAAAAGCTAGCAGGCAGAGGAGGGGGGTGGGCGGAAAACGGCTTTGTTTCTATCATGCATGCCAAACAGAGATGGGATTTTCTTGTATCCTTTTAGCTACAACTAATTAAACGTTTTTCCTTGCTTCTTTAATATGGAACATGTGCTCCTGGGATTCAATAGTCATCTTTCATGGAGCAGTTGTTTGCACCCATCTGCCATCTAAATTCCCGTCCTTATATGACCATAACTAATGTAACAGAATAGTCTTCCTAAAGCCACTGAGAACAATGGCACTATAGTAAAAAGAACACATAACCACTACTTAAGGTTTGGTCATGTTTATTTTGAGAGTGCTTAGGCATGTTTACCTAACAGCGTTATCACACTAGCTCATTGTCCTGTAGCAATTATGTTATTTAAGCAAATGGGAACATGTTGTTTATTCGCTCAGTCGCTTCCAACTCTTTGTGGCCTTATGGACCTGCCCAAGCCAGAGCTTGTCCATGTTATATGAACATAACAGTATGGAAACAATCAGATTCACACCTTTTCTCCAATAGTGCTATGGTAGTGCTTTGGTGAGACACATTCCTCCAATCAGTCTTCTGCACTACTTCACTGTACCCTGTCATTCTATCCATGTTTGCCTCACATAGTACATGCTGACTGTTTAATTTTAATTTTTATGCCATAATTGCAAAATGGTACAGTTTCGCAAATGAACTGTACTGTCATGTTTCGAAATATTTGCCTAATTGCATACTGCTGATCCCCTTCCCCTGAGCAGTAACATTTTGCATTTACAGCAAAACAAATTTGAAAAGA
Organism: Anolis apletophallus; assembly: GCA_030556195.1. Classification (NCBI taxonomy): domain Eukaryota; kingdom Metazoa; phylum Chordata; class Lepidosauria; order Squamata; family Anolidae; genus Anolis; species Anolis apletophallus. The sequence goes on along the minus strand of JARBWK010000006.1, from coordinate 95,284,202 downwards.
TACAATAATTCCCAGGGAACAGAGTGACATCACCCTGCCGAGACACAGAGAAGAAGAGAACCGAACCCATTCATACTACATGATTCCCGGAATAGCTGTATGGTAGTGGAATAGAATTATCACACCAGAAACAATAGTTGAACAGCAGCAATATTGGAGCCATTAAAAGGTTCATCCTGCTAATGAAAAGATGAGATCCAATAGCGTTATACCCCCACAGGGCTTATTTTCTATCTGTATTATGTATTTGGTTGCCTTCACCTGCAAGGCCTTTGTCCTATTGTTCAGCCATGTGGACTGTGATGGGAGGAGTTGCGTTTGATGCCAACCTGGCATTACCACCCTGAACTCCTCCCCTTCCTGAGTTTACCTGGGAGGCTGGACTTCCTCTCAGGCTTCATTTTCCAAGTGAGCACATGGACGAAGCAGGTGGAAATCAGGAGCCATCGCTCAGACAAAGCACCTTCGTTCACATATAGCCAACCAATGCTCTCAAACCAAAACTATAGTAAAAGGAAAGCCAGCCCTTCACCCAAAGACTGTAATCTCTGGGGACCCGCGAACTTCGTGCGCCAGAGGACCATTTGAGGAGCAACAGGAAACTTGGAACCAGGGCCGTAGCCAGGATTTTTATTCGGGGCTGAGTTTGGTTCGGGGCTGAGACTGGGTGGAAGAGGGTCTACCCTAGCAAACCTTTTGTATTGTTATCCCAATAACCCCATGAATATGGGATATAATGTGCATGGTGATCAGATCATGATATGGATAAACATAACAGTTTAAATAATGTACCAGTAAGGCCTTCTTGCGGACCACCCTGAGAATTTGGGGGGGGGGGGGCTGAAGCCCCCTAAGCCCCCCCTGGCTACATGCCTGCCTGGAACCAAAGAAAGGCACCTTCACTCTGCAAACGGCAAGTGAACACAATCCCTTTTCTCAAAGGACCTTTTCTAGCAACCAACAGCAAGCTTTTTGGGCAACCAGTTGTTTTTTACTGGTTGTTATTAAATAAATTTGTTTTGAGTTCACCCTTTTTGAGTCCTTAACTCATTGCTTAGAGAACCTCCAGGTCTCTTGTACATGGGAAGGCTAGAACGCGAACCCCAGGGCCTATAGAACTCGTCCATCCTTTTAAAGTCCCTTTTTTGGCCCTGGCGGGATGCCACAAATAGAAATGTAAATGCAATTTAACAATGGGAGAGTCATGATGTCCTAGGATAAGGAGCTAACCAAGTGCAATCAGGCAAGAAATCTATTACGTGATAAACTCCTAAATATCAAGCAAGTAACGTGATGATTTGAAGTTCTGGGTTTTAAATCTCACAACAGTTGCGTAATAGTATTGTGGTATTGTGGCCATTTACTGAAACCTAATATATTTCTTTTAGTCACTCAATGGTCACTTTCACAGAATCATTGGAAGCTGAATGCTGTTAGAAATGGCAGCTCCCTCCCCTCTTGATATTGGCACTTACGTATCATTTTATGAGCCCTGACCAATTAATTTTGTAATGGACCTTTTCAAAAGAGTGGATAAAAAGAAATTAAGCATCTAATCATCTTAAATTGAGTCTAATATTGCAGAAGGTTATTGGGACTTACTGGCTTTGGTGACTCAAATTGTATCCTGCTGCCTTTCTTACCATTTCAGCTTTCATCATGAGTACGTTACATAATCAGCAACCTTTCATATACTGCAGCTTCCCAAGTTAATTATGATAGCTTTCTCTTTCTTACTGTCATCCCTTAAAAGAAATTCTGCAACAGTCTAAAAACTTATCCGTGCTGAAATATTTTTAAAAAGGCATTTACTTTAGACCTTTGCTTTCACCTTTCAACTTTTGTTCACGATAAGAACAAATTGATTGAATTAATTAGGATGCCTGTATGAATGTATTGTTTAAAGTGCTAACCTCATTTACTGTGACAGTGGTTGTAAATTCTCTGGTATATTTTTGTTTAGCTTGTTTTTGTTATATAGAGCATTATTGTACACTTGTTGTTGTTAAATAAATGCTTACTTGCTCATTTAACAGACAAACAAAACCTGTTAAATTCATTTTAACAAAAAGAAGATATTCCTGCAAATTAAACTTGCAATTTGGGTTAGACTACAGAAGTCTCTGGGTTAAATTATCACATGATGTTGGCTATAAAAATGCCACCCTTTATGGTCACAACTACCATTTCCATGCCTTCTGCCATGTTGTCCCTGTAATAAAAAATGTCACACTCCATGTAAGGTCACCCCTCGATATCTTTTTGAACAATCTGAAGTTTTTCCTGCACCACTTTCAGGTTTATCTTACCTGTCACCTCCACTGTCACTTGGCCCACCTCTCATTATCAATCACTAAATAGACAGACACTGATAGAGATGGACATGTCAAAACTGCATGGTTGTTAAATAGGATTTTCAAGAGCTTCCATTTTAAGATGCTTTTCTTGTTAATTTTTGAGCCCCTGGGGGTGCAGCATGTTATACCACTGAGCTGCTGAACTTGCTGACCAAAAGGTCAGCAGTTCAAATCCAGGAAGCGGGATGAGCTCCTACTGTTAGCCCCAGATTCTGCCAAACTAGCAGCTCGAAAACATGCAAATATGAGTAGATCAATAGGTACCACTTCGGCAGGAAGGTAATGGCGCTCCATGCTTGCCACATGACCATGGAGGTGTCTACAAACAATGCCGGCTCTTTGGATTAGAAATGGAGATGAGCACCACCCCTCAGAGTTGGACATGACTAGACTTAATGTCAAGGGGAAACCTTTACCTTTCCTTCTTGTTAATTTAAATTGTACTCAAATAAGAGATATATAATATGATGGATTTTTATATGTGCTATTATTGTAGTAATCTGAACATTGTGTTATGATTCTGGAGACTAGGGTTTCATTCCTTGCTCAATCATGGGAACCTACAAGGTGATCTTAGATATGATACACATTCTCAGTCTCACAAAATCTTAGGATCATCTTAAGTCGAAAATGATTTGAAAGCACACAACAACAACATGACTATAATTCACAAAAGAGAAAGCCTTTCAGTAAAAGGAGCTGAAAAAAGTGTATGAAAGCTAAGATAAATTAAGTTAAGATAAACCTAGCTGAGCTAGGAGAAGTTTTGTTCTAACTAGAGCTAGAGGCATTGAGGCCAGGTTTCAATGGGTGAGCAGAGGTTTGGACCCTAGTCTCCAGACTTGTAGACCCAAACTAAAGCCACTACATTCTCTGCTAATTTTTGTCTTTGATGAAAGTGACTCCATTCTATGGAATATTGGGATTTGTAGTTTTCTAATAAGGTATTAAGACTTATCTCCCAGAGGGTTTTAGTGCCTCATCAAACTACAAATTTCAAGACCCTGAAGGATAAAACAGCAGTTGCTAAAGAGGTATCGAATCGCTGTAATTATGTATCGTGCTTCATCAGGAAAAACAGACAATGAGCTGGCCCTGAGTTGATTTCAGCAATATGAACATTTCATAGTGAAAATCATCCTAAATATGTTGAAAAAGAAGAGTAAACAATTTGATTTTTTTCCCAAAAAAATCTGGTAGTACATTTAACATATTGTTGCACTGGAAAGTGAGCAGATTTTTCAGAGCTGCTTAGACACAGAAATTATTAAACTATTTGGAAAATGTCACTTTGGATTGTGAGTCCAGCATAGACATAACATTTCTAATAGTCATTTCCTTCTCTTGTGGATCGATTTCCTGTTGCTTCTATGGCTTGCTCTAGTCATAGATTACACCATGTAATAAAATTTGAAAAAAATCTGTTCCTGGTTTGAAAGTGTTATTCTAATTTTGCAGTACTTAAGTAGCTGTTATACTCCAGAAACTTTGCTTTTGTGGCTGCCACAAACTATGCTGAATTGGTTGAGACTCAATGAGGTATTCATGGAAAAGCTATAACGAAATGTGCCGCAAGATGCCCCACAAAAACATTTTTTTCTTATTTAATAAACTTTTCCCATACTTTTATGATAGAACCAATTAGGAAATGGCATTTATAACCCAGGAACAAAAATCGTGTTACATAGTGTTATCACTACATTAGCACTGATACTAAATTAGGGCAAGCCTTACTGGCATTGGCTAAAACTAGTTTGCAAGCTCATTTCAGACCTATATTTCCAATTATTAATTTGAGTCAATCTAAGTTAGCTTGTGGCATGGATTGGGTGTAGCAGACTCAAGGAACAACATCTGGAAAGGAGGAAGAGGAGAGAATACGTGAGGCAAACTAAAGGTCACAATACTACTTATGCACCAAACCAATACAGCATCAGTTTCATGTCTAGTGAATAGTTTTGCATACCAGTTCCTTCTTCTTCATGCATTCCATGAGAATTATGAAGAGATGCTGTGCCTGAGTCCTGGTGTAGGTGAAAGTCTTCTGGATTGTGACAAGCAATTGATCCCTCAGAGATTCATTGATAAGTCTGAAAGGCAAAGTGAAAAAGATTTAAAGAAACTAGGATCACAAAATCAACCAGTCACCATGTACCTGTAGTCTGTTATGAAACAATGTTCAGACATGAGATATCCTAAACATTTTACTGTATGAGAAGAATATATACAAAGATCTATGCCCACCATGGGTAAAATAAATAAAATTGTTTTACCTTGCATACTAGATTTTTTAAATGTTTATTTCTTTGCCTGATTTAGCCTGTTCCTTCAGTTGTGGGAAGGGAGGAGGGGGAGGTAAAGAAGTCACTGGTCACCCAACAATGGGTTACTAATGGGAATTATTTTAACTAATTCCGGAGATCTTTATTTTGGCCAATTCCCAGGATCCTGCAGTCAGTGTGATAATGACCTCATTTGGTTGTGGGATTATAGGACACCCCTACCTCAATATATAAATCACTCAAGTTCTTTGAGACTTTATTATCAAATATGGCCCATGTCTTTTTGGCATCAAAGTCAATTTCAGTAAATCACATATTGGCCTATTAGAGAAACAAAAGGCAAGGATTGCCTAAAATGGCCTAAAGGCTGGCCTAAAATGTGGTGCTTGAAAAAATGAGATCCTGTTTCATAGAGAATCGGTGTTAAATTTCAGCATTATCGCTTGCAAGCATACTGACTACTAGGGGGTTCTCAATTAATTTAGTCTCCAGTTGACAATGTATTCTTTACAACACTTCTATGTGCTGAGCACCAACTCCTAGAGGCAGGTAATTAGGATGAATGGAGGGGCTCATTTATTGTGGAGACATTGCAGCTTATGTGTATTTGATTTTAATTGGCAGGCTTGCTAATGCTTTTAACAATTAATTAGTTACCCCATCCATCCCTAAAAAGTTAATTAAACCAATGCAGAAATGATTTTCAAACAGTGTGTTTTTCCGATGTTGCCACGATTTTAGAAACTTAAAAAATATCTTGCTTGCAGCGGCAGAAATTCATCTTGCATAAGATTCTTATAGACCATTTCTATGTGTAGAACATTATATATCAAATGTTAAAAGCAGCAGAATCACACAATATCCTCAAACACAACAACACCAAAGCAGAATGAAACCAGTTTCAAACATAAGTTTAAATGTCTAGTTTTAAATAACAACAACACATAGCAGAAGAGAAAACTAGCAAAAAGGGGCTCTCCGTGGACAGTTCCTGGGAAAAATTGAGATCCAAATTGACAAACAATAAACATGGATGTGGCTCGCAAATGGAACTTTGTTCTAATGCTGATTCTGGCATTAGAGCAAATGCCATCAAAGCCAAAATTGAAAAGTTGACAACAGATCCCAAGTGTAGAGTCTGCAAGGAAGCAGATGAAACAATAGATCACATCCTCAGCTGCTGCGAGAAGATCGTGCAGACAGACTACAAGCAGAAGACTTAGCAGACACCACCTGAGAAACCAACTCTCCACATTGGGGACGCTACGAAGCCCAGGATTGGGGTTTGATGGTGTGCCTGCCTTCCATTTCCCATTGGATTACAAATACCCATCGGGGTTGGATTATAAATACCCATTGGGGTTTAGAAAACTTACTTTGCGGCGTTACTCCACCTTTTCATCCCAGCCAGGAACTGGGAACTTATTTTGTTTACATGGATATTCTAATTATAAGGGATTGAAACATGGTTGTATTTAAGGCACCCAACTGGGGTTGATATGTTGATTTGCCTGCAACTCCTCAGGAGTAATGATTGAATACAATATCCTTTAAGTGAATCCAGTGTTTGGATACTTTTTCTTTGAGACTACAAGCAGAGGCATAACACCATTGCTCAGATGATTCATTGGAACTTGTGCCACAAATACCATCTGCCTGCCACAAAGAACTGGGATCACAAGCCTGAAAAAGTTACAGAACATAAACATGTCAAACTACTCTGAGACTCCCAAATTCAGTCTGACAGAGGTTTGGAGCACAATACTCCTGACCTCAAGATCGTGTTAAAAAACATAGTATGGATTGTCAATGTTGCAATCCCAGGTGACAGCAGGATTGACGAAAGGCAACTGGAAAAGCTGACAGGATACGAGGATTCAAAGATCAAACTGCAAAGACTTTGGCACAAGCCAGTAAAGGTGGTCCCAGTGGTGATTGGCACACTTGGTGCAGTGTCTAAAGACCTTGGCCTGCACTTAAACACAATTGGCGCTGACAAAATTATCATCTGCCAGCTCCAAAAGGCCACCTTACTGGGATCTGCACACATTATTCGCCGATACATCACACAATCCTAGACACTTGGGAAGTGTCCAATGTGTGATCCAATACAACAGCCAGCATAGTGCTCATGTTTGCTGTGGACTCATCTTGTTGTGTTTCAAATAATAGTAATAATAATAATGTTGTTCACATGACACTCAACACATGGGAGAAGGTGGAGAGAAAGCACCATAAGCCAGTGAGTTCCAAAGGAAGGGCACCACAACAAAAAGTACTCTCAATGGTTGTTGCACCAATTATGACCTCATCACATGGAGCTTTTTCCCATCCTAGGATGCTGCCGAGACGCAGCCAGGACGGAGTCCAATGGAGCTCATCACATAACATAGGACTACTTCCAGAAGGGCTCCGTCCTGGTGGGGTGTTCAGAGGCGACCCCTATTCTCATCCAAGAAGCCGAGGACAGTACAGAATGAAGCCGGGGGCAGATGGGAAATACCATGTGATGGTTAGGGGGCAATGCGGGGTGTTGCTTGAGGGCTTCTCCCACTGCCTGTGGATTCCCCTGCTGTCCCCTGCCTATGGACTTCCATATATTACAATGCCTTTGTAAAAAGCAACTGTTCTAGATTTCTCCTGGCCAATGGCTGCAAGTGAAGGGACAGATACCCTGGAAATGACTGTGATGGCTAGTGCAGAGTGACCCCATTGGCCAGCACTTATTTCTGGGACAAAGAGAATGGAAAAGATTATGGAAATATCACTGGGAGCACCTCCCTCTCCAGCCACTTTACTAAAAAATGGAAAATGTGCTGACAGCTAGAAAAGCATTTGGGATGTCTGCTTTATACAGGGGTTTTGTGTGAGCAGAGTTCTCCCCCTCTTTTCCCTCTACTATTTTTCCTGTGAAATTTCTGACAGCAGTGGAGGGAAGGATCCTTGAGGAAGAACTAAGTGAGTGCTGAGCATATGACTAGCCTTCTTTTCTCTTTTTCTGATGAACTTTGTATATGCAAATGTAAGCATTCCAAAATCCCAAAAAATTATAAAATCCAAAATCCATAAAAACATCTGGCCTAAAACATTTTGGATAAGGGAAAGTCAATGTGTACTATCTACAAGTATTGTTGCACTTTAAACATTTCAGAAATTGCTTTGTCAACATTTTTGGTTTATGTAGTGTGATGGAATACAGGTTATGTGGCAGGATGGAATACTCAATCAACGAAGTAGATTATTCCAGGTCTATAATAGAAACTATGAAGTAACTTTATAGAAAATATAAAGAGCAGTCTAACGTGTTGCACTCAACTTTTCATGTATATACAAAATAATACAACCATATCAGGTAAGCCTTGCATAAGTAAGCATGAACAATATTAAATAAAATAAATAACGTTTTGATTCTTCTAGAGATTCCTTGAACACTGGTTCCAAAATGGATCCTGGGATGATTTTATTGTTTCAACAGCCACTACATTCCTTACATTTTCCATTTTGGTGGCAAAATTTGTAGATCTATGCCTTTTCATCATTCTAGCTGGTAAGGCAGGCTACTCTGCTTTCTCCTTTACTTTATGTTTTGTTCTTCACACAGTAAAGGATTCTGGATGCAGCTGTTTAGCTTGCCTGTTGTAGGTAAGCGCAGTCAGAATATAGTCCTGTTCTTTCCCAGGTCAAACTTTATTGCATTGCTCACTGCACACATACAGCTGAGATCCAACCTAAAGGGCTGTTTTTCTCCAATCTTTCTTCATCATCTTTTCAGTTTTGGTGCTGATGTGGCCTATGTGATACATGATCTCCTTAGATTGCCAACTTAAAACTGCATCAAGCAACAAGGACTTTAAATGTGATGTCTCATATTTGCCTGGTATAATGTTCCTAAGGTTTTTGATTTATCTGAAATTGTTATCATATGGGTTGCCAAATACATGTATCACCACATTATTGTGTTTGCTTAGCATAAGTAACACCCTGGTCTACCAACTTCAGACATTCCTTAATAACATTAACAAGGATTACATGTTGACAAAATGACAAAACTTCCTTTTTCTACAAGTTGCAACATTTAAATATTGAATACTTTTGAAAGGAAACCATTCAGAATTTGGAAGTCTACTTCTTTGTTCTATTTATTCAACAGTTTTAATACATATTTGTACAGACAGCCTGCAAGACATATTTGTACAGACAGGCCTCCGAGAACTCGTGATTTAATCATGTTTTATTGCTGTTTTATAGTTTTTATGTTTTATTGTGATGTTTATCTGTTGTTCGCTCTTTCCGAGCTATGTTGTAAACCGCTCCGAGTCATTGGGAGTGGTGGTCTACAAATCCAAATAAATAAAATAAATAAAAATAAATACATATTTAGTGTTAAGAAACCTCATTTTGAATGAAGAATTATCCTCCACAGGACAAAACATTTAACAAAATATCCAATTTGGTTCCTGATTTCCAGACAGTGGAATGACCAATCACTGAAACTACCCATTTATATGCCTCAGCATAGCAAAGGGATTTGGAAGCATTGTGTTGGATTTAACAATTTAGATAAATATGTATCCTTTGAAGTATGAAAGCTTTCATACTATGATAGTTGTTTTCTCATCTAAAATAAACATAGCATAGGTTTGTCAGATGCTTAAATGAATCACATTTTAAAAAGGAAGCCAAGGTAATCAAATATGGAATATAATCCACTCTAGCTGTTAAAAAAATTCTCATCCTTATAAAAACTATATCTGGTATTAACTTCTCTGCCAGGTGTAGTTCTCCCTGTTTCCTCAAAAGATCTTGTAAACCACCACAAACAAACTTTAACTCAAACTCCTCAGAGTTTTAATATTATATTTCACAAGGTAAACATTAATGTGATGATAAGAAATCCATTAGCAAACCACCATTCATTTTGGCAATCAAAACATCTCTTTCATGGCTTTCCAACCAAGAGGGGAGGGACAAGGGCCTACATTTCCATATAAAACAGTATGTGGGGAAAGGGATAAGCATTTTCTTGTCTCTAGGAGCAATGCTGAAAAATATATATATTTCATTATCCTTGTTTTTTAAAAAGATATGCGAGATAATAATCCCTGCAGCTCCCATCAGCTCTAGTCAGTTAGCCAATGGTAATTGTTGATGGGAAATGTAGTTCAGCAATTGGAAGGCCATATGGTCCCCAACACTACAGTAACTTTTCTCTGATACAAATGAAAAAGGAACACATATTGTTTCGCCTGTCTTGCAAACACCCACAATGATTTGTAAACTGACCAAAAATTCATGTTGCCATTTCAAACTCTGTTGTCAGGATCATTGGGGTTCTTCATAAGCTTAGCATCTTCATCGGCCATGAAACAATGAGACATGGCACACATGTTGACTGAAAGAAAGCTTGTCTACTAGTGTTAATCTCCCCTTGCTGAACACAGCCGTAGGGGACTGTTGGGGTCATCTGAGGACGCATTTGAGGGCACCCTATCAGTTTGCACATGGGGATTGCTGCATGCAACAGTCATGTTCTGTGTCCTCATACAGAATGCAGCTGCTCATCAGCAGACAATTGCAGGACATTTGTAAAACTAGTCGCCTTCGGGCTGAGAAGGGCGGTATAGAAGCAAAGCAAATAAATAAACTACCAATTTAATGGAGTGCCATGGTAGTCAATTTTGAAGGGCAGGCACTCATTAGAATAACCTCTAGAAATGTTCTCAAGGAGAATCTTAAAACGCAGGCAGATTTGATAAGCCATCTCCACCTCTCCCTGTCTTCCTGCCTTTTTCTTTGTTTTACAGACAGCAGCAGCAGCAGGCATAGCGCAGTACCCCATATCCAGTGACTTACTAGCATTGACTGACAATAATAAAATAGTGATCTGTAAAAAGTGAGAGTAGTGTACTGATTGGTATATTGGACTTTGGTTGGGTTCACAACAAAAGCCAGCTGCTTCTGGCAGCTTATTCCATCAGCCCGCTTCGATTGGGATTGAATGTTTACTTTTAAACTTTTTTATTGTATTTATATTTGAATTGTTCAATTGCTATGTCATGCTTATTATTATATAATGTGGCAATGTATGCCATGGTCTGTATGCCACCCTGAGTCCCCTATTGGGTTGAGAAGGATGGGGTATAAATGTAGTATAATGATAATAATAATACTTATTATTATTGATAAAGAATATGTAATATCATTTCCACAGCAAAGTGATGGTTCATCATATTTTATGTGTAAATAGGATGTCTCCTGATTCTTGATGGGTTTACACAGGATCCTATCTTGGAAATAATGTGGTGAACTTTCTTGAATGTTCATGATCTAGAGCAGTGTTTTTCAACCTTTTTTGAGCCGCAGCACACTTTTTTACATTTACAAAATCCTGGGGCACACCACCAACCAAAATGACACAAAATGACACTCTAACACAGTAATACATATAGTTAATATGTTTTTAAATGTATTTATACACTCAGTGTGAAACCTGGGCCTGTTTTGATGAACACAACATAGATATCCTGGCAGGAATGGCAGAAAGACACAAACCTCCCACACAGAACTCCCATAACCAAGAGAAAATACTATAAGAGTTTGGTGGGCATTGACCTTGAGTTTTGGAGTTGTAGTTCACCTATATTCAGAGAGCACAGTGGACTCAAACAATGTTGGATCAGGACCCAACTTGGCATGAATACTCAATATGCCCAAATGTGAACACAGATGGAGTTTGGGGAAAATAGACCTTGACATTTGGGAGTTACAGTTTCTGGGATTTATAGTTAATACACAATCAAAACGCATACTGAACTCTTGCAACAATGGAATTGAACCAAACTTGGCATATTTCATTACCAACAGAAAGTACTGAAAGGGTTTGCTTGGGAGTTGACCTTGAGTTTGGAAGTTGTAGTTCACCTACACCCAGAGAGCACTGTGGACTCAAATAATGTTATGTTATGTTGTTGTTTGTTTTCTATCCAGAATAACAATGTTGGAAGGAGGCTCACCACTTTAAGGTCCCTAAAACAGGCATGGGGAAACTTCGACCCTCTCAGTGCTTTGGACTTCAACTCCCACCATTCCTAACAGCCTGAGGCCCTTTCCTGCTTAAATGGCTGGGGGGGGGGGGGGAGAGCCTGAGGCTGCTAGGAAGGGTGGGAGTTGGAGTCCAAAACACCTGGAAGGTCCAAGTTTGCCCATGCCAGCTTTCGACAGAGACCTCTTCCTCCCCCTTCCCCTTCAAACCCTTTCTTCCCCCTCCTGCCGAACACTTACTTTTTCTTCTACACTGCTGCTTCTGCCACCATTTTGATCCGAGGGGGCAGCATGAGCGTGTTCAGGAGGGGAGGGAGGAAGATGTGACCCATGCGGTTGCTACCGCGCAGATTCGCCCCAGAGCAAAGTGAGGCAAAGTGAGCAGAGCGAGGCTGGGAAGAAGGGAGCCCGAGTGGAGAAGAAAAAGTGTTCAGCAGGAGGGAGGAGAAAGAGTATTGGAGGTTCCAATTTACCACTGCACACCTGATGATCACTCACAGCACACCTGATGATCACTCACAGCACATTAGTTGGGAAACACTGATCTAAAGAACAACATACTGTATATAGAATCATATCTTGATAGGCTACACTCTCTATCGACTCACCACCAACTAAAAGATAGCCACATTCATGTGTGTGATTTTGCAGCTGTAAAAATTGGGTCTGGAGGGTATTTTGGTTATTGCATGGTTTGTGGAATACTACAAGCTTTGCAATGACCAAAAATACAAGACACAATGCTCTAAATTCAATTGGGATTGGCACCTGATTGCACACCCACAATCTGCTACAGTTAAGCATCTGCAATGGATGATGAAACATCTACTTGGTAATATAGAATAATATATTCCCTCCACTCACAAAAATAGGCTGTGATTAGTTTTGCACTCTTTGGCAGATGCATTGAAAAACAAAACAAACAAAACACAAATAATATTCGGAGGCAGAGAAAATATTTGTGGAACATGTCTATCTATTTGAATTCAATGCTACTTTTAATCAAGCAAATGGAGTGTTAAAATATATTAGGCTGGAAACCTTCATTCCTGAGGGAAGCTTTGAAAGATAAGTTTCTATAATATAGACAATTTAAAAATTAAAAGAGAAAATGTTACAAAATGTCCGGAAGACTGGAAATGCAGAGAAGACAGTAATAAAAATGTGTTTCAAAAATATGAAATGTTCTTTAAGCACCACTGCATTTTAGTACATGGTGAGGAAGCTGGAAGTGACAGGCTTGTTCTTCTGTTATGCAAATAGCTGCTTCTAGATTTTTGGTCCTTCTTGATGTTGGAAAATGGGCCACTTGAATTGGTCTTTTACCTCAAAGGCCACTTAAAAAATTATGCCCCTTGACTGATTGAGTTCTTAATATGCTAATTTACAACATACAGAAGATAAGACATCATGCTTGAATTTGATCTGTGTTGGGGTTTGGGGAACTGATGGTTTGAGCCTCTTATGGTGCAACAATTAAACGATCACTCAAGCTGTATTGGTAATAAGCAACTTTGCCTATCTGCTTGCATGCTATCTGCGAAGCTTTTCTTTCAACAGATGCCAGAAGATATCCTATGCATCTTCTTCCAAAGAAAATGACCCGTAAAGACACCCTAGAAGTTATGTTGCTTGGTGAAGGGACAAATGTAAAACAAATTGTGGTATGCTATGCTATATTCATTGTGCAGTTATTCTATATTCCAGTGTTTCTCAACCAGTGTGCCGGGGCACACTAGTGTGCCGTGAGCGATCATCAGGTGTGCCGTGGGAAATTGGAACCTCCAGGGAGCGGGGGGAAGGGGGGGAGAGTCTAGTGTGTTGAAGTATAAAAACCCTAAGAAACCTACCTCGATAGAGGCACAAAATTACAGACACCTCCTCTTGCCTCCTGGGAGTTCTGTGTGGGAAGTTTGGCCCAGTTCTATCATTAGTGGGGTTCAGAATGCTCTTTGATTGTAGGGGAACTATAAATCCCAGCAACTACAACTCCCAAATGTCAAGGTCCATTTCCTCTGAACTCCATCTGCGTTCATATTTGGGCATATTGAGTATTCATGCCAAGTTTGGTCCTGATCCAACATTGTTTGAGTCCACAGTGCTCTCTGGGTGTAGGTGAACTACAATTTCCAAACTCAAGGTCAATTCCCAAGGAAACCCTTTCAGTACTTTCTGTTGGTAATGAGAGTTCAATATGCCAAGTTTGGTTCAATATCGTTGTTGCAAGAGTTCAGGATGCTCTTTGATTGTGTGTTAACTATAAATCCCAGAAACTGTAACTCCCAAATGTCAAGGTCTATTTTCCCCAAACTCCACCTGTGTTCACATTTGGGCATATTGAGTATTCATGCCAAGTTTGGTCCTGATCCAACATTGTTTGAGTCCACAGTGCTCTCTGGATATAGGTGAACTACAACTCCAAAACCCAAGGTCAATGCCCACCAAACTCTTATAGCATTTTCTCTTGGTTATGGGAGTTCTGTGTGGGAAGTTTGTGTCTTTCTGCCATTCCTGCCGGGATATCTATGTTGTGTTCATCGAAACAGACCAAGGTTTCACACTGAGTGTATAAATACATTTTAAAAACATATTAACTATATGTATTACTGTGTTAGAGTGTCATTTCGTGTCATTTTGGTTGGTGGTGTGCCCCAGGATTTTGTAAATGTAAAAAGTGTGCCGCGGCTCAAAAAAGGTTGGGAAACACTGCTATATTCAATCTAAGGTCATGCCAGGTAATTTTTATTTTTGCTCTACCTTTCCCCTTTGATTAATTGGAGATTCTTGTTAATAAAATTGCATTTGAGAGAGAGAGAGAGAGAGAGAGAGAGAGAGAGAGAGAGAGCTGCTTTCATGTAAGCAGGTCATTTGCATAAATTGTTATGTGACTTGTCACTTAGTTTTTAGCCTTCATGAAATACAGTCAGTTTATAATGTGATGCTTCCAAGCCACTGGCAAGACCTGGTATTTTTCTCTGCCATTTCTTAGTGATTCAGTACAGCAGAAATAATTGTAAACAGAACAGAACGGGAAATAACCTGTGTTATTAAAAAATTAAAATAAAACACATTTAACAAATGCACAATGCTTCTAATCACTGGCCAGGAGACCCAGGGGTAAGTCAGCACCCCACAAAGAAGGTCATTGCATGGGGGAGATGCACAGAACCATTGGCAAAATAAGTAGCAGCTACAGCAAGGTGGTTTCCCTTATCCTGGCAGAAGAAGCACTTATCCAAGTGCCAATTACACTGGGACTTCTGGCAAGGATTTTTCTGGCTTCTGTCATTAGACAGAAGACAGAAAAAACTGCATTCTGTATTTGCTTTCTCCCCTCCTTTCTTCAGACTTAGAACCCAAGGGAGCTTACTGAAAAGATCTAAAAGATACAAATACCAATTCCAGTCACTAATAAAATACACAAACATCTCACTATAAGTAAAATAGCAATATAAATAAAAACAAATTTAAAAGATACCCATTTAAAAATAAGAACCATGAATAATACAACATACTATCAAAATCATCCCCATTCGAAAATAGGCTCCCAAAGACCTGTAAAAGTGAAAATGTGTTCACTTGCTGCCAAAAGGACAACTAGGAAGGAGCCAGTCCATTGTGTTTTGGGGCTTGAGAACAGCTCTTGAAATTATTTACTTCCACATTTCCAGCAGACGTGTCAATGAGGTTGATAAGGGGAAGAGAAACTCATTTCCTCAAGATCTTAAAGTCTAGGAGAATAATACAGTCCTTCATATAGGAGAATGCAGTCTTTGAGGCTAATCCAGGCCTGAACTGTACTGAAGTTTCTAGATCAGAAACAGCATTTCTCAGCCATTCTAATTTACAATTATTTTTACATTTGTCAAATATTTTGTGGTTGAATTTCAGTTATTCTCCTGACTGCAGAAAAACTATTTTAAATTATCACCTTTGGAACAGTTCAGTTTTTTTAATAGTCTCATTATGGAATGATCACCATTTTTATTTATTTATTTATTTATTTCACAATATTTATATGCCACCCTTCTCAACCCCGAAGGGGACTCAGAGCAAAACTATTATGATATGATGCTTGATTCTTTAGGTTAAACTAGCACAGGGCTGTCCAACTGGTGGCCTGCAGGCCGTATGTGGCTCCCAGCCCCTTCCCTATGGCCCCCTACCCTTTAAAAAAAAAGAAATTGGCTGTTTAAAATAAAAAATATATTTTTTATTATTTTTATTATTCTTAATATATTTTTTTCGTGGTGGGGAGGGGCGGGGCGGGGCAGGGAGGAGGAGCAGGCTGGCCGAGTCTTCTAAAACCTTGTTGTAATTGTAGAGCAGGCTGTATGTCATACTCATTGCTGATTCAATGTATAGTATTTATGTGGGAAACAGGTAGTAAGTAGTTCTGTATGATGGCATGGTGGGCATGATTAATTATGTGTTCAGAAGTGCCACCACAGTAGAAAAGCTTTTATAATGACCAATTTCTGGCAAAGTAGTACACAATTCTCAAACTTTGGAAGCTTCTATTTATGTTCAAGCAATTTATTCGGTTTTTATTACTTTGTACACTGAACTGGGCAATTTATTTACTGCTACATGCAACACAAATCTTCCATTTCACATTTAATCTCAAGTGTTTAAGAGATTTATGGCCACTTTTTTTTGGCTGCATGGGCATATTTTAATAGTCGTCCTCTGATATAATATATAAAGACTACAATATAATGCTAAAAGAAGAGGTAGTTTAAATACTAAAAGATAATTTGATTCCTGGGAAGAAAATACATTGAAGTAAATCTCAGAAAGAGTCATACATTAATTGTTTGTAATAAAGAAATAGTTACTGCATTTTAATGTTATGCAAGATGCCTCTATGTGGAACACCTTTTCGCCTAATAATGATATTAACATTTCCTTCATTCCTTCAGGCCCATATGTAGCTTCCCACTCTTCTAGGATTTTTCATGGTTATAAAGTTTTTATCACAATGGCCAGAATTCACTTAGAGACATTGTAGTCAAGGGTGACCCCCACCAATAAAATATAGTTTATAGTCAGGGAATTCATAGTTTTGCCAATGACACCAGGCTGGAATGACATAATAAGAGTTAAGTCTTGGCCAATCTGCAAAGGGACCATCAACCAGAACCAGAACCCCTTCCCAAATTAACTCTGTGTACATTTGATCAAGGTTCTATATTCTATATCTATATAAATAAAAATATAGTTAGCTTGTGAGATTAACATAATTTAAAAACCACTGGGAGAATTGACACCAAATTTGGACACAATACACGTATCAGGCCAAAGAGTGACCATCATTCATAAAAACACTGAAAAACACATCAGAAGGGACTTTAAAAGACAAAAAAATTACAACGCATGCGTAAAACCACATATACGCAAACACACATACACACACATATATACACACAAAACACGTATACACAGACTGGGCTACAGCAATGTGTGGCAGGGGACTGCTAGTTCTATATATTTATAGCAGGTATGCATAGGTAACATGGGTACTGGGACCCATGGTACAAAAGACATTTGACCTTTGCTCTACCTAAGCAAACAGCCTGAGCCATGAGTTAACGGCTGTGCTAACTGTTTCCCATACCTACAAACAAAGGGATTCTAAGGCCTTTTGTCTAAGGCTAGCAAAAGGGACATGCCAAGTATAATGGGGTTAGACGTTTGTCCAACTGGGGCAGGGTGGACCTTTCTATTCAATCCCACCGCTGCCACCAATATAACAGAGTTGGAACGTTTGTCCACAGTGGCAGGGCACTGGTTGCCACTGAAACTTTGAGGAGAATTTTATTAAATAGCTTGAAAAGATCTTCTTTGAAATATAATGCTGTCACCAACCTAAATGCTATAGGACTTTCAGGATGTAAGTGAGCTAAGCTTTAACACTGCTGCAAGCACTTTTAACAAACCGTGGCTCCCAGACAAATATTAACTGTAAGGATTGACTGAGGTGAATAATCCTTTAAAATACAGGAACTGCTGAATGACTGCTTGTCAGAATGAGGCACACTTGAGGCTTGACTTTGTTTATTGACTTTAGTTGTTTATTGTTTATTGATGCAACTAACAACTGAGAAGGCACATATGCGTATTGGTTATAAAAGCTTGGTGGTTTCGTCAAAGAGTTACTTTAAAACTTGGTTACAATACTAGCCACCAGATAGTTTATCTTTTACAACATATCTGTCTATTAATTCCCTCACCCTAATCAAAGAATAGTGGTAAGTTTTCCCCTAACTGAAACAGTCACCTGAGATCACTCAACCCTCTGACCCACACTAACTAACTCTTTCCTAGAACTTCCCTAGTTAGCTAACCAGTCTTTGAGTCAATCTCTCTCACTAAAACCAAGAGAGCTCAAGATTGCTGTCTGACTTTTCAGTCAGCTTTCTCAGACTGACTGCCTTCTCTGACAGATTTCTCCAACCTGACTCTAAAAGCTACACTTTCCCTCCTCTGCAGTTTGGCTCCTCCCCTCTGCTCCTATCCAATCCTGGGTGGCTCTATCTCTACCCCGAAGAGTTCCAAACCACACCCCCTTTCCTAGCAACACCTTCCTAACATGGCTGCCTCGCTGACACTCCCCTCCCAAAATGGAGGCCCAAACTGTTTACAGGCCTGCCTCACAGGCTTTGACCAAGCCTACCAGGATAAAGATTCATTACACTAAGCAAATGATATATTTTATTTATTTATATTATTTTTTATTTATAGCATTTATATACCACCTTTCTCACCCCTGTAAAATATAACCACCATGGTTACATTTTATAATCTTGCCCTTATTTCTCAAATGTCAAAATGTATCTTTCCTGCCAGTTCTTGCTTTTCTGTATAATCTTTGACTCACCTTTACTGATACTGGAGTCGAGCTGCTTTAAAGGATTCACCAAGTCCTATTTAGAAAATCCCCGTTTTTAGGGGCTTTTTGTGCCCTTGGCCCCATCTGGGCAAGGCCCATATTCTATTGTTCGGTATCAATACTGGACTAAAACATATCCTACAAAAACACAAACACACACATATAGTCTTTCGGAAAATAAATCCCAAGCCCCATTTTGCTTCCTTTTCCCTTTGTCATTCATTTCCACTCTGTCCCATCCAATAACTACCTAACCCCAAATCTCCTATCTATTCTCAAGGTGTTGATCCCAATTGTGATGTTTGGACCCAAGTTGGGCCATGGGACCCCAGGGATCCCCAGCTACCCACTGATCCCCCATGTATGTTCCCCAGAGCCCATGGGCCCACAGAACCCATGGGACCCTTGTGTTTATGTCCCCCATTTTTCTATTTCCCATACTTTCATCTTATTTTTCTTTCCCCATGGGCAATGTGAGGGAGGTCGGAGTCCCTCAAGGCCCCATGGATTCCATTCTGTGTGTTTGCCTTCCAACCTGTGGGGACCAAGCCTCCAGAATTGGGTACCCCTGCAACCACAGCCCCTCATGCGTGTATATGTGTATGCTTTGTATCACTTTATGAAATTATTGGAGAAATCACCAGCTGAAGTCTTGCAATGACCTTTTGCCTGCACTTCCTTGTTGTGGGAATATTTATCAATATCTTGCCAGGCTACATTGGCATTTGATTGGATCTATCAGCTACTTCAATGGAACCCATACAACTTGAGACAATGCAAAGGATAACAGGAGCCGGATGGTTCACTCTTCCTTTGTGTCACTGCTTGGACAATATACAACATTTGCCATCCCAGCATAAGGTTTCCAGCCAAGGGATAATCATGCCACTGGAAAGGCTATTCTCCCCTTTTGTTATTCCCAGCCATTGAACATTTCTTTGGACAATATTTTCTGATGTTCGGGCAATTGGGCATAATCAGGAACTGGAATAAAAAGGAACGATAAAAATATTGAGAAACCCATCAGGGTCACTGTGCCCACATATCAGGGATATTTAATTCCATCATCAGTCATCATTTCATCCATTATTCTAAGACCTGCCAGCCCCACTGCAACCACTGGACAGAGGGAAATTTACATCAAAGGCATGCTGTGCTCTCCCATTGGTTGGGGCGTGCTGGACTCCTGCCTCTGCAAGGAGACCTCATTGATATCATCCAGGCTTGGCTAATCACAACCAAGCCAGGTGGAGTTGGGGGCGGTGGGAATGCTGAACCTGAAAAGTGTATAAAAGTGCATGTTTTTTGTGTTCTGTATCTCAGCTTATTTTGGGGGGTGGATTGCCTCAAGATGGCATTACTTTCAGATGAAATTAAATAGTGGATAAGCAGAAGGGATTACCTCAGGGGCTTCTGCTTCAACTTGATGAGATTTATTCTAGAGTATTGGCTTCTCTTTCTCACCAAGCTAAACTCACAGCAGCTTGGATCCACTGCCATTCTAAATTGCTCAATAATAACATATACAAGTATTAGCCATGCTGTGAACAAAAAGTTACCATTGACCAATGGATGTATTCTTCTAATAGTAGTGGGAGTTGAAACGGTTCAGGCCTCGCCTATCTCTGCAATCGCATCTCCCTCTATGAACCGGCGCAGACACTAAGATCCACCAGGGAGACCCTCCTCTCGCTTCCACCACCGTCTCAAGCCCGGTTGGTGGGGACGAGGGAGAGGGACTTCTCGATAGTGGCCCCCTGCCTCTGGAATGCCCTCCCCAAGGAGATAAGACTGGTCCCATCCCTCACCTCCTTCCATAAGAACTTGAAGACTTGGTGGTTTCATCAGGCCTTCGATAATGACTAATCTCAAGTCTCAAGCCCTTGGTCCAACAGTTAAAATTGGCCGTGTACCCCATCCATTCCCCAGTCATCTTAGGGCATCCTTTTCTTCTTTATAGTCCTTTAATTGGCCCTAGAAGTGAGTGGCCCCTGTCCCCTAGTAAGGCCATTGCTGAGACTGATCTTTGTGTTATAGTATTCAACCAGCCCCATTTTTTTCCTTTTCCTAGGCCTGGCTGTTCCAAATAGTCCAAGTCCCTTATTGAAATCTTTGCCCCTGGCAGCTTAACTATCATGAAGAGAGCGGAACTGGTTTTAATTTGATTTTAATGTATGTGTTGTGTTAACACTTTATGTCTATGCTTCTGTTTTATATTGTATGTTTTTGTATTATTTTGCATATGTGGAAACCGCTCTGAGTCCCCTAGGGGAGATAGTATACAAATAAAGTTTTATTATTATATTGAATGGGATGCATGTTTGCCCATGCTTTGTCTTTGCAAGTTACACAACAGGCTTTGTGGTTGTGTTTCCTATGCTTTGCATTGTGTTTGAGCATTATGAATTTTACATGGAGATTGTCCATCATGTATTGTGCATTGCACAGTGCACCCAGCCAATAACATACTGTATGTTATACAATGTTCCTATTGTGCATGAGGATTGTGTAGTGGTGCTGTGGTGTACACCCACGTGTTAAACCTACAGGGATGTTGGAATGCATCCCATGTGTGATTATATTTCCAGATATGTGTATTTGGACAGAGGTGATGGCATCTGTTTGCAAAGGAAAAAAATACATTACTCTGGCAGAAACTCTGGTGCCTGGATAAGCAGTAGGGATTTAATGCCACGTTGGTTCCAGGGTCATATACGATTATATATATATTTGCAGAGTTGGAGGGGCACATTAGATGTAAACAAGGATAGGACATGAAAAGCATTTTCTGTTGATAAATAAAATGAATGTTATTAAAGTGTTCTTGGAACCAGCAATATAATGAATCCAGGAGCATTTGGAACACACTAAGTCTTCTTCTACACTGCCATATAATCCAGATTATCAAAGCAGATAATCCACATTATCTGCTTTAAACTGGATTATATGAATTTACGCTGCCATGTAATTCAGTTCAAAGCAGATAATCTGGATTTTATATGGCAGTGTAGAAGGGGCCTAAATGAAACCCTCAGATGGTGATCCTAAGCTGTTACTGAAACAGACACAGACATACTTAGAAGTTTGTTCCAATAAAGTCACTTTCCAGCACAAACAATATTTGTAGAACTGGTGCCCAAATGAGTTCATTCTCTCATTTTGCAGTCTCTTTGCATGCCAAACACACCAGAGACCAAAATTCCCAGCAGAATGACTTCTTTCTTTGCTCTGGCAGGTCCAGTAGAGACAGATGACAGGGCCTTGGCATCTCCTGCCTGACATGGAAATCTCTTTTGAACTGATGCCCTGTGTCAGAGAGGATAATGCACACAGTGCTAAATTGCATTGCGGTCTTTCAGCTGTGAAGCCTGTTACACTGCAATGAACAGATGAGTTCCAGGATCTGGTCCGTAGCCAAGTCTAAATTATTGAGTGGGTTGTCACCAGATCACTTCTGTTTTGTTTGTTAAAGTTTGGGGGTAAACAGTAGCTAAAACCAGTGCTAAGCAACTATTCACAGTTCTTTTGGTACCACTTCCCTATGTCTCTCTATCCTGCTGCTATCTATCTGCATCTCTGTAACAAATCCTTTAAATTCACCACATGAATTAAAGCCCCAGAAACTGATCTGCTTACAGTGAAATAGAAACTATATAACTACGGGTTTCCTTTGGCACTTTGGTATTATAACAAAGCGAAATATTATGAGAGAATTAGCTGAAAGGGGATATAATAAATGAAACTAAACTGTGCATGTAGACTGAGCTCTTCCTCTCCCCGATCTTCATTTAAAAGTCTGCGTTACAAATATATTGGAGGAAATGTACACATTTTTTAATTTTCTCATTCCTATTTTGCTTAATTGTTCCTTTAGGATTCTTTGAAGAGTTAGAATGTACTTTTAAAAATGAGGATTGGAAAAACGCCAAAGCACACAGAAGTTCAGTAGTCTTCCCTTAGCCAAAGGGCTGCATTCAATAGCAGAGAAGTGCTTGTGTGTGTGCATGTTCTAGTGTTGGGTGAATCCCAAAGAAAAAAAATGATGGAACTAAAATCACCAGAATACTTTAGATCACTTCTCTTAGGGCCAGTAATGAAAGACTTTAATTATTTGGGAAGGAAAAACTGCCAACCCCAGGAAACG
The DNA here is from genome assembly GCA_030556195.1 of Anolis apletophallus. Lineage (NCBI taxonomy): Eukaryota > Metazoa > Chordata > Lepidosauria > Squamata > Anolidae > Anolis > Anolis apletophallus. The sequence continues at coordinate 95,261,486 of JARBWK010000006.1, read as the reverse complement.
ACCCAATGATGCTGTCATGGAAAGGGTACTAATGTCATTTTGAAATGCCCAAAAGGGTGGCCTGAAATTCAAGGAAAGCAGGAGCCTAGAACAGCACTTCCCAAAGTGGTTCACAGAAATGTAGGGTTCCGGAAAAGCGTTGTTGGGATTCCTAATCTTAAAAATTAAATTTAAAATAGATTTAAAAATAAAGCCACATGAGGCCAACAATCTGATTTATGCTCTCCTTTATAGCTATTTTGTGGCTACACATCTCAACATTGTACCATAAGAGTAATTCACACATAGCTGATTTTTCACCCAGATTTCATATTTCATTTCTCTCTCTTTTGTACAGTTTTTGAGATTAAATACATCTGGAATACTGGGATATTATTCATAAAATATCAAGAGCAAAAACTAGACATTATATAGGAATTTGAGGGACACATTTGAATTATTGTAAAATGATCCAGACTATATTGAAGTGTGGTAGAGTTACCTTCTTTGGAGGTTTTTAAACAGCAGTTGGATGTCCAACTGGCAGGAGGGCTTGGATACTAGTGTTTCCTTGCATGGCTTATTGGAGTTTAGCTGGATAGCCTTTGAGGGCACCTTCCAACTCCATGATTCTATGATATTTCGATTAAACAAATCAGGAATAGGGTTATGGTTCTACAGAAAATAAATGACCAAATTTTTTTTGGGAACCCCTGGCCTGGAGCTCCCCTGTTTTGCTTATGTGGACCACAAAATCTAATATGTCAACAGTGCTATAAACCTACTGCCATATGTTCAACACATCCCCATGCTATTCAGGACTGACTACTGTGAGGTAGCTGTCACAAGAAGCAAATGCTGGGGCATGGAAGGAAGATGCAACCATGATTGTCAGGTACCCATCCATATAGTATAAGATGGTGTCTCAAATTCCAAATATTCCAGTGACCAGTAAATATGCAACTGCTGTTGGTTCTGCAAATGGGAGGAAGAATGAACTCCTCCTTCATCACATTGCTGATAATTTTTTTTATTTACCCTATTTATACACCGCCTTTTTGTACCCCGAAGAGGACTCAAGTCGGCTTACATATAGGCAATTATTTAATGCTTTAAAACACATATAAAACATTAAGATTAAAATAAATTAAAATTAAACATTTAAAAACAATACATTCAATATTAAAATCACACTGTCCAGAAATCGTAGTCCAACCCATTCCATGGTCATTGCATATATTCCAAATTTGTTATTGCACTGCACAATTCTCCAAAAGTCTGCTCCCAAAGCCAAGTTTTTTTTTACTTTTCTTCTGAAGGCTAGGACAACATTGTCAGGTGATGAAAATGTTATAGCTGGCCTTGCATGTTGGGTATCTCAGTATTGGTGCAAGCCTATCATTACTCTCTGCCATCATCATAGCAATCATCTCTTTAAAGACATTTCCTCACAATACAAGTTCTATTCTTATTTAACATGACTGTATTTTGTTCCAAGAAGTCATTTAAGGTATTGAAATGAACAGCTTGAGTTTATCGATTCTAAGCAGAGAAACCACTATTGCTGCTGTGAACACACTGTACTCTGAACAGACAACCAGAGCATGTCAATTAGAAAATGGGGTTTGTCTTGGCAGTGTCTTAAAAACTAAACACTTATAGAATTTTCCTATACAAAAAGGACACACAAGTCAAGAGATAATGCCCAGATCTATACATTTATCAGAACTCAGCAATGAAACGGCATGATGCAGAAGCATTTCTATCCCAAAATTCTCTCTCTCTCTCTCTCTCTCTCTCTCTCTCTCTCTCTCTCTCTCTCTCTCTCTCTCTAATGAAATGTCTGTCATAATACATTAAAACTACATTATACTACAGTGGTTCTCAACCTGGGGTCGCGACCCCAGGGGGTCGCGAGCCATTTTCGGGGTCACGAAGGTGCCTGGGTTGGCCCGCCCCTTCAGCCTGCTCTCAATGGCTGCCGGCCCCTGTGCCGGGAAACAGCCAGGCAGTCCAGGTCCGCTCCTCCTCGTCCTGTTCCCACAGAGCTGCAGGGAGTCAGGAGGAGGAAGAGGAGCTGAGAAGCAAAGGCCCTCCTCGCCCCCTGGCCAGCTCAGCAGGGCTCCTTTGCGCAAGGCCTTGTGCGTCGCCTCCCTCGCGCTCCCGCCGGCCGGCAAGGGCACATGGGAGGCGAAGGCTTGCGTGGGCAGGTCAGACTAGGTGGCCTTTAGGTGCAGAGGGAGGGAGGGAGCGAAGGAGCCCCCCCTGCCCTCCTCCCTGCCTTCCCTGCAGGCTGCAAGGCAGGCAGAGCACCGGGGAAAAAAACCGCGCGAAAAGACCGTGTGTGTGTGTGTGTGTATGGGAGAGAGGAGTGAAGGGCCCATTGCTCCTTCCTCCCCGCAGGCCGTGGGGACTGGAGCCGCATGCAGGGTCTCCCAGGAGGAGGGGAGGAGAGAGGGAAGGCGCTGATGCCCTTTCCTTTCCAGTCCTTTTGACTTCCTCTCTGCTCCCCTTTCCCTGAAACCCTCTGGCGGGGCAGAGACCTGGCTGGGTTGCTCTGAGTTTTCCCTTCCTTACCAATGTGCCCCGATGACAAATGCCCCTTTTTGTTTCCCCAGGGCGCAGGATTTCCTTCCTTCCCCCCCCCGTTCAATTCCTTCCCTTTCTTCTCCCCCCCCCTTTCTCCATGCTTCCTTCCTTTTTTCCTTCCGTGCTTACATCTTTCCGCCAGTTACCTCCCCACCCCAGGCTGCCTAAATCAGGTTGCAGCCCCTGTGTGTACTCTGCAGCCAGCCACCCTTGCGTTGGGGAAAGGGGGGAGAAAAGGAGGCTGATTTTGCTGCCCCCTCCTCCTCTTCTTCCTCTTCCCCCTTCGTGCTCTGCTTTTGTTTTTGGGAGGAAGGAAGGCATGAGGAAGGGAGCGAAGCCGCCTGGCGCTGCTGTCTTCTGTGGCGCCCCCAGAGTTGAAAGAGGAAGGTGCCTCTCCAGGTGACCTTAGCCCAGGCCTGGGCAAACTTGGACCTTCCAGGTGGTTTGGACTTCAACTCCCACAATTCCTAACTGCCTACCGGCTGTTAGGAATTATGAGAGTTGAAGTTCAGACACCTGGAGGGCTTAAGTATCATTTTTATGATTTATCACTATGCTTTAATTATATTCAATTTGTAACAATGAAAATACACCATATATATCAGATGTTTATATTACTGGGCTGCTGTGAGTTTTCCAGGCTGCCTGGCCATGTTCCAGAAGCATTCTCTCCTGACTGCACCTATGGCCGGCATCCTCAGAGATTCTTGGGATCTGTTGGAAACTAGGCAAGGGGGGTTTATATATCTGTGGAATGGTGTCCAGGGTGGGGGAAAACTCTTGTCTGTTGGAAGCAAGTTGGAATTAATCCCCTTGATTAGCATTGCAAAGCTTTGCAGCTTCAAAGCCTGGCAGACTCCTGCCTGGGGGAGATGTTAGCTGGCCTTGATTGTTTCATGCCTGGAATTCCCCTGTTTTCAGAGTGTTTTTTTTCCCTCACTGTCCTGATTTTAGAGTTTTTAATACTGGTAGCCAGATTTTGTTCATGTTCATGACTTCCTCCTTTCTGTTGAAAATTTCCATGTGCTTCATGTGGCTTCTCTGTGTTGTCTGACATGGTGGTTGTTAGAGTGGCCAAGCATTTCTGTATTCTCAAATAATATTCTGTGTCCAGGTTGGTTCATCAAGTTCTCTGCTATGGCTGAGTACTCTGGTTGAATTAGTCTGTTGTGCTTTTCATGTTCCTTGATTCATGTTTGGGTGCAGTGTTTGGCGGTCCATCCCTATGTATATTTGCCCACAGCTTGGCGGTCCCTATGTAGATTTGTCCTGCAGGACCTCTGCACGAGTCTATTGTATACCATGCAGCTGGTGACAATTCTACACAGGGATTGCCAAAAGCAGCATTCCCCAAAACATGAATCAAGGAACATGAAAGGCACTGCCGACTGATTCAGCCAGAGAACTCAGCCATAGCAGCACACTTGATAAATAATGGAATTTAATATTAAATAATTAAATAAAATAATTAGTAATAAAATAAGTAGCAACGAAAATAATTTTATGGTTGGGGGTCACCACAACATAAGGAACTGGATTTAGGGGTCACGGCATTAGAAAGGTTGAGAACCACTGTTATACTACATACAAGTAAAATGGTGCATTTACAGGCACCTTTACAAATGCAAGCAATTGTTAGTAAAATCTCTCTGGCCATTGGTGATTTTTAAAATATGGTAAGTTAATGATGATTTTGTATGTTTTTAATTATGTTGTTTTTTAAAATCATGTTATGTTTATGCTGTGATTGTATTGCTGAAATAGCCACTTAATGGGGTGAATGTAAGCCACCCTGAGTCCCCCTTCTGGGGTTGAGAAATGCGGTAAATAAATAAATAAATAAGTAAACTTTATTATGGTCAGTGGCCAGATCATAACAGGGGGACCCCGTCCCGCACCTCCAAGTCAAACCAAAGGGTTTATATGCTTCAAACTTCAAATTTTAAAATCTAGGCTAAAAACGGCGTACAAGTAGTTATTAAAACCCAACTCAACCCACGAGATAATCCGAATGCAGTCTAAAGGGAGGTAGTGGAGATGGGTTAGGATTTTTAACATATGTCTCTCTGTGTGTGTGTTCTTACTTTAGAAATTAGACATTCAGGGGAGTCTTGAAAGTAGACTTTATGAGTACGAATTAAATCATGCAGAAAAAAATGCAGTATTCATTAGTAAATAGAGCAAGATGTAGCATTTGTTCAAACAAAGCGGCAATGTGGTACTACCATGGCAGTAAGCTACAGGAGCATCATATAGCCTACACAGTTTGATCATGTTCTAACTATGCCCTTCAGTTAACATTAGCAACATGTAGTAGTCTTTGGATATAAGGCATATAAGACAAAACTATTAAAACTATGATTTTTAAAAGCAGGATTTTTTGTGTGAGAATTGCCTTGAGCCAGGAAAATTATTCAGCTCCATTGCTGCATTCTCTGCTTAGGAATACAGTGAAAGTGTTAAGCTCTTTCAGCTGAGAAACTTGGAACAAGCCATTATCTTATTGTTTTCTTTATTATTCATATTTACTCAAAGCATTTCCTTCCACACACCATCATCATCATAGGTAAAGGAAATCCTGAAGATCAGGAATGTATTGTGGCAGCTTTGGTAGCCATGGGTACTTTTTTTTTGAAAAAAACAACAACATGGGAATCACAGTTAAACTCCTCAGTCCAAAAACATTTCCAAGCTCTGCCATATTACAGAGTACAATCCCCAAATATTAAATGCTATTCTGTTTCCTTATAAACATACACATACACTAAAGGGCACCAGTGTGCAACAGGTCACTTTTTAAAGAAAAAATATCATCTAACAGTTATGAAACAGTGAGGTGGCAAGGGATACTGCATTAATTACCATATTGAGGTACAGCTTGAGATACTATGGTTCACAAAGTTTATTGGGTGGATCCAGACTGTTCACTGTCCATGCTTTCTAACAGAAGAATCACCCACTAGGCCAAACCTGGCCTTCAAAATCTGTGTTTGTAGATGATATTCTTGATCCCTTATGTTTCGGTCCTGCTGCATCTCTGGCCTCTTATCAGGTCCTCAGGGATTCAATTCAGCTTAAGAAATGCACGTATGGGATTAACTCTTTCAATAAAAATGCTGTGGAGTCCTGTTCATGACTGAGCTCCATATATAGTGGCAACCGTAGAGTCTTGATTGCTCATATTAACTGTTATCAGTAATGGTTGGAATTACTGCAGCAAAGTTCTCCTTGTGTCTGAAATGAGCAAATATTAAATGGCAAAGCTTGCAAAGAAGAACTGGTCTCAACAAATGATTCTGGCAATAGACTCACCCTCCTTCTTCTGAGTACTTGTGACCAAATGCAAGGATGTCCGAAGCCCGGCCGCTGCCATCACACACTACAACAGGAACTGGTGGAGTGTCACGTAAATATTCCAAGACAATAGAAATTACGTTGGGTCCTCCTTCCACAATGAGAGCCACCACCGGCACGCCTTGACCAATCCCTAGAGTGAAACATATAAAAGAAAAAAGAAAGAAAAGAAAAAGAGGCCAGCAAATCAAACAAAAATACGCAAGAAGGAGGAAACACACTAAAATTTTGGTATTCTCTTTGGTTAAACCAGTAAGAAGAGAAGATTCCCCAAATGCTCTGATCCACCTCAAGCCATGAGGAGAGGCAGGAAAGAAATAAAATTATTATTATTATTTCTAGATATCTTAAGAAATCTTCTGCAGAGGACATAACCTGTACCCACATGAAGAATAATTGATTAACTAAGTAAAATAAAAAATTGTAATTTCCATACTTTTTAAGGAAAGAGAGGTAAAGGGGCATTTAAAAGCACACACAAGATGAAGTAAATCAGAACTAAAAATAAATACTGGTATATGTCACCTACATAGTAGCATGATATGTTAGAACAGTGAAATATGATGTCGGCTATGTTGCAGCAAAGTCCTAGCAAATTATTTCTTCTAATTTAAGGCTGCAATCCAGTGCATTTTTTAAATCCTTGCACTGTTTTAATTGCTTCCATTTGTTTATTACCTCAGGAGCCCTCACTGACTGAGAAGTAATACAGAGTAGGCTTGGTTGATCCGAAAAAGAGAAGAAGTTTAAAACTCATTTTGGATGTAGGGGGTGCTGGTGGTTCGATTCTAAAGTCACTTCCTTTAAAAAAAATTTTTTTTTAACTTTTTGAAACTTCCGAAATAGCTTCGTTAATGACAGGAGGCAACGGGGCCATCTGGCGAGTGTATAATCTCCACCTCCTCCTCCGCATTGACAGCCGAGGCAGGCCTGGAGTGGAAGAGCCCCTTGGTCAGGCTGAAGCTCGGCAGCGGGAGCAAAGCAGCTCTGGAGGGCAGCCCTCAGTCGCCAATTGGCTCCCACTGCTGGGCTTCAGCCTGACTGAGGGGCTCTTCCACTCCAGGCCTGCCTCGGCTGTTAATGCGGAGGAGGAGGCGATGCGACCGTCCGGCGACTGTATCACATCCACCACCTCCTCCTCTTCTGCATTAGACAAAGACTGCTGCTCGGCCATTTTGGCTAATGAGCAGCAAGGAGGTGTGGGAAATGTAGTTTAACAGCAGGGCCTGTTGCAATCTCTACCATTGAGGGCCTGACCTTCACAAACAACAAGAATGGCTGTGCTTAACAACGCCCACCTCATCCCTCTTTGCATCACTGGGGAAGGGAAACCATGAGATTTTTAAATTGTTAGGCTTTACAAAAGTTGCTTAATGGTTGTAAAAATTAAAATAACTTTGGGAGACATCTGAACATTATGGAATATTTATGGAAAAAATGTAAGTGATTCAAATTCGGATTTGCTCCTTCCACTTTTCCTGCATGGTTCAAAACTGCTTTGGAAGCCCAAAGTCAGTGGTTTTTTAATGACTTTTAGGCTTTTCTGAACCACACCTATCCAACTCTAATACAGAGAGGAGTAATAAATAGCTGCATTTCTGTTATGTATCCCAATTCATCACCAATTTTTCACCAAATGCAGGAACCTCAAGATGTATATGCAATTCTCATTGACATAATAGCTTCCAGTCATTTCAGTGGGATGATAATCTTTGAGTGGATATAGGATAAATAGGCAAGTGCCTTTCCTACTAAACACCTCTCCAACATTAACTACTAACTAGTTATTTCTAATAACTGCAATATATCAAAGGATGCATATACACTTTAGAATTGATGCAGTTTGGCCATGGTTAAATCCTGTGGAACCTTGGGAGTTTTAGGTTTGGTGAGACACCATCACTCTTTGGCAGAGAATACTAAAGATCTGACAAAAGTAGAACTCCCATGATTGCAGAGGATTGAGTCATGGAAAAAAAATACAGTGGCATCTAACTGCATTATTTCTACAGTGTAGAGACAACCAAAATCTATCTTAAGTTTTTATTATGTCGGTGACATCTACTGTCCCATATGTAAACTGAGAGACATACACCCCTCCCCCCTCTCTGGCATTACTTTGAGACCTAAGATTCTTAGGAAGGATTCATCCCATGCTTTCTACAAGCACATTGATGACTAAGGAGGTTGGATGTGTCCTTTGAGCCTGTGCAATGGATTTTTCTGGTGGAGCGCAGCGTGCACAGAACTGGCCTCACCCTTTAAACCAAAGGTTCATCTGCCGGGACCTAGCAAGCTTAGGACGGTGGCAGCGAGGTCCTCAGGTCGGTTTGATTTGAGTTTCCTTCTCTAGATGGTTGACCTTACAGGGTTAGACAAGCACCATTTGCCCGGGTTTGAAATTAGAGTTTTCCTTCTCTTAGGATGGTTGCCAAAAGGCTAGAGAGCCCATCCTACCCATTGGCGCTCTTTGTCAGATCCTTCGGTTGTGACCTGTCTGGCAAGGGAGGCCCTACTGGTGACTCTGCCACCACCAGCATAGCTCACAACTTCATTAGGGTACGCAAGCCTCTCCCCCGCAACAAGGGGGCGCCAATGGAGAGGACATACAAACCTATACTTCTTTATATGCAAGGGCACTATCTTAGTAACACAAAAACCAGTTTAACCACAATGCTAGAATTACAGACTGGTACCACTACCTGCAAGCATGTTGTATAGGATACACAGGCAAAAGAAGAAACAGGGATTCACATGCTTAATAATAGTTGGATTGTATTCATTAAACACTTTTTTTTGTTATGCTGTTACTGTATATTTTTTTAAAAACTCCAGAAATTTCTGTTGTTAGATTCAATGTGTAGCCCCTGAAGTCCAATCCTTAAGCTAAGGACAAAAACACATTGGGCTTTTTATAAAACAGGAAGACAAACAAACAAACCAAAAACATTTAAAGAAGAAAATACGTACAACCATCTATGAACACATAATGGCCTGTGTCTTCTTTCTCTGAGCAATCTGAATGGAAACCATATCTGGACAAAATCTTCTTCTTGGGGAAGTCTGTGTTCTTTCAACCTCATGTCACTATCTTTATCTCAAAACAAAAATGCATTTCCTCCTCATTTACTGTTTAATGACAGTCAATCTACTGTCACAGGGCATCTGCATCTCTTACTCTGAGGTGGAATCAAGCAATATGGCATTCCCAGAGTGACTTTCCTATGATCGGTTTTCTTATGCACTAATGGAGTGCCATAACACTATACATCTCTTTGTGTTGCCCTGTATTGCGCTACTGGATGCTGGCTGTGAATCATAATGGCTGCTACATTAGCAGAAAATATAATTCTTCATAACACAGGGGCAACCACTGCACGTTATAGATGGAGGAAAAAGCAGAGATGCTCTTTTCAATAGAAAACTACTGTGCTCTTAGTGTAGTTGTGCCTTCGTTAGCACTCTGTGAAGTAAAAAATTTCCATGTAGCACATAAATTCTGACATCTCCATGGTTAAGTTTTCTGAATTTCCACATGCTATAGCAATATATATGAAGACGTGTTTGTGTGAGTTGAGTGCCTTCACATCATTTCTATGGTCACCCTATCATGGTTTTCTTGGTAAGGTTTGTCCAGAAAGAATGTGTCTTTGTCTTCCACCCAGTGGGTTTCCTTATCTGAGGAAGACTCTGGTCTCCAGAGTCACAGTCCAACACTCACACTGGTTCTCTATGAAGCTGGTAATAGTGAACTATAGTTGATTATGTTTATGGCTTTTTAAACAATAAGGTAACTCTTACTAAGTAGAAAGCACAAGGTGAATTGAAATATTTTTTGTTATATAAAAGCATTACATAACACCAACTTCTCTTTATTCATATATTCTGTAATGTCAAAAGTGGCACTTGAAGGGAGGAACTGTAATTCAATATAGTGAAGACTTTTTTCTCCACATTTTTTCTCACTGCATTTCTAGTACTATTAAATCCCTTTGGACCTTTGGTTCTATTCCTTTGTCTATCTTTTAATCTCTGCAAAGACTGCTTTTGCATGCATTTTATTAGCAGCCTTAGAAGATGGTCAGCAATGGGATCAAGACAGTTCCCCTTTCCTCATCCACAAGTCATTTGCAATTAAGTGTCTTGCACTGAGACTGCCTATTCCATGATATGCTTCAGCTCCCAGGTATTCAATCTACACCTCTGCAATGTGAATTAATTGTAATGTTGACAGCAGGATTGGCTGGGTCTTTGTCCCACTGGGCTTTTGGAAACTTGGCTCCATGACCAATGCTCAGAATGAAAAACCAGGCATAAATGAGTTTGCAAGTTTGTGGCTATGTGCCTATTTTGTTTGTAGAACTGGCAAAGGCAAAATTGGTTTATCCACTCTGCTATTAGATAACTGCATGGGTCCCCAGGAAAACATGGATGTGGAAAAGGGAGGCATGCAGGAGCCTCGGGCAGCCTTGATCTCACAGGAAACTTAGGCCTGTTTCCAAGATGAATCAGGATGCTTAAGGGAAGACGTTTCCATGTTCTGAATTCCTGATATTTGTTTGTTCTATAGCAGCATATTTTGCTGAATGACTGCCCTTTATTGTGCTGTCAGAAAGAAACCTTGTGGCTAAAGGCTGTTTTTTGCAATTGTCCTTGAGATAAAATAAAACTGAGCATCTCATACCAATGACACTACAGAGGTCACAAACAAATTCAGTACATATTTTAGTTGTTACATCTGGCACAGCATTAAATCAGCAATGAGTTGGAAGATGTATCCGAAGGGCAGAGTTCTGGGATGCTATATGGAGTAGGATGAAACGTCGGAGATAATTCTTTTGTACAAAAGGTTTGCCTATAATGCCTAGTTGTTTGCTCGCTAGAGTTCAAATCCTTTTGGATTGTAGGCAGAGTGGGCCAAAATGTCCAGGAACAAGCAAATTTAAATTTGGCAACCTTAAAACATTAGGAAATTTGCCATTTAAAAGAAAAACCTCATGGGCATTTCCTTGACTGCCACAGACTCAATGCATTTCCTGAATCACATAAGAGAAATATGTCAAAACATATTCTTTAGTAAATTATTTGACCATACCCTGCAGAAAAAGCTGATCAAAACTTTTATCTGTTTAATCTTCTAGCAAAATGCTAGAACATTCTTTCAATGCTCATATTAAAGCGAGGAGGAATGAGACAATTTTGTGTCCAAATTAACAAATGCAAATATTTTTTTAACCTAGATTCTTGAATTTAATCATTTACACTTCTGATACAGATTTCATTATTTAACATCAAAACTAATGCGTAAATTTCCATTGGATCAAACCCAAAATTATAATATGATCCCTGTATCCATAGAAGATACATTTCAATGGATTCTTGGAACTGTGGATAACAAGAGACATGACACTTTGACTACTTGAGCTAGAAGCACCCCATTGAATTGCACTAGGAGTTTCTGCTATTATATTGTCACTACTACTACTACTACTACTACTAAGGCTGGATGGCCATCTGTTGGAGGTGCTTTGATTGTGTTTTTCCTGCATGACAGAAGAAGGTTGTACTGGATTGCCCCAGGGGTCTTCCACTGAAATACTGTTAGGTTTATGTTGGTTTAAATTGTTCTTCATTTTAAATATTGTAAAAAAAATTGCACTCTCCATCCATCTGCCATTGGCCTGGTCCATGCCTGATATATATACAGTATACATAGTATAATATGTAATATAATATATAAAAACTTCTTGGGGCTCCATGAGAAACTTTGCTTCAAAAAGGGCTCCACGGCTGAAAAAGTTTGAGAACCCCTGTTTTGGAGTGTAGGTGAATGAAATTGTTGATATTGAGTTCATGGATAAGTGTGGTTGTACAGAGTAGTATAATAAGCAAATGATAAAAAGTGGGCAGAGAAAAAAAGAGAAAACTCATTCAGTGTCTTTGGTTTTATAAAGGCACTGATGTAAGTTACTGAAATATCTTAAATACTTGCAAATACTCTGACTTGATCCAGATTTTTATTTTCTCAGCGAGAGCATCTATGAGTGAAACTCTAACCAGAACATTTCCACAATAGAAAGACGGAGAGGTGACAAATTTTGAAAATTTTCCCTGCCTCTGCAGCCCCCAGCTTCCCCTCCTTTGATATTCCCCGCAACCTTCTACAGCATTTGTTCAAAGAACATTGGTAACCATAGAAATCAGCAAAGATTACTGTCTCCATTCAGCCAGTAGAGGATCTTCTTTGGCTTAAAAGTCTACCACTGATGGAAAGAAAAAACTCTTTCATTTGTGGAAGGATATTGCTTAAGCCATCCCATTGTATAAATCATCTGTACATACAATTAATTGTAAACCCCCCCATGATACAGCTCTGACATTATATTGAAACTGTATTTAAGAGTTCCAGATTCAGCAATCATGCTGGGAATAGCAAAAATTTAATATTTTCTACTTAGCAGAAGTGCCTAAAGCAAAATGAACTCAAAAGTAGCAATGCCTTATTACTGTAAGGTGACCTAACCAAATCTAGAGACTTACGTAGATTCAGCTTGGTTACCCATATTCTGCTCCTGCTACAACCAGAAACCAAGGAAGTGCCACAGGGTATAGAAATGCATTAATTACTGAGCATAATGTGAAAGGAAGATCAGGAAATAAGTAAATGAGCATTCCAATGCATTTGATGATGGTGCAATGATCAGAGAAGATGCTGATGATGACAATTGAACGTCCCTTTGCCTTCCCAGCCCCCTTCATATATTCTCAGGCATAGGATGACAAAGGGAAGTCCACGGGTCACATGAATAGGTACTGCAGACGCTTCTCAACATTAGAATTTGTCGCTCAACTTTAGCCTTCCCTACATTCTTCTTCAGTTCATTTTTACCTTTCTGGAAAAATAAATTTAGCTCTGAAAATCTAAGATGAACTATAAAGTCTATATATTCTATACTGAAATCATATCAAAGACATTGCTCTTATACCCAAATTCATAAAGGCTGACTATCCTAAAGTTCATTTGACTTTGGGAAACTAACACCAACTATTTAATTCAGTGTGCATACTTACATGATCAAGAGAAAGACTGTTCAGAAAAAAGGCATAGGGGTGGTATATATATTTTAGATGAATCAGTAGGCATCTAACCTCCCCTGCTAATAGGTAGTAGCCTCAATAATTCAATCTACAATCTGGCACTTTTTAAAAGAGTAAATCAATCACGTGGCTGCAATTTCAATGTGTGGAAAAATCTGAAAGACAACAAAATATCCTGAACAATACAGAACTGAAGCATGCATTTACAAATACTGATTCTTAGAAGTTGTTTTGTGACTCAATCCATTGTTTTAAAACAGATGGGAGCAATTTCTGAGCATGTCTTCCTGAATGCTTGGAGAGCTTTATCCCTTCCTATCAACAGGTTTGTTGCCAAACCTCTGCCTTTCACCACCAGCTCAGCAACACAGTAACTAACTACAAACCCTTGATTGTTGCATTGAAACAAATTGCGTAGTGAGCATAACCTTGTGTTAGTGATGATTCATATTCTTGGCAGTATAATAGGCAGTGGTGGGAGATTTGGGTGGCTGCATAAAACTAGAAATGGAACCATATGTGGCTAGCAGATCTGTGGTGCCTATTCCTGTTTGAAAGTGGTAGTGAAATATTTTCTACATCAAGAAGAAACATTTCATAGGAAAATTGAAGCTTATTGAAGTACTATAGTAGAAATACATGCGTCTGAAAGATCAGTACTGGAACAATCTGGACTTTTCTTCCATGACCTATGTAAATTTGTGCCCTGTAAAATGTATATACTTTGTCTCCAAGAGTACACTATTTATTCTCTTTTTATTTTCTTTCTGCCAATTTCAATAAAGGACAACTGGTACTTCTGACTTCTAAGGTTGGAAGCATTCCTCACAAACTTCAGAGTCTTAAGAATGAGAGACTTAAAATACAAGTTGATGTTTCCAGATCTCGAAGCCTGTGCCCAGTACCAAATTCTGCAGTCATGCAGTGAGTGATGTAGATTATGGAATTATGGAATTAACACATTCCTGGTTAAAAAGTAACATATTATGTTATTTTAGGAGAATCTTCTAGCCATGAAATGGCACCATGCAGCTTTGTTAGAAATGATCAGGAGTTGACGAAGATATACTGCAACCCCCCCCCCCCCCAACCCAACAAAAACAAAATACCACCCCTCCTGGTGCATCCCTGCTAGGCCCACAGCCAGAAAAAAATGGAGCAGGGCACGGAGTGGGATTTGAGACAATTTTTAAAAGGGAATCATGATCCATAACACAAAATAATTTAAATTCTATGAATCATTCTATATTTTTATAGAGACTTAATTTAATGAAATTTCTATTTTAGCTACAAAGTTTCAAGTCTAAAAACCCTGAAAATGACTCTTAATTGATAATTTAGTGGTTACAAAAAGAATATCATGTCGGAAACATTAGAAAACTGTGGTAATACACTTTGACAGAAATCAGGCTCTATTGATAAACTTTGGTAGACACTCAAGAGTGTCAGTCCAGTCAGTCTTTCTTGGCCAATTGTGCCTTTTTTGTATGTTTTCAAACATTTAAGAGTTGAAAATGATCTCTCATTTGTAGCTTTTGACACTGGCAATACTGCAGAAATCTGAAGGTGTTTCTTCACGTTCAGAAAAAACTGTTTACCACAGACAAAAAATGCTTCCAGTCAGGGCCGTAGCCAGGATTTTGTTTCAGGGGCTGAGTTTGTTTCGGGGGGGTGAGACTGGGTGGAAGAGGGTCTACCCTACCAAACCTTTTGTATTGTTATCCCAATAACCCCATTAATGTGGGATATAATGAGCATGGTGATCAGATCATGATATGAATAAACATAACAGTTTAAATAATGTACCAGTAAGGCCTTTTCGCGGACCACCCTGAGAATTTGGGGGGGGCTGAAGCCCCCTTAGCCCCCCCTGGCTACATGCCTGCTTCCAGCGCATTTGATGGTTTTTCTGCACGTGCAATCTTTTTCCATTTTCTACACCGCAGGTCAAACTCTTCCATCAGTGTGTCAGAATCTTGAAGGCATTCATTGTAAAATTATGAGCTCTTGTTCAAGTTGTATTTTTAAATGACCACAATTAATAAGGAGGAACACTTGTACTTCTTAAACTGCTTCCTTGTGCCTTGTAAACCTTTCTTGAAGCTGACTGCGGAAAAAGTCCAGAAATCGGATGTACACATTTAGGCTATAATATTCAATTGGTGAAGTTGCCTGGACGTTGCTTTTACAATTCTGCCTTGAACAGCTTTCTTAAATGTGTATGATTACTACAAATTCAGCATTGAGAACAGTTAATCCAAGCTTGGGAATAAGTCCCACTGTTGTATAGAGGACTCTGTTTTACGTCTCCAAGTTTCCTCACCATCACACTATACATTTCAACAAAACATAAAACTGCATCATGTCACTCAGCCCAACAGGTTTCACAAAGCAGCAACGGGTTGTTTTATCTTGATTCAGGGAAACAGTTTTTAAAAAATATTTTCCTTCAACAGTCTAATGGATAATGCTCTGAAGAAATTACACACAGATATTGTTCCATGTCATTTCTAGCAGGTGGAATGCCGCAAGTCTTTGTTAAGGATAGCTTTAGTGAGTGAGCATTGGATACGTATGCAATATAATTGCTTATGCACCATTCATATGACCACTCATATTAGCAGCTCCGTCATAACCCTGTCCACACAAATATTGCAAGTTCAGCCTATTTTTCCAATGTTTTCAAAATAAAGCTTCCATCTGCCATGTCACTTATCTTCACAAAGCCTATAAAGTCTTCTCTTATTCTTGCAGCTTCAACATCAACGTACCTTATCAAGAGTGAGACCTGTTCTGAGGTACTCGTATCCAAAGTTTCATCTGCCAAAACAGATAAACACTGTGATGTATTGCATCTTTCAGCAATTTCTGGACTATCTTGTCACCACAAACTTCTTTTTGTTCGGTCTGTATTTGAGAACTATTATACTGGGCATTCATAGCTGCAGTTTTGAGATGACTTTTCAGGTCAGTGTCTCCTGATCTAGCACGAGATCTCAAAAAAGCCCTGAAAGTACCATCGTTGTGCAAAGGTTCTTCACAGGTAATAGGTAATCATTGCTTCCTCTTAAAGCTAGTTCTTGTTAGCCATAAAAAATACAATAGGTTCCACAATTGACAGTTTATTTTTGTTTTCTTCTTTCTGCTTCATGATGATGGGATACATCAAGACATTTTCACTGTGAATTAGTAAGACGTTTTCAGTCAAGCACAAGTTGTTTTGATGGTACTCTTTTTTATGTCCATAGAAGATTTGTATTGCATCTTTTCATCATACAAATGGTTTAGCAACCAATATTCCATGCTTCTGATGACCACCTCCCCCCCCCCCAATGTCTCCTCCAAACACCACACAATACTTACAGAGTGCACCTTGTACATGAAATGAGTAGGCTAACCAGGAAAATCTGTTGAACCATTTGGGTTGAAAACTTAGATGCCTCTTCTTATCCACAGGAAATACATATTCTGGTAGTGGATTTTTCACTAATAGAGCTTTCACTTGATCATCAGAAACAGTCTTGTTCATATAAAATCCAAAGTCTAACAATGACACAGCTTCTTGCTTTTGTACCTGTTCAATGGTTTCTTTTGCAGGGCTTCAATTAGATGAATCAGTGGCAGATACTTCAGTTTCCCGTTTCTTCAGTTTTTACTTGCAATCCCCATGTGCATGTTGTGGGGTAGTCACCAATACCAGCTGCTGCAATGGTTGTCAAGCTGCCACCTTCTTGTTCTTCAATATTTGGGGTTTTTTTCTTTTTTGCCATTAACTCAAAATGCTCAATTGCTTTGGTAGACATTTAGGCATTTTCTTGAGTCAGGTGAATGAAAGGAAACATTAACAGCAACTAACAGGGTTTTAGCAGATGTAAGAGAGAGCTCTGAAAGGGGAAGAGCAAGAGATCAGTGATGTGACTACTTTCAGTTGTTTTTAAAAATATTTTTTCAAAAGCTATTAAAGATAATTACATGGGGTAAAAAACAAATGAAACTACATGATAAAATCCACAATTGTGTTCAAATTTTACCAAAAAAAATGTTGATTAGAATCAGAGATACAGCATATATTTTCACTTTAAATTGGAATATCCAAAACTCAAGATCTGTCACCCAAACATATTACATTTTAAAAAACTATATAAAATACCTTCAATCTGGTACCTAGTTATTCAAAAATACTTGATAGTTTAGGAGAAATTAAAATACAAACTTTTAAAGCAAGCACAAATTATCATAGTTGCTATATACCTGGAAAAAATCATAAAATGCATTTAAACTTACATGTTTTTTTATAGAGCTTAACCTAGGGAGTCCAATTCTGACATCTGTTTTGGTGGATTATTTTGTTTTCATGTAAAAATGTTAATTAAATATCTGCAGTTTCAAAACTTGGTCTCTTCCACTATGTTGGTTATTGCAGCTATTGCAATGTAAATTGGTGGAAAGGTAGGTAATGATAATGTGAATAAATTATCAACATTGGTTGAGATAGTGCTTGCAGTTCTGGAGCAACTATAATTTTTGCTTCTCAAATATCATGAGGACTTGGTTAACCAGTTAAAATTCATGAGTAAAACCATTTTTTTAAACCTGAAAAATTTCATGGTGGGTGGGTAGGGTTGAACCCATAACCCCCTTCCCCTTGGCTATGGGCTTGATCCCCCTACAAATGCATTCATTTGGGGGATTTTAGGAAAAGAAGATTTCAAGGACAAAGGGTTTCTTGCTAGAGTGTGTAATTGCTCAGCTTAGACATTTTCAAAACTGACTGGGCATTCATCAGGCATGTCTGAGATCAAGACATCAAAAACTTTGAAATCCATGACTGTGAATCACCTGGAGTCTTAGTGGCAGAAGTTGTGGAAGCCAATTAGCAATAACCAATTGGACAGTTTGACACTATCCAGTTGCAGATGGATGTGCTTTGATTTCTCACAGAGCACTTTGACAGTGGCACATGCTTTTTCAAGGTTACTTTGTTCCCTTCTTTCCATTTATGACAGAACTGTATGAAGACACCACTTTTTTTAAAAAAAGAAGTACTATTTGTTCTTTATTTTCTCAGTGGACTTACTGTGTTCTACCAGCTGTTCTAAAGAGTCCCGTAATAGCTACTTTCTACTGAGAACAAAGAATAGCATTCACATAAGAAAACAGCAAGTCTTAAATAGTAGTTTGATTCTCAGCTATGGCGATTAGAGTTAGATACTAGAAATATAAGATCCACAAATTTAGCTCTCCTGGGATTGCAAGATATACATACAGTTTCTCTATACAGGCTCCTATGTTTTTACTCTTGCTATAGAGCAGGGGTGGGCAATTACCAACCCACCAGGTGTTTTGGACTTCAACTCCCAAAAATCCTAATAGCTGGTAAACTGGCTAGAGGAAGAAACCTGGTAATGCTATATCAATGCATATAAAAATTGCTATATACTTAAGGGGTCAGTGCTATGAAATATTGAGCTATTGAAACATGGAAGAGAAGGATGTGTCAACCAGTAGACAATGGGGAAAAGACTATGCCAATTTTATGTCACCCTGCGAACCTCATCACAGTGCAATAAGACTACTATGAGAAGATAGTTAGGACCCTGAAATGACTGAACCCATCCTGCTAATAAATTGCCATGTCAGATCTAAATGGCAAAGAGCAGCTATTCAGCCTAATTCAAACACTGTATCCCCAATGATTGGATTCCACATTATGCAAAGAAGTCAGGTTTCAAGCAGTACAGGCTGGCCATTATACAACTACGATTCAAATATTGATTTGCGAAACAACAAAATGCAATTCAAGTAAGCATTAATGCTAAAAAAGGACTGATACAATCATACGTATTTGAAACCTTATATTTATGCTGTGTTCTGTGTTTGTCATGAAAGTTTTATGTCAGTATCCTTTCTATAACTTTCAATACTGTGTGCCATTTACAACTTATTGTGACCCTAATGCAGCCCTGCCACTTGGTTTTCTTATCAATATTTGTTCAGAGAGGGTTTGCCATTGTCCTTCTCTGATCCTGAGAGAATGCGATTTGCCCAGAAATGTTGAGTAGATTGCCTTGGAACCAGTCATATTCAAACTCTGGCTCTCTATAAACCTATTATATATATATTATATATAGTATATATATTTTATATATCATGCATATCCTTATTGTAGGAGGAGTTACATGGCTATTCATATTTCAGAATGATGATTTTGATGACTGAGCCTTCCTCCTGGCCTGCCTGCGATCTACCAGGATGCCCTACGCGATCTACCAGTAGATCGCGATCTACCTAATGAGCACCCCTGCACTACATGATATGAGGCAGAAACTGATCGGGGGCAAACATTTATCTAGCGTGCTTTGCAGATGGCAGAACTATTCAGTACTGGTTTTGATTTTCTTATCCAGGGATCTGAACTAAACCTTGTGTGGCCACTTTGTTTTACTAGCAGAAATCCATACTAGTTGGATTGCTCATCCCGAAGTATCACACATGTTTTGAGCTAGAACAGTGGTTCTCAACCTGTGAGTCCCCAGGTGTTTTGGCCTACAACTCCCAGAAATCCCAGCCAGTTTACCAGCTGCTATGTTTTCTGGAAGTTGAAGACCAAAACATCTGGAGACCCATAGGTTGAGAACCACTGACTAGAACTTGGAAAAGTTACTCCTTTGGAATGTAATTACTAGAATCCTTCGACCAGCCTGTGGGCCATTTACATACCTTCACATAAGTCGGTTAAAATTATTAGGAGTCTAACTGCTGGACAAACCAAACCATGGAAGCCAAACACAGTATGAGAACTGCAGGGATTCCTGCCCAAAATCTGGAGCCATTATCGTCATCTTAACCAAACAATCAAGAGACATATTTGGTTGTGAGATTCTGCAATGTTATCATGAAATTATGTTGTGCACTGGTGTAGTTACGCTACTATTTGTATCAGATTATTTGCTTTCTGGTATTGTGATCATTTTATATTTTGCTACACATGTTTGGGAATTTGATTTTAAAGTGTCCTTTTCAATAAATAAATAAATAAACAAATAACTGGGGGAAATGCTACTTAACCCTAGAAAAAATGTCTTCTATCTAGGCACAACAGTAGTGTTAAAAATCAGAGTTTCATGCAGGTCATACATTTATTCACTTGCTTTTATAATAATTCCAAAAGAAAAACTTACAAGTAAAAATGATCACTACACAAAATCTCAACACAGTAGCACCACTACATTTATATTTAAACAACAATAGTTGAGGTGGCTAGATTTCCTTCATATTTCAGAGATAAATTTCCAAAATCCAGATAAGATTAATATTTTCTAATCAAGTCTCTAGAGTCTAGCATGCTCGTTCAGAATGAAATAAATGTACAGACTAAAAGGATTTGGTTCTGACTTTAAAAAGGAAATGTGACTGGCAAGCACAGTATAGCAACAGATAGTCCTTATGACTCCACCAAGTTTGTTTACATACAACATTTAAAGCAGTAAAAGTAATGTTCTTCTCAGCAGAATAACAGTTATGTATCTGATAGATGAATGGTATGACCACATCTCAAATTTCTTGAATCATACAACTTGATCCCACATTATTGGACTTTAGTAATTGCCACGAGCACATATTTTACAAAGGTAGAGTGCTAGTAAGATGAGTACTGTTAGAGTAGGATGTGAACTGTTAGCACTTCTTTACTCAACTGATTCCCTCATTGCTGTGATCTGCTCAAAGGAGATTCACAGAGTCAGAAACCTTTCTTTATTGTCTTAACATTTTCACTATGTTCAACTATGTTTTAGTCTTAAATCTGTTATATATATTTGTACATCTAAACTATAGAAAGACAGTTGAGAGTGTTAGCATTAATGTAATTCTGAAGGCTATTAGTCAAGAGCAGACCACCCTTACAGCGACACTTGGCTGATTTAAGTTATAACAATGGAATTTTCTACCATGGTCCATTGATAATATATGTATTTAGCTGTAAAATGGTCTGCAAAATTAGGCGTCTCAAGCTGAGCCAGGAAATATACTTGAACTTTAGAGTATTATCATCTTTCAAGAGAAAATGCAGTGTAATCGACACTCAGCCAATCTGCTTGTAGAACTGTGAAGAGAATGATGAATCAACAGCATCATACTTTGGGAACTGAAATAAGGGGATTTGTTTTCAACAGCTTGGAATGTGGTAGATGTCAAAAAGCAACTTACAATAATATCATATTCACTCTTGGCAATGGGTCCCCAACTGTACACTACTCAAATCTTCAAAATCAAAACATACAACAATTTTATCTAGTGAAGCAATATCCATTTATAGTGACATATAGAGATTACATAATAATTAAATGGTGTAGGCACAGGTAAGGTCATTTTGAGGTGCCCCAGACATGAATGGAAGTGTTTACCACTGCATTGAAGGGTCACTCCAAACCAGTCCAACTCATATTGAAATAATACTTTTCAAAACAAAACTAAAAAACAGGGAACTCTCGTTTCTAGGCAGCTGAAAGCACTTTGAATCTTTGTTGAAAGCACTTTGAATTATGCTCAAAGTGATTTCTAGTGGTGCAGTAATCCAAAAGCACTTCTGCAGTGCATTTGGGCACAGTGGCATTTCAAGATGGGTTTGCAACACCAAGACACAGGGTTTTTTTTGGTTTTTTTACCAAGACACAGTTTTGAAGTCTTGGCAGTAATGTCCTAAAATGAAAATGAACTAAAATACAGAAGAGATTAGTATACTTCATTACTGAAAGGCAGGATAACCATGACTTCAGATTCTTATAACTCTGGCTATAGTTCTTTACAGCGCCAGTAACATGGCAGTGGTTCCCAACCTTTGGTCCTCCAGGTGTTTTGGACTTTAGCTCTCAGAAACCCCAGCCAGCTTACAAGCTGTTAGGAATTGTGGGAGCTGTAGTCTAAAATGCCTGGAGGACCAAAGGTTGGGAACCACTGCAGAGGGTTTGTCAGAACTCTGGGGCATGGTTTAGGGTACAACAGCAACTACAGAAAGGAGAGGGATTGCTGATTCTGGTGGAAGCAGAACTAAGCAGCTGTAGTACACCACTCAATGTTGGCAAGAGATTAGCAAAAGACTGTGATGAACACAGTGTTAGAGAAACTTTTCTATAATTTGCTAAAAAGCTTTGTCGCTGAATTTCAAAACTGGGGGGAAGAGGCAAAGCTATAGAACTCTCCAAACGACATCTCTGATGTGGCAAGCTTTCCCCAATTTTTGTTTGTGTGCATACATGGTAAACTGCTGTTTTGATTATGCCTTCTTGACTCTGTTTTCCCAAAGTGGAGCCAATGCTGCAGTTATTAGAGCACCTGCAGGAGATAAATTCCTTGTCACAATTTGCTGAAAATGATAGGCTCCATTAGGCATGTTTAGGATAGTTCCACTGAAACAAACAGCACAATCTAACTGAAGCCCTAATGATTTTGGGGGATAAACTCAATGACAGCCCCTAATTAGAGCAGACTCACTGAAATGAATTAGACTTGTTAGTCACAAATCATGCAATTGATTTGAAAGAGTCTGTTCCTAATGGGACAAACATTGGATTCATCCCAATGGGTCTGCACTAAGCAAGATTCCAGGCTGAATATCTGGCTCTAACCCAGAATCCATTCCTGTCTTTCTCCTCTTAATTCTTGCATAAAGAGTATAATAACCCTCACATAAATTACACAATGCAGGAAACTGGCAAATGTATACTGCTATTCTATAAATGTATATTCTATAACTGAATTACCAAGCTAATAAAGTGCCTTGCAAAATGTAATCTACCCATAAAATCCTCCCTGGTTTCTCTTTTCTTTTCTTTTCTTATAGTAAGTTAGTTTTACTAAACACAGCACACATCTAACACAATATATGCCATTATTGCTAATGATTTGGATTGCTTCAAGCTGCTTAGTGTGCACATGATAATCTTAAATCAATTGAGTTTTTGAAAAACATTTTGTTTTACATCATTGTTGAGAGAGAAAAAAGCGGATATCATTGACAGTGTGGAACAGTGGGAATGAGTGGAAAGGGGCTAGCCCTGTATGAACTGGCTTTCCAGCTCATTTAAAATCCCCCTTTAAAAAAAGCAGTAGCGGAATGCAGCAGTCCTTTAAAAGATCAAGATTACAATGAAGGAGGCTTCTGCCGAAGAACCCACTTTGTAGATCTCCACATGAATCTTGACAAATCAGCCCCTAAGCAACAGGGAACCTCACAATTGACTCATGGTGCAGCAGGAGGAGTTGATGGAAAGGAAGAACAGGAAGGTCACAAAGAGCACAGACAGTTTTTATATTTCCATAGTCCTTTTTTTGCATCTTGGCCACTACCATTCAAAGTCTATTGCTTCTGTAGAATTTGACACGGTTTTCCATCAAGTCTACCTTTGTCTATCATCTAGGGGTGGATATCCCCAATTTAAATACTTTGAAACCCGTTAATATTTGGTATTTGAAATTATTTTGACCCTATATCGACCCTCAGCGTCCAACCCGGAAGTGAAGTTTCAAAACCGAACCCGGGATCGCCATTTTTTGTAAAGGGCATGTTATTAGTTCATTCCCCCCCTTCAGTTCTCAACTCGCGAGAGGAGACTGGAGGGTAGCATGACCCTCCTTTCTCCTCTCGCCAGCTGAGAACTGAGGTGGCCACTTTGGAAGCAGCCCGGCCGAGCTTTCCTCTGTTTCCCCAGGCTCTCTCTCACAAGCAGAGGGAGAGCCTGGAGAACAGGAGGAAATTCCTCTGAATCTCGGAGTTAGTTCTCAGCAGGGAAGGAGGTGCGGATACCCTCCGCACTTCCTTTCCTTCCTGCTAAGAACTAAAGCACATCAAGCCTTGATGCGCTTTAGTTCTTAGCAAGGAAGGAGGTGCGTATGCCCTCCGCACTTCCTTCCCTCCCTGCTAAGAACTAAAGCGTGTCAAGCCTTGACACGTTTTAGTTCTTAGCAGGGAAGGAGTTGCGGATGCCCTCCCCACCTCCTTCCCTCCCTGATAAGAACTAAAGCACGCCAAGCCTTGACGTGCTTTAGTTCTTCGCAGGTAAGGATGTGTATGCCCTCCCCACCTCCTTCCCTGCTGAGAACTAACAGGAAATAATAACGAATTTTCGTTAATAATTACATTTGAATAACGTAATTTTACGGAAATTTTTCAGAACACTTTCTATATCGAACCAGCGATGACATCCTCCCCCCCACCGCAAGTTTAGAAACAAAACACCCCTACTATCATCTATACTTGACATACATATTACATCTCTTTCTCACCCATCTTGAAAGCTAGTGGTCCTCTGCCTGCTCTTGGGACTCTTCGGAATTCTGATTATGAGCTTTTCTGCCTTCCAGGTATGCGAGCCAATTTGTGGACAGATTCTGGGGATATTATTTAATGTGGCCAGCTTTTCACTGGTATATACAGGTGTACAATAAATTAATGTAATTTAACAATGGTATGAAATGATTCTGTATGTGATAATGAATAAATCCATGGGATCTGAAGTATACTGGCTGCAAATTGTACATACCCTGGAGCACATCACCTAATGTTTGTAACCCTCCCTCCTTCCCTCCCTTCCTGATACTATCTTATTTTTTTCCTATCATCTCATAACTGGGAAAAGGAAATAATTCTTAAAGCAGCATTTCAATCTAGACTTTTCTAAAAAGCATATTTCTCATATACTAAGACCATTATCCAGTTTTGCAGCTATGATTCTAGAAAGACAAAGACTGTAAACCGCTCACGTGTATTTATCTTCTGGAGTGAGATGTGCTTTTCCAATTGTCTGCGAAGTTTCACTTCTGCGCCATATTTTCCTGTGGTCCCATTATCAGCCAAGATAAAATGAGAATGCATGCTGTTGAGTACTGTCAGTTTACTCATTGGGTTGGACATTGTTTGGTACGGCCGGACCACCTGTATAAGAGAGAAAAGTAAAGAATGCCACCATAGGGACAAACAGTGTGGAATAGCTAATAAAAGACTAGAGATAATAAGCTGATAGGAAGGTGTCAAAATTGTTCTTACTTGATAAATCCAAGTATTACTGGGAAGTTTCAAATGCAAATAAATCTGTAAGTCATAATGACATTGAAAAATATGCTGTTCAAATTCCAGTTTCCTTTTTTTGCATTACAAATGGAAGAATATTAGTATTAGCTCCCTCAATATATTTGTTTTGTTTGGAAATCAGTAAATGGGCACAGAATTCTGTTTATCATAATACGCTATGCATTCTAAATGCATTTTCACCATTGGTAAAAAAAAAAAACACCCCTCAGCATTTGGAGGCCTTTCTATTTAAATCTCCCCCTCTCACTAGGTCAGTGTTTCCCAACCTTTTTTGAGCCGCGGCACACTTTTAACATTAAAAAAATCTGGCGGCACACCCCAACCAAAATGACACAAAATGACACCCTAACACAGTAAAGAACGGCTGGGGAATGGTGGCCTGCTGGGAGCAGCTGCTGGGAGTGCCAAAGCTGGGGGAGGGGGAGGAGCCAGGCCGTGCCATGCCCTGCCCCCTCCCCCCAGCTTCAGTTCTCTCACAGCTTCGCCAGCCTTGAGGGGGCAGTGCCAAGCCAGCATTGTGCTGGCTCTGCCACTGCTGGCTTGGCACTGCCCCCTCAAGGCTGGCAAAGCTGTGTGAGCACTGAAGCCAGGAGGGGGGGGGGGAGCCATGCCCTGCCCTCTCTCCCGGCTTCAGCTTTCCCACAGAGGAGGAGCATGAGCAGTGGATGGGCTTCAGTGGGCAGGGTCCTCCTCCGCGCAGCTTCAGCGAGTGAGGGGCGAGAGTCATGGTGGGAGTCATGGCGGATTGGAGGCTGGCTGGGGAAACAGCCGAAGGAGGCGGCGCCCGGCCCCTTCTTCTTTCTTCACCGCCGCCTGGCCCTCCTCCTCCTCCCCAAGCAGCAGGAGTTCGGCAGGAGCAGGGGGGAAGGAAGGGGGGCAGAGAGCTTTTCTTGCGGCACACCTGATGATCACTCACAGCACACTAGTGTGCCACGGCACACTGGTTGAGAAGCACTGCACTAGGTGACGTACTTTACTCCCCATTGGTCTTAGGTTTGGTGTGCCAATTTAGTTGAATAGAACAGTATTGACTAGGGGATGGATACAGACGTGATATTTTAATTTTGATTGATTGTTGTTAGTTTGTTTAATTGCTACAGTTTTAAACTTGTATTAATTGTTTTATATTTTCTGTTGTTTTTCGGCATCTAATTGCTGCCTGTTAGCCACTTTGAGTCCCCCCTCGGGGGTTGAGAAGGGCAGGGTAAAAATACTGTAAATAAATAAATAAGTAGCAACTGAATATGCATCACTTCCTCTTTTTGAGTCCCATTTTGGTTGAAAAAGTTAGAACTATTTACTCTGTCCCATTTAGTTTTATTTTGGACTTTTTTAAAGCATACCAGAGATAGCATTCTGTTACTGACATACATGTGTAAGTATGGATTATGTGCATGTATGTATTTCTTTGAATTAGGTGTAAGATATTCTATAGACCTTTGTGCTTAATCAAAAACCACCTCCCAGGGGCTGTCAAGTTTTGGGAAGGGTGCTCCTGTTGCTTACTGATGTTAGATGCTGTTAATGGCAAGACTACAATATAGATGAGGGATGGTTACAAAAACTTTGCAAAATAGATTTCTTGTATTTCATCCAAAAGTTGCTCTTTCCAAGACAGTATGAATCTAGAAATACAAGGAAGAGCAACATCCTTTTTGCATTACTAATTTGGACATCTTTTTAAGAATTGATGAAAGCAGACAGTAGAAAACAACTTTTTTTAAAAAAAAATTTGTTTTTGCATTAAATCAAAAGAAAATATATCTATTTTAAAAGCACTTGTTTGCAAACATAATCGCTTGGCAAAAAGTCCATAATGCCGAGCCATTTTTCTTTGTTCTTTAGATGTCAGCACTTGCTAAGCATTTGTTTGTCCTTTATAGATAAAACAAAACGTCCACATTCTTCTCATTTTCTTGAAATATGCCATCACACAGAGCAGAACAGCAAGATTTAAACATTTGCCAGAAAAAGAGAACAATCAACTTAGAAAAGAAAATGCAGACAACTTGCAAAACTCTGTAGTGGTAGTACTGGCCAATACTGCAGAAACAAGATTGGATTGGATAATAGAGAATGAAAAGTAAGTTCATTCTTTATTATGCTAGCAAGATGTAAATATTAATAAAGAATTCTTTTATGTGTGAAAATTCATACTAGCAGCTGGTTTTCTCATTATTTGCCATGTCTAGCTGTTGGATATGTGTCCTCCTCCCCTCCCACTCTTTACTTCATGTTATATATAATGAGCTTTTTGGTTACTGAATTCCATTATGTGAATCTGTGGTGAGGTGACTTAGTGCCAATTTGTTCTCTGCAATGTGAAAGAATCCACCCTTTTCCTTATCATTGGCTATTGACTTGAGGAAGATGTGAGGTGGGTTTTTGTCTCAAGATCACTTCCTCAGAAAAGAGCTCTAAAACACCTTGTGATCCCTCCAAGGGATCAGTCTAGGACAGTGGTTCTCAGCCTGTGAGTCCCCAGAAGTTTTGGCCTTCAGCTCCCAGAGATCCTAACAGCTGGTAAACCGGCTGGGATTTTTGGGAGTTGTAGGCCAAAACACCTGAGAACCCACAGGTTGAGAACCACTGGTCTAGGATGAACTGCAGAGACCTATAATGAGGTTCCGAGTTTAGAAGTCAACCAGTCGGAAGACCTCGTTTATATAGGTTGACAAATCCAATATGTGCCTGCATGTGTTGTTCACATTGTCTGCAGATTCCTGTTGTTAATAAAGTTGTGGCAAGATTCAGTTCTGACATTGGTTTCTCACATTTATTGAAGCACCCAGAAACGGGCAACTGTCAGGTACTTTATTTCCAGGAACAGTATGAGATTGAATCAGAAGGTTGTTGTGGTCCTTGTTTACAAGACAAATGTAGCTGCTGGCAGATCTAGTCATTTTCTATACTGTATTGAAATCCTACATGTCAGTTTCACTTCCTAACTGAAAGGTAATGTTCCTTCCAACGATTATCCTCAGAGAAGAAAACCACTAAAGAAAGGAGTTATAGCTTATTATACAGACATGACTGTTACAATGTCAAATACATTTTAAACATTGTGTCTGGATGTTTAGTACTGTATAGCATGATTTTAATTTCTAAGGATACATGCTTCCAGCACTGTCTATGGGGCCTTCCACACAGCCATATAATCCAGAATATCAAGGCAGAAAATCCCACAATATCTGCTTTGAACTGGGTTATCTGAGTCTACACTGCCATCTATTCCAATTCAAAGCAGAAAATGTAGGATTTTATTCAGCTGCGTGGATCTAGCCATAAGTAGTGAGATATAACATATAACATACAACCTAACACATATGTGTGTGCATGTTAGGGTGTCAATTAGGTACAGGTCTCAGAATGTAAACATGCTAGAACATTGTCCTTCATTTTGTACAGTTCTACAAAATATCAATCTGTTGTACATAATAGCCTTAACAGTTCTTTATGTGTTGTTTGATACATTCCACTTTAATTCAACAGGCTGTTGACATAAGTCTTCTTATATATACCTTTTTCAAAAATTAACATTTAACTAGGCATCTTTACTTTGAAGTAAGTCCCATTGAACCTGATGGATCTTGCTCCATAGCAAGCATGGCTAAGATTGTAATTTTTTTAAATGTAAGAATTTTACATTTCTTCATAACTGTAGCTGAAAATGGAAATATGGGCAACCGCCCCCCTAAACAAAAAGTATGAGGCTCTTCACCTTCAGAAGGCTATTTATGAAGTTTAGGAAGTTACAGGAAGGTAATTGGTGAAAAAACAGGAACAGGGAAGCAGACTAGTGGAGAACGAATGGTAAGGAAGTACTGTACTACATTTCTGTATCTCTTAGAGTGAAGCTGGGACAGAGGAGAAGAATATCCACACTCCTGTTTATTATATTTTTTATTATAGCTGGGCTTCTGTGATGCAAGATGGATGATAAATCACATAATTCAATTACTTTGAAATAAATAATTACCTATTCTGTATTTTATTGACCTGTAAACTCTTTCCTACTGAAGGGGTCTATGCAGCGTTGCTTCAGATAGCATTCCAAATAATAGTTGCTCTTCCCTTTCATCAGCATATTTTTATTGCACCTTCCCTGTTAGTCTTAAAGTATTGTATATCTTGATAGAGTAGTACTGGTTGAGCATCCCTTATCCTGAATGATCTGGACTGGAAGTGTTCTGCATTTCAGATTTTTTTAAAAAAATTGAAATACTTTCATATACATAATGAGATATCATGGAGGCGGTACCCAAATATAAACACAAAATTTGTTTATATTTCATATACACCCTTATAATTTTAGACCCAATATTTTGAATAAATTTGTACATGGAACAAAATTTGTGTGTATTGACCCATTGCAAAACAAAGGTGTCACTATTTCGGATTTCAGTGTACTTTGGTTTTTGGAATTTCAGATAAGGGGTGCTTAAATATCTTCTGTCAGTTTTAGAAATTTATCTACAGATTCCGTCTCCCAAGCAGGCATAACACTCACACCTGCTTTGAATGCTTGCACTTAGTTCTATGCCACATAAAGAAAAAACATAAT
Organism: Anolis apletophallus; assembly: GCA_030556195.1. Classification (NCBI taxonomy): domain Eukaryota; kingdom Metazoa; phylum Chordata; class Lepidosauria; order Squamata; family Anolidae; genus Anolis; species Anolis apletophallus. The sequence goes on along the minus strand of JARBWK010000006.1, from coordinate 95,231,814 downwards.
CTGAACATTAGATGAACTAAGGAAATGCAGGAAGCAGGAAATGAAGTCTGAACTCTTACTAGAAGCTGACTAAACAGAAATTTCCATACTTTAGACATATCACGAGACTCACTGGAAAGGATAATAAGGTTGGAAAAAGTAGAAGGCAGTAGAAAAAGAGGAAGATTGCATTTAAAGTGGAGAATTCAAAGACAACCATGTGCAATGAGATCTTACAGCACTTTAGAGATGCATGGATGAGCAGAGCAGTTGATGACCTTGCAGATCTCTCAGTCATAGAGTTGCCATAAGCCTATGTTGACTTGATAGCAAATAACAGCAACAAGGACCCGCTCACAAGTTATAGTAGGACTCCTTAGCTTCATCTCTTCCCTTTTTCTTGATTTCTGAAGTGTGACAATTTCTGGAGATTTGTCAGCATTCTTTCTAAATGCCCACAAGAGTCCTTGAGACTTTGCAAGTCACCCAAAAACAAATGACTGAAAAGTCATTGTTGCTGAACACAGATGTAGAACTACATCAGTTACACTGTAGAACAGAAATAGATACTGGCAGAAACAGAACAGGATTTTGTTGCCATTGTGAGTGAGGCATTGGTGAGTCTGAAAACAATGAGAGATTCCTAGTCAACTGTGAATTTCACTTGGCTATCTTGGGTCATTTGCCACCTCATCTTAACCTACCCAAAAGGGCTGTTCTGAGAATAAGAGAGAAATTATGCATACTGCCCACAGATAGGTGAAAGAAGGACAAGATAAATATGTAACCAAAATACATTCTGCACACAAAGGGAATGTTTTGACAGTTTTCCTTTTTTGATGGTAACTTAACTAGACAGTTTGAACCCACTTGTGGTGTTACAAATGTGATTTGAATTTGATAAGTCTTTTACTGTACTTTGTTTTAATCCAAAAATAATTTCAGTTTTGCACAGGCACTTCTTTCACTGTATGCTTGGTCACTGTTTTTCAACTGAATTAATGTATTTGTTACTATAGCACAGTGGTTCCCAACCTTTGGGCTACCAGGTGTTTTGGACTTCAACTCCCAGAAATCCCAGCCAGTTTACCAGCAGTTACAAACTGTGGGGGCTGAATTCCAAAACACCTGGAGGCCAAAAGGTTGGAAACCACTGCATAACATATTGCCTTTTCTTGTTTCCTATTGTGCAAATAGCAGAATATGTACTAATTTAAATCTATTGAACATTTGCACAAATATTATATTAAAATACTGAAAACAAATGAGATCTAGGAGAAATTTGATTTTTATGCTACCCTAAAATGATCTAAGGTGGTGTAGGACTTGCATTTTGATTTGGTACAATCAACTACTGTTGTTGTTGTTGTTTTATCTTTATTTACTATATTTATATACTGCTCTTCTCAGCCCTCGGGCGACTTAAAGTGGTTTACAGTAACAAAATTCAATGCTCAAAACTGCTTCTGCAGTTATTGTGTGCTTTCAAGTCATTTATAAGTCATGACAACCCAATCATGGGTTTTTCTGAGGCTCAGAGTTTGATTTGCCCAAGGTCAACTAGTGGATTTTCATGTCCAAGCGAAATTTGAATGCTGTTCTCCATAGCAGTGCTCAAGCTTCTATGAGCCACACTGGCTCTGAAGTAACATGGTTAATTCCTTGAAATTTCTCACCAAAAAGTAATATGTGGGTGTGTCTTCTAAGAACAGTTTTAAAAGCAATAAAAAAACCTTTATGCAAACTTCACAATGTAGTTGTTATGAATGTAAAATGCACCAGCTCAGTCTTTGTCACCAAGGAAGCACATGTGACTCATTACAAAGAGCTGCCGGGAAAAGTTAATGTTGAGACCACTTCCACTCCGTTTCATAAAACCAAGCTTGTGTTGTGATGACACGATCTCACAAAGTTTCCTGCTCTTGGTTTACAGTTATTGACAATGCTGATGCTGACATGAGTAAGGCATTCTTACAAGGTAACATGAGATGTGTCCAATATGTTGTGTTTCAAGAAAATGGAAGATAATAGTGTCATACATAGATCAGAAGGGTGCAGGGCAGAGGTTTGAGGAAAGACATGAATTAAGATTTTAAGGACAGCTTCACAGCATATATATTGTTATTCTTAATTTCTTTGCATTTCATAATTAATTTCTTTGCATGATCAAGCCTAAAATGTGAAATACACAACACCTGCTACAGTTTCCTCTTTTACACAGCCATTAAAGGGACAATGACCTCAATCCCGGATTTCAGCTGTTAACCCTAATTCAGTCAATACTGCCTTTAATTTAAATATCTCCCAAAAATGAATAATAAAATTCTGTTCTGTATCTGAATCCAAAGTTCATCCTTATTCAAGCCTACTTTTGCCCATAAAGACAACATCTGTGGCATGGTTTTCTTTTTTAAAGAATAGGATGTGACTTCTGGATTATTTCCTATTGTAAAATGCCTCTTTTTGAGTGTTGCAGGGCATTTGGAACCAGTGTATCCCAGTTTTCCTGTTGTGACAATGCAACAAGGGAACTGCTACCCTTTAAGGCAAAGCTTTCTAAACATTAATGTTGTTGACACACCCTTTTAGACATGCATCATTTTGCAACACAGTAATTGAGTTTTACTAGCAATCCCTTGTAAGAGATACACACACACACAAACTGTAATAATGAAATGTATGGGAACACAACATATCTCATGAAAACCTTTCATTTAAAAATATAATTGATTGCTTATTTCATGTAGACTCACATGTTTCTTTCTACCTCCGTGTGACACACCTATACACTTGAGTTGACACACTAATGTATCATGACACACAGTTTGGAAAGCTCTGCTCTAGGCAGGGGAGTTATGTGAGTTCATAAACCCCAGTAGTTGTTCACTTCTGATTGTGCAGAAGAACGTATTTAAGGAGGATGTGCTTGCAGACTTTTTAATTAGTCCCTCTGTATATTCTACGATCACCTAGGGCTGCATTAAACCAACCTCATATTCACAGCTTCCTGCCCTTTCCAGCAACTATCTATAGCTCCAACCAGAAAATAATCAAACAAATCAGATGTTGCAACAGTTCTATACTGAGATCATAAACCATTGTACTGAGATTGGAGGCTATGTCATTCCTTTACCTGATGTGGTTACGGTTAGCTTTTTATAAAATTATGCATATCAAATGAAATGCTTAATGAAACATTTAGACTGAAAGGTCATGACAGAAATATAATATGCAGCTATAATGTCACTGATTTCTTTGAATGCAAGTTCTATCACGGATCTTGTAAACATAAAGACAAAAACTGCAGGAACATCCCCGGCCAGACTGCTGTTACCTGTGTTTACTCCTCCAGTGAATATCCACGCTCCTGTTGTCATGGCTGCTTTAATGAGGCCTTTCCCAAATACTTGCTTGAGTTTTGGCTGAAGTTCAAAATTCTGGAGACCTCCGTGCACAGAGATGAGAAGTTTGGGGAGTTCAAGCTGCCATTCTTTGGTCATCAAGTGTAGAAGAAGATCAGGCTTTGTGTCAAAAGAGACACGCACATACTACAGAAAGAACAAGGTAGTTCAAAACAAATAGAAGAAAAAGTGAAGAAAAGGGTAATAAGCATTATTTCCATCTTCTCTAACTCATTGCAACATTGGTGCATTTTTGCTTGTATTTTTGCTGTCAACAGCCTTCCCTAAAATTATGTCAGTATTTTCTGGCTTTAATAAATTTCTGTACAACTGAACTTTTTCAAAAGCTAATACTGAACCACAGCTCAGATAGATATATTAGTATGAAAGATATATCAGCAAATATAGTTTGCCAGCAGAGGAAAGTCAGCAAATTAAATTAGAAATGTTGATTTAAAGAGAGTAGGATGCTTTTACAATATGATTTTCTATGAAATTGTTACATAACATGGCAAGCAAAGAACTTCAAAACTAACTCAACTGTCAGCAAAATTTGAATCACTCATTTTAAAACAGCACCCACATAGCAAACTGGTGTTAAACTCTAGAAAAATTGCAAGGCTATGTAATAGGCATCTTCTTGTGATGAATTGCCGTAAGCTTTGGTGTCGTATTGGATTCCCAGCTGACGATGGAAGCTCAGATCTCTGCCATTAGCAAGCAGGCTTTCTTCCATCTTCGCCAGGCAAGGCAACTAGTACCTCACCTCCCGACAGAGGCTTTGGCAATGGTAATCCATGCCACAGTCACCTCGAGGCTGGATTACTATAACACATTGTATGTTAGCACCCCTTCATCAGCGATCCAGAAGATTCAGGTAGTCCAAAATGCAGCCACCAGATTACTCATGAGGACATCCATGAGACACCACATAACTCCGACTCTCTACCACCATATATAAGAGCCATGCCCGATTTACGGTCATTCACACAAGCTCTTAAAACCTGGCTCTTTGTTAAAGCTTTTAATTTGTAATCATTTAATATTTTGTACATGCTGTTTTTATCTGTTATGTAAGTCGCTTAGAGCCCTTTAGTGGGAAGCGTCTCATGAAATAATAAATTTGATTGATTGATTGATGTGAACACAAATATAAAATAATTACCATTATGTGAAAGGTTATAATTAAGCCTTGCATTCATTTCCTATCCCTACCCTCTCACTCATTCCTGTGGAGAAGATAAGAAGATTTTGTTCTGATTTTTAGTTAACTGCTCTTCAGTATTACATATATCCAAATCCAAACTATGGTAAATCTTAGCCAAATTTTGTTTAAACAGGAAAATTTAAATACTGGTTTAAGGAGTTGCCTTGTTTCAATTTAGCTGCATCTATACTGTAGAATTAATGCCATTTGATACAATTTTAACTGCTATGGCTCAATGCAATGGAATTGAAGGGCCCTTACAGAAAGGCCCTATATCCCAGCATCTGATGCCAGGTTTTCTGCTTGAAACAGGATTATATGAGTCTGCAGTGCCAGATAATATGGGAAAAACAGAAAACTTGGGATCAGATCCTGGGTTATAGGGTTTGTCTGGAAGGGACCTTAGGACTGTAGTTTGGTGAAGCAGCAGTACTCTAAATAGTGAATACTATGTAAAATTACAACTCCCATGATTCCATAGCTTTGGGGTATAGCAGTTAAAGTTATGTGAAACTGCATTCATTCTTGAATTCTAAACTCATGTCCTGTGTTTAGGTCTCTGTACTGTTTGATTAATGTGTATTTTAAGGAAATGCTTTGATATGTAGGTTGTTTCTGGCCTATGGCAATCCTAAAGCTATCAGAGGCTTTTCTTGGCAAGATTTATTCAAAAACAGTTTGCCATTTGCCATCCTCTGAAGTTGAAAAAGTGTGATTTTTCCCAAGGTCACCCAGGGGGTTTTGTGGCCAACCAGGGATTCAATCCCTAGTCTCCAGAGTCACAGTCCAGTGCAGAAACTACAAATCAAGAGAAAAGAGAGGGCTTTTTAAAGGAAGCCCAGGGTAGGATAGCTCCAGGTCGATCACACTTCCTTCCATGGGAGGTGGGGAAGCCTCCTTAAAATGCTTTGGAAAGCTGTGTGCTGTGGGAAGAGAGCACCACACGCACCTGCATCACCTGTCTCCTCTAGAGTAGAGAGCTTTAACTAAGTATTAAATCTGATCTCCTCTACGGATAAAGGGGAAAGGATCATAGAAAGAGTGATATCTTAACTCCAATGCTTTTAATCCAGGTCTTAATAAAGGATATAAGGACAAACAATGCCTAAAATGAAGGGAAGGGGAGCCTGGGAAGTCTCCCCATAATGAGCCAAATTAAAAAAATGAATCTTTCAACTGTCCTTTTGAATTTAGGATGCTCCTGAAAAAATTGATTGGGACCCCCACCAAAATTCAGGACCCCAAAACAGATCTCAGTTTGCCCTAATTGCATGAGCCAAATGTTTATTACTTTTTTGTTCTCCATTTTTTCTCCAATCCTCCTTTTAACAAAGATTCTGTTTATGAGGAATTCAGAATCTTGCATACTGCAAACTAATTGGGATGTTTTGTTTTGACCTAATGAAGTGAAAACTCAACTGTGAATTTTGTAATTTTGTCTTATGAACCAAGTTGCCCATGTTTGCTCTGTGTGTGGAAGAAAAATGCCTCTAATAATTAAACAACATGCAGGAAACAGAATGTTATGTGCAAAAAAGAACATTATCTGGGTGGAAAATTGTATTTCAACACAGAAATGTTAACTCGTTTTCAGAAAATGCTATAATTTCAGATTTGTTCTGCAGAAAATTTGCACATGGTTGATTGGCACAGAAAACACAATTTTCTGCACAGGAATTAATGTTAATATTTCTGTGTCAGAATATTATTTTTCATGCACAATTTTTTTCCTGTGGAAAACAACCACATGTGACTTTTCAAATGGAAAACAACTACATGCCTGGTTTTCCAAGATGTTTTTCACAATGAGAAGAAAATTGATGAAGCTGATTGTCACTACTTTTAAGAAGAAACGTAGTTTACATGCACAGCGTTGCAGTCTACTAGCATCCTTATTACAATCCTGCTATAGATATATTCATTCTGTAGAATTGTATGTTCAGTTTAATTCTGGATTCAGTGGCAATCTATTTCCTATTTAACTCACATCTCCAACCAAATGTTTGCAAGTTCAGAAATGGTCAAAGGTTATGGCGAGTTACTTACACACAATCTTATACACAGAGATATGCAGGTATTTCCAATTTACACGATCTATAAGTCTAAAAGGTTTGGCCTTCCTCAATAAAAAAAAATCAGGGGTTCCTTCACATGCTTTGGAATCCCACAGTTTGTACTTTGTGAGGCATCAAAACTCTCTAGCGGAGGGTCCTAAATATCAATCCATAATCTGCAAATAGAGAACCAGTGTGGCATAGCAGCTTCAATTCTCTACCGAGACACTGAAACCACTGGGTGACTTTGGGCATGTTACATGCTCCTATCCTCAGAGAAGGGCAAAGGCAAACCCCTTCTAAATAAAGCTTGTCAAGAAAAACCCATGAAAGGGTCAGAAAGGACTTGAAGACACACAAAACAACAAATTACAAACTCCAGGGTTCTGGACGATGGAATCTGACAGTGAAAGTGGAATCATAAAATTATAACTGTATTATACAGCTTTAGTTCTACTATCTATGGCACAACTTTCATCTGCTGTCGATGAATAGCGGGTGCTATTGCCAGCAACACAGCCCAAGTCCATATGTTTCTACTATTCATGAAGCACTGTCTCCCTCTTCTCTTTAGCTGGTCATTGACCGTAATAAAGCGAACTCAAACTTGAACTATTAGTCATAAATTACAAGGGATGACATAGTTATTTCCAGTTATATTCCCCCCACTCCTCAAAAGTTGGCAAATTTTGTTAGAATGTGTCTGAGATGAAGTTAGAAAGGATGTAAAGAAGACTGTTAGCTTCCTGGGCTAAGATAGGTAGGTAAAGGGTATGATGTTTGCTGACATATACCATGTTCAGGGAAAGTAATGTGCTGGAGAACCTTTAACTGGGCCATAAACAGAAAAAATGGGAAAGGGTTACTAGGCTTGAGGAAATGTGTCATTTTACTGTATTAACTAGAACACTAAATTGACTTTCTTGGCTCTGTAGAAGGGTTCCCTGCAGCAGAAATATGCTTCATTGGAGGAGGACTGATACATTGTATTCTGGAATTAGACAATTAAATTGTATCAGTTCATGTATGCATTTTGTTGAATAAGCAAACTGGTTGTGCTGATAAAAAAAACCTTAACTCCATCTTCTCACAACAGAGTTCCTTTCTGTGGCAAGAACAAATTACTTTTTCAATGATAAGCAGAAAGTCTCAGAAATCACACGTAGAAAACGGCATTCATTTTCAAAGTTACATCAGTACCTAATAGAGCCTGATTTTTTTTCTTGGATGCTTGACAGGCTGAAGTATTTCCTTCTTCTTTAATAAATAAATACAAAACACTGCATTGCAGAAAGAACTTGGTTACTTAATATTAAAGAACATATATTCAATCAATAGTTTTGTTAAATTTCCCTCCTTTTGGCTGTGGAAAGCAGTGGAGGTTGATCTGCCTAGTCAACTCTCATGAAATGAACAAAACATATTAGAGGATTTTTATCTGCAGTGAGTTTCATCTTTGCAGTATTATCTGTATCTCATTCTCTTTGGCCACATTATTTCCTGGCACCAGGCTCAAACTGATTGAAAAAAAGGTTCATTCAGAATGAGCAGTACACTCTAGTATTTAGCAAGGGCATGAACATGGAGCTAAATGTAAAATGGAGCAGATTCCCTTCTGCACAATTAGCACTTGCCTTACAATTTTAGAAAATATTGGGAACAGGATGATTGGTTCATTTGAGGTGGATAGATCAGAAGGCAGAAACAATGCAATGCTGCCAAAAATACTAGCCATGCATAGATTTCTGCTGTCCCTTTATTCTAAAATGTACATAGTACAACTTACCTCATACCCAGGTATTATGATAACCAATCCCATCTTCCCATCTACAATTGCTCTCATTCCTCACTTCAACCAACTATGAAGTACATTGAGAAAGCATCCAACAATGGCACCGGGCTTCTGCAAGTGCTAGAGGCAATCCCTCCATTTTCTATAGCCTTCCCATCAGGCAAGGCCCCTCAAAATGACCCCTGATTAACAAAAAGAGGGGAGAGGCTAAAACTGTACCAATGCTTCTGAAAACATTGCACTGAATTGAGGAAGTTCTCTAATAGCAAGTCCGACCACTAACCAACTTATCTCAGTACTGTCAACACTATTGTCAATGTCTCTCTGGAGATTCAGGATATGACTTTTCCTTGTTCTATGTGGAATTTGTGGAGATTTAACCTACAGGCATTTGCATGAGAGGCAAAGGCTTTATTTCTCATACTCTTCTTGCCATATCTGATGTTTTCCACATTTGCTATTGCAGGTTAAGCTCCTTGGATTCAAGAATCATCAACATTGCCCATGTAAGACATTATGTTGAATAGTTTTCTGTGGAGTAACCATGGTAGTTTGTTGTAGATAAAACAAGAATTTTCTGAAAATGTGTCAAATACTAATGTATTTATTACCACAAGGTTTCCCACTTCATCTACAACATGGGTTATTGCTCCAAACATTAACAAAACTGAAGGAAGCGTACTGTGAATAACTATTGTTATTAGTGTAATTGTCACTGTCCATTCTTTATAAATTTAGTTTTCCTGGCTTCATTGTCCATACATTCATCCCAGAAAACCATAAAAACACATACTTACAGAAGATGATGGAGAAAGGGCATATTATGACACAATAAGATATTTAATTACCATGGCTTTATTTGAGTGACCTCCACCTTGAAACTCAATGGTTCCGAAGGCATCAGTGGGGCTGAGTTGTGTGTGCTTGCTGATTGACCACTTCTCTGACTGGACATCATTCCGAGAGAGCCGTCCTTCATTTTTCTCATTCTGAATGATGGTGATACTTGGAGTGAGTCCCACATGTTGACCTATTAGTCGTCCACAGCAACACCTATGGCATTAAGCAACATCACTTGAATTTCTAGGCATAACGGAAGCATAGACTAGATTTTGCCAAACCTTGTAGGCAATCATTTCAGCCTCTAAATTAATCTTTTTACCTATAAACTAGGGCATATTTATAAATCCAATATATGGGCCATATATGAAGGTGTGGGCCCTTGCTAATGTAACAGAGTAGCCTTTAGAACTCATTTTCTGGGCATTTTGCTTAACCTTTGTATGTCAGGGTTAAAACATAATAATAATAATAATAATGTTTTGTGACTTGTGAGGTATTTTCTGATCCCAGTGATAATTCCAGCACATTTTACGTTTGGGCTAAGAGTTAAAGGATGCCTCATTCCCAAAGAGAATCCCAGTGTCTTCCCAATGAAGGATATTTTTCCTGAAATGGCTTAATTGAATGACAACCAGAGGACTTCTTTTATGGGACTCCTGTGGGGAAATGCAGGCTCCAAGACACAAATTCACCCCCCAGGCTGAGCCTTGTTTTGACAAAAGTAAGCACAAAAGGTAAACAGGATTGAACCCAGAAATGAGATAACCATGTGCTTCTGGTTGAGAATAAGCCAGGATGTGCTGTCAAACAGAACTATCTTACACCTATATCTC